>CM045907.1:16981592-18181592 GCA_025169955.1 Salix arbutifolia
TAGTACTTACTGACTTGACCAGAGATTACTTGTTGTTTTTTCTCACTTTGAGGACAAGTTTCCATTTTGTGATCTTAGTGGGACATCTATACGAGCATGGTGTTTGGGTCTGGCTCGGTGCTGGACACGTGATGCTGGGTGTATGTTAATAAATCATTATTTTATTTAAAAATTTAAATTATTATAAAAAAATTAAAATATAATTTATATTATTTTTTAACATATATTTTCAAATAAAATCTTTTTATATTTAAAATTTATATAAATTTATATTATTTTATACTTAATTTTTTACAATAAAATAAAAATAATAAAATTTAAATCCATAAACAAAACTCCAATATCATCTTAGAAAAACATCTCTGGAAAGTTTTACTTGTAACAGTGGGGTCTTGGTAATTCTTGGGGGCAGTGCCGTAGTGTCGACCCTGTATGGTATGTTTTAATTTTGCATTTTGACTGCGCTTTTATGCCAAGATGACTTGTATTGTTGCCTTGTCTAATCACTCACCTTAAAGGGACTTTTTGACCTAATTTTTTCATAACCCTCGCTGGGAAATAGCTGTAATGATATGATATTTGGTTTGAATCCATGGTTCTTACCCAGATCGAGCATTCATCGATCAACGATTAAGTTGGGCCATCTAATTCTCTACTGGCATTCACAAGCCAGTCAAGCTGCCTTAATTTGCAATCAAACATAGTCCTCCTCTGTCGATCATCCTACAATCAATGATCTTCTATCACCAAATCACAGGAATTTCTCAAATCTACCATGGATCTTGATATGGACGGTTTATTTTGGAAATAACTCACCATAGGCATAGTCGCGTGAAATGCAATACATTCCTTCCTTTTCCATGCCATCAAAGACACGGAGAAGAATCAAGTTCGGAGAAATTTCTGGCATTTAATATTTGGGCTTTTAAAAATATTCGAAAATTACTAATTGAGGACGCAGAGGAGCGGGAAAACCAGCAGCTGACGCGACGGCAGAAAGAAAATGAAACAATGGAAGAAAACTAGCAGTTGTAGAGAGAGCACGGTGGTTGTTGATGGCGGGCAACCGAGTATGGTGGCTAGAGATCCACCAACTCCCCGGCCATGTAGGGCAATGAGAACCCACCGACGTCTCTCGAGAATAGTTTCAAAATTCTGGCAAAAATAATTAGTTTAAGTCAATAATCCAAATCAATAATTACCCCATTGACTATGCTGCTCTCGAGGTTGTATTTGCAAGACCCTTTCAATGATCAAATCCAGAATGAGTGTCTTATAATTATATAATTATATTATGGAGGAAGCTTTGAGGAGAAAGGGCTGGGATGAATTATGTAGGTGGGCAGGGGCACCGACACTAGCGGGAAGCTGTGGCGGTGTTCCTCGAGAGAGCCCTGTTTCTCACTTTTCAATCCTGCGAGAATAAAGAGAAACAGTAGCCATAAGGACGGTGTGTCCATGCCTCGAACGCTCGTGGACCCACCACTCTCCATTTTCTTTTCTTCGTTACGAACTACTGCTTTTCACTTTAATGATCTTCTTCTTTTTCTTCTAGGTACGTCCTCAACCTGTAGCGTTTTAACTTCTTTTTTGGGTTAATTCATTTTTTATTATGTTTTAAAAGTTTTTAAAAAAAAATAACAAAAATTATTTCTAGTTTTTATTTTAAATTAATATTTTGTGTATCTTTGGATCATATGTTTGTTTTAAAAATGGTTTTAAAAGCATTAAAAATACTATTTTAATATATTTTTGAATAAAAATTACTTTTAAAATAATTTTAACCATATTTTCAAACAAGTTTATTCGAATCTCAGGTTTAATAAGTTATTTAAAAAAAAATCAATTTTATAATTTATTTTAATTTGTTTTTATAGATTATCTTGGTCTCATTGTCGCCGGTGTCACATCTTGCCTGAATTTTTTAGATCATTATGAGATTTTTATAGCAGAATAATTACATCGCCTATTTTTTCTTTTTTATTATTATTATTATTATTATTGCCGGAAAATAAAGTTATGGTGTACTGTTATTATTCATCTCCTTTATGATCATTAACAAAATACTAAAAGTAGAAGAAAATTCAATGCTGTTCATGCCATTGTAGATCCACATTCATTGCCCTACGGAATTCCAGAATGCAATTGTTTTAACTCTTGACCAAATTCGAAGTCAATTTAATTTAATTTGTTATGAAAAGATAATATTACAGGTACGAGGTCAAATTGGGAAACAAAAGAGGAGAAAATGGATGGCTTTTTGAACTTCTACAGAAATATTCATTGTAGTCCTCGTATTTTATGAATCATAAATATCTGGTCTCTTCAATTTTCAACATTTCAAAAAAAAGTCAATTTTAATCCTGAATTTTATTATTTTTTATTTTCTAGTATCTAGTTTGTGATGTTAGAGAGAATTTTCTAAAAACGTAGATCTGAGCCTGAGAAAAAATTTATTTTTTGACTGATTTAAGGTTGTTGTAAGTTTTGCTAGGCATTTTAAGGACATAAATGAATTTATCAAGGTTTTTTCATCAAAAATTGGTTGCAAATCGAATTTTTAGGCAAATATTACCCGTGGCTTGATTTTTCAATGAACCTTGGTTGTAAATCGAAAAATTTAACATTGTTTGCCATATATATATATATATTTCAAGATTCGCCCTTATTTAACTATTTTCTTCTTCTTTTCAAGTATTATTTAGATAATATTTATGCCTTTATGATCTTATTTATTTATTTATTTTATCATTGATGAGTTTTTTATTGGAAAATGTTGTTTTCAATTTGAGTTAAACTTTCATTTTCATGGTCATTACTTGTCAATACCTTACACACACAAAAATCTATAATTAATAAAATGTAAGTATCTTTTTCGATGGGTTTGATCAATTGAGATTTTAAAATGACTAATACTGAATTTAGTTGAATTTTTCATGCCAGTAATATTTTTTATTTTCAATATTTAATGTTTAAATAAAATGCATTTCTTTAGTCTGATTTATTTAATTTTATCTGCACGCTGGATTCATTTAAATATTGTTTTATATGAAATTTGCTATAATTTTTACTAAAGAAATTGGATAGGCGACGGGTCACGCGGCAGTATAAGACGGAGAAGGCAGCACCGAAGATAGATAGCAGCTCTCTTTACAGGCTCATATTCATAAAAATTGCCAGCCCATGAATCTGTTTAATGTGGGCCAAGGCCCAGACAAGCAGTCATATTGTAAATGCTCTCTCCTCCATTATCGTGTATCGTTCCAATTATATATATAAAAACAAATTTGAAAAAAATCATAATTGATATAAATGTTAATACTTGATAGAAATGTTAAAAATTCTATAAAATATAAATATATAATCGTTATTCTAAATAAAAAAATATTTTGAAAAACTCCCGTCTTAGAACACGACACGGTTCCTACCGCGAGTGATTTTGTTTTATCTCTTCAGGCTGGTGCCCAGCGATAACGATGCCACAGCCCCTCTATGCAAACGCACATGAACATGCATGTTACTGTGTGGACGGCCACAAAAAGTTTATCCGAAAAGCAACAAAATCACACGTGGACGCATGAGTCTAATTGTCTTGTAATGTGGGCCATCCATGTGCCACACAATTCCTAATCTCCGATCATTATGCTCAATTAGTTATATGTTCATCATTAGGATACCAAATCACTGTTTTAAGAATGTTTTTTTTTAAATAATTTATTTTAATTTTAATTTTTTTTTGTTTTTATATCATTTTTATGTATTGGTATTAAAAATAATTTTTTTTAAAAAAATATTTAATACATTTCTAAACAAAAATATTTTGAAAAACTCTTTAAAACCACGAAAATAACTAAATAGAATTCACAACATGAAAATATTCCATTACATAGGATGTGGCAGTGCTTCCAGTTGCTGTAGAATTCAAGGAATCTTGCTCAAATATTCCAAGGATGCTTACTTTAATCCTGATTAACATTGTGTTTTAAAAATATATTTAAAAAAAAATTATTTTTTATTTTAAATTAAATATTTTTTTATATTTTTAAATTATTTTCTTGTGCTCATGAAAAAAATAATTTTTAAAAAAATTAAAAAATCATTTTAATATATTTCTAAATAAAAAGTATTTTTAAAATCAATCTCGTATTCTCAAACACACACTTTGTAGTGTAAAGATAGTGTTTGAGATCTGCGTTTTAAGATATTTTCGATTAAAATATTTTTTATTAACTTTTAATATTTATTGAGTTTTTAAAAAATATCAACGTCGATATTTGCTTGGTTTTAAATAGATCTTTATATTTATTTATTATATAACTAAATAAAAAAATAAAAATGAATGAACTCCTTAGAGTCCATAATCTGAATCATGATTTTTTTATAAATTAACCCGCCCAAATTAAATAGTATCGATTCAATATATTATTATCTAAAATAAACTTTGTTCTTAAAAAGCTTTACTTCCAACTTTTTTTTATTCAACCATCCCAATGGGCATTAAATAACTTTAGTTCAAGGCTTACAAAGAACGAATGCCACGACAACCTTGTCTCTGAATTATGAGCTGTCCTTGAAATGCAGCTACATGAGAACCTCTACTGTCTTTTTTCTACTTCAACTGTCATTATGTTACCAGGCTAATGCTACTGGGTGGAGGAGTGCAGTTCATGTCGAAGAACACGATCAAGTTGATGTAAAACGGCATTGTTGGTGATATGATCTTTATTTCTACTGCATTCTATCCAGGCAAACTGAAGATTAAAGTTGGAACTGAGGGTCAATAGAAACGTGAGTACCCAGAATGAGGACAAATCTTGCACATTGAAATAACATAACGGAAAGGATTTCATGGAGGTCGGATTCTGCATTTCATGATCTTCCTGCACTGATTTCCAAGCCAACTGTTGGCTGCAGCACCAGAAATGAAAATCTTCACTCCATTTTCTTCAATGGCACCTGTTGGCAGCAGAAATGAAAGTCTTCACTCCATTTTCTTCAAGGGCGCTCTTTCAAATCACCTAATCTGTTATTAGCCAAAGGAATATGTTAGTGCCTATTCAAACTTTTATTGGCAAAAAGATCTAAACAAAATAAATGGACTGAAAACACAACTCAAGGCAGTTGAGATAATATGTGAAAAGAGGACCATCTACACGGGATAAAAAGGAGAAATGGCCATTGCTATAACAGAAAAGGAAGTAAAAATTACATTTGGCCATTCAAAATGGTTTTATAAAGCAAGACAATATTCGTGGCGCAAAAGTGCACCTTAGCCATCTTCGATAATGCAAAAGAAATGGCCTTATGTGCCACTAATAAGACTCCTTTGGAAATTCAGCGCGACAGCAAGTTGACTTCAGCTTACCTAATTCATTGAGTTGCAGAGTTTACATACCTTTGAAATCTAATGGTTCTGTGTATGAGCATAATTGCGAACAGAACAGGAATTGCTGCCGAGCACAAGTGCTCCAAGGAGTGACCGCTGATAAGGTACCGATTTGCTTTGTATATTTTCTTGTCAAGAGCATCTTCAAACTTGGCTAAAAGGCAAACACCTGTAGCCCGGGGTGTTAAGATTTAGAGATAGATGAGCATGAAAAAAGCTATCAAAACCTGCAACTATACCGAGTTCTTCCAAGTATTCATTTTTATTACCAAACTAAAAGGCATTCAAGGAAAAAATCATCAGCAGAAAAAACAGGGATGCAAGAAGCAGAATACTGAACTGAGAAAGGAATATACAATTAAATGTTTGCAGCCTTTGTACTAAAAGTTTTGTTTAGAAGGATGCATATCCAAAAACTCTTGTCTATCCTATCACTTCTCATCATACACAATAGAGAAAAATCTCCAGGTAGTTCTGAATATCTCATTTATCTTCCACAAATAGCTTTTCCTATGGAACAGGCAAATTTTGCCCAAGTGATGCTTTTACAAAGATCAAAACTATTCATATTAGTGAGAGATAACTGCCCATGCACCATTAAAAAGATGAAATTCAAGCATCAAGCAAATATCCAATAATTCTAATTTAAGCTTACTTCATTCAAACAGCAAACACCGCAGCTAAATTTTGAGCCAAGTAAATAAACCCTATATATTATATTCCTAACTCTCATTATAACAAGGTTAATTACTACTGCAGATCAACTGCATTGCCTTTTGGCCTTTTCTTTTCTATTCTACAAGCATTTGAAAGTAATATTAACAAAACACAGTACAATGTGAAAAGAAAAGGTCAACATGAGAAGTTAAAATGACAGTGATTGACTACCAAATTGTTTTCAACAGAAGCTCACTCAGAGATGTACCAAGTAAAGCATGCTAGGGAAAGTAACAAGATATTAGTTAAGAACAGCACATGGGAGGATAAGTTCCTACAATTTGTTCCGCCATAACCAGAACTTTTTATCAACACTTCAAACTCGCAGATGTGGGCACAGGGAGATAAAGAGAGAAGGGGAAAGCAAGTTTGATTTCATTGGATATAAATCATCCACAATCTGGATTGCGGTATGTGTTATTGTTGTTGTAAAGTTGGTAAACTTCAGATTTAATTATATTATTAGTTTATTGCTGGTCATGATATGAACATCCCTTCATCAAAAGGTCAGATTCTCAAAATTCTCCTCCTTAACAGTTCATAAATATTCTTATAGTTCCATCAATTGCTCAACTACCAATCTCTCACTTCACTCAATTTACAACAAAATTATGAAATGGTGCTGTCTTTTGAATCAATACTGTGGCCCGTAAATGTGTTGCATAAATCCATTGAGAAGCTCAATTACCAATATTTCACTTCACTCTATTTGTACAAAAATCATGAAATAGAGGCATTTTGTAATGACATACACAGATGCACCTTCAATGTGTTGTAATCTTTTATTAACTAAGAATAATAATTAAAAAAAAATGATAGAGCATCGGATACCTGCTGCCCAAAGCCAATATCTTGAATGCGTATATTTGGGTGGATATAAAAAAGTCATGGCCGGTATAGCTATGCATGGAATCAACTGGAACATCATGCACAATCGAAGATCATTAAATGTTCTGCAACCAACTAGCAAGTAGCGACTCATATTCAGAAGAAAGCTAGAGATATTCCTTCACATAAGAGATACAATCAATTAAACAACTGGTTCAGCATTAAAACCAGGAAGTAGAAACCAACCTTGCATATGCTGTGCTAAGCAAAACAATAAGTAGTAATCCAAACAAACAACTCAATCCAGCACTTTGCCCCACTCTCTCTGCCATGAAACTAGAGAAAAGCGAAGAATATGCTATCATCATCTGCATTTAGCAATGCAAATTAAGAAATTTATCAACAAAAACATGTTGTACAATCAAAAAGAAAGTGGTGGTAGAAGAAAGAGATGATAAACACGAATGGCTAAGGAACACTGATATATTCACTCTCCCTTCATACATATTTTACAACACAAACAGGTGGCCTGGGTGGGGTTGGGGGGGGGGGGGGGGGGGGGGGGGGGGGGGCAAAAAAACAAAGAGAATTGTGAGGCTAAATAGCAAAGCTAACCGGTAAGGTGTCCCACATTACTCTACTGTCATCAGGCTTGAGATGATAGTGAGCAGAGCCAAAAGCCAAACCCACTATTCCACCATAAAATAGTGCCCAGCCCCAAACTTCTCCTTTCAAACTGTAGCAACAAACCACAACAATCTCATCAAAAAACAACCAAAAAATAAAAGAAGCAAACTAAAAAAAAAACTCACAAACCAAAAATAGTTAATACTAACATTACCTTATGTTAAAAAAGCATCCTTGAAGAGAAAGCACAAACCCCACAACACCAACAAGCAAAAAAGGGAAATTTGTGATCACATTCAAAGTATTAGGCACTCCTGCGCCCAAAAAAAATTAATCAAACCCAGATAGTAGAATCAAGTAAATCAAAAGAGATTAAAAAGATATAAACTTTACAAAGAAAAATCAAGCGTACCAAGGAAATTTCTCATGTCAGCAAACTGGTGAGGTTTGTGAGATAAGGTGATTTTAGGAGTGACTATCATGAAACAGAGCCAACATAATAATGCTCCTAACCATAAGTGAAATCTCTTCCATTTCCCTATTGGTACCTGCTTATTTACCATCCACGCCATCTTTTTCTCTGAAATTCTCTCCTTTTTTTTTCCTTTTTCGCTTTCTTTCTCTTTAAAAAATACGAATCTGTTTCATGGCAGTGTCGTTAGATTTCTTTCATTAATAACATTCGGGGGGTTGAAAAATCAGTACGAACAGCAGCCGCAGCAGGCAATATGAATGACAGAATAATCATCATTTCTGACGTTTTTGCCTCACATTTTTAGACGGCTTGTAGTTTTTAACGGAGTTTGGCAGTTCGTGGAAACCTGTTGGTTCGTCTTTCATCCACCGAAGAGCGACTAGTCGCTTGTGTACTTAGTCAATAATTATTTTTTTGCACCGGTCCCATTTTGAAGCCTGGCAGGCTTCTTTAACAAAACAGGCCCATTACACAGCCCACGCATAAGCCCTTGTAAAAATAGGGTCCTTCACCAAAAGAATGTGAATTTATTCAGGGGTTGGATTATTTTAATAATTGAGGTTAATAGCTAAATTTATTCCTATATAAACTGGATAATTATTTAATTTTATAAAGTTAGATTGAGTTAATAATGCTACTAATTGAAACTATCACTGTATTGATGATGAAAAGTCGTAGCTTATTTTGCTCTCATATAAATTATATATAATATATGTTATATTATTTTTATGGAAAATTAGTGAAAAAAACATGAGTAAAAATATGAAAATGATTTCTTATAATTCTTAATTGAGAAAAAATTATTTTTATAAAATTACGGAGTTTTTAATATATCGTTCTCTCATCCTTTTCCGTCCAAGGTATTATGACAAGTCATGCACGTGAATGGACACTGTACCGAGAATTTCAGGGGGGAGCAAGTCTGGTCTCGTTTTAGAGCCAACGAGTTTCCTTGCCCGCGCGTTACGCTGGGCTTTTTGATATAGCAAATTAATTGATTGTTATGCATAATTTCATGGATTAACTAAAAAATTAATTAGTTAAATTATCATCGATAAAATTAGTTTAAAATGGGTTATTTATTTTGTGTTTCGAAGTAAATGAATGTTGCTATTATTCGAAATGTTTGGATAATTATGTAATTGGTAGATTGTCTATGTGCATCGAAGCGCAAGGCAAGTGGCTCGTATATTTTTTCATTATAAATAACATACATAAAAAAAAGTTAGCTATGTGTAGTTTCGTATATTTTTATTAACGTGATATTATATTTGAAATATCATACATTAAAAAACTCTAGAAGTCAATTTTTAACAAAAACAACATCGAATAGTGAATTATCTTGATTATTATTCTCATTGTTATTATCATGATTGTTAAATTATCAAAATTATTATAGTTATTATAACAATTATTATAAATAATTAATATTCTAATTATTATAGATAATTAATATTCTAATCATTATTGAGAATATTATCGCTGCTACTATCATTATCGTTATAAAAATAAATTCATTTTTTTTAAGATTTATTCTTCATGTTATTATATTTGAAGTATTTTAGAAAAGTAAGATTAAATTAATTTGAGTTATTTTTTTAAAAAAAAAACCTTAGTTCATTATATATATATATATATGTGTGTGTGTGTGTGTGTGTGTGTGTGTATGTGTGTGTGTGTGTGTTAACTATCACTACTATTGTTATAATATTATTAAACTTATCATTAGTATTATTATTATTATTAATATCATCACTGTAATTATTTTTATTATTATCTATATCTTTGATATTATTTTATGATCTATTTTTATTATTATTATTATTATCATTACCATAATTATTAATATCATAAGCATTGTAACCATTATAATCAATTATTATTGTTATTATCATTATCATTAGTAATGTTACTATAGTGTTTTCTTTTTCTATATATATAAGTATAAAATCAACTATTTATTTTTGTTTTTTTATTATTGTAGGTGTTTGCACAATTTAACTTTTATTATTATCTTTCATCTTCGGGATAATTTAATAATTTTCATTGTTTATTTGGTTGTTATAGTTATTATTTATCATTTAAATATATTATGAAATGAATTGATCCCAATATAGTGAATTCAGTGATTCAGTTATCCAAATCTTAACAATTTTTTAATAATAAATTTTATATGCTAAAATCAGTTTAAATCTGACGTGGCGATACGCGAGTTTAATCTAGTATATATATAAGTGGGAAAATACTGTAGTTATCAATCATATTTTGAAAGAATAGTTACAGTGCTTTTCTCAAATGATTTAGTTTGTAAGTTAATAATGTTTTCATCACACACACACACACACTATATATATATAACGTGTCGATGTTTTACTATATCCCTAGATATAGATTATTGTTGATGTTAATAGTGTAATTATCATTTTGCCCTTTAGTCCATAAAAGTTAATTCTCGGTCCTAGGAGTATTTTAGATTTTTCCACTGCATCTGTGTATCATTAGCAGATTGTATTGGGGTGTTTGCATCTTCTCCGTTTTTATTTGAAAATTAAAACTACGATTTTTCCCTGGAAGCACTAAAAAAACAAAGGCTGGATTTGTCGCCCGATTAAAAGTAATTATATATTTTATTTTTTATTTTGAACCTTATTCTTTTAATTTTTTGGTCCTTCTTGGGTAGTCTTTAGTTTTTATCCGTATTTATGCTTTTAATTCAGTCTAGTCTTGAAATTTTAATTTATATTGGTGATAATTTTAAAATTGATATTTCTTCTGTTTTCTTTTTGCGCTTATTTTTTTAGTATTTTCTTTTATTTTTATTTGTTGTTTAGATCAGATGATTTTTTCTATTCATTATATGTGTGTTGTTGTGTTTGTGTGTGTGTGTGTGTGTGTGTTTTAACTATCACTACTATTGTTATAATATTATTAAACTTATCATTAGTATTATTATTATTAATATCATCACTATAATTATTTTTATTATTATCTATATCTTTGATATTATTTTATGATCTATTATTATTATTAATATCATCACTATAATTATTTTTATTATTATCTATATCTTTGATATTATTTTATGATCTATTTTTATTATTATTATCATTACCATAATTATTAATATCATAAGCATTGTAACCATTATAATCAATTATTATTGTTATTATCATTATCATTAGTAATGTTACTATAGTGTTTTCTTTTTCTATATATATAAGTATAAAATCAACTATTTATTTTTGTTTTTTAATTATTGTAGGTGTTTGCACAATTTAACTTTTATTATTATCTTTCATCTTCGGGATAATTTAATAATTTTCATTGTTTATTTAGTTGTTATAGTTATTATTTATCATTTAAATATATTATGAAATGAATTGATCCCAATATAGTGAATTCAGTGATTCAGTTATCCAAATCTTAACAATTTTTTAATAATAAATTTTATATGCTAAAATCAGTTTAAATCTGACATGGCAATACGCGAGTTTAATCTAGTATATATATATAAGTGGGAAAATATTGTAGTTATCAATCGTATTTTGAAAGAATAGTTACAGTGCTTTTCTCAAATGATTTAGTTTGTAAGTTAATAATGTTTTCATCACACACACACACACACACACTATATATATATATATATATATATATATATATATATATATATATATATATATAAAAAAAAACGTGTCGATGTTTTACTATATCCCTAGATATAGATTATTGTTGATGTTAATAGTGTAATTATCATTTTGCCCTTTAGTCCATAAAAGTTAATTCTCGGTCCTAGGAGTATTTTAGATTTTTCCACTGCATCTGTGCATCATTAGCAGATTGTGTTGGGGTGTTTGCGTCTTCTCCGTTTTTATTTGAAAATTAAAACTACAATTTTTCCCTGGAAGCACTAAAAAAACGAAGGCTAGATTTGTCGCCCGATTAAAAGTAATTATATATTTTATTTTTTATTTTGACCCTTATTCTTTTAATTTTTTGGTCCTTCTTGGATAGTCTTTAGTTTTTATCCGTATTTATGCTTTTAGTTTTGGTTTTTGATTTTTATCATTTTTGTTGTTGTTGAGGTTTTATTTTTATTCAGTGTAGTCTTGAAATTTTAATTTATATTGGTGATAATTTTAAAATTGATATTTCTTCTGTTTTCTTTTTGCGCTTATTTTTTTAGTATTTTCTTTTATTTTTATTTGTTGTTTAGATCAGATGATTTTTTCTATGATCATTGTCGCACCCCACAAAAATATGGTCGCGCGGCGTCGTGACGACTCTTCCCCGTGTGCGGGGATTTATCAATTGTCGGGGGGGGATTATCTATTTTCGTGAAAAAAAGGGAGTCGCCACCTAGTATTAACGGTTACTAGGAAACCTAAAACTGGTCTTTCAGAGATTCTAGGGTAAGGGACTGGTTGCGTAAAGGGAAGGTTTTAGCACCCCTAGTACGCCCTACCTAAGGTAAGCTGCTTGACGTTTGGCTTGTTTATGATTTGATTTATCAAAATAAATGTAAAATAAATGGCAAATGGGATATTACTCCACCGAATATTTTGGATATTAATCCCTTAGGATTTATTTACCCAAATACCAACAGTGAATAATAGCATATTATTCCCGCCAGATATTTTGGATATTAACCCCTTAGGATTTATTTACCCAAATACCAACAGTGAATAATAGCATATCATTCCCGTCGAATATTTTGGATATTTACCCCTTTAGGATTTATTTACCCAAATACCGATAGTGAATAATAGTATATTATTCCCGCCGAATATTTTGGATATTAACCCCTTTAGGATTTATTTACCCAAATATCGATAGTGAATAATAGCATATCATTCCCGTCGAATATTTTGGATATTAACCCCTTAGGATTTATTTACCCAAATACCAACAGTGAATAATAGCATATCATTCCCGTCGAATATTTTGGATATTAACCCCTTTAGGATTTATTTATCCAAATACCGATGGTGAATAATAAATTCCCAAAGAAAAAAATAAGATTTTTATATTTTTTTGACATATTGGCCAATACCCTTTGGATTTTACAAACATGTTGTAAAATCTCAAAAATGCAAGAAATGATTTTTTCTTTACGAAATCCATGCTAAAACTCATTTTCTCTTCAAAACCCAAGATAATATATATTTTTTTCAACAAAAAAACAATTTTTTAAAATATGCTAGTGTATTGGCCGTATGCAACAAAACAACACATTTTTCTTTAATAAAATATCTTTTTGGAAAATTTTGTATTTTTTCTATTTTTTATTTTTTCGGTGGGCTGGCTGTCAGCCCACCTAAATTCGGGCTGGGCTGACAGCCCAGCCCACCTTCTCTCCCGGCTGGGCTGCTAGCCCAGATGGCTGGCAGCCCAGACCCATCTGGGCTGGGCTTCCAGCCCAGACGCTGGGCCATCTCCAGGGCCAGGCCTGGCGCAAGGCCCGGCCTCTGTCAAGCCCACGCGAAGAGTCCTCCCTGCATGCAAAATTTTGCAAAATGCAGGGATGATGAACAGTGATGCACCAATTTTCCAAGTGTAATGAAAGGCTTACCTGTTAACACCTTTGGGTAGAGGATTCGGAGGTGGTTCTTTTGGTCGTGGTGGCGTCGGAGATGGTGGCCTGAGGTGGCCGGAAACGGCGTCGGAATGGAGACGGGTCTGCGTCGCAGCACCTGCTACTGCCGCTGCCAACCTTGCCTGGGACCGTGGTTTGGGTCGCCGATGGAGGGGGAGCTTCTGGAGAGGTATAGAAGAAGTTTGGTGGCCGGAATTGGTGACTGCTGGAGTTGGTGACCGGAGGGAGAGAGTGGCAGAGGCTACTCTGTTTTTTAGAGAGAGACCAACGGGACCGAGAGAGAAAAGATTGCACCGAGAGTGAAGATGCTGTTTTTTTTTACATAATCTTCTTTTGCTTTCTTTTTTCGTTTCTATCTTTTTTGCGTGAATTTCTTTTCTTCTCCTCTCTTCTTGTCCCCTCTTCTGTTCCTCATGCAGCCCTTTTATAGCAGAGCCAAAGTCATTGATGCAGGGGTCGCAGCTCTCTTTGAATGCAGGACGCGCCTAGCATTTAAGGCCGAGATACGCCAGAGACATTTAAGGCCGAGTTCACCGGAATAATGCATTAATGCAAATTTCCAAAATCATGCAGCAGACATGCAATGCAAATCTTTAAAGGCGTAATCAGTGTAAATTTCAAAGTTTTAAAAGGTAAAACTCTTAAAAATCATGCAGCTGGCACATGTACTGCAACTCTTAAAAGCGTAATCATGCAGTGCAATTTTTTTCAAAGTTTTGAAAGGTAAAAGTATGATTTGGTCCTTTAAAAAATCTCTAATTGCACCTAAATGGATTTAAACTTGATTTTATGCAATTAAATCCCATCAAAAATTCAACCTCCACCGTAGCTTTGCGCGATCTCTAAACTGGCCCTTGGCTCCTGATTTTTGCGATTTAACCCTCAATCGACCAATAAACTCTCAATTCGATCGATTTCGCCCTTGAACAAAAATCTATTTTTGAAATATTTTTTTTTTAGAAAAATAAAGAGGCAAAAATTGGGTAGCAACAGATGCCCCCTCTTTACAATGCTTACGACTAAAGTCTTGTAAAAGACTTTAAATAGTAAGTGTTGTAAAGAAAAAAAACAGAATGAAGGATAAGAGTCTCGATAGTGACGGATGACTTACCCGGGTCTGATTATGACGGGTGACCTGCCCGGGTTAGTGGAGTCTCGATAGTGACGGATGACTTACCCGGGTCTGATTATGACGGGTGACCTGCCCGGGTTAGTGGAGTCTCGATAGTGACGGATGACTTACCCGGGTCTGATTATGACGGGTGACCTGCCCGGGTTAGTGGAGTCTCGATAGTGACGGATGACTTACCCGGGTCTGATTATGACGGGTGACCTGCCCGGGTTAGTGGAGTCTCGATAGTGACGGATGACTTACCCGGGTCTGATTATGACGGGTGACCTGCCCGGGTTAGTGGAGTCTCGATAGTGACGGATGACTTACCCGGGTCTGATTATGACGGGTGACCTGCCCGGGTTAGTAGAGTCTCGATAGTGACGGATGACTTACCCGGGTCTGATTATGACGGTGACCTGCCCGGGTTAGTGGAGTCTCGATAGTGACGGATGACTTACCCGGGTCTGATTATGACGGGTGACCTGCCCGGGTTAGTGGAGTCTCGATAGTGACGGATGACTTACCCGGGTCTGATTATGACGGGTGACCTGCCCGGGTTAGTGGAGTCTCGATAGTGACGGATGACTTACCCGGGTCTGATTATGACGGGTGACCTGCCCGGGTTAGTAGAGTCTCGATAGTGATGGATGACTTACCCGGGTCTGATTATGACGGGTGACCTGCCCGGGTTAGTGGAGTCTCGATAGTGACGGATGACTTACCCGGGTCTGATTATGACGGGTGACCTGCCCGGGTTAGTAGAGTCTCGATAGTGACGGATGACTTACCCGGGTCTGATTATGACGGGTGACCTGCCCGGGTTAGTGGAGTCTCGATAGTGACGGATGACTTACCCGGGTCTGATTATGACGGGTGACCTGCCCGGGTTAGTGGTTAGCAAGGTCTCATTTGATGGGTGACCGACCCGGTTAGCATGGCCTCATTCGATGGGTGACCGACCCGGTTAGCATGGCCTCATTCGATGGGTGACCGACCCGGTTAGCATGGCCTCATTCGATGGGTGACCGACCCGGTTAGCATGGCCTCATTCGATGGGTGACCGGCCCGTGGTCTCATTTTTCTGGGTGACCGACCCGGTTAGCATGGCCTCATTCGATGGGTGACCGACCCGGTTAGCGTGGCCTCATTCGATGGGTGACCGACCCGGTTAGCATGGCCTCATTCGATGGGTGACCGACCCGTGGTCTCATTTTTCTGGGTGACCGACCCGTGGTCTCATTTTTCTGGGTGACCGACCCGTGGTCTCATTTTTCTGGGTGACCGACCCGGCTGACATGGTCTCATTTTTCTGGGTGACCGACCCTGATTAGATATGATAGAGACGGGTGATCCACCCGGGTCTCGTTATGACGGATGACCTGCCCGAGTGTAAGATGAAGGCGGTTTTGTTGTCACAAGTGAGTTTGAGGAACGAAACAGCACCAGTCCTCAATTCATATTTTCTTCCGTGGTTTCGTTCACTTGAGATTCTGCTTCTCTCTTTTGGACACATAGGTCGCCTTTCTCTGATGTTCCATTATCACATGATGTCTTTGCCTAATCTCCAAAGCTTTTGCAGGCTTCTCTGATTGGATGGCTCATTCAAGTTTGTCATAAATCATTCATCCACTCAACGCAAGCACATTGCTTATCATGGGCTATCTGCGATGATCTTTGCTTTTATCCAAATCTGACCATGCCCCCAAGTGTGGGGTTGCTTGATTTTCCATTTAGCGCAGAGTTCTATTATTCTTCTTCTTTTGAAGTTCTGAGCATTATCAGTTATGATCCTTTCTGGCGGTCCATATTGACATATCAAATCTCCTTCAATAAATTTCTTCAACACCTTTTGCATTACATGAGCAAATGACCCAGCTTCTACCCATCTTGTGAAGTAGTCGATAGCCACGAGAATAAACCTATGGTCATTGCTGGCTTTTGGTTGATATACCCAATCACATCAATTCCCCACTTTGCAAAAGGCCACGGGGATATCAAGTTAAACATAAGAGCCGGGTGGGCATTGATTTTGTCACCACGGACTTGACATTTATGACACTTGCGGACATAGTCGATGCAATCCTTCTCTAATGTCCTCCAGAAATAACCCTTTCATTGCATTTTTCTAGCCATCATATGCCTATTAGTATGGGTTGAGCGAAACCCTTCATGGACTTCTCGCAACGCGTTTCTGGCTTCAACTCCATCTAAGCATCTCAGCAAAGTACCGTCAGATGACCTCTTATACAAAACTTCTCCATCAAGGTGAAAATCGATCGTTAACCTCCTCAAGGTTTTCTTCTCTTTTTGGATGCCCCTAGGGGATAAGCTTGGTTTTGGATGAAATTATTGATATCGTAGTACCAAGGGTTTCCATCTATTTCCCTTCAATTGAGCAGCATCCACAATGATCAGTCACACTTGTAGCATTTCTGTATTTTCAAGAACAATGTTGTTTTGCCTTGAGGGTTTATAGCAATGAATCACCACACGTAAACCAAACTTATCCAATCCATGGTTTACCTTGATATTCAAGATCAAGCCGACCTTCTTTCCATAAACTTTCAGGGATGATAAAATAGGTTCCGCTAAAATCATCAAAAACATAATCCGACTTCATACTATACTGGGATCACACAAAGTTTCACCTTTACTGTAGTGCTGATCGATCTAAGTTTGCAATGCCTTTTTGAGGCTACCGCAGACCTTTTCTTGTCTTGGGAGGTCTGATTCCAACACTTACAACAGAGGTTGGAGGAGGCCTTTTGGAAAACGTAGATTTCGTTGATGATTCTGTCTTCTTTGTAGGAAATGAGAAGATGAGTTTAGAATGGCCTCGACAGCTTCACGTTGTTGTTTCCTCTTTGTAATCATATCTAAACAAGTACCTATAGGATTAGGATCTTTACCATCATTGACTTCCTTGCTTCATCTGAGGATGTAGAAATCTCCAAATTCTTCTGGCTTCTCCTACCTTCAATAGATTTCTTTGTTCCCCTGCTCAATTTCAGATTTTTGCGGCCATCACCCAGTTCATGTTCAGAACGCTCCCTAGACTCTTGTACCTCATGGAAGCATCAAACACAGATAGTTTCTCTCCAATTGAAATATGAATTGTTTTAGGCCCAACTTCTCCTCCCAATAATTTATTGACAATGCGAATGTTAGCAACTGTGCCTCTTGCCATCACTTCATCATTACCACGGCGACTGCCATAAGAATTGAAGTCTCTTCTATCAACCCCACGTTCCATGAGGTATCTAGCAGCAGGACTGTCCTTGTGTATGCTGCCAGCTGGTGAAATGTGATCAGTTGTAATACTATCCCCGAAGTTGAGCAAACAGTAAGCATCCTTCACACCATGTGGTCCTGGTGGTGATATAGTCATGCTTTTGAAATATGGTGGATCATGTATGTATGTTGATTTGGAATCCCAAGCGTACAGATTGCCTGAAGGAACATATAATTGATTCAACATGGGATTTCCCTTGGTGATTGCCTGATATGTAGCCTTAAACATATCAGGCAGAACACTTGAATGAACACTTGAGCAACTTCATCATTGGATGGCCAAATATCTCTGAAAAATATCGCTTTCCATCTTTTCCACACCAATTTGGCTCTGTTTCAAAATCAATACCCACCGTTCCAGCAAGTGCATAAGCTACCACAAGTGGTGGAGAAGCAAGATAATTAGCCCGTGTTAAAGGATGGACACGACCCTTAAAATTTCTATTCCCAGACAAAACAGCAGCAGCCACTAGATCATTTTCAGTGATAGCTGATGCCACTGCTTCATCTATATCTCCAGAATTTCCGATGCAGGTGGTGCATCCATAACCAACAATATGAAACCCTAGTTGATTCAGATACTTCTGCAAGCCACTCTTTTCTTAAATATTTGGTTACAAACCCAAAACCTGGAGCAAGACTGGTCTTAATCCATTGGTTTCACTTCCAATTCTAGTTCAAAAGCTTTCCTTGCAACTAAAGCAGCTCCAAGCATGCCACTAGGGTTTGAGGTATTTGTGCAACTAGTAATAGCAACTATAACAACATCACCATGTCTGAGTTGGGCTGGAGTCCCACGAAAACTGAACTCCGCAACCTTGCCTTGAGATTCTTTTGGCATAGCGAATCCCTTAAATCCAATCCTATTGTCTAAGCATGCATGCCAATCAGCTTTCATTTCTCTCAAAGTAACTCGATCATGTGGCCTTTTAGGTCCTAATATACAAGGTTCCAACATCCTCAAGATTCAATGCTAGACAAGAAGAGTACACTCTCCCAATCTGGGGCTCACTGTAGTCCACAAACCTCCTAAACCTGTCTCTCTCGATTTTTCCTCCATCTATCGAAGATCATCCTTCGTCCTATTGTAATCTTCCACGTCAATATTTCTACATCTCTCAAGAAGTTCAGAAATTCTCTTTTCCAAGCGATCTTTCTCCACCTTGTCCATTTCAATTTCCTTCTTACATGCTTCAGCCTCAATTTGACTCTCCCTCAATAAAGATTCTAGATTGTTAGAATGTGCTTTAGCATTTTGTGCTACTTCACGCAATTTTTGGCATTCCTCAAAGTTGTGCTTGTTTTCCTCTCTCAATTGCATGTTGCTTTCACGAAGCAAGTTCAATTCTCTGACCTGAAGTTGAAGGGATTTTATCTCTTCCTCTGAGAACATTGATGTCCTTGAATTTGCATGCTCAGTATGAAGGGAAGCCTGGGCATTTTCTGTAGCCTTCAGAGCACCATCGAGTTGAGATTGCAGTCGAAGCTTTTCCTGTTTTAGCAAAGAAATCTCTGTTTCTGCTATTTCCTTTGACCTTCGAAGATAGTTAACCTCATTCTGCAACCCTGCATCGCTGCTTGATCCTGGAGAATTGCTTCCAGAAGAAATTCCAGCAGCACTTCGATCCTTCTCAGCAAATTGAATATGAATAGCCTCAAGTCGGCTATGCAACAATTTGTTCTGTTCATTCCGTTCATCATATTTCTTCTCAGCTAGATTTTTTTGATTCTTCAATCATTGATTACCTCTCACTTAGACTTAAGCTCGTCATTTTCGCTTTTCTGTGCATCCACCAATTTGCGAAGGCCAGATCCTTCTTGTTGTAGCGAGGATAAAGCTTGTGATGTCTTTGTCAACTCCTGAATTGTCTCAGGTTGTAGAATAACCTGTCTTTCATAATTGGCCTGTGCAGCACGCCAACATTCATGCTCCTGATTGGACTTGAAATCATCTCGCAAACGCTGGATCATGCCCAACAGAATTTCTAGTCCACCACAATCTCGAACAGCACCTGCTATTGCAAACTCAACTTCTGGATCTTGAGATTCCTCTCTATCTTCCTCCAGTTCTTAAATCATAGGATCAGTTGCCTCACCATCTAATCCCTGAAAGTCTATAAGTCACAGTCATGGGTGGGCAATCTCGGGCTGATGTAACAGAACTTGCAGATAATAAAGTAGAATTAGCTGCAGCATTTGAAGATTAAATATTTGACTTTTTCCAAACTTTTTCATAAACTTGAGCAATGCTCAAATCAAGAGATATAATATTCCCAGCAACCAGCAACTCCATCGCAAAGTCATCTTCAGCAAGGGCTAGAACATCCAATTGGTTGCAAATTTCATTTTTAACATCACGCATCATAGGACCAACTTCAGCGCTGGAATATGGATTCTTAGTCATGGATCCCCTGATGAACTCTTCTTGTGTGTGCGCCTTGTTTAGAACCAACAGATTCAGAGACTAAGGCATATCAAATTGCAAAGCTACTCCTGGATAAACAAACAAGCTCGTCCTTTCCTCTCTTCTCCATGGATTTGCAGACCGCAGATACAAGCACGGATAAATTGTCGTTTATTTTCACTGCTTTCGAGAAGTAGACTGTCTAGAAGATCTTTCAGAAGGCGATTGCAATCACTGATCCATTTTGTCTTTTGCACTATCAAGCCACGGGTGACTATAAGAGCCTTGAGGACATCAGACAGCAGATTATCTCGCATAAAATTGGATCTGATATTCGAAACCTCCAAAAATTTCCAAAGAGTTCTATGAGCTTGTGGAGAATGAATCCCTGTGAAATGTCAATGTGCAAACTTCTTTCCAGAGATTCAACATTACCTACTTCTTGGGTTATCAGTTTGCAAATGCTAGTTAAACATCCGCGCACAGTCAAGAACAGACGAGCATCTTCCGAAACAAACATCTTGAAAAGCAATTCAAAGTACTCTGCTGCATTTTCACCAGCAGCAAAAGTTGCTGGTAGCAGAGCCACCAGTAGGTTTAACAGCCGAAATCGTCTCGAGGAACTCTGAGCACAAAATAAATTAATGAGCATGCACATCTCTGACCGAATAGATTGTGAACAAGCACTCAGAAAAAGTTCTGTCACCCAAGAACCCAGCTCAAACGCAAATAAACCACCTTTAGAAGTCCTACTAGCACATCGCTTCCACCTAAGGCCATATTTGAGAAACAGATACTCATTTCTTTGGCTCCTAGATCTTTGGCTTAAACTTTTTACTGCTTGAGACACCTTGTACTGCCTTCTGACAAAATCAAGATATGATGCTCCTTTTTCCCACTCTGAATAACTCAGTAACTGAATATCCCGAGTCTTGTTAGAAGCATCCCAATTTTTTTCTGTATGTTCTGCTGCAGACTTGTCACCACTCACAAACCCGTTCAAAGATCCAAAACCACTTGAGTTATTTTCATCCTTCAGCTGTGCTGCAGAAACAGACTTCCCTGTTCCTTGCTCTTTGTCTACAGTATCAGGTTTTGGAGGAGTACTTGCCTAATTCTCAGACAAGGGAGAATAATATGCTCATCTATTGCAGGATGCTTGGCACCTAATTTAATAGATGAAAATAACAGCTGGAAAACAACACGTAATCTTGATTCCCAGAATTCATCAGCCAGTGAGCATACTTCTGAAAGCAATAGCAACTCTTCATGAGTAGCTAGGGCAATGTCCATGGAGCGATGATGTTCAAGACAGTACATGACTTTCTTCTGAATTAAACTATTTAATTCAGTTACTGCATTGATATCACCTTCAGAGAAAGCACAAAGTACAACTCTAGCTTGTACACGAGCTGCTTTTGGGCCTTGATGAATATTATTCTCAAACAACTCAGGTAAGATGCCAGCTGTAATAAGTTGTTTCTTCAAATTAAAATGCCTTGATAGCACCTTGATATTGCAACTGCACCATCAGAAAGTTTTTGGTGCAGGTAACTCATCAAAACCTGACGAAGCCCCTGCAGTGTCTAAACAATGACGGTCTAGGCAGAGATACCATCATTTGCTGAACAGAGTCCTTCTGTTGCGAATCCATTTCATTCTCTCCAATGCTTGAAACAATCTTAAGGAGGGGCTTTTTGAAACTCAAAAGTTGCTGGTATCTTCTATGAGCATTTTCTGATTCTAATTCAATGGCTGCCAACCTCCTCTTCATATCTTCATCATCCTCCATGCCTTAATTCAGTCTGGTTGAAAGCAAGATGACAGCTCTTTGCACGCTTCCACAAGGACCAATTATTTTCCAACTCCGACAAGTCAACCACGGGCCAATTTTTTTTTTTTTTTTTTTTTTTTTGAAAAGATATTATGGAGCATACATCCTAACGATAGGTTCTAGTTCCTTTACGTGAGACATAGGGTAAGTTTACTACTTGGTCTCTAAAAAGGGTCTCTTGCTGTCCCAGTGATCACCCTCGTAAAGGCGATATGGGGGTTCAGCAGATAGTGATATGGCACGTATACCAATCACCACCAGTCTAAACACTCAGCAAAGAGTTGGGGTTTACACAAACTTCAACCTTGACTCAAGTCATAGGTAAGCTGCTAGTCCCCCACTTAACTTAAAGTTTAGTGTGTGCTCTCAAAAATAATAAAAAAGTGATGCATGATGACAGGATGTAAAGATGCATGCTAAAGCTTATAAATAAACCATAGCAACATGAAAATAAATAAAAAATAAATAAACAAAACATATCATAAACAAATAAAAAAAACTGCCAAGCTTAGCCCAAGTCCCCAGTGGAGTCGCCATTCTGTCGCACCCCACAAAAATATGGTCGCGCGGCGTCGTGACGACTCTTCCCCGTGTGCGGGGATTTATCAATTGTCGGGGGGGGATTATCTATTTTCGTGAAAAAAAGGGAGTCGCCACCTAGTATTAACGGTTACTAGGAAACCTAAAACTGGTCTTTCAGAGATTCTAGGGTAAGGGACTGGTTGCGTAAAGGGAAGGTTTTAGCACCCCTAGTACGCCCTACCTAAGGTAAGCTGCTTGACGTTTGGCTTGTTTATGATTTGATTTATCAAAATAAATGTAAAATAAATGGCAAATGGGATATTACTCCACCGAATATTTTGGATATTAATCCCTTAGGATTTATTTACCCAAATACCAACAGTGAATAATAGCATATTATTCCCGCCAGATATTTTGGATATTAACCCCTTAGGATTTATTTACCCAAATACCAACAGTGAATAATAGCATATCATTCCCGTCGAATATTTTGGATATTTACCCCTTTAGGATTTATTTACCCAAATACCGATAGTGAATAATAGTATATTATTCCCGCCGAATATTTTGGATATTAACCCCTTTAGGATTTATTTACCCAAATATCGATAGTGAATAATAGCATATCATTCCCGTCGAATATTTTGGATATTAACCCCTTAGGATTTATTTACCCAAATACCAACAGTGAATAATAGCATATCATTCCCGTCGAATATTTTGGATATTAACCCCTTTAGGATTTATTTATCCAAATACCGATGGTGAATAATAAATTCCCAAAGAAAAAAATAAGATTTTTATATTTTTTTGACATATTGGCCAATACCCTTTGGATTTTACAAACATGTTGTAAAATCTCAAAAATGCAAGAAATGATTTTTTCTTTACGAAATCCATGCTAAAACTCATTTTCTCTTCAAAACCCAAGATAATATATATTTTTTTCAACAAAAAAACAATTTTTTAAAATATGCTAGTGTATTGGCCGTATGCAACAAAACAACACATTTTTCTTTAATAAAATATCTTTTTGGAAAATTTTGTATTTTTTCTATTTTTTATTTTTTCGGTGGGCTGGCTGTCAGCCCACCTAAATTCGGGCTGGGCTGACAGCCCAGCCCACCTTCTCTCCCGGCTGGGCTGCTAGCCCAGATGGCTGGCAGCCCAGACCCATCTGGGCTGGGCTTCCAGCCCAGACGCTGGGCCATCTCCAGGGCCAGGCCTGGCGCAAGGCCCGGCCTCTGTCAAGCCCACGCGAAGAGTCCTCCCTGCATGCAAAATTTTGCAAAATGCAGGGATGATGAACAGTGATGCACCAATTTTCCAAGTGTAATGAAAGGCTTACCTGTTAACACCTTTGGGTAGAGGATTCGGAGGTGGTTCTTTTGGTCGTGGTGGCGTCGGAGATGGTGGCCTGAGGTGGCCGGAAACGGCGTCGGAATGGAGACGGGTCTGCGTCGCAGCACCTGCTACTGCCGCTGCCAACCTTGCCTGGGACCGTGGTTTGGGTCGCCGATGGAGGGGGAGCTTCTGGAGAGGTATAGAAGAAGTTTGGTGGCCGGAATTGGTGACTGCTGGAGTTGGTGACCGGAGGGAGAGAGTGGAAGAGGCTACTCTGTTTTTTAGAGAGAGACCAACGGGACCGAGAGAGAAAAGATTGCACCGAGAGTGAAGATGCTGTTTTTTTTTACATAATCTTCTTTTGCTTTCTTTTTTCGTTTCTATCTTTTTTGCGTGAATTTCTTTTCTTCTCCTCTCTTCTTGTCCCCTCTTCTGTTCCTCATGCAGCCCTTTTATAGCAGAGCCAAAGTCATTGATGCAGGGGTCGCAGCTCTCTTTGAATGCAGGACGCGCCTAGCATTTAAGGCCGAGATACGCCAGAGACATTTAAGGCCGAGTTCACCGGAATAATGCATTAATGCAAATTTCCAAAATCATGCAGCAGACATGCAATGCAAATCTTTAAAGGCGTAATCAGTGTAAATTTCAAAGTTTTAAAAGGTAAAACTCTTAAAAATCATGCAGCTGGCACATGTACTGCAACTCTTAAAAGCGTAATCATGCAGTGCAATTTTTTTCAAAGTTTTGAAAGGTAAAAGTATGATTTGGTCCTTTAAAAAATCTCTAATTGCACCTAAATGGATTTAAACTTGATTTTATGCAATTAAATCCCATCAAAAATTCAACCTCCACCGTAGCTTTGCGCGATCTCTAAACTGGCCCTTGGCTCCTGATTTTTGCGATTTAACCCTCAATCGACCAATAAACTCTCAATTCGATCGATTTCGCCCTTGAACAAAAATCTATTTTTGAAATATTTTTTTTTTAGAAAAATAAAGAGGCAAAAATTGGGTAGCAACAATCATAATTTTTTTTTGTTATTGTTTTTGTTTGTTCTTTTGTTAAATCTTGTTTCTAGATAATTATATGGTTTTCATTGTTTAAGCAATAATAATGATAATTTCAGTGATTTTTTTTATTGTTTTATTGCTTGCTGTTTTTTTTTTTCCAGGGTAATTTAACATTTTTTATTATTTGAAAAGTAATAGTAATAACACTGATAAATATAATTGTTATAATCATGATAATAATAATAACGTACAATAGATTTCCAATTTTGTTTTTTTATATAGGTAAAAAATCAACGACTTATTCTTGTTTATTTATTATAGAAGTTTACACAAATTATATTTTATTATTGTGTTTATTTTAAATTAAATTATGAGATGAATTGATTCTAATACAATGAATTCAATGATTAAGGTTTCAAAAAAAAAAATTCAATGACAATGAAATTTTATGCTGATGATTTATTGAAACCTGTTTAACAAATGAATTTATCAATTTTATATTGATGATTTCGTTAAAGCTTATTATAAAAATAAATTTATATAAATTTAAAATTCATATATTTTATTGAAAACTCATATTTTATAACAAAAAATTACCCTTTTTATATTCCCAAAATTTTTAGCATTGTAAAAAAATCTTACAATCTTAATATTCTTTTACATTTTAAAAAATAATCTCACAATCTTAAATCAAAGCAATGATTTATTCGAAGCATTTTGTCATCTTCTTGTCTCAGTAATTCATGTCATATCAGACTGTTTTCGATGTCAAATTTAAAAGCTTTATTATTTGCCAATGCGCCAGTGAATCACGTGGAGTGATTAAGCTGATAGAAATGGGTTTGGGTCCGGAAGAAAGAGCGTCAACTTTGTCCACACGTGATTTTTGTCTGTTATTTCTAACTTTGCCCAACATCAATCAAAAAATATAAAACAGTGTCCTCTACTGATAAGACTACCTGCATAGTACACACAGCCACTTCGGTCATCCATCAATTAATAAATCATCCATCCAATTTTGAATTTTTCATTTGTTTAAATTAATTTTTTAATGATATGTTTTCATATATATATATATATATATATATATAAATTTAAAAAAAAATATTTTGAATCCTAAAAATATGTGGTCGATGAATTGAGTTTTTAAGATTTTTTTTATATGCTAATATTAAAAAAAATAATTATATACAACCTGGCTAAAAGTCTCCTTCCACAAATCTTTGGATATTCTCCTACTTCTCTTGAAGAAGCAGCTTTCGTAGCTGTATCATCAGTAAATTATATAATTAAATAATTATTTTTAAATAAATGAAAAATGAGATCAAAATCTTCAAATATTATCATAAGAAATCATCAAAACCCGTTAGGATCTTAAAATATCATCTGACAAAATATAAGGCACAAACCAAAGCACAAATCAGCAAATGCTAAAAAAACCAATCTGCTCCTCATAAAACACAATCTGAAAGAACCTCCAAGAAAGCGTTGAAACACTTTCACACACAATAAGTTGGAGACACGAAAATTTAACAAATTAGCAATTCTCTGAACCAACAATGTAGAAAAAATGAAAAACAAAGAAAAAGACCACTCCAGTCCTATTGAATATCAAGAATGTCCGCAGTACTCCTAAAACACCCAAAGCATTACACTAAAAGGATGCAAATTGCATTTTCAATCCCACAGCAACTACCTCATTGTGAAGTGAACTAAATTATAATCGCTGGAATCATTTATCAGCAAATGCCCAGAAACGTTATCATTTATCAGCTTTCTCATACAAACACAAAACTGTCTCCAGATTAATTGCAAAGTGAAGTCAAAATTAGTTGAATGAGATGAACTAGCAATATACATATTCTCAAACAATATCTGTTAGCAAGAGACATCATTAGTTAATCGACTTTCCCTCAAAGGCAATCCTCTTCCCATAACTCCTTGTCTCCTATGAAATTAAAAGATAACAAAGTAAAGTTGCAAATGATATCTTTGTGTGTTTTCTGTTATCGAAACAGAATTGAGTCTGTTTTCAAAAGCAAAACACAGAAACCTTGCTGGCTTGGTCAGATTTTGTGAACAAACTGGTATGGAAACACACAGATTGATGGTTACATCAAACATGATATGAAGATCCTGCAACATTCAACAACATATCCATCAACTATTTGCATCAAGAGGATTCCCCTAAACATTGAACATGATATGAAGATCATGCAACATTCAACAACATATCCATCAACATTTAACTCATTCAACAAATCAAACGTTGCCATGTATTCTGTAATCTTTATCCTTGCCCGTCATCGGCAAGAAAAGCCAAACGAATCAAAATATCACTGCTAGAACACCCAAATTAAAAACAATCACGAACTGAAAGACCCAAACAAATCATCACACATAATTTGCAAAACCAGCCCTTCAAACACACAGTCAATCAAATCAAATACAAAATAAAATAAAAACCATACCTTCTCCAGAATACCCGTCATTTGTAAATTCGCCATCTTCGTGAAACTAAATGACCAACACTCTGCTAATTAGGATCACACTTAGAGCCAATATTCTGTAATATCACAATCTAGGCACAACAACAACAACCACAAAAAGAGATGAAGATAAAGCGATTGCATAGCAACCCTATATTGAATTTGATGTCAAATAACAAAAAATAAATGGAGCTAATAATTAATCCACAATAAGCACTAATTAAAAAAAAATGAAAGTTATCGTGACTTCTCGCTTTTGAATCTGCAAGGGAAGAGCAGAGCTTTTCTGTGTGGTGATGGCGGTGTCTACTTTCACAGTTTGTGGTGAGGTTAGTAGAAATCTGTAAGGGAGAAGTTGCCGGTTGAACTCGGTGTGCTTAATTTATTCAACTACATGGAAACCCGAATTTCTTTGGATTTGGGAGTTTGTTTGTTTATGCTTTTTATCGTGTCTGTGGGGGAGAGATCAAGTGAAGCGAGAGGGCTGAAAGTGTTCTGCCGACAGGTAGAGGGAGAGGGGCACTTATTCGACATTTTATTTTTAGGGGGTTTACTTTATAGGCTTCTTGAAAGAGGTGCGAGAGAGGGTTTGGCAAGGAAGAGCGGTTAAAGTGCGTTTCAAAAGCATATTGTTTGCAGCTGATCAAATTAAGAAAGCTACTGATCACGGCTCAAGAACTGTTACTGGTAACGGGAGAGAAGCAGGGAGGGAGACAAAGATGATTTGCAGATGCTGGCCTTCGTAACTGGAAAATGATTTGCCCTCTCTGTACCTGGTTTCCTTGCATTTTCGACTGAATAAAAGAAGAGAGGGAAACAGACTGTTGCTGAAAATGGTTAAATGGAGGTTGTTTTGTCCTTAGGCAGCAGACGCCCATCAACACTTGGGTCAGCTCCTGGCAGTGTGAAGATGCACGGACGGGTAATGTCAGCTGTTTTATTTGCCGTCCTTTTCTTCTTTATTCAGCTTTCAATTAAGGACCTGTTTGGTATTGCGGTTGCTGTTGCGGTTGAGGTTGAAAAAATGGAGTTTCAAAAAAAGTGTTTTTTCTGTGGTTCAAAAAAAGCAGTTAAGTGTTTGGTTAAAACTGTGGTTGAGTTGGAGGTTGAAGAAAAAGCAGTTTTTGGTGTTTGGTTTCCAAACTTTACAAACTGCTTTTAACTTGTAAAATTGCTTAAAAGGGCATGGAAATATACACACACATTTATACATACATCCATACATCCATCCATCCATCCATATATATATATATATATATATATGTAACTTCTACAAATAAATTTAAAAATAAATAATAATTTATATTAATGTGAATACTTCAAATAAAATGGAAACATAATTTCATTCTCCCATCAAACTATTTGCAATGCTCTCGCGCACAATATCCATACGGGAATTTTTATTTTAAATTAAATATTTTTGGTTTTTTTATATTATTTTCATGTGTTGATGTCAAAAATAATTCTTAAAAAATAAAATAAAAATTATTTTAATACATTTCTGAATGAAAAATATTTTCAAAACAACCTCAATCCTGAGTTGTAATTTTTTTAAGACTTTTCATTTCAAAAGTGTTTTAAAAAAATGATTGTTTATTTTTATTTTTTTATATATTAAATTAAATATTTTTAGTGTTTTTATATCATTTTCATGTACTAATATCAAAAATATTTTTTTTAAAATAAAAAAATATTATTTTAATATATTTATTAATAAAAAAACATTTTAAAAAATAATAAAAACCCGAAACGGAGTTTGGAACGGCGTTTGAAAAGCACCTTGGAGGTGCTTTTTTTGAAACGCCGTTTGGGTGTAAAAATAGGGTGGGACCCACTAAAACAAAACGGTGTTTTGTCAAAACCAAACACCAAAACTCCATCCTGTTTGGCAAACGTGGAAAGCACCACGTTGCCAAACGGGTGCTAAAAAGAGTAAAAAGTCTCTGAAGGCAAATTTTCTTGGACGGGCAACGGGTAGACATTCATGGGCAGCTTTTGGCAGTGTGCATTTTTTTTCTTTCTTTAGCTTTCAATTAAAAGAGTAAAAAGCTTTCAATTAAAAAGATTTAAAAGTCTCTAAAGGCAAATTTTCTTGGACGGGCAACGGGTAGACAATCATGGGCAGCTTTTGGCAGTGTATAATTTTTTTTCTTTCTTTAGCTTCCAATGCATTTTTTCTTTAAAGGCATTTTTTCTTGAACGGGCAACGGGTCGACATCTATTTGGGCAGATTTTGGCTTTTTATTTTTGTTTCTTTAGCTTTAAATAAATGAATTCAAATTCATCACAATTCATTATGTATTTTAATCTCAGTCGTCCATCACCGTCTCGGGCAGCTGCTGCAGGGCAGTACTGTGAGACTGGATGGGCAAGCCTTATTTTTTTTCCCTTCTTTAACTTTAAATGAATTCAAAAGTGTCAAAAGTATTATAAGCGGGCAGATATTTATTTACTGTAAATTAAATAAATGAAACAAATGAAAAGGTTAGCTGAGGTCAAATCATGGGAACGGCACAGAGGTAGACATCTATCTAGGGCAGATTTTTACAAAGAAAGCTAAAAGAATAAAAAGGAAGTGAGGTGTGAAAATAACTATTGAAGTCCACAGTAGAATGAGAGTAGATGAACAGGAAAGCACGATCTGTTTTAGCTGTAAGTATAATATAATAAGTATTATAAGCGGGCAGATATTTATTTACTGTAAATTAAATAAATGAAACAAATGAAAAAGTTAGCTGAGGTCAAATCATGGGAACGGCACAGAGGTAGACATCTATCTAGGGCAGATTTTTACAAAGAAAGCTAAAAGAATAAAAAGGAAGTGAGGTGTGAAAATAACTATTGAAGTCCACAGTAGAATGAGAGTAGATGAACAGGGAAAGCACGATCTGTTTTAGCTGTAAGTATAATAATAATATGTTCATAGAACTTAGAATTATTTTCAAATTAATATTAAATCATGGGTATAATTGATTCTCTTGATTTATATTTAAAAAATATTATGATAGACAAATTAGCCATTAACAAATCGATAGGCAATCGTGTGATTTATATGTGTGTCTGTGTGTTAGGGGATGTGTTTTAAAAATATTTTTGAATAAAAATTCAAAAACATATTTTTATTTTGTTTAAAATTATATTCTGGTATTTTAAAATTATCTCGATATGCTAATATTAATTTTTTTTAGATATATGTTAATTCAATACATTTTCAAATAAAAAAATATTTTAAAATTATCTAGTTGGTGGTTCAATGATAAGAATTTGAGATTAAGAGATTTGCTCTTTCTATGATTTTAGATTCGGACTCTGTGATTGCTAATATAATAATCATTGAAGTATACATGGTTGTTAACTTCAGAACTTGCATAATTAATTAAAATATATATAAATTGACTTGAACACCCATATTAATAAAAAACAACAAAATCCAGTTCCTTACAAGACCACAACAAACATAACAAGATTTAACGGTGATTTTAACGGTTGGTAGAACTTACATCCCCACATGCTACGATCCTTGCAATTGATTTGAAATATTAAAGTAGTTATATTTACAATATGGTCTGTTTTAATAGTATATCATGAGTTTCTAGCATAGTAAAAGTACAATACGAGACCTTTGTCGTAATACTATACTATAAAGATTGTTAAATTATTATATTAAAACAGGCTGCTGATGATTAAACCGGGACATAACCAGTTGTGTTTTTTTCTGGAGACGACATGCATCGTCCACATCATATTGTTTAATCAGCAAATAAATATCATGCTACAGCACATCTCAGAGTTATCTTTGCCATGACTTTATAAAATGCCTAAGAATTATATTTCAAGTCTCAAGCGTAGGAGTATAAGTATAATTATTTAAAAAAAATTATTTAAAATTATTTAAAAATATATTAAAATAATTTTTATTTATTTTTTCAAAAATATTTTTAAAATATAGTGTAAAATAATAATCGTTGCAGTGAGGTCAGGGCTGACAGGGCAATGGGGTGGTCTTTTTTATTATGGACAAGAAGAGAAGAGTGTTCTGTCTTAAAATGTTGTGGCAACTTTCTTACAGGATCCGATGGCTGAAACAAGTTAAGCATCTCCCCGTCGTTTCAGATCGCATCCCACATCGTCTGTGCCTAGTCTTGCTTCCACTGCAATCATTCATGTCTAATAATTATTATATTAGTAATTATAATTCAACTCTAATAATTAGAATAGAAAACTAAAAAAGAAAAATTCATTTAATTTTAAATTTATACCACTAAATCTGCTAAATGTTTCAATGATTGTCTCTTATGAATAAAGCAACTTTGGGCCCACATTAGGTGGCATGCGAGGGTATTGCCCCATTAGCAAATAAACATCTCAGCCACACAGTTGGATCCACGAAGGTATGGCAAGGCAGCGTGACATCCCTTGCCTTGATTTTTATGACGTGCAATGCTCGAACACGGTGAAAGCCCACCTTCACCTCCTATTATTCAATATTTGAAAAAATATATATATTTAAAAATAATTCTTTTAGTATTTTTAAACAATTCTTCTAGCAAGGCCTTGATTAATGGTTTCGAACTTTATTGATGGTGGCAAAATCATTCGATTTCCTCGATACTGCAGCACCATTTTTGTTTATGTTTAATGGTGTTTCAAAAGTGAATTCAACTTATTAAAAAACATTAAATTAATATCTTTTAATAATTTCAATGTATTGGTATTAAAAATAAATAAAAATATGCCACACAGCACGAATATCGAAACCGTTTGATTATAGTTGCCATGCACAGTATATATGCTCGTGGATTCCATGGTACCACGATAAAAATCTCCCACGTGGATTCACAACCACATAGCAGCCGGGCACCTTCATGTAAGGATAAGTAAAATGGGGACCAGACTGTCCACAGCTTTATATATCTTGGGCAAATTGGTCAAAATACAGTAAAGACAAAAGCTCCCTGCCACAGTTCCACCGCAACTGGGGCTCTGGTCTTTAACTTTCCTGACATGGCAAACTTCTTTCCTGACTGGATAGCAAAATTTAAAACACGGCCAATACCCAGGAATTAATAGTACCAAAATTCCCGCATAAATTTGATGTGGAATGTTTTATATTTTTATTTTACAAATTTTATTTTTATTCATGACATCAAAATATCTAAAAATATAAAACAAAATAAAAAATATTCTTAGTTCTTATCAGTGGGATTTCGGGGGCGACACCATTCACATCACCATGTAATACTTCAATAATGCATAAAATTGAGAAATAATTGGGACCATATATATTGTGGATAGAGAGGTCAACAGAGAAATACTAATTAATTAAGCGACTAAAAATTTCAGGAGGAGATCTACACACGGTGAAGTTCTAAATTTTCAACAAAGCTCCCCGGGAAGAAATAATTAAAAACAGGCCCTGAAAAAAAACCGAATATACTTTCAACTCCCTCCGTTAATCAGATCTTTGTACCTTATAATAGAATCCGTTCTCTGTAACTTCAACTGCTGCTTAAACTTGTTAATGAAATCATCAGCTTTGGCATCCACTTCAGTGTCACCAACCTCGTTGCTGGGCTTCCCTTCTCTCACAGTGGATGGCCTACGAGACTCGACGATGTCTTCTTCTTCAAAATGAGAAAAGGCAGATTTTGCACTTGCAGATTTCCTCATTTTCTTTGGTAGCTTTTTGGGTACTTCACCGGAACTTGGTTTTGTATCTGACGTGGATTTGCTCAGTTTACCTCCCCGTAACTTGCTGTATATCTCTTCGATAGTCTGTTCTTCATCTTGGATTCGCTCGTTTTCTTCGTCTTGAAACCACTCTTTCTCTTCTTGTTCTTGGAGCTGTTCATCATGTTCTTGTATCTGGTCATAAATTTGTTCAGAAGTGAAATGGGTTGGCGTACTTTCTTCATTTTTGTGGTTCTTAGTACTGGAGGGTGTAAATTCTTCAGAGGGATTAGAGGGTTCTTGAGAGAAGTAATTATAAACGCTGATGGACTTGATTCTCTGTAACATCGAAGGAGATCTAATGATAGCTGTCTGGTTTTGATTTTGGTGGTATTGGTAATCTTGCTGAGGATCTTGTTGATGAAAAGTGAGACGTTGGTCAGATTCTTGAGGTTTTTCGAAAGTAAAGGCTGTAGGTTCCTGGGATCTATAACTATACAATAAGTTGAGAGATTTGAGTTTTTGCAGTACAGAAGGAGACCGGGTAAGCTGGTGGCCATACCCATACTGTGCTTGAACATGTTTTTCTTGTTCTTGGTGTTGTTCCCTGGGTTTGTAGGTAGCTGGTCTGGAAGTTATAAAAATGGTGCCGATCATTAGATTGAGAAGAACAAAGAAAACAGATGGGGTTAACCAGCTGTTCATGGAAGCCCAGATTGATATGGATTCTTCAAGCATGGTTTTTGGTTGGGATTGAAGCAAATTCAGAGAGGAACGGAGATGGGATTTGTTGGTTTTGGAAGAGAGATGAGGAACGCAGGGCGAGTGATATTTGAGGACAAATTTGATGGATACACTGCAATTTTGTCTTCTTATATTTTGGACTTGAGAAGAAAAAATTATAGAATCTCGAGGGGCACGTGTCAATTTTAGAGTGTCTGAGACGTATGAATGTGAGGCTGTGGTTGTTTTCAACGAAGGCCAGTCAGTAAAAATCTACTGCTGGATTTACATGCCGACGCTGTATTTTTGTTTTTTTTTATAAAAAAGACATTCTAATAAGTAATTTTCATCATAATCTTTCTTTTATTGTATTTCCGTGATTAAAGCTGCGTTTAACTTTAATTATAATAAGCTGTTTTGGACTGCGGTTAAATTGGTGTTTGGCTAAAAAAATTTATTTATTTTAAATGAAATTGTTTTGATGTATTTAGATTATTTTGATGTGCTGATTTCAAAAATGATTTTTAAAAAATAAAAAAAATATTATTTTGATGTATTTCTAAATAAAAAACACTTTCAAAAGCAACCGCCCTACCAAACATACTCTAAATTTAAAAGTGTTAAGCTCATTAGTATATATTATGATTTTATATGTATCTTAATAAAACATTAAAACTTTAATTAGAAAAAAATGCAATTCGTAACTTTTAAAAAATGTAATTTTTAAAGTTACAACCACAATATCAGACCTATATATTTTATGATCTATTTGATTTCAAAGAAAAAAAAGTCAGTTGTAAGAGAAATTATTAGAAGATTTATGGAAAAATCCCCGCAATATTGTGGTAAGGATTAATTTTTAAAGTATTTTTATTTTAAAATATATTAGAATGATTTTTTTAAAAAATTACTGTAGCATTTTTATTTGTGGTAGTTTTATGGTGCGGAAAAGATAAACAATGATATTTTATTATTTACTTTTCAGGTTCGCTTTGAAAAGCATATATAGATTAAACATGTATAGATAAATTTTAGCTTAAGATATTTTCATTATTTTTTATTTATTTTTTTGATTTTAAAACAAACTATAAAATAACTAATATGATATGATTATTTATAGGAAAAATTAAAGCATTATTTGGTTATTGTCTATGAACATTGCTATATATATAAAATGTGTTAAGGTTTTACTGTATATGTTTCTTATGGATTTTAATAGTAAAATTATTATTTTATCTCCAGAATCTCCAAAAATTGACCCCCGGTATCAAGGATGTTTTGATCTTTTCAAAATTTATTACACAGTGAAACTATCTATTTATTCATCGGAACTAGCAAAAAGATAAAGGCTAATGGAGGGTATTTTAGATTTTTCATATATTTGTGCACAGTATAATTATTTACATACCCCCGAAAACGGCAAAAAGAAGGGTATGTGGTTGTGGGCATGGTGGTATTTTCGCTCATAGTTTTTTCATGATTATCGCTGGTTTTGGGGGTGTTTAGGTGATTATATTTTTTTTAAATTTACCGAGGAGCGTTGTACAACCACGCCATCGATTTTGCACGCGAACACGCCTCTTAGGTGTTGTTGTGTTTGTAGGTGGAGGAAAATGTCTGATTAACGCGGCATACGGTGCGTCATCATGTCTTTTTCTTCTTGGTACGGCGTATGTTATGAGAAAACGGTCGTGGAATCGTTGGTGAACGGGTCCCCCCTTTATCTGTCTTGCAGCTGAAAAGTACATCACGACCCTTCATATTTTTAGTTGTTTTATTTCAGTCCCTGACCTTTTGACTTCGTTTTCTTACTGATTTTTTCAATGAAAATTTTGATTGTTTTCGATTATGTCCTTCAGTTGAAAATGATCATGTATGGTACGTTTCATTTTAGTCATTGATCATTTTTGTTTTTGGTTCCTTTAATATTTTTGGTTTGCAGGTTTTTATTTGTTTTATTTTTGTCCTTCAATTGAAATTGGTCACATGTACTACTTTTTATTTTGGTCTTTATTCTTATATTTTTAAAAAAATTACATTGCATTTTGAAAAAAAAAAGTTTTATTGTTTTTCGAGACCAAGTGTTTGATTTGTTGCGGTTTTATCCGTCAATTGGAATTAATTATATATATATATATATATATATATATTCATTTTTAATGTTTTGTTCGGGATCATTTTTGTAGAATGTTTTGTAGAATGTTTTTACAATTTCAATATTCATAGATTTTTTTTCATCACATTTGATTATCATTTTTTAAAATTTAATTATTTATCATTTGATTTATTGAAGATTGATCTTAATGCTTTCCCCCCTTTCCTTTGAAGTTGTTTTTTTCGTGTTTTTTTATAAAGTAATCTTGATTTGATATTTATTATAGCTAAACTAGATTAACTAAGTGTTTTTATTGCTAAAGGGCATATATATATGCCCCTTTTTTATATATATATATTTGCCCTTTAAAATTAAGTTTTTCTCACTCTTCTTGTTTTCATTTTATTTATTTAATTTTATCTTGTTATTTAAATTATTAATTGTTCGGACAACTCGGTCTCGAATTCTTTTCTTATTATTTTTAATTGTCAACAATTTTTTTACCGATCTGTACTGAAGCATGGCCCACAAATCCAGCCGAGAGCATGGCTGTCAATGACGCAGCTCCTGTTTCAAAAAATCTGGCTCGGTCCACTAATTACGCTCTTATCATAAAAAACTGTACATAAATATCGCTGAGTGAATAGTGAAATGTATCCAACGACCATTAAAAGTCAATATCTACCAGGTCGATTGATAACGTTTTCTGAAATGTGATCATTTTTTTTTAAATTTAAATATTATTTCATAAAAACTCTCTATAAACGCCATTCCCAAACAGGCCCTTCGTTTGCTAGAGAAGAGTTCGTGAACGAAACCCCAACCGAACGGTCCACACCACACCAGCAACTATCTGGTTCTGGTCCATTAACTTGATCATCACTCGTAATCAAACCTGAATTAACTTTTTGGAGACCAATCAAATCACGTGTCAACTCCACTGTCTTTACAATTATTACATGAAAATAAAGGAATAATTCACTAGTAGTACACTAACTCTATAACCTTCCTCAATTGAGTCCTTGAATTTCAATTTGTTTTTGTTCGAGCACATCAACTCCCACCAAGCTTCCAATCAAGTTCGTCCATCCACTTCTTGCTGGTAGCTCCATTATCTAATGACGTGTTCTTTAATCTTAATCCATCAGAGAGACGCTAATTTTCATTTTTATCCCAATCCAGTGTATCGAAAAGCCTTTTTATTTTTTTTATTTTGACACACCATTTTTTCTTGTGTCAGTGTAGTATTTTGATGATTTTTATTTATCTAATATGGTTTGCTCTTAGTAAAAGTAACCTCCGAAAATAATATGACGTTCGAGGAATGGGAATGTTTTAAGTAAAAACAAGCCCTTTAAAAACAATTTTAATTGACCAACAAAGTTCAGGGACTAGTTTAAAAATTACAATAAATTATCAATAAATTTTAAAGTATTTATTATTTTAACAAATAAAAAATGGATATCATGTGATTGCAACATAAACAAAACAAAACAAAAAAAAACATTTTATTTTATAAAACAACAATTTATTAGAAGCCTGACACGTAATTGAAAAATAAAATAAAATTAGCGTGTTAATAATACATTTTTTTCAAGTTTACTTCTTACAAATATAATGTTTTAAGTGTTTACTTGACAATGAAGTGAAAAAGAATTTTGCAGAAATACTTTTAAATTAAAAATATATTAAAAAACATTTTTACATTAGCATATTAAAATTATAAAAATATAATATAAAAAATATATGTATGATCAACTCTTTTTTTTTTTAGTAAAAAAAGTATTTAAAATTAGTGATGCTACATGTAAAGAAATGATTAAATTCACTTATTTTATGCTGTTCTTTTTTTTATAATTATATGTTTTTTTTATCCCATTTTATAAAGCATTAAAATAGAAAGAAAAGAAAGAAATAATGAAAGAAATCTAGTTGGGCCACATATCACGGCTGAGGATACTCCTATATGAATACCGCACCCTTACGTTGGCATGACTCATTTCGTTTACCGTTGATAGATGTTTTTAATATCATTTTTTATTTAAATATTTTCCATAATATTAATACTGTTATCATCAAGCTTCGGTATGCCTCTAATATCTTTTTTCTTGTTACTAGAGCGAGTAAAGAAATTAAAAATCAATTAATTCGAGAAAATTAAAAAAATTAATTGAGAAAAACCGAATCATTAATTTTTTAATTAAATTAATTAGAATATTTTTTAAAAATTTCAACCGAGTCTAATTTTGGATTCTTAAAGCTAAAACTGATAAACTAAAACTAAATCGGTTTAAATTAAAAAAAAATACTATAAAAAAACTTTGTATTTTTCTCAGTTTTAATGAAATGAGAGAAGGGAAATAATTGGTTAAGATAAATATAAAAAGCTAAAAACTTTGTATTTAAATTAGTTTCAATATTTTTTTAATTATAATTATAATTTAATTATTTTTATTGATAAAAACTAAATCGAACATAAAAGATAACCCATACTTCTTCCTCACTTTCCTCTGCTCATTTTTATTTATGTTGGCTCATCTAGTAATTTAAGAGGTACATGTGCCCCATGCAACTCGCAAATTATAAATGACACCTGTACCTCAATTATTTCATAAATTAACTTTTGAGCCGCGTTATTTATTTTCATGGCGCTACTTTTAAAAAATAAAAAGAAAAACCTAAAGATGCCATCGGTGAGGAAATCCGGATTTTCTTGTCGTTATAGTAGTCTGCGAGCCTATCGACGAGGGAAGTGTGGGGAGCAGAAAAGGCCTTCACTCTCAAATCAAAGAATAAATAAACAATGTGAGCCCATCCAAGTTGTTGCGGAGTTCCTTTCCACACTCGTTAACAGGTTCGTGTTTTTCTATCTGCTTGAATGGATATTTAAATTAGGTCATCACTCTCTACTTCCATATAATGGTTTTTGTCAAGCCATCCACTTCAAATTTTTGTAGCAGGAATCTGATTTGGTAGTTCTGACAAAGCGAGCTTGGGTCATTTCAAAATCTGCAAAATGCTGTTAAACATCTTTTAATTCTTATTTAAAATCTAATCATGGTCTAAAACTATAGTTTCTGGGTTAATTGAGGAGGTAAAAACTTCTACCCACTCAGAATAGCTCATGGATTATCTCCGGGAGTATCGTGGAGTCCATATACATACCATAAGGCCATCCATCTCTGCATCGCCATTTCACCAGTTCTTGAAGGATCTGCACATGGAGGCTGCATATCTCGGGCAAAATTCAAGATTCCGTCGAATGCAACAATACAGGCATTGGGGCAGCTTCATTTTACAGTCCTAACAGCCCCGGAGCCTTGGCCGCTGAAGCTGGAATTCTATTTTCATGGCTTTAGGGGACCTTACTGCTGCTGATTTTTCTGCAGTGAGAGGATGCGCTGCAATTTTAAACTCCAATCAGTATCGATGGGGTGGCGAAAAAACTTGGACATATTGGATTTTTCATAGCTATAATCTTGGATTTTTGACTATGCAAACAAGTTTTCTATAAAAATAGCGACTCTCAAATAATTGAATTAACAAATATTAGAGGAACCTCTCAGTAATATATGATGTCCAAAAAATGGAGAAAGCCTCTCATTTTTTTTTTTGTCTCCCTTCGGAGTTGTTATATTAATAGACACCGTATTTATACAAGCTTATTTAGGCCAGTTTAAAAATAATTAAAATATTTTTAATTTTATTTTTAAATAAAAAATACTTTTCAAAGTAATCGTAACTATACTCCTAAACAAATACTTAATAAAAAAATAAAAAGAATAACAACATTTAAAAAAAAATTGAATTAGCATGATATGTTTGGCATTGATTTTGACCATTAAAAAACTACTTGATATTGTGTTATTGATTATTTATTTTTTTATAATATAAAATAAATTATTTAGTTATTAAATTTTATTTTTTACTGTAGCATACAATATTTTAAAACTTAATTTCTCTAATATATATATAAAAAACATATCATTAAAATGATGTCGGTACACTTAGATTTAGAAATAACCATTGATGAAAAAGTTGACTAAGGTTAGAAAATGGTTGTTTATTGGTGAGAGAGAGTGGCGCGTTTTGCTCTCCTCTTCCCTCCCCTCTCTCTCCCCACTCAACCTTCTAGGAGGAGGAGAAGAAGAAGATACGGGGAAAAGAAAATAGAAGTCTTTGTGTTTAATATTAAAAAAACACGTGGCACTAAAATGATGGTTGCTCTCTTCGCCTCCTGGAAAAAAAGAAAGATGAAAGGCAATTTCCACCACCTCCAGCTGGTGGCGGGCAAATCTACACATAGGTAAAGCTGTCATTTTGTCTTGTAATGTTGGGGCTGCTGGTGGTCTATATTGATAGATGGTTTCTTCTATTCGACCGTGACTTGAGTTGACTTCATATTTATTAAATTAAATTTGATTTAGTGGATCGATTTTTTTAAAAATTGTTTAAGTTAATTTGATTAAAATCTTGTTTATTTTTATAATTTATTTTTATTTTTTTAGATTATTTTACGCGTTAGTTTTTTTAAAATAAATAAAAAAATTATTTTAATATAAAAAAATTGTAGAAAAAACAGCTATAGATTTTCAAACACTTTCTAAACATGGGAGAGGTGGCGAGTTAATCTTCAATTGGATTGGATTAACGTGAACAAATCTTAATAAGACTAGTCAAATTAACTTCTTTTTTTATATATATAAAAAACAATGTCATTTGAGTTTTTTATTTTTAAAAATATTAAAACATTATTTTTTTCTGGTGATGAATAGAAAACCCATTACCATGTTGAGGTAGCATAACTATGGGCGAAAGTAAAACAAGTCTAGGCCGGGCCTTTCTTTGTTGTTCGTTTTTATTTTTCGCCGCCTGCCTGGTGGTGGGCTGAACACGCTGCGTAGGCAAGGGGCTGGCCTAACTTTTTTGCGGGGCTCCGTTTAATAAGCTCACTTGCCTAACTTCCACTTGTAAGAGCTAAGTGGACCAGAAATTTAGAAGTTTCCAATTGCGTCAGCATCCATGGGCTTAGAGTTTCGTGGACTCAAATTCAACGAAGAAATAAACACAGATCGAATCTTGACGTAGCTCAGGACCGGGATTAGACTAGTAGGGGTCTCGCTGCGCACAGGATAGGTGCCCGTACCTAGGAAAATGGACCCTAAACCAATCTTTGATGCTGAGGCATGGCTTCTTTAATTGTAGGATTGCGGATGATTTAACCTTGTTTTACATTTCGTTTTAAAACTTCTTTTCAATTTTTTTTTATTTTAAATTATTTTTTTAATAATTTTAAATTATTTTTATATACTGATGTTAAAAATATTTTTTTAAAAATAAAAAAAATATTATTTTAATATATATTTTAATGAAAAATATTTTAAAAAATAACATCGATCATACTCTCAAATACCACTTTAAAGGGTGGTTTGTTAGAAAAAAATATTATTAAAAAATATTTTTAAATTATTTACTATGTTTAAAATATTTTTTAAAATATAAAATTATTATTTTAATATATTTTTAAATAAAAATATTTTTAAAAACAATATTGACAAATATTTATTTGCTACTGTGCTTGATCGGTGAATAATTCATTAAAAAAAGTTTTGAGTTATTTTCATTTTTATTTTTCTTAGTTAGGTCAAAAAGTTTATTATGTTAATTTATTGTTCAGTTTAATTAAAGACACAGCTTGAGTTAAACTCTACATTTCAAATTTTCTTGGTTCAACCTCAACTCACTAGATAAACCGAGTTAGATTCAATCTAGTAAATTGAATTGAGTTAAATAATTATAATAATTTGCAAGGCATTTTTTTTAATGAAATTGAACGAGGAGAATCCAGTAAAGAATGCTTGTTGTTGCTGTAATTGTTATTAATTAGGGCATCAAATTTGGATAATGTTTGTTATTGTATTATTAATCATTGTTTTTAAAATGTTGTTTTATTATAAATATATTAAAATAATACATATCATTTTTACTATTAATATATTAATAAAAAATTAAATTTAAATTAATTTTTATCTCTCCAAATTTTAATCAGTTCCTAGGGTAAAACACGTTAAGACCACGAGTCTTCAACATATCCAACCCTGCTATAAATACATAACGATCTTCTTCACCGATCTCTACTCTTCTCCACTACCACACAGCCGCTCTTTATACGAAGTAACCATCTTTTTTCCATCCTTCTAGAACCCTTCATCCTCCACAACCCAAAACATTTGCAAATCCTCTTTTAAATGGGGTTTGATGGCCTCTCGGCGATGAGGCCTCTAGCCTTCTCGAGTTTATTTTTTATTTTTCGAAACTAGCCACGTCGTTCTTCGATGCTCTGCTTGTAAACTGTAAAGGCAACCATGTCTTTTACTAAAATGGAAGTATAATTGTTCAGAGAACTGGAAGAACGAAACACGTCTTTTTTTAGCCATGGTGTTCAAATATTAGGGCTGTAACTCTCTGTTTTTTTTTTTTTTTTTTACGTTTTTACCAAACCATTGAGCTAAAAAAGGAAGAAAAAAGCAAGTGAGCATGGCATTGGTGCCTATAAGTAGAAACAGTTTTCAATAACATCCTTAAAAACCCTACTTCAACTGAACTTTCACTCTTCCAGTCAAACCCAACAACGTGGCTCTCTCCACCAGATCAAATGCCCCTCTTTTCTCACCGCCACCATTCCTCCTCCGTTATCCCAACCACCACCAATCCCAAAACGTCAAAGTCCTCAAAACCTAATTTTATTGCTCCTTCAACCCGCTACCCTCTACCACTTCTAGTCTTTTCACTCATCTCCCTTCTCATTGGCCTTTCTGGCACAATCTTCGCTCTCTCGGCGACCCGCAGACCCAAACCTGTTCCTGTTTTTCGCTGTGGCAGATCCGAAGACACTTTTCGAGCATTTTATTCGGGTTCGGGTAGAACCCGTGGTGATGATAATGGAACATTGATTGACAGGCCTAAGCTACTTGGGTTTGTTGGGATTCAAACAGGGTTTGAATCGGGTGATCGCCGGGCTGCACTTAGAAGTACTTGGTTTCCTTCTGACCCAGATGGACTTTTGAGGTAAAACCATGATTTCTGTGTACAAAGTCGAGAACTCGAGAGATGTTTTTTTAACAAGATCAGCAATGGCGATTTATTAGTAAATACGATGCTTTTAATGGTTTTAGTCACTTTTGTGTTCTGTTCTGTTTTCTTGCAGTATGGGGTAATTGTATTTTAAGTTGAAGAAAATACTCTGTAAATGCTGTATAGATTGCATTTCATAATAATTAAATTCTGAATTTTATTAAATGGAAATCGCACCCTCATCTCATTCCTATTCGGGGGAGCCAAATGGAAGGAGAAACGAATATCATGTCTCCTGAGTTGATGGAAGGAGAAACGAATATCATGTCTTTTCCCTGTTGCAATGCATTCTAGCAAGATTGTACTACCATAGAATGTTATGTCTTGAGGAACTTGGTGGCAGTGATGTCATTGATAATCCCAGCTCTATGAGATCTTCAATTTGAAGATCCAGGAATAGATGTTATCAATTTCTGTCTGAGCCTATAACACTGTTCAAGTATTTCTTTCTGAGCCTAATAACATACTTCGAGTAAGATGTTTTATTATACTTTTATAATTTTGAGTCTTGAGGAACTTGGCATCGATAATCCCAGCTCTATGAGATCTTCAATTTGAAGGTCCGGGAATAGAAGTTATCAATTTTTGTCGGAGCCTATAACATTGTTTCAGTATGATATTTCATTTGACATTAATAATTTTGAGTCTTGAGGAGCATGGTGGCGTTGATGTCATTGATAATCCCAGCTCTATGAGATCTTCAATTTGAAGATCCAGGAATAGATGTTATCAATTTCTTTCTGAGCCTTAACACTGCTCAAGTATTTCAGTCAGAGCCTAATAACATACTTTCGAGTAAGATGTTTTATTATACTTTGATAATTTTGAGTTTTGAGGAACTTGGTGGCAGTGATGACATTGATAATCCCAGCTCTATGAGATCTTTAATTTGAAGATCCAGGAATAGAAGTTATCAATTTCTTTCTGAGCCTTTAACGCACTTCTAGTATTTCTGTCCAAGCCTAATAACATTCGTAGAGTAATTATTTCATTATAGTTTAGTAATTTCGAGTCTTGAGGAACTTGGTGGCACTGATGTCATTGATATCTCCATGAGATCTTCATTTTGAAGATCCAGGAATAGATGTTATCAATTTCTGTCCAAGCCTATGTAACACTGTTGAGTAAGATATTTCATTAGATGTTAATAATTTTGAGGCTTGAGGAACTTGGGTGGCAGTGATGTCATTGATAATCCCAGCTCTATGAGATCTTCAATTTGAAGATCCAGGAATAAATGATATCAATTTCTGTCTGAGCCTATAACACTTTTCTAGTGTTTCTGTCTGAGCCTAATAAATACTCCGAGTAAGATATTTCATTATAGTTTAGTAATTTTGAGTCTCAAGGTACATGGTGGCAATGATGTCAATGATAATCCCAGCTCTATGAGATCTTCAATTTGAAGGTCCAGGAATAGATGTTATCAGTTTTTGTCTGAGCCTCTAACACTGTTCTAGTTCATTTTACTTTTACAATCTCAAGTCACGAGGATCCTGGTGGCAGTGATGTCAATGATAATCCCAGCTCTATGAGATCTTCAATCTGAAGGTCCAGGAATAAATGTTATCAGTTTCTGTCTGAGCCTATAACCCTTTTGTAGTTGATTTTGCTTTTATAATCTCAAGTCACGAGGAACCTGGTGGCAGTTTGTCATCGATAATCCCAGCTCTATGAGATCTTCAATTTGAAGGTCCAGGAATAGATGTTATCAGTTTCCATCAGAGCCTACAACACTGTTATTGTTCATTTTTCTTTTATTATATCAAGTCTTGAGGAACCTGGTGTCAGTTATGTCATAGATAATCCCAGCTCAATGAGATCTTCAATCTGAAGGTCAAGGAATATATGCTATCAGATTCTGTCTGAGCCTATAACCCTTTTGTAGGTCATTTTGTTTTTATAATCTCAAGACACGAGGAACCTGGTGGCAGTGATGTCATTGATAATCCCAGCTCTATGAGATCTTCAATTTGAAGGTCCAGGAATAGATGTTATCATTTTTTGTCTGAGCCTATAACACTGTTCTAGTTCATTTTGCTTTTACAAATTACAATCTCAAGTCACGAGGAACCTGGCGGCAGTGATGTCAATGATAATCCCAGCTCTATGAGATCTTCAATTGGAAGATCCAGGAATAGATGTTATCAGTTTCTGTCTGAGCCTCTACCACTGTTCTAGTTCATTCTGCTTTATATATTCTCAAGTCTCAAGGAACCTGGTGTCAATGATGTCATTGATAATCCCATCTCTATGAGATCTTCTATTTGAAGCCTCAGGAATAGATTTTATCAATTTCTGTCTGAGCCTATAACACTGCTCTAGTCCGTTTTGATTTTATAATCTCAAGTTTTGTGGAACTTGCTGGTTATGATGATCATTGATAATCTCAGATCTATGATATATTCAAGCGAAGGGTCTAGGAGTAAATGTTTTCAATTTCATCCTGACCGTAATAACATACTTCAAGTAAGATATTTTAGTATACTTTGATAATTTGAGTCTTGAGGAACCTGGCAGCAGTGATGTCATTGATAATCCCAGCTCTATGAGATCTTCAGTTTGAAGGCCCAGGAATAGATTTTATCATATTTTGTCAACCTCTAACACTGTGCCGGTTCATTTTGCTTTTTTAATCTCAAATCTTGAGGAACTTTCTGGCTATGATGATCATTGATAATCCCAGCTCTATGAGATCTTCAATTGGAAGGTCTAGGAGTAGATGTTTTCAATTTCTGCCTGAGCCTAATAACATTCTTCAAGTAAGATATTTTATTATACTTTGATAATTTTGAGTCATGAAGAAACTGGCGTCAGTGATGTCATTGATAATACCAGTTCTATGATATCTTCAATTTCAAGCTCAAGGAATAGATGTTATCAATTTCTGTCTGAGCCTATAATGTTGTTTGAGTGAGATATGCCATATTTTGATTTTTGCTCAAACATAATTTAGTAATATTTTCTCTATCCTAGTTAGATTCTTTCTTGTGCTGTGAAATTTTGCTTTGAAATCAGGTTATTTATGGATCCAACATGCTCTGATCTTATTGAAAAGGTCAACTTCGCTGCTGCTTTATTGTAGGTTGGAGCAAGCCACTGGTTTAGCATTTAGGTTTGTAATAGGACGCTCAAAGGATGCAAAGAAAATGGCCCAGCTTGAGATAGAGGTCAATAAGTACAGAGATTTCATGCTCATAGATGTTGAGGAAGAATATCTAAAGCTTCCATACAAAACGTAATAGTTCCTTTTCTGCATTAAGGTTTCCTAATGTGGATTGAATTGATAGCTTGTGGACTAATTTTTCTCCTTTTATCAGGTTGGCCTTTTTCAAGGCAGCCTTTAAGCTTTTTGAAGCAGATTATTACGTCAAAGCTGATGACGATATCTATTTGCGCCCAGGTATACAAAAGCAAGTAATGATTTATTAGTGAGTTATACTGCTGTAAATGTTTGATATTTTTTCATTGTTAGATCGCCTTGCAACTCTTCTTGCCAAGGAAAGGACCCATTCACTAACTTATATTGGGTGCATGAAGAAAGGACCAGTGATCACTGACCCTAAAATGAAGTGGTATCAGATCATCATATAGTATCAGATTATCATATATTTTTAACTGTTGGATTTTTCATTATTTTTACTTTTTGTTGGCATGATCTCTTGCTAGTTGCATGGTTTAAGTAATTTTTCAACAATTCCAGGTGTGAGAAAGCAGGACATCTGATAGGAAATGAGTACTTCCTGCATGCTTATGGACCTATATATGTTCTTTCTGCAGAGGTTGTGGCTTTTTTAGCATTTGCTAGAAATAACAGGTCTGTCATTTATGTTGGACTTTTTTGCGTTTATTTCTTATGTTTTCATTCTTTGTATCCAGCCAGCCAACTTAATAATCTGCACTTCTAATAACCTGCCTTGCATGGCTAAGTATGATTATTGTTTTGATGTAGGTTTCAATTAACTTCATCATACTTTTTTTGTATTTATCAATTGTTGACTTTCCATTGTAATTGTCATATGCTAATTGAAAACTGGATTCACGACAAGTTTGAAGTTGGATCACAAGAAAGGTTTTTTTTTACTATAAACACCAGTAAATTTTCAGTTTTGATTAGGAGCCTTTAATTTCTTTAATCTTGCCATTTGAAATTCTACTCTACATGATTTTTTATGCTTGCCAATGGTAGCTGTTATGTCTTCAATGCATGACTTCAATATACTGTCCAACATTAAATGCCTGCCTTTGAGAACTTTTTTAGGATAGGATGATCGATTCCCTCCCTTCTCTTTGTTGTTCTCTCTCATCATCCAGATTCCTCGATTGTCCCCAAGGCTATTATCCAAATATTTTCTTCATCAGGAGTAGATTTCTCGGATATAGAAGCTATTTTAAAAGAGGATGTATGGCTGCAGTCACAAGCACTCATGTTAGTTGGGTTTGTAGCTATTCTGCCATTAACATAGGAAAAAGAAGGTTGAATTAAAATATGATTTCCACTAATCCTTCTGGTCTATGTTATTGGAACTGGCATACTGATCCAAACTTCATTTGGATTCAGTGGCAATATTTTTCTTTCTCAAGTGCTACTGAATCTGCTCATTGGAGCAAGTTTTTATTCTAAAGCCTTTTTTCTCTTCCTTTTAGTAGTCTTGTTTTCCTTTGGATGTGCTCTCGCTAAGTAGATGCATCTGCTAGCTTTCAGTTTGAGAATGTTCAGCAATGAGGATGTCACCATTGGATCATGGATGCTTGCAATGAATGTTTATCATGAAGATAACCGAGCCATATGTGATCCCCGATGCACTCCAACATCAATAGCAGTGTGGGATATTCCTAAATGTTCTGGTAATACTCTATTCCTCAAATTCCTAAAGACATTTCCTGTTCATGATAAACATTTTCTCTTGAGGTCCCATCTTAGCCCATCGAATTCTTGTTGTCGACACGTGAACAGTGAACATATTGGTTTTTGAATTGGAAAATCTGAAGGTCGCATATAACAACAAAAACAAAATCATCTCTGTAGATCTATGCCGTTAAAGTTTCTTTCAGTAGCCATGAATGCCACCTTTGAAGTTATGTTATGGAATACAAACTAATAAATAGACAATGACAGCAACTTTTCTTAATTAAATTTAGTACCAAAATATGGTGAACTCTTATATTATTTTGAATGAACAATATCAGGTTTATGCAACCCGGCTAGTCGGATGAAGGAGCTTCACAAGATTGATATGTGCTCCAAAAGTCCAACACTGCCACCTGATGATAGATAGTGTCGAATCATCCATAACTTATGCTTCCACAGCCCTGACGTGCCAATATAGGGTTTTTTTGAGCAGGCCGCTGGGTTTCTGCAGGGCAAGTGTACTTCCCCAATGAGCAATGGGGGCTTTTTTTTCTGCCATTCTATTCTGTATACCCCTAGCCATGCAAATCTTCAAGATACTAGATAAGTTAATTGCACCATTAAAATTCTCAAAACACCGAACAAGCATGAGAATAAGCGAGTTGCTGTTAGACAAGCAGAATCACCATGGTTATTATGGTCATTTGGGATAGGAGACTGATTTTGAGCTTGTTCAAGGATTCAGGAAAGGATATCTGCCTGTAATGGTGGCCTGATATGAGCGGGAGTCCTGTGTATAATTTGTATGTACTTGTAATTGTTAAATATCTCCACAGAAATAAAATCATCTTCTCATTAATCTGTGCCCTCTTTGTGATTGAACTCTTGAGACGTCCTTGACTGCATGCTAGATGAACTTGTGCAAGAATCACTTTGAATCAATCATGTTAATTTTATTTCGGTTGGTGTTTTTATTTTTTAATTATAAAAGAATGTTTTGGTTTTAGAGGGTTTCTGGTTTATAATATATGTATATATATAATTAAATATATATATTTTTTATTTCAAATCTAAAAATAAAATTATTTTGAATTGTGTAATTTAATTTTAATAAAACATAATAAAATGATTTTTCTGAATAAAAATATAAATATGTATAATATCATGAGAATATCATTATTAATTTTTAAAGGTTATTATATTCTTTGATTGTTTTGAAATTTTAATATAATATATATAAATATGTTAAGAAATTCATTCTAAAATTTGATCTCAATTTAAATGTTAGATTAAAATTTAAATGTTAGATTAAAATATATGATTAATATTATTAAATTATTTATTATTTATTTTTTTTTATTTGGTAAAAAATAGAACGGGCAGAACGAAACTTGAATATTTCAGCTGATACTAGGTTGAAAAATTTAGAATAGGCTGAAAAAAATGACATATCTTGTTTTTTAAACTGATACAAAACGTTTCAGCTATTTTAACTAAAACAAAACGAAACTAACCCTACATGAATGAGTTTCATGTTGCTTGGCCATCATTTCCTGGGACTTGTGACTGTTTGTTATTGTGCATTAAAAAAATTGAATCAACGGTGTAATTGAATCATTTCCTGGTAAATGAATCAGTATTTTTGTAAAAGTCAAATCTCAAATACATTTTTAAACAACCCATATCAGGACGGTGTGTTTCTGCTGAGGAAGGCAAAAGAGGGCAATGGTGGTTAGGGTTTCATCCACTGCATCACTGGATTCTTAACGAGTTAAATTCAACGTGTGCATCTTCAATCATCCTTTTGGTCTTATTATGGTGAAGCATGGAAACATCTAAAACAAGTAGGTGTTTTAGGTTTTGGCTGTAAAAATATTCTTAAGTTATAGAAAAAATCTATTTATATTACTAACAATCAAATAAATGATAATTGGGCGTCGAGAAAGGATAACGAATACGATAAAAAATAATAAAAAAAAGAGTTTACGGTACAAAGGCAAACCACAGCCCGCCGGAGTTCACCTTACATTAACTAGAGTGATGTATCTAAGTTCATACAAGACGTAAAAACTCATTCTAAGGCGTTTAAGAGGCGATCATGGCCAGAGAGCTCCACCAAGAAACAAGACTGTAAAATGTTGCGGCTTGAGTTCATCTTGGCCATGTGAAAATTCAAGCTGCAAGAGTACCTTTTCATCAATTCCGGCGACAACCTGAGAAAGCAAACAGAAAAGAAGATTCAGAGAAACATAATAAAATTCGAAATGAAAGCACTGCCCTCAACTTCTCAAATTAGAACAATCACATGACTTGCGTTTAAAAACGCTGAAATTAACGGATACGGCAAAGATCACTTACGGCCACCGAGGAATCCATAAACGGAAGCTTCAGCTCGAACATAATCATTATAAGCACTTGATGCAACTGATAAACAAGAAGAAGATTTATTATTAGCGAATAGATAGAATACATATGCTGTATAGCTCAACCCAGAAGAGGTTTACTTACGATGCATATGGTGATCATCTGTAGAAGTGACATTAAAATATCTTCGAAATGGACGCTGAAAATTATATGCCGGGATCCAGGTGATCTCAGGTTGATGGGCGAGAGTGATTTCCCTGGCCAGTTCAGCATTCCCTTCATGGCAATAGACAAGAATCCTTGTATTTTCTGGTCTATTTACAGATGCATATGTGTTTCTTGATTTCTCTACAGCAATACAAGTTGCTGCCTTTCTCCTGGGCATACCTGAGGATAGAAATATGATCAGCAACGACGCATTGGCTGGAGGGTTTTCTCCAAAATTTGTTACAAATTTCCAATCATTGAATTGTCAAGGAAAGAAAAAAAAAAAGAGTCAATTGACCTGAGGGAGGGGGAATTGTTGAAACTTCGTAAGGCAAGATGAAGCCGGAGCAAATGTCATCATCTCCGTATTCTTTTTGAATGCTGCAGATCTCTTTGAGCTCTGCTTTGATCTGATTGTATGAAAAAATCTGTCTCTGCAGCCTGAAGAATATAACATTAACATCCTTTCTATCGAAAGCCAGGAACTTCCCGTAAAACAGCGAGTCGGCCGGCAGGTTATTGATTACAATGCAATGCATCGGAGACCAGATTCTACGATAGTAATCATCAAGAGTCCACACCGAAAACTCAGCATCCCCGGTAGCTCGAACATAGATAAGATGATCCATGGACTCTCCTAAATACCTGCAAGTGCATTTGCATTGGGAATAGCCATCTCTGCCAGAATCCATCATCTTCCTGACACAATTGCAATACCCTTCATCATCGACATAGGCTAAATCTCCTGGAACAGATGTGAACTCACGTAATTTCCTGTTCCTGATGGAATAGGCAATCACACCAGATGGTTCCGACAACCAATGGAGAGCACCTCTAAAGAATACCGAGGGTCCCGACAACATGAAACTGTCCACAGGCTCAATCGCAGGATAATTACCTGTCGTCCATGTATTGGTAATGGAAGAGTAGATATTTACTCGTATAGAACCACCGTCATCGGAAAGCTCTGCAACAGTAAAGTTGGGGCTGATAGAGTGAGGATCAAAGGCAAAGCCATACACAAGAAACCTTTTGATTCTTAAGGAAGCATCTGGTTTTTCAACCAGAGATGGAGCTATAGGGAGGGTGATGTAATCAGCATGGGAAGGGTCATATACAATAAACGAGGAATTTCCTTTGCCGAGGTAAGAATTGTAGAGAAGAATCAACCCATTGGAGGAGTTCAATGGGGCTAAAATCCCACGACGAGTGCCATGCCTATCATCTCGTGGGAGAAGCGTTGGCAATGGCGGCACCAAACAACATCCCTGGTAGGTGTTGTAGGTGGAATTGTAATAGAAACCAGCGAGGGTGAGGTTTTTGGCTTGTTTTTGGGTGAGGAAATATTTGCTGGATAGCCAACTTAGCCATTGTTTTGAAACAGACTTGCAGCGAGCCATAGATTGTGGAGGAAGTCTGGAAAATATTCCCTGCATCAAGTCTTGACAGCCGGCTATCGCCTTCCCGGCTGCTGACGATTCTCTTTGTCCAGACATTTTTTCTAGCTCTCCCTCGATTCTCACCTCCTCCATCACCTCCACAAGAATGCCTTCGGCCTAGATGCTGTCAAAAAACAAAAGTTCTAAAGTGTAACCCTAAGCAACTAGACACGTGACTGACAGAAGGTGATAGGGTAGCTATTTATACGATCCTTTTCTCTCTTTTTTCCTGTTTTTAATCCCCTTCAGTTTTCCAACCAAGTCGAAGTTCTACTTAGTTTAGAAGTTCTATTAGTTTTGAAGTATGATTATACTTGTTTTTTAAAATGATTTTTATTAAAAAAATACAGTAAAAATATATTTATTTTTTAAAAAAAATATTAGTAAAATCTATATATCAAAATAATCTAAAAATATTATTTTTTTTAATTTAAAAAATAATCAAATTTTTTTAAAAATAATTTTAAAATATAAGAATAAACAACTCCGCTTGGCTGACTGTTTGGGAGGGTGGTTGTGGTAGCTTTTCAAAATGCTTTTCATGCCGAAATACATCAAAATAATATTTTTTTTATTTTTTAAAAATAATTTTTGATATCAGCACATCAAAATAATATAAACACATTAAATTTTTTTTATTTAAAATGCAAAAAAAAAAATTGAAATTTAGCAAAACACGGGTTGCACCGCTCATCCAAACAGACAATCTCAAAAGAGACATAGAAGTCCATGATAATACTAATTGCGTCCTTGATAAACTTCTAGCGCATAGAAGTCCTACCAGTTAATATCATTACTTCGATGGAAAAAAGATTCGAGGCTTCTTTGGCAGCTTTCAAAGTCTCCAAAGAATCTTTTAGAGTTTCTCATACTACTATATATTATTTTAAATGTCCAGAAAAAAAATTGCTTCATCTATGCATGCATGCATAGGGATGTAATTGCAAATACTTTCCTCCTATAGATATTCCAATAGTTTTGCTTAAAAAGAATAAATCCATAGACTGTAAATTCATAGGGCTTGTTTGGGAGTGCGATTGCGGTAATTTTTCAAAGTGATTTTCGTGCCGAAATACATTAAAATAATGTTTTTTTATTTTTTAAAAATCATTTTTGACATCAGCACATCAAAATGATCTAAAAACACTAAAACATATTTATTTAAAATGAAAAAAAATAAATTTTCGACAAACACCGGTTACAACACACTCTCAAACGGGGTCATAGTGTTTTGTGTCTGCCTCTAGCAAAACATTTAGCCAGTTGAGGTTTTTGTCAGTATATTTGAAAAATGAGGAATACCTTGAGAAGTTTGCTGCCAACCAAATCATTGTCCCCTCCTGGAGGGTGATTGTGATGGGCCTCCACATAGAAAAAGTTGCTCTCGTTTTTAAGGAAGTGACGAGTCGTTAATGGGCCTCGGAGCCCTGTCCGCTAATTTCTGGACCCCTACAATCAACCGTATTTGGGTCCCTTTTCTTTCCTTGGGATCTCTAACAGGTCAATGTGACTTCAAGCTTTCTTTCTAACCACTACGGTCAACGCCTTCTTCACAGTTTGTTAATATTCTACATTATAAAATACTTTATGCTAAATAAATCGATCTTTCCTGGGAAATTCTATAAAACAATTTGAGGTAAAATTAGATAAGTATTTAATATGTTTTGACATTTTTATTTTATTTTTATTTATCATGCTGCTATATAGTATCTGATTTCTTAATCGGTAATTCAATCAAGTTTTTTTCGTTCGGATTGATAAAACTATTTTTTTTTTATCTCAAGATTAATTTCTCTAAGTTATATAAAAACATAATAATTTTTTTTCACAAAACGTTTTAAATAAATATGAAAGCTCCAAAGTTATTGAAATATGATTTTTTTTAAAATAAATATACTTTATTAAAAAGTAAAATTATATTCCTGTATGGCTCGAGGATATTATTTTCAAAAATTATTTAAAAATATACACTGAAATTTCCTGATAAATCTGGGTTGGTCTCGAATCTTGCAGAAGAAGAGATGACTGTCCTATTCCTATATGCTTGCTACAGTTAAATAATGGTGTTCCTCTGCAACTAGTGAGAATCACTTTTGAAAAGGGCCGTACATCAACAGATGATGCCATCACCATTTTCCTTCTGTCTAGCTTTTGTGGGACCCCCAGACCTCAACCAAGGTCAACTCCCCTTCTCTAGCTTGTGTTTGAAGCTGTGGTTTGAAAAGAAAAAACAAAAAGCACAGTTCTTTATAATTAAGATTTCAGGAAAAGCCCGTTTAGTGATATACATGGAAAATTATATGGGTTAATTAACAAAACACTTTTAAACACAATAATTAAAATAAATAAATTATTTTAACCTTGGCGCATTACACTGCCCCAAAAAAACTTAGTTTATCTTCAGGCATTTAAGGTTGATAATTCTATTCATATTTTTGGGTATCGACCCGACCAATCCTAAATATATATGAAATGTTTTTGCATGTTGGGGCCTGTTTGGGAGTGCGATTGCGGTAGTTTTTCAAAGTGCTTTTCGTGCCGAAATACATCAAAATGATGTTTTTTTATTTTTTAAAAATTATTTTTGACATCAGCACATCAAAATTATCTAAAAACACCAAACCGCCGGTTTTTAAAATAAATAAAAAAATTCAATTTTTTTTGAAATCGCCGATTACAACGACCTTCCAAACAGGATATAAGTAAGAAAAATCATGTTTGAATAAGATGTAGATATTGACTTTACTGGCTTGAAACCCTGCCCGAACTTAATCATTAACCTTAAAGACTAGAAAATTGACAAATGTACCAAACTATATGTGCACATTTTAAGAAGAAGAACGAAAATACTTGGTTGCTTGCCAAATTTCTAAATTCAAAACTTGATAATTTTGTTACCTAACTTTCATACGAGATAAGAACTTGAAAGTGATGAAATTTGAAATAGATTTCTATATGATAATTGTAGCAAGTCAAGTCAACTTTTAAATAAAACTGAACTTGTTTAATTTTGAGTTATAGAACTTTGAATTTAAATATTTTCTTGATGAATGATAATTTCTATCTGAGTAGGTAGCTACATAAATAATTTGAATTGGGTAATGAATTTCTCTCAATTTAGAGTATAATGCATACTTTTTTTAGAAAAATAAATATTATTATTATTTTCGTCTTTAATTTACGAATTCATTTTTTTTATATATAATGTTATAACATTTTCTAGTTTTTTTTTATCGGAAAGGATAATTTTTCTATTAAATATTAATAGAGTTTTATAGTTTTTTTTTTATATAAAGTAGTAGCTTTTTACAAGTGAATCTAAAATAGAAAAAAACTAAATACTTTTAATAATCTTTTTATTTTTGAAAATATTGTAATAAATGTTATTATTATCATTTGATTATGTTATCAAACGAAAAAGTACATAAAACATGCTAGAGGGTAGTCTCGTGAATTGCTGATATCGCGTTTCCCAATGGAAATCTTGTCCTTTTCTCGCGAACTTACCACCACACTCTCAAGCTCTCCACCTGCGTTCATCCTAGCCGCCAGATTACCAATAGATCAAGATCAGAAAACATCCAGTGGTCCAAAAATACCACCTCAGACTCAATACAGACAAACTTCTGGGTGGTTACTGTGCGTCGTCTTTTTATCAGTTACTACAGAAGCTCGCCACGTCACTAGCCTATACCTACAACCTCCGTGGCACTTGTCCTTGCCAGCATGGCACTCTCCTTTCAAAATCTCAGAGAGAGCCAGGCTTTATATACCTTACTCTCCACAGACACACACACCACTAGTGATCCTCTCTCTCCACACATGGAAGAAGAATCTCTGATCTTGCCGGGAAGTGACGTCACTGATGAGTACTTGACGGATTTTGACTTGGACGGTGACATCTCGCCGGGGTTTCCCATCAAAGAAGAGATGATAGAGGAGGTAATGCTAGATTTGTACAAGGAGATCACGTGTACAAAGTCAGCCACGCTGGATAATGTTCCGTCTCCGCTCTTTGTTGACAACGGGAAGAGCGAGAGTTGCGGGGCGTCCGTGTCGGACTCTTCGTCGACCGTGATGGCCGGAGTGGAGTTCGTTGGGGCTGCGGGGAAGCTCGCCGGAGGGGACTCGGGGTTCCCGGGAAAAGGGCTTTCGGAGGAGAGGAGAGGGTTTGATTTTGGAGAAGGGTATCTTGCGGAAAGGATGATGATTGACGGCCGTGATGGAGTGGAGTCTGGTGATGATCAGTGGCTAGATAGAGTATTGATGGGATGGGGCCCAGTAGAGGTTGAGGGGTGGACTTGAATTGATGTTTATGATCTTGTGGGTCGTAGTTAGGCTGGTTGAAGAGGAGTGCCCGTACAGTTGATAATCAGCTTGTTGGATGAAATGTCAGTGTTTGGTCAATGTTTTGTGATTGTGCAGTGGGTTTTTTTCCTTTTTTTTCCTGTTCTCCTTCTGTGTCTGACTGGTTTTGGTATGATCTCTAGCTTATAGCCCGAATGAAGCCAGAAGTAATCGATGGTACCCTTTTCTTTTCTCTTTTAATCATTTCCTTCTTTGTTTTCAACCTTCAAATACATTTTACGTCCATGGATGCAAATTCATACTGCAACCAGAAGGCCCTTTTGGATCGGCGGATTTTGGATTTTATCTGCAGACTCAGGAAGAGTCAAGATGCACTCAAAGAAGAACATGAATTGAATTTCCAATCGTTTTCAGGAAAAAAAATGATAGAAAATGGTTATGAAGCTTAAACATCGATGGTTTTGAGGGGGACTGGAATCAAAATAAAGACAGCAGAATTCAGGATTGATCTGTGACAAGTAGGAGTAGGCTTCTGATCCGCACAGCTAGTGCTCGACAAAGCAAACTTGCATTGCAATTCCAAGTAAAGATCGAGCAGATTACGGTAGTTTTTTAAAGTGTTTATCGTGCTAAAATATATCAAAATTATATATTTTTTATTTTTTAAAAATTATTTTTGAAATTAGCAAATCAAAATTATTTAAAAATAACAAACCGCTTATCTTTAAAATATATAAAAAAAAAATTCAAATTTCGACCAAAAACAGGTGGAATCGCAATAGGCATGATTTAAAGATGGGAATACCTGTGATTTGTATTATGTTTTAAAACAAATTTTTAAAAAAATATATTTTTATTTTTTATTTTAAATTAAAAAATTTAAAGTTTTAAATTATTTAAATATATTAATATTAAAAATAATTTTTAAAAAATAAAAAATATTATTTTAATACAACCTTAACTACACTTGGTCATAAACTTATCAATTAATCTTTTAAACCTTTTCTCCTCGGTTTCGGAATAGAGTTGAAAAGAGAGAAAAGAGTCATGGAGCACTCACTTCAATACACTCAATTCTGTTTTGTTTTGTTATGGCTGAAATATTTTATATCAATTAAAAAAATAAGATAAAATAATATTGTTTTTATCTCAATTAAAATTTTAGTCTATTTTATATTGTTCAGCAAAATACTGGCCAAAACACGCCAGTATCATTTCGCTTGTGCCGTTTAAGTCAAATAATATTTTTTAAAATAATAAATAATTTTACAATATCAATCATATCTCTTAATTCGACGTTAGATTGAGATGCATTTTTATGAGAAGTCTCTTAATATATTTATGTATATTATGTTAAAATTTCATAGCAATCAAATAATATAATGACCTTGCGAGATTGATGAAGACATTCTCGTAATATTATACATGTTTGTAATTTTTTTCAGAAAAATCATTTTACTGTGTTTTTTTTAGATTAAATTACACAATTCCAAATAATTTTATTTTTGGATTTGAATTATTTTTGTTTAGTTATATATATATATATATATATATATATATATATATAAACAGTACAACCCTAAAACGGCGTTCTGAAACCAAAATATTTTGTTCCTATTGAAAAAAAGAAGTTCCAACCAAAACAGAATTGACAAACCCTGCATGAAACACTTTGTCCGTTCTTTTTTAGTCACTGCTTCAATTTATCGCAAATAGTCTAAATATCTAAAAACACAAATAACATTTAAAGAAATATAAAAACAACAATCACATAAAAATCCTTTTTAAAAATTAGTGCAAAATCTTATATATAAAAATAAACCTTAATCTCTAATTAAATCAACTAGTAAATAATAAAACTAAAGCGTACTTTTTTCTCTCTTATAAAAACAAATAAATTTGTAACTCGCCTAGTCTTATAATTCTTTCTTGACCGTAATATTAACTAAAATATAAATACCATGGCTCTTTTACTATGCATTTTTTCACTGTTCACTTAGACACAGTTCATTGTAGATTGCTACAGTGAAATAATTATTTTGCCTTCAGGATCAAAAACTTTTAGCCCCTGGAATCGGGGTATTTCTGAAATTTTTAGGGGATATGGATAGTATTCCCGGTTTGTTGCACAATAAAATTATACAAATAGCCCCACAAAACAACAAAATAAGGTAAATTGAATCGGGGGTAGTTTAGAATTTTTCACGGGACATGAATGGTATTTCTGAATTTGTTACACAGTGAAACAACAAAATTAGCCACTCTATACGACAAAAACAGTCGCCTGGAGCTGGGGGTAGTGCATTACTTTCACCCCCGGTTCGGGGTCAGGGATGTATGGATAATTGAATATTTTTTTATTATTTCTTTTTCCGGAACACTGCAGGCGAGTCAGCAGTGTTCCGCTCACCCGCGTCTTTCAGGCAACGTGTGCAGTGTCCTTCATCGGTGAAAACTGGGCATTCGCTGTGTCATATGGTTCATCAGCATGTCCTCGGACTCCATATGTACTGTGTGCGTTTCAAATGTGATCATGTAATCTCCGGTGAATGGTTTTTTTTTCTCCCCTTTTTCTCTCTCCTCCTACCGGAAAGTATTGTACAGTCCTTCTATTTGTATCAATTTAATTTCAGTCCCTGATCTTTTGATTTCATTTTTATTACTGATTTTTCAATGGAAATTTCGATTATTTTCAATTATGTCCTTCGATTGAAATTGATATATATACGGTAAGTTACTTTATTTTCAATCGGTCCTTCAACTTTTGATTCTTGGTTTGTTGTTGGTTACTTTAATAATTTTGGTATGCAAGTTTGAATTTGTTCTAATTTTGTCCCCAAATTGAAATTAGTCATATATACTACTTTGGTCTTTATTCTTTTAATTTGTTCAATAATTGCACTTTATTGATTTTTTAAAATCCCTTTATTGTTTCTTGGTCTTGAAGTTTTGATTTGTTTCATTTTTATCCTTCAATTGAAATTAATTATATATTTTGTTTTTGATTTTGACACTTATTCTTTTAATTTTTTTTGTATTAATTCCTTTGTTTTTTTTTTGTCATTCTTGGATAATGTTTATTTTTGTCCATATTTATGCATTTGTGCTTTTAGATTTTTTTTATTTTTTTTATTTTATTTTTTGTCGGGGTTTTATATTTATTACATTCCGTTCTGAAATTTTAATTTATGTTAGTTACACTGCATTTTATTTTTAAAAATTTCTTTATTGTTTTTCGGTCCCAATGTTTTGATTTGTTCCAGTCTTGTCATTCAATTGAAATTAATTATATATTGTTTTTTATTTTGGCACTTATTCTTTAATTTTTTATCTAGTATTGATTCCTTTTTTTTTCGATCTTTCTTGGATAGTGTTTATTTATTAACCGTATTTATTCATTTATACGTTTTGTTTTTGTTTTGAATTTTTGTTATTTTATTTTTTATTAGGGTTTTATTTTTATTCGGTTCAATTCTAAATTTTTAATATATGTTGGCGATCATTTTAAAATTAATATTGCTGTATTTTTCTATTTTTTTTTGTTTTTTGTTATTTTTATCTGATTTTCGGATCAGATGATTTTATGATTTTATTGTTTGCACAATAATAATAATAATTTTAATGATTATTTTTTATTATTTTTTTGACAAAATGTTTTACTTTTTTTTTTAATTTTTCGGGGCAATTTAATGATTTCCACTGTTTTGGCAGTAATGTTGATAATAATTTTAACTGTTATAATAATGATAATGACAGTAACGTGGGGATGAATTTTCAATTTATATTTTTTTCTTTTTAGATATAGAAAATTAGTTACTTATTTTTATTATTTGATTAATGCAGGTTCTTTCATAATTTATAATTTGTTTGTTGTGTTTAATTTAAATTGAATTATAAAATGAACTAATCTTAATACAATGTATTCAATAATTCAGATATCCGAATGTTCTTGCTTTTTTCTAGTGATAATGATAATTTTATATTGGTTATTTTATTGAAACCTGCTAAACAGATAAGTTTATATCCATTTATATCCATTTTAGCGGCAATACTTTATTTTGTTATTGGTATTAATTAAAAGATCAAATAGCCCCCCATACTAAATGAGTATTACGAAAAAAACTATTATGAATTTACAAATAACCACTTGATTCTAATTTTCAATTTGCTACTACTGAAGGATTCCATGGCAATCCTACGAGAATCCATTAAAGTTAAAGCCCCTTGAAAGAAAAGCTTATGAGGAAACTACAGGGCAGATGCCAAACCCGTGGCGAGATTCGGCGGATCATCTAGCTAGCCACCATCATCGTGTACTCCGGGAATATTTAATATCTCCACAAGTCTGTAGTTCACGTTTGATCTCGCACCGGAGCTTGGTGGCCTTCGTCTAGGTATGGACATTTTCGTCATTAATAATGGGACATTAGACCATCTCTGGACGTTGTCGCCATCTTTCTAATCGGAAAAAGGCTAGCTGTGGAAACAAAGCAACCGCTGACTCACCAAACCCTCCCTGTTCCTATTTAAATTGGGATTAGATGCATTTCCTTTTTTAATATGCCCCTCCGAGCAAATTAAGGAGAATGGAAATAGATTTGCTGCTCTTGCTTCTTAAGATATTATTGAAGAGAGTTTCAAACCGTGGCAAATATAGAGAATTACACTATTGTCAATAAAACTCTCATGGTAACAACTAAGCTCAAGACTAAAAACACATAATTGTTTAAATTTTTGTTTTTAAATTGTTTTTTTATGGAGGTACCGTGGGGTGTTTCAATTTAATTCTTTGATGATAAAAAATATATATAATTTTTATTTTTATAAAATTAAGATTGATGCAACAATTTTATTTTTTTATAATATATTTTATTTTTTTATTGTTTTGGTTTTGGTTCTCACATTTTCAATATATCATCAACAATAATATATATATATATATATATAAAGTATTATTTAAAGAGTTTAATAATAAACAAATCAAACAAATTATTAACTCTAAATTTCAAACAATACCATATAGATTAATGAAATTAAAAAAAACAAAATAATTTATTTTTTCAATTCACAATGATTTAGTGTATATTGGAAGAGTTTTTTTTTTTTCACATGCTTTAGATTTTGCTAATCAATAAAGTCACCGTGGCAATTCACATATGACAGGCTCGATCAATTGGAAGCTACTAAATGAAAAAAAAAAACAAGAAAGTAAAAAATGGTCACATCAATGACCTACAAAAAAGCCTTCTTTTTATCTAAATAAACGGCAGGAGGTGAGGTGGTGAGTGTGATTTTTTCTTGACACCGAAACGGCACAGTTAAAATGATGCTGGTGTGTTTTAATTGAAATTTTATTTGAGAAAATAAAAATGTTTTATCTTATTTTTTAATTAATATAAAATATTTCGATCAAAATGAAATTGACAATTTTGATAATTAAATCATCGTAAATGCCAATATTGATACTTTTAAAACCTACAGGTTATCATAGAGAAACTCTTCACGGTGTTTATTGCAATATGTTTTAATCTGCAACGGAAACTTTATAACAGCGTTTTTTTATTAACAGCAAATTTTTTATTACTAAACACAATCTGATGCTATTCATTGTCATATCAACAACTGAATTTTTCCGTAGCTTAAATTCATCGTTAATAGCCTAATGTTTTGAACACATCGACATTCAAATACCTAGCTACTCTGGAGTCTTGTCTATATTCCAAATACAACAAAATCCTATATCAAGCCTTCCTAGTTTCCTTCCTGGTCTGGATGACCGGCAACTTTTCTTCTTCTATTATAAATTTTGGCCGGTCATTTGGTGACTCACTTTGGACCAATACACACACACGCACAAGCCACTACAATGTATTTCATAAAATCGTGTCTGAAGTTCATGGACAACAAATTCATCCTATTTTGGATCGTATGATTAACCTAGTTCATGTCAGGTTTATCTTGGATTGAAAGAAGTTAACAATATTATAATATATTCTTTTTTGTTTGTTATTTATATGGGATTTGTTTTAGCTGAGAGAGAAAAATTAATGGTGAAAAGTTGAAGTGCTCACTATATATAGCGAACACCGATAATTTTGCCAAAATAGTAACAATTCTATGTATCATCATCATCATCATCATCATCAAATGGCTAGAGCTATTTTGCAGGATAACTCTTCACCTATTCAAAGGGCACCTGGTGAACTAGGATGACGTTACTGTATCTAAATTAAGCCAATAATGTGCTAAGCTTTCGAATGCATGGGACTGCGATATTTCCAGGCACAGCAAAACCCTGTGGGGGACATTGTTAGTAATCATACTTCTTTTTAGCTAGATATAGTTTTTTCGACGTACCTAACTATCCAGCACCAGCAGGTTAATCCAACTATTCCTGCAAAGACCCAGTAATTAAGAAGTTTCAAGTATTAAAGATGGTTTTCAGTGGAAAGTGTTTAGGTGAGAGGGGAGGCTGTGATATGAATTTTGCAGCTTCTTAAATGCATGTGGTACCACAGTCCGATAAAGGAAATCTGTGGTGGTTGCCCAGCGCAGCCACCAGCTGCAGCCTGTCTGATGAGTTATTGCACCAGGTCCACTCTGCCCTGTCCTCATGGTCTTTAATCAGGTTCAAGGCCACAGTCAATTGTCATTTTGCTCCAGTTTAGGCTTGGGATTATTTAAGACGAAGGCCCTCGACTTTCCTGTGCCCTTTTCAGATCCCAGAAACTCAGTAGATTTCTTGATAGTCAACGTTAAACTCAGGTGAGTGGCAGAAATGAAGACGCTGCAGATAGTACGACGATCAGTTTGGTTAGCAAATAGCCTTGAAGTATCGAGGAGAAGTACTAGAAAGAATCATGACATTGTAGTATGACTAGCAGGCTTACAAGGTTGTCGTCCTGTCTTGGTACAGCTTGTCTAGTAGACCAGGCTGGCCCAGTTGAAAAATACAAGAGTGACCAATTTTCACTGGGATTTTATCTTGTGAAGGCCCAATCAATCTGATAATTTATTTATCCAAGGAAATTGGTAAAATATTCCCTTATTTAGAAGTCTTCGCTAGTTCCTTCAAAATAAAAATCAAGCTAGAGAAAAACTTAAAAACTACCTCAAATAAATAAAAAAAACTGAAATTAAAATAATGGGGATCGAAATTTAAAAAAGTAAAAAAATTAAAAGAGAATGAAATAGTAGTCCACGATGCAAACATTGTGAACACACTCAGTGCACCGTGGACTATTGTAGAATTTTATTTTATTTTATTTTATTTTATTTTTGCACCGATCCTTTAATTTTTGCATGGATCCCAAGAAAGGAGATGGCAGGGAAACAAAATGATCATTTAAACTATGTTAAGAATCCAATGTTGAGATGCGTCATCCGAAGAGGAAGAACTATATGAGAAGATTATCGTTTGCTCCAAAAAAGACCACCATCGGGTCATGAAGGAGACCACACATGCAACCTCAACCTGTAAGGTCTCTTCACACTGACGTGTGCAAGTGTGCAATTTTTTAAATTCTTTTTTCTTTTATTTTCTACCTGATGTTTTTATTTCATTTTAATTAGTCACATATTTAAGGCTTTTTTATTTTATTTTGAGTTGGTCCCTGATTTTTAATAACTCTTCAATTTAATCCTAAATTTCATCTATTTTAATTATGTTCTTTTTTATTTCCCCTCCCAATTCTTTTATGCCATTTCACTTTAGTCATGTATATAAGGTTTTTTTTTTTATTTGGTTCTTAGTTTTTTAGAACTTTTAAATTTAATCTCAAATTTAAATTCTAAACTAAGGCCTAAACGAGAAAACAAAAAAGGGATGAGAAATGAAAGAGGTATGCCCAAATAGGTAGCTTAATAGGGATCATGTCCATGACATAAGTTTTGATTTCACTTGTTAAACCTAGTACTAGAGTTGATAAAATATAGTTTTTTATTTATTTAATTTCATTCATAATTCATATATAACTCTTCAAGTTAGTCCAATGTGTAATCCAACCCATGACAAATTAAAAACTAATTAGAAAGTAAGGGGTGAGAAAACAAAGCAATATATTGCCCTATACGTTCCCTCATTATGGTTTTGTCCATGATACTAATCAATCAAGACACAATGAAGGCCTAACTAAAAAAATAAGGGAATAAATAAAAAAGAATGAAATATTGTCAAATCATGTTAATTTATCATCGTTGTGTCTATTATCTAGGTTATAAATTTCATATATTAACTCAGGTCAATACAATACGTTGTTATATTTTCATTTTACTTATTTTTTTTTTATGATCTAATCCTTTATCAACCTATTTTTTTATATTTAAGTTTTATAGGGTTAGGAAGATATTAAAATGATGGCAGAGTTAAAAAAAAAAGCTAACACATTGAACATGATAACTAGTTTGCTCGTAGCTAGGTCGAATAAGTCATGTTTTTTTATATTTAAGTTTTATAGGGTTAGGAAGATATTAAAATGATGGCAGAGTTAAAAAAAAAAGCTAACACATTGAACATGATAACTAGTTTGCTCGTAGCTAGGTCGAATAAGTCATGTTTTTTTTTTATATAATTTATTAATGTATATGTTTTTATATAATAATTGAATTTTGAAATAGCCCCTAATGAAGTGCGGGTCCTCCATCTATAACCAAGTATAATGGAACAGTATCTGACAATGAGGACCTAGCTAACCATACCTTGCTGGTGGCTAAATCATAAAGTCAATTTACAATCTACACATCGATTTCTTTATAGTTTGAAAAACAAAATGCAAACCTCCAAATCTTCTAAACAAGCTCTATAATTCTGAAAATAATGGATCCAACAACGGCTCTCTGTATGGATGGCATCGGAACCTTAGAATAGGGACAAACCCTAGAGTGTACGCGTGGTCCTTGCCGCCCCCCTTCCTATAATGATATGAAACATTCAGTTTTTTCTTTTTTATAATTTCCTTTTACTTTGGTAAAACAAAATGAATTTTTAGTTGCATACACACTCACACACACATGTATGTATGTATGCATGTACGTATAGTGCTTGAAACTATCTGTTCATCTCTATCTGCTCGTATTTTATTTTATTTCGGATTGAAGGAAAGGCCTTGTGTTGCCCATGGCCCCCCCGATCTTAGGAGATCAAATTATTAGAGAAGCTCCAGCGCCACGACACAGTTTTGATGTTGTTTAGCGACAAGTTTCTGTCACTGAATCACGGCATATCTATCTCAGCTCAACATATAAATTAACAGGAGTGACTCGCGTGAGTCATACGTAGCATGTTTTGTGATCTTAAAAATTTGCAGATCAATCCAAAGAGATTGGGAATTTATGCATATTTATCTCTGGTCAACCAGCGTTATCGGCTTGTACGTGATGAAACGGCACACAACACTTTCCTTTGGGTGGTGTCGAGCTAAGGAGCTATGTGAATCACTTATTCTCCAGGCTTCACGACCTTTTGTTTCTCTCTCTCTCAATGATTTGGCCAATTTCATTGCGATGAATGCCAAGATCCCTGAGCTTTCATAAACATTTCTGATGTCTACAAGCTGACAATTTGGTTTCTTATCTAGATTTTGATGGTTGTGGAACTTGATTATGATTGTTTTATCACAAAAAAAAAAAAACTCATTTCCACTGAAAATAAGCCTAGCCAATGATTTATGCCCCTGTTTGGGAGTGTAGTTGAGATTGTTTTTCAAAGTGTTTTTCATTCATAAATACATGAAAATGATATTTTTATATTTTTTAAAAAATTATTTTTGACACCAACATATCAAAATAATATCAAAATACCAAAAAAATACAGTGTCAAACAGACACTTAAGTTTTTAAACTCTAATATTATTTAAATTTTATTGGATGTATAGGCAGATTAATTGTATATAGAAAATACCATCTCTTTGTATATTTGATACCCATTAAAATGAGATGTTTAATTATATCTTACTATAGAGTTTTTTCTTTAAAAAAAAAAAAAAAAAAACTTGAGATCCATGCAAGCACCCCCCCAAGATTTATACATTAGTTACATATTCCGAGTATTTGTGCAGAATAAAAATGTTTATATTTTCTAAAATTATGTTCCAAGGTTTAATTTCTTTGAGCCCTCATATTCCAAAGCCAAATATATAATAAAAATCAATAAATATGAAAGTATATGTGTAGAGGAATAGAGTACCTATTACTTTGACGTTTGACCATCGTTACATTGATGCTTTAACATCTGGATTTGACCATCGTTATATTGATGCTTTAATATCTGGATTTCATTTACACGTGTACAGATTTAGATAATTCCCCGCCCTACATGTGACTGGAAAAAATGTTACATGTTAAAAAAAATCTAGGCCAAGAAAAGTTGCTTGTCAGCATTATAAGACTCTACCCCGTTGATAAAATCTGGGATATTTTGTATAGATTTTTTTATAATTTAATTTTTAAATTAAATTATATAGAAGTTGTGCCTCAACAAATTTGGTAATTTATTGAAAACTTGGTAAAAATAGAGTTTGATTTTAAAATATTGTCAAGATAATATATTTTAAAAAAAATATTGAGATAATTAGCATCATATTGTATATCAATCTAGACATACTCTATTGAGTTTAATATATAACTTTGTTTTTAACTATTTTTATTTAATTATATAATAAAAAATAGATGCTTATAAAATCAAGCATCAATTCAATACAGAGACTTTTTTTATACCACAATAATATTATAAAAAATAAATCATGAAGTCTAATTCTTAATATAATATTTTCTCCTAAATTATTTTTTATTTAATAATAATATAAAAAATAGATGTTTAAAAAAACAAAAAACAAAAATCAACTCAATGCTAATATGAAAATTGATCCTTACCGAGTGATTCTAGTTTTAGACTTGAAACTGAAGTCTTCCTTCCCCAGAATAAATAATCTTCTTTCCTTTTCTAAAATTCTTTTTAAAGAATATAGGTTTGGAAAGTCTTTGGACCACACCTAATATATTTAGGTTTAGCAATGTGTCGAGGCTAATATGACGCGAGTCTAGTAATTTGTCAAACCCATCTCCCTAGACTTTGGCTACATGTCAAACCCAATTGGTTTAAATATCCATGTTGATACCATAAGATCATGCATTAAGACCATTAACATGAATTATTTATTTCAAAAATAAACATCTTTCTATATCTATAAATGTGTAAAAGATCTCTCAAGAGTTTACCCTATTTTCTTCTCATTAATGATTCGTAAGGGATATTTGACCTTCATTAATAAAGTGTAAGGGTTTTAATCCTCATCAATGTTATTAGGACTAAATAACTATCTAGTCCCACTCCAAAACAATAAGTTTCTATGATTACAAATACCCCATGAATCATCAAGATAAAAGGTTCATAACTTCTACTCTTAAAGCATTTGTCATATAAAAACAAGAACAAACATGATTGTTCTTGAAATTTAAAGTTATATCCTTTATTTATTACATTTTTATATTTTTTTAAAATTGATTTTATCATTTAAAAGTCTTTAAACCCTATTGAAAATGATTGTTTAGCAGCTATTAAGACTTTTACCACCAATTATATATTTTTGGGCTATAATTGTTTTTATAATAAGAACACGTGATTAATTCCTATCAAAACACCAGAAAACCCTTATTTTTTAGCATATTGAATTTTAAAACATTAACAACAAAAGAGAAATTGGATAAGTTTATATCTGAAACTAAATAACATATTGCCTCTAAAAGAATTTGCACGATCAAAATATAATGTCTCATGTCTCATATATTTGAATTATAAGAAACCCCAAAGAGATAAAAGAAATAAAAAATATTTCTGTAACATAGAATAATAATGAGGATAAAAAATCTAATTTAATATCACACACATATAGATCTAGAAGCTATTCAGGTGCACACCAAACCCTTTTCCCGGGCCCGAGGCATGACACAAAAATCTCCTTAAACCCATGTTTCAAGGTGGAACCCTGGTTCTATAATGAGTTTGTTGATGTCCATCAGTCATCCTTCTTGAATTAGCTTGCTGTCTTTCTCTGAATTAGATGCCAATCAATTGTCTAACCTTATTCGACTCAACTTTCCTTTCCACATGAAGCTCACCTTTTCAATTCTTTGTTTATTTCGGGTATGTATAGTTTTTTTAAAATATAAAAGAAAACAAAAACTCCCTTTATCCAACTCTATTCAATTAGGGTTAGTATAGTTATATTTCCAATCAATAATGTTGTTTTTATATATCTATTAGCCAAAAATTATATTTTAGGTTACTTAGCCGTCAAACGTGTTTTTTCCCCTCTAGAAGTAGGGAGGCCATCACCTCTAAAGCAAGGATTTTATGCATATTAATCAGATAAGTTTGCAATTATATATACTTTTCAATCTAACATTTGCTCATTATTTTTTATGATTAATGACAGTAATAGTATGTATGTATCTCTCCTGTAAAGGTTAGGACATAATTCCGTTGTTGCAGCTGCTGCAAGGTTGTCCATGGAAGCCTGTAAAAATACTCTCTCTCTCGGCAATATGCATGGATACATCTCCCATATTAAAGGTTTATCTGATCGATCTAAGAAACCAGGCACCTCCCTAAAACTGTTTCTGATCAAAAGTGCATTAATTAACTAATTAATGTTGTCAGGGAATGGAATAGGCAGACAAGAATATCTTTTTCATCTTGTCAGAATGAGAGATTGAAACAAAATATCTTTATTCCGCAGATAACGTAATCATGTTTCTTCATGTGAGCTAGTTAGCCGCCTATCTTTGGATGTTGGAGAAGTAAACCCTAGGGTCTCTAAAAACCTAAAGATCCGCGAAAAGGGTTTCCACGCTCCATCTTTTAGCTAATTTTGGTAGCTCCTTCATACATCTAAGACTATATTAGACCTCAGAACTGTGGCTTCAGACAGACCTTTCCATCTTGATATCTGAGCTGTATTTGATGAATCAAAGATGTAGAAACCAAAATGACAGATCAGATGAAAAAGGGAAAAAGCTGGACAAGTTTTCCTTTAACAGACGTTGGTAAAACAAAATTGAAAGATCACAACGGAACAAGTTGATCGAAATTGGTGTGGGGACTGATGAGGAGGCTGTCATTGTCCATAGCTATAGGCCTGCTCACAGGCATTTAAAGCCTTTTGGCAAGGCTAAGAAGGGATGCTAGCTCCCGTGCAAATCTATGCCCGCCCATTTCTTCATGTCTGCGCAAAACTCTAAAACACCTCTCTCCCTCCTTCTATATATCTCCATTAATCTGCAGAAATTCATTGTTAGAGAGAGGATTTCGATGATATATATAGAAATATATATATGAAATATCAACCTTTGGTAGATTTAAATGCAATTAGACCTATTTTATTATGGGACAAGGCGATCCAAGAAATTTTTTTAATGATTTGTCATCCCCAAGAGAAAAAAATGATCCAATAACCAAGACATTTGATGATTTGAACTTCTTGTACTCGAGTCCTTGGGTACTGCCCTAGCTAATCTGAAGTCTCTCTATCGATCACTAATTAATAATCAAATAAGTGAAGCAGATTTAACCCTAAAAACACACGCACACATATATGTATATATTTTGTAGCTCCCACATCAACGCGTAACACTATATGTATATTCAGCTAGCTTTTACTTAGTGTCATGCATACTTAACTCTAGATCTTATGGAATAGAATAATGCAACTTTGATCTCAAAAAGTTGGAAATGCGTTTATATGGGTTTTGATCAATGACCCGAGGACAAATAAAGGCATGTGATATGTAGGGTATATCAACCTGCCTGCATGCAGTAAAAAAAAAGGGCAAGTTATGTATATATAGTTGATATTTCATCACGGAGTTAATTTTGAACTGGCGCTGGAGCGAACACAGCAGATAGGGTTTTGTCATACTGGGTCGAGTAGTAGCATTCCACACCTCCTTTTAATTTGTCCTCATATAATTTGTTTCTTTGGGTGACATGAAGTCACGTGAATGGCTTTCAGGCCTCTTCTTGCCCTTTACCCCTTCCTTTATAAGTCTCCTGCTACTACTAACTAGGCCCTTTTAGATTTGTTTACTGTTCTTTATCCTATCCCATATTGCACATCTTTACTGGACACCGGCCGGCCGGGTGCGGCAGCAAAACTCTCTCCCCCCCACCGCTCTCCCTCCATGACTCCAGCCTATCTGAATCCAGCATCCTCTTCTTTCCCTTTTGTGGATTTAAGAGAAGATCAGCAAAACCTGCAGCTCTTTCTGTCTCCACATCAAGCTGCCACTTCTCTCTCAGGTCCTACTAATGTCTTTAACACAAGTACTCATGATCATCAAAGAGAAACCAAACCTGGAGAGTCGCGCCAGCAAGATGATCAGGAGGCAAGGACAGCATCTTTTGATTGCATGATTTCAAAATTTTCATGTTTTAGTCCTACTGTTATCTTTCCATGTGATCTCAACATCTGATGTAGAGAAGTCTCTGTGGTGCCCGTACATCATTCTCTAATTAATACAGTTTTTACATGATCGTTCATAACATGAGTGTTTGTGCCAAGTAATAACTGTTTGCATTTAATAATTTCACAAAATCATTGATCATAAATTCATGCATGTTTTTTCTGTATTTTCATCACCTCCACTCAATATTTGATCTTTCAACCAAAGTTAAGTTCCATGAGAATTGGTATTAGTCATAATTATCTAATATGATGATGTCTAGTAGTTTTCATGATCGTAAATATATGATTTCTATCTTTGGTCATTTAACAGATCATGTCTGGCCTGCTTGAGTAACCTTCTGTTCTTTGGTCTTGATATGATCAGGTTGACATGTACAACATATCACATGGTAGATCAAGTGATCATAAACTATTTCGATCATCTTCTTTTCAACCTGAGCTAAATGCTCACAATAATAGCAATTTCCATAACTCATTCTCACCGAAAATGGAGGATGAAGCTGAAGAAAGTGGTGAAAGTTCAGTCAAATGGATGCCCTCAAAGATGAGTCTGATGCAAAAAATGACCACCTCAAATTGCTCAGAAATTGATCATAAGCCGATGAAATTTATGCTCAAGTTTCACAGTCAGCAATATCAGAATAACGAGATCAACTCCTCCAGCAACAGCAATATTAGAGTCTGCTCGGATTGTAACACTACCTCAACCCCACTTTGGAGGAGTGGTCCTCGCGGCCCCAAGGTTTTTTTTGGTCTATTCACACACGAATTATTTAACAATGCTGTAATATGTAAAAAAAAATTGCTAAAAGATGAAAATATTTTTCGATGCAGTCACTTTGCAATGCCTGCGGGATTCGGCAAAGGAAGGCCAGACGAGCAATGGCAGCCGCCGCAGCGGCTGCTAATGTCTCAGTGATTTCCATCGAGGCGTCGTCATCTACGAAGAGTACCAAGGTAAACAACAAGGTAAAGAAGACGAGGACGGCCCATGTTTCGCAAAACAAGAAACTGAGCAAGCCCCCTGAATCATCTCTTCAGAGTCAAAAGAAGCTTTGTTTCAAAAATCTTGCGTTGAGTTTGAGCAAAAATCCAGCCTTACAACAAGTGTTTCCACATGATGTGGAAGAAGCTGCTATCCTTCTGATGGAACTATCATGTGGCTTTATTCACAGCTGAATCATTTTTATGCGCTTTCGATCTTTGATTTAATTCTAGGAATTTGTCGGTTTGTTTAATCTCTGTCGTCAGTGAGAGGTTTTTTCTCCTCTTTTTTTCCCTGCATGCTGCTGCAAACCAAAGTATGGGCTTGCTTCCTATCAGTTTGTCTTGAAATAATGGAAATCAATAACAATATCTAAGGTCTTCCAAGCACGTATATCAATACTGATTCAATCGATCACTGCTGTTCTTGTATTTCCATACCTTTCAATATCCTGACACAGAAATTTTCTCTAAATTTAAATTTTGTATCTCGAGGATGAAGGTCGACTGATTTAAGTTTTACAGAGAAAAATGGCAGAGAAATTTAACCAAAAGAAAAGGGGTGAATGCATGCGAGCATTGTTTAAACACAAACGTACATGCACCACAAAAATGGCTGGAGATTCTTCTTCGTAATTTTGTGTGATGCGAAGTGTCTCCAGAAAAGCTAATCAGGTGATCGATGTCGAAAACTTGCCCTTCTAAGTTCTATCAACATCGACAGCGCACAGATGGTGAAATGATTGGTCTCATTCTCCTCCTGGAAAAATCTCTCTCCTCCAGTGTGCAGTACACGCATGGTCTTTCTTTATCTCAAGAAGAAACCATTGAGCGGTTTCTGGAAGTATTTTTGAAAAAAAAAAATTAAAAATCATTTTAAAAAATTAAAAAATCATTTTTATATATTAAAAAAAACTTTTAAAAATTATCAGGTTTTTTATGATTATAGTACGGTAATTTAAGCACACAAATCAAGGTTAAGCCCGTCACTCTTTTGGACCTTGAATTAAGAGGGTTTATGTTTCATGGGCCGGTGCGGCCTAAAGAGGGCGTTCCACAATCTAAGACAAGGGGCAGAAATATTGTCGCCGACAAGTCGTCAGTTCGATATTTTCAAGGATTTAAACCTTGACCATAAAACGATACATCGCTCTAGAAAGATAACTAAACTGAAGCTTCCCATTCATAATAATAAATTGTTTCTGTGATTTTCTCGAAAAATAAAAAAGACGAAGCTCACCTCTCAGTTGTGGTTAGGTGGGTCAAGCAAAATCGAATAATAATAATAAAAAAATGATTAAACCCATTTAGTATTGTGTTTTAAAAGCAATTTTGAAAAAAAAAATATTTATTTTAAATTAATTCTTTTGATATTTTAAATTTATTTTCATATAATATCAAAAATAATTTAATATATATATATATATATTATTTTTAATATATTTTTAAATAAAAAATACTTTCAAAAAATAACACACACAAACCTTACCAACCGTCGCTAAATCATCGCGGAATTTTAGAGTTTGATTGGTGGGGAATAGGAAGGAAATAGAGAGGAAAGGAGGAGTGCTTGGGCCATAGATATTATAATAATGTTACGGGGAAAGAAATTTAATTAACCAATGAGAGCTAGCTCTAAAGCATTCTCGTGACACATACATCTCCACTGCCCTACCCGTCCTATATTTTTATATTCGTATGTGTTTTAAAAATATATTAAACTTATTTTTTTATAATTTTAATGTATTAATATAAAAAATATTTTAATATGTTTTTAAATAAAAGATATTCAAGAAAAAATACTTCACCACAATATTAAAACATTCTCTAACATTTGATGTAAACCACACCAACTCTTCTATTTTATTAACATGACCTTAATGTCTTGGTCAATTTAATGATAACTTGGTCAATTAATAAAAAAATTCATGCGTTAAAAAATTTATAACCTAACTCTTTTTAGTTTGAATTTAAAATTAAATTGTGCAAAAATTGTTATAAAATAATCCGTCCAAAAAATAAGAGTATAAAAAAATTAAGAAAAACAATATTGAAAGAGAAACTCTGATTCCTTGATTAGCATACATAACAGCTCTCGTATAATATTCCTTGGCAGTGGGCGTTGACGTGGCTGTCAGAGTTGTCTGGAGTGGGTGAGATCTGTGTCAAGTCCCATGCCAATAAACATTATTAGTTCTTATTTCTTTATCTCCAATGCTGTTGTTGGACCTGACATCTCCGGTGCCTTCATTTGCATTCTTCGTGTGCCGCTCATCGATGCCGAACATTATCTATCTATTTGTTAGAATTAATGTCCTCTTGGGAGCGAGTTTTTGGTATTTTTTCAAGTATTTTTTAAAAAAATATATTGAAATAATATTTTTTTTATTTTTAAAAAAATAATTTTAATATCAAATATAAAAATATCTAAAAACATAAAAAATAATTTAAAATATAAAATTATATTTTTCAAAATATTTTTAAATGCAATACAGTTTAAGTGATTTTGTTAGGAAATTAGGGGATCACGAGGTGAACGACTAAAATTTCATCTATTTTAAATTCTCATAAGTGGTGCATGTTTTGACTAAGTATTTTATCATCATGTCACGCCCTATAAAACAGACAGGGAGGGCAACACCTAAAACATTTGAAACTTTTATTTTATATATCATCTCATTAAAAAATTAAAAAATATATTAAAAATAACTTAACTAAGAAAGCACGAATTTACTGTTTAGTACAACACGTCCCTAAGCAAGAATGCACCTCTAAACTGGACTCCATTTTTCGGTGGAGATTACTCACCGGAAAAAAGACACAAACGTGTGCTTGATATTACATGACAAATGTACTTTTAAAAATATCTTTTTATTTAACAATGCATAAAAATGTAATAAATTTAAAATAAAAAATCTGTTTTGGAAAAAAAAAAACATGCATTTAATTCGCAGATCCGGGATCTTAGATTCCTCTCTAACGAATAGACAGATTCTATGTTAGTAAATTAGCATCTCCTTTCCATTCCAAACGCCGTATATCCACCTCCAAACTTTGACTCGTCAACTTTCAAGGTTGATCTTCGCCATTGTTCCAATTATACCCCCACCGAACTTTTGGGTCCCGCCCCAAACTGGACGCCCTGTGATGATGGAAATACGTGGCTGTGTGGAAATTTCACATTCTAAAATCTACCCTCGCAAACAAATCACTCGATCTTTTATGAATACTAATGCGATACAAATATCTTTTTTCATATTTAATAAATAAATAGTATGATTTTTTTCTTAAATTAACCTTCTCCACTTGTCAAATATGTGTATATGAAATTAAATTAGTTATATTTTTTTTTATTCGACAGTAAAGCATATTTTTTAAAATTTATATTTACTTGTCATTTAAAATTAAATACTTTCCTCGGACAATTTTTAAAACATAAACAATGCACTTTAAAAACACATGACTTGTTCCATAAATGTTTTGTGCTTTGTATAAAAAAATTATCCCTATCCCATTCCAATTACTGTTTTTGAAACAAAAATAATCAATAATTACAAATTAACAGTGAATATTCTACCTTTTTTTGAAAAAAATAATCAATTGCATTCCTTTACATATCTATTTTTTTTTCAAAGACTTTACACGCGAGACATGATTTATTTTTTCAAACCTTTAACATTAGGGTTTAATATTTTTTTTAATTTCATCATTGAGTTGATTTTAAATTGATTTTTATTTTTATCATATGATTAAAATAAAAAAATATTGTTGAACCCATTAGAGTACACAACTCATGTCATATGTTTGACGAGGTAAACCAGTTTAACCGAAAATCGATTCAATATTTTATCATTTTGATATTATTTTTTAAAAAATATCAACTTCAATTTATTTATTTTATCAGATAGATTTTGAACATACATGTTTAGTCTTTTTTTTATCATTTGATTTTTTTTTATTTAAACTTGTTAAATCGACCACATCATTTCAAAACAAAATTATTTTAAATTAAAAAAAAAATAATTAATTTAACCCACAACATATCACGAAAGTAATCTAGTAGACATACATGAGATCATGTCTTCGATCTAGTAAGATCAAACAAATAAAACACCCCTCTTCACATGTAAGTTTTATTGAATTCAAGACTCATAGGATGTAACAAGATTCGTTTTTTTTTTTTAATTATTTAGTTAGGTTACAATTGATTAGTCTCTTATAAAAAATAAAAAAAATTACAAAGGGAACAAACATGTATTTGACTGAAAAAACAAAAACATGAAATAAATGTCTCAAAATTATTTTAAAAATATGGATCCGTTCAAGATAAAAGATACCAAGAGACATGTTATCTCGATCTCTACCATATTCATTTCTTTTGTCTTTGTTTGCTGCAAATCCTCACCCTACACCATGCACGGCATAAAAGATAAGCAGAGTGTGAAAGTGCTTGTGCCACCTAAAATCTTATGGGAAATATGCATCTGTAATAAATATCAAATAAAAAAAAATCCTCTATTTTTGTCTGAATTAAATTGGAATGCATTTTGATCCAATGATACTCAATCCCTTTTGGTTCAATAACCTCCATTCATTTTTTAGAGATCAGTGAGTTCTCTGCAGGCCGGAGATATCCTCAAAAACTGTCTTTTTCCTCTAGTTGCACGGTCACTCACCAACCACCACCACCACCAGATCTTGAAGCCTTCGGATTTCTATTTCTTTTTTGAGACTTGAATATCTTGAATATTAAACACACAACTTTCACTGTAAAATATTCGTACTAAATTATATATGGAGACAGGATTCACTATATTATCACCAACCCATTACAATTCATATTCCATGGAGCAAGAATAATCATCACTTCCCTTGAAACTTAATTTCCTCTCTCCCAACAACCCCATTTCCTTCCTCGCCTCTCTCTCAGCTCCATTCATAGTTTTAACCAAAAAAAAGACTCAAACTTTCTGCCTCTCTCTCTCTCTGTTTGTGTGCTGCCCTCATGGAACGTGCAAGGAGGCTAGCTAACCGTGCAATCTTGAGAAGGCTGGTTAATGAATCAAAGCAAAGTCACAACCAGGCGAGAAATGAATCATCTTTGTTAAACTCTTCATCTCCTGTACCATACACTCCTTCAAGGTATGTTTCCTCATTGTCATCATTTGGTTCCAGGAGTCCTAGATCAGGTCTATTGCCAGGAACCAAAAATATTGTATCCCACAATGTTTCTGCTGGTTATTACGGTATTGGGTCACAGATAAGATCCATTTCTGTTGAATCCTTGAAACCAAGTGACACTTTCCCTCGCCGCCATAACTCAGCCACCCCAGAAGAACAAACCAAAATGGCTGAAATATGTGGCTTTGAAACTCTTGATTCATTGATAGATTCAACTGTGCCTAAATCTATCAGACTTGATTCTATGAAGTTTTCAAAGTTTGATGGAGGGCTAACCGAGAACCAGATGACTGAACATATGAAATATTTGGCATCAAAGAATAAGGTTTTTAAGTCCTATATTGGGATGGGATATTATAACACTCATGTTCCACCTGTGATTTTGAGGAATATAATGGAGAATCCGGCTTGGTATACTCAGTACACACCGTACCAAGCTGAGATATCTCAGGGTAGATTGGAGTCTCTGCTCAATTACCAAACCATGATCACGGATCTTACTGGATTGCCTATGTCAAATGCTTCATTGCTTGATGAAGGGACTGCTGCTGCAGAGGCAATGGCCATGTGTAATAATATTCTAAAGGGAAAGAAAAAGACTTTTATTATTGCTAATAATTGTCACCCTCAAACTATTGATATTTGTAAGACTAGGGCCGGAGGTTTTGATCTTGAGGTAGTTACCGCAGATCTCAAGGACATTGATTATAAATCTGGGGATGTTTGTGGGGTCTTAGTTCAGTATCCCGGGACTGAAGGTGAAGTTTTGGATTATGGAGAGTTTATAAAGAATGCTCATGCTCATGGAGTTAAGGTTGTCATGGCATCGGATTTGTTGGCACTGACGATGTTGAAGCCTCCTGGTGAACTGGGTGCGGATATTGTTGTTGGTTCAGCTCAGAGGTTTGGTGTTCCAATGGGGTATGGCGGTCCTCATGCAGCATTTTTGGCAACCTCACAAGAGTACAAGAGGATGATGCCTGGTAGAATTATTGGTGTCAGTGTTGATTCTTCAGGAAAGCCTGCTCTGCGCATGGCGATGCAAACTAGGGAGCAGCATATTCGCAGGGACAAGGCTACCAGCAACATCTGTACTGCTCAAGTAAGAAACTACTCTTTATATTGCTCTTTTTTATTTATATTCTGAGAACTGCCTGTATAGAGTATTGAAACTCATTAAGTTGCCCTGTTTTTTTTTTTTTTTGACAAAGTTACGATACACAGTATGCCTGAATCAAAATTTTTGGTAGGAACATAATTACTAGTATTTTTACTAAACCACCAAAGCGGGCATATGGCACATGTGCTGGTTGTGCTTCAATTGAAAGCAATCTCTTGTTCTTTTCAGGCATTGCTTGCAAACATGGCTGCTATGTATGCTGTCTATCATGGACCTGAAGGCCTTAAAACCATCGCCCAAAGGGTCCATGGTCTTGCTGGAGCATTCTCAGTTGGACTGAAAAAACTTGGGACAGCTGAAGTCCAGGGCCTTCCTTTCTTTGACACTGTGAAGGTTAAGTGTGCTGATGCACATGCAATCGCTGATGCTGCTTGCAAAAGCGAGATAAATCTGAGAGTTGTAGATGCAAAAACCGTAAGTGTAATCCCATCTGTTTTGTAATTTGACTAAACTATATGTAATGAGATTCTCAGAATATGCTTTGTTTTCCAGATTACTGTTTCTTTTGATGAAACAACCACCTTAGAGGATGTCGATGAACTTTTCAAAGTTTTTTCTGGTGGAAAGCCTGTAAGTACCATTCTACTACCGCAATTGCTAATAAGATCGTTACCATAAATCATAATTTTGACAATAACTAAGAATTACATTCTTTCAAATATCAGGTCCCTTTCACAACTGCATCTCTGGCACCAGAGGTTCAGAATGTGATCCCATCTGGTCTGACAAGGGAGAGCCCATATCTGACCCATCCAATCTTTAACACGTATAGACTAGTTCTCAAAATCTGAACTACTTGGGGATATTATTTGGAAGCCAGTCTGACTTCTGTTTGACTTTATCAGGTACCATACCGAGCATGAGCTGCTAAGATACATGCATAGGCTGCAATCAAAAGATCTTTCTTTGTGTCACAGTATGATTCCACTGGGATCTTGTACAATGAAATTGAATGCTACAAGTGAAATGATGCCAGTGACATTTCCTAATTTCACTGATATTCACCCTTTTGCTCCTACTGAACAGTCTCAAGGTTACCAGGTAGATAGTTTGCACGTGTTTCTTAAAGAAACTTGATATGTGCTATATTTTTTGTTGTGTGAGAACAGATATTGTGTATGAAGCAAATTGACCTTTGCTCAATTCTGGTACTGTCGTAGGAAATGTTTGATGATTTGGGTAATCTATTGTGTACAATTACTGGGTTTGACTCTTTCTCATTACAACCAAATGCTGGTGCTGCTGGAGAGTATGCTGGGCTTATGGTTATTCGAGCATATCATAAGGTATGGTGACGTCAACTATTCAATGAAAAGACTTCTTATTCCTGCATTTGTTGCTTTCAAGAGCAAGAAATGCTCGATGCCTTTTTGCTTGAAACTTTCTTTTTTTGCGAGGAGCAACCTCAACTGCATTTAGTTACACTCATCAAGACTAGCTATAAGCATGCCTCAAAGTCAAACCTTGTTGATTTGCTTTGACTCTCCATTAAAAGAATTCCCGCGTCAAAGAGTGTAGGTGTTATAACACGTTACTATTGTCATTAAAATCGTGAAAATATCTAGCTTCGAATTGGAACTGTCAAAGGAATAACTTGGCTGTAGCTTCTTGACATTAAAGATATTGATATCTTTACTTTACTCATGTGCCCAGGTCTCAACCTTGCTGTATATCATCAAATCTCATATGGTTTTATTGTGTTGCATATGGCTGTTTCTTATGACTGTCTCTCATTTGAATGAATACAATAGGCAAGAGGAGATCATCATCGAGATGTGTGCATCATACCTGTTTCAGCACATGGGACAAATCCTGCGAGTGCTGCCATGTGTGGAATGAAAATTGTTGCTGTTGGAACTGATGCCAAGGGAAACATCAATGTTGAAGAGCTAAAGAAGGCTGCTGAAGCCAATAGGGACAACCTATCAGCACTCATGGTGTGACTATTTTGTTTCCTTGATGGATTAAGTTTGTATTGGACACAAATTCAGTAGAACAAACAATGGAAACTTCTCATGTGGCTCTTTTTTATATTAAATTTCAGGTTACATATCCCTCAACTCACGGTGTCTATGAGGAAGGAATCGATGAGATATGTAAGATAATTCATGACAATGGTGGTCAAGTATACATGGATGGGGCTAACATGAATGCTCAGGTCTGTGTTCTCAAACTATCTCCATTTGGTTTTAGTGTTGGATACGTCGGTCCTTTCCATTTTTCTTACCATAAGCTTTCCTGTGTGATATGATGATGTTACAAATATTTTCTGCAAAATACATAGACAGCTTCAACATCCTTTAATTCATAAATTCACCTCTTATTGCTAAGATGGCTGGTCCGTCTCTGAGTAGAGAAGGTATCCAGCGTCCTAATGTTGCAAATTTAATATAGTAATCTGGGAAGAGGTGGACTTGGCAGGTTTCTGAGTCAGACTGAAAGCCAGACCATGGTGTCTTTTTAGTAATTCAAATTAGGAACTGCTTTGCATTGTTTTGCTTTATAGACTATATATAAATTTATGAACAAATAGTAAACCAGCATTGTGGAGGTGAACTTTTAGTTTTCTCTATCCTGTGCTTTCCATCCCTAGAGATTCATGGTCTTCCATACAGAGTCTGTGGGGTTTAAACTGAATATAGCTCATGTCATCTGAATATGACAGTTTACGGACATCTCTGCATTATAACTATGTAAATGAGAGATTTGTTGTTGAAAATATTATCATATTGATTTTATGTTTTTTGTCCCCACAGGTTGGTCTCACAAGCCCAGGTTTCATTGGAGCTGATGTTTGCCATCTCAATCTCCACAAAACATTTTGCATTCCACATGGAGGTGGTGGTCCTGGCATGGGTCCTATTGGTGTGAAGAAGCACTTGGCACCATATCTCCCTTCACATCCTGTGGTATCTACATTCTCTTACCCTGAACAACTTCATCCATATCTAAACAGACTTGTTTAGCTTCTATTTAAGCATGATGTGACCTTGATGGGAGAAATGCTTCCTTAATTTCTTTTGGACTTAAGATATGCATGGAGAAACCGTTTTCATTATTTATTGCATTCAACATCATCCTGTTGGTAAAAGGAATATGTACTGCTTGAAATTTGGAGCAAATAATTCTTTCCTTTAAGTCATTGTTTGTGATGATTTTAGCAGTCATCGTTGTCTTTTTTATGGAATTACAGCAATTGCCACTACTGCATGTCATCATGTCTTGATCATTCAGTTTTTTAATTTCTGTCATTGTACTGAAGGTGGCTACGGGTGGTATTCCAGCCCCTGAGCAGTCCCAACCGCTTGGCACCATTTCAGCTGCACCTTGGGGCTCAGCACTTATCTTGCCAATATCATACACATACATAGCAATGATGGGTTCTAAGGGGTTAACTGATGCTTCAAAGATAGCTATACTGAACGCAAACTACATGGCAAAGCGTTTGGAGGTACTTAGTTTTTCCTTGACTTGCTTTCATGCTGTAATCAATAGTCAATAAGTTCTGTCAACTTGTAAAGCTTCATTTATAAATCAGTTTTTACACTTGCTTTTTGTTTCTACTACTACTTTATGATGTGTTTAGTAGCTTTTTTTCTTTCTAATAGGACTTTGGGGTTGTGAACTTACTCTTGAAAGTTGAAATCAGTTTGTGAATATTCTGATTTCTCTTTGTTATTGGTTTGTTTCGCAGAATTACTACCCCATTCTTTTCCGTGGTGTCAATGGAACAGTTGCCCATGAATTCATTGTGGACTTGAGAGGCGTTAAGGTAGTTGTTATTGCATGTCTGTTTCATAGTTATTAATCAGAAGCGAGTAATCTACAACATTCTTATTGCAGAACACCGCTGGAATTGAGCCTGAAGATGTTGCCAAGCGTCTTATGGACTATGGATTCCATGCACCTACAATGTCGTGGCCAGTTCCTGGAACACTTATGATTGAACCCACTGAGAGTGAAAGCAAGGTAAGATCTGCAGTAGATTCCTCTCCTTTTTTTCATATTCCCATGCTGTTCCTCTTCTCGCTTTCTCACATACTGAGTCCCGATCACATTCGACATCCTTTGCAGGCAGAGTTAGACAGGTTCTGTGATGCGCTTATCTCCATTAGGGAAGAAATTGCAGAGATTGAGAAAGGAAAAGCTGATATCCACAACAATGTCCTCAAGGTGAAATTGCTTTTTTTTTTTTTTTTTTTATAATTCTGTGCCAAGAAAGCACAAAAGGCATTTTTAGTTTGATTTTTTCTACCTGCACTCTTTCGATTCATTTTGGAATCTTCTTATTCATGAGCTTTGGAATCATTATGGAAATTCTAAATGCAGGGAGCTCCTCATCCACCATCTTTGCTTATGGGAAATGCATGGACAAAACCATATTCTCGGGAAGATGCAGCCTTCCCTGCTTCTTGGCTTCGTGTTGCCAAGTTCTGGCCTAGTACAGGTATGCATGTCCACCTTATTGTTGACTTGCTTCATACTTCCCGTTTCATCATCTTGACTTTCAGTTGCCTTGTTTAATCTTATCCCCGATTGCCTTCGCTTTCTTTTGCCTGGATAGGTTACCTTTCTTTCAGATAAACTGTGTCACACATGAGATTCCATAATTTGCTACTAATTTCTCTTTAAAGTTTCTATTTTTATACTTGTCTTTTTTCAATGAAATTCAAGAATATAATAATCTGAATCCAGCATACATTCCAGAGTTGATATATTCAAGTCCATCTTCCTTTATACCTTTCCCATGAACTGATCGACTCTTCTGCGGTGCTGTTTTATCAGGTCGTGTTGACAATGTCTATGGCGACCGCAACCTTGTCTGCACCCTTCTCCCGGCATCACAGGTTGTTGAAGAACAGGCTGCAGCTACTGCTTAATCCACATCTCCATGTTCCTCGACACGAGATTTCTCCACGGTTATGAAAGTCGACACTGTCAGCTTTTTCTATGTAAATTAGTTATTCATATTCATATGCTCATTACTGCAACTGTCGAAACTCGTTTCTCGATATACAGTTGACCAGCTGCTCTAATATCAAACTTTGCTAAATTGCAACTCTAGAACTTTGTAATTATCATTGGTCTCTCTCGCTCTCTTTCATACTGTGCCGAGACCGTCTCGATTGATGTCTCTCTGATGAGAAACAAACATTTGCATCTCTTGTCTGGTCAAAAGACACTGCTTGCCAATGCAAAGGTTTGAGTAAATTTATCATACAATAGGAAACTACCATTCGTGTGCACGGAAGTCCGGTGACTTTTCGCTATGGGACCCCTTCGGTTGGCCTGGAAACTTGATTGAAATGGGGCTCCGGGACCAAAATGTGTGTGCAATGCGATAGGTGAAACAGAATGGAAATCCGAATTTCCTGTTCTGCAGGACAAATCTGTCTTCACTGTTGTAGCTTTGCATCGCAGCATGCAAGAGCATTTACAGAGATTTTAGACTAGGGTTTTAACCTGTTTTTTATTAGAAAAAATTGTTTATTGCAATTTAATTTTTTAAAAATATTTTTGAATCGTTCTCTTATGATGATATTAAGAATAGATTTTTTAAAATAAAATATATATTATTTTATGTATTTCCAAACAATAATATTAATTTTGATAAATTAATTAATTATTTAAACTCATGGCCAAACACGAACAGAATCCTGGAAAGAGTCTATTATGTCTCCCATGGTGATCATGTCTGATCAATCAATATCTATTTATCTATCTTTTTATACAAGAAGATAGCAAGATTTATTAGAGTGATGCGAACCCCTAGGATCGTATCATGGAGTTTATTATCTGACAAGTGGAGCACTACGATTAGGTCATCTGTCTTTGCATGAAAAATCTGCATCCATCACTTATTTGTAAATCAAGGATAGAGGAATTACTCATAATTTGTTTTTGCAACAAAATGAACTTTAAATGAATATTTTTTACAATATGTTTATTATTAATTGCTTTTTATTTCGAACAGATAAAATATTATATTATAAGCTTTTATTTAAGATGTATATTGAATTTTTTTTACAGAAAAAAATAAAATAAAGACGATTATAATATCCAACAACTTATAAACATTATCTTTTTTTTTTCTAATGTGCATATGTATGCGCTAAAATGGCATCAATTCGATGAGATTTGAGAAAAATGTAGATGAACATGAATACAAATACTTGATTGGGGATTTTTTAAAAACATTTGAGACATAATTGATAAAAATTATAAGTGCAGGACTTAATTGAGAATGAGTATATAGGTTTGGGACTAAATCGAGATTTTCTCTCGTAATAATAATGATCAAATTATTCTACTTTTATTCATTGTTGATAGAATCAGGTTTAGGATGTCAGGATCTAGTCAAGATTACAGGGTGTTTGAGAGTGTGACTACTATTGTTTTTCACTTAAAAATACTTCAAAATAATATATTTTTTAATTTTTTTAAAAATGTTTTTGGCATCACTACATCAAAATAATCTCTAATTTTTATTTTATTTTTCAAGCAAAAAAAGTCAATGTTTTTCAAAAAGCAATTTTTTAGTTCTTCCCAAACACCTATTAGGTGTGTTACCTAGGACACCCGGGTTTTGGGTCCTAAAAGCTTTTAGCTGGGGTCAAGTTTAGGATGCTAGAGGATCGAGCAGGACTATCTCTTTGTGTTTCGAGTCGAGTATGAGACATTCGAATCCCGAGCCTGGGTCAGATCCATGGAACCTGAAGTTTGGGCTGGGAGTTGGGGCGACCAAGATCAACTATGGGCCGGGTTGGTATTGGGCCTAGGGTACGTGGGATTGGGTGCTGGATGTCTGGGGTCAAGCAGGGACCCCGAGGATACTTATTGGATACCCAAAATTTGATAAATAATTTATAAAAGTATTTTTTTTTATCTAATAGATAATAAATTTAATGAAAATATATAAAAAAATCCCCTGGGTGCAAGGGACATTAATGATTTGTTGAAGTGTTTCTGTTGAAGTTTCTTTTCAAAATAGGATATTTTTTGTCATGTAAATTTTTTTTGTAACAGCTAGAGATTGAGATAAAAGACCTAACATCGACATTAACGAAGACTAGGCTCAACCTGTGTCTGCCAGTAGTACTTCAAACTAGCTGTTTTGTATATTGTTTCTCTCTTGTTTTATGAGAAAGGCTTTGGAATCAACAACATGTCTCAGCATGGACAGAATCTCTAGATTAGTACCACGTCCTCGGATCGTAGCTTTCGAATTTTTTTATTACGCATAGATATGAATGAGTTTGAATATATTTCAATTAATTTTATATAATTTAAAATTCATGATTATGTAAATCTTACTGGCTATCATATATACTCTTGTCTATGAAATTTTTTTTTTCACTTAGATTTTTGCTCATATTCGTCACTGAAAAGGATTTAGTATTTTAATAAATATAAAATATAATTTAAAAACAAAACTAGTTGATCATGTAAAATACGTGTCAGTGAATGGGCAACACTGTACTTTTTAGGCAACACATGAGTTGTTTTTCAATGACTAACAACATTATTTTTCATATCAACATTGAAATCATCTCGGTAGCCTCTCCATTTTTAGGTATTGTGTATGGCTTATTAACCTCAAGTTTGAAATAAGTGATCTATTTTCTCTCTTTAATTTCCATGCTCAGCCCTTCAAATCTTTAAAAATGACCCTTTAATTTACTTTTTCTTAGAATTTTGGTTTTTTATTATGATTGTTACGTGTTTTTGTTTAAAATAATTTATAAAATTGTTATTTTTTTCAATTTCACTCTCTTTCGAACCTTTTCACATGTTAGATTTAATCTCTAATTTTGTGTTGTTATTTTTTTTATTTGAGATAAATTTTAAAATTGGATTTTTTATTATTCTATTTTTCTTTATTTTCCCCTAATATATTAGATTTTTATTTTTTTGATTGATATTTTTTTACTCTGATATTTTTTATCTCGTCATTTAATATTAAATCGTTTAGGAATCGAGCTTATTGATTGAGTCCAGGTCTGAAATTTTACAGGTTGAGAATTTAAGAGATTAATCTAGGTTTAGAAGATTCATTTGGGATCACTTGATTTTTTCTCTTTTTTAAGCTTTTTTTAGTTTCAACATTTAGTATTCATTTACTTAGAGTTTGGGCTCTGTTTTTTTTTCATTTGTTTTTTATAGTTTTTTATATATAATTTTAAAAATAACCCAAGTTATCACAGGGTTGTTTTGTTAAATTTAGGTTTTTAAAAAAAGTTTTGTTAATAAATCAAGTTAAATTAATTGATTAAATATAAAATATTCACTTCATGATGTTTTGTTCAACTTGTTTTACTAGCACGTGTGATCCCTTTTCGTATCATCGTGCAACTAATCATCCAACAAACTCTTTTTAATAGTGAGGTGATGTGAGGAAACTTATTTTTTATTTTTTTGTAAATTTTACCAAATCATTGATCATATAAATGAATTAAATGTTTATTTTCATGACGCGGTGATGTTAGAAATTATCAAGGAATCTGCAACTTGTTACATTGGAAAATTGAACGAAACGGCGACTGATGGCCTTCTTGTTTAACAATTCATATCTCGACGGAGGCTATTAAAAATCCATGCCCGACGCGCGCGCATTTCACACGTGTATCAATAGAAGAACGAGGCTATTAACAACCTTGACGGTGTTTATTTTATCTTGAATTTTCATCTTTGATTTTTATTTTATTTTTTAATACTTATTTAATTTTAAATTTTTGTCTATAAGATTATACAATGAAACAACATTCTAGCATTTGATTTTTGTTAGTTTATACTTGATCTTATGAGTGTTTATGTTTGTTTCATATAATTGAGAAATATATTTTTTTTTTTTAAATAAAATGGAATCCATCATTCCGATTGTGCGATGATTAAGCTACAAAACTTTGACGGGTCAAATATATTATTATTTTAATATTAAAAAATTTTATTTTTTTATTTCTTTTTAAAGATGAAATATGATTTTTTAGCAGATAAATACTAGCAAAATAAAAGGCAGTCCATTGGCTGGTTAATATTTAAAAGAAAGGATAGACAACATGTATCGATGGGGGTGGAGCAGACGTGATAATCATACCCTGGTTTAGGAAATAATTTTTTTGAAAATATCCTGTTTTTTATAAATAATACCCGCGTTGAAAGAAATAAAAACCTCTTGTTTGTATATTTTCACAAATCTTATCCACTACGGAATCGAATAAAGAAAACTGTCGGCTATGCCATTTTGGCATACGAGTCCAAGCGAACCCTTCACTTTCGTGTACTTTTATTTTTCTTCTCCATTCTGATTTTTAAAATAAATCTTGAAATATAGATTGAGGAATTATTTATATAGTTATACAATTTAGTGATTTTTTAAGATATGATTAAAATATTATTGTCGAGAAATTTCTAGAGATATTGAGCATGTCAAAAACAAGGTCCCGATAGGTCCCTAGTAACCAATTCTTCCCTCTCTCTCTCTCTCTCTCTCTCTCTCTCTCTCTCTCTCTCTCTCTCTCTCTCTCTCTCTCTCTCTCGTGCTATAACAATTTATCTTCTTCTTTTTTTAATTATTGAATTTTGAATCTCGTATTTTAGACTTTTATTTTGAAACAACTTTTATTTCCAATTCTCAAAACTTTTATTAGACTTTGTTAAATTGACTAAAGACTCGTATTTCAGAAACTGGTCTATGATGAAAGGTTGAGTGTTTTGAAAATCATTTGATTTATTAAGGAATTGATGATAAAAATCAGGGATGATAGTGTAAATTGGTTGATCAATTGTGTTATGAACAAGTGTATTTTTTTTTTATAATTATCTTGTTCGATGACCGATTGATAAAATATGAATATCATTAAATACGAACAAAAATTAACTATAACCCGACCCGAGTGTACACACACATTGTTGGGTTCAAAACACATAGCTATTCTACAATTTCATGTATATTTTTTTATTGAATAATAAATAATAAATAACTGGATGTTCAAAATCAAATATATTTAATTTTTTATCCAGTAAATAATACATAAATATAATAAAAACTTGACGTGTGAATATCCACTACAACCCTCCAATAAAACATGGTCTCATCGGTCTAATAAAGCACTCATTTTTGGAACCTATAAAATTCACAAAAGGATTCAAGTTCTAGCTGGCCTTTAACGGACAAAATCCTCGCCAGCTCTGAATTGACCAGTGTGACGGCAACCTTCTATGAATTCCCAGTCAATTTTCTTGGCAGCCAAGTTTATCCACTGCTATAACCTTACAAATTAAGCTTCCAGCTTGGCAATTTGCACATGTATTAGCCAACAAAGAAAGATCACTGTCACTCGATATTTCCTGCCCGTGGTCCTCTTGCAAGCTCTACTGCCTTGTATTCCACGGAGAGTATGCCGTAAGCGCGTGAGTGGGAAATATTCTCCCGACTATTTCAAGTGAAAAATATAGATTACGATAAGTTTTTTGTCGCATGGGAAAAATATTATTTAAAAGATATTTAATTTATTAATTAGAAGAACTAGAATATCTGACTATAAAATTTCATTGCATGGTTCTATGTTTTTAATGCAGGAGAAGTATCTTTATATCCAAGTAATATCTCAAAATAATGTTTTAAATTTCATCATTAATTTTGATTTTATAATTTTAATTAAATGGGAAAAATAAAATAATAAAAAATAAACTATCTAAATTTTTATCATATAAATATAATCTGAATTACGGACATGACATGGATGAAGTGTTTAAAATTATTCAAGATCGATATTCGAGGGAAAAAATAGAGTTGTCTTGACTTAAAGTGGAGCAGAGGGACTAACGTTGACTTTTCGCCCACCTTTTCTATTGGATTTTAACATTTTTTCAAGTGTAAGCTGTGGAGCCCACTTCAAACTTTCTATTTTTCTTTGCCGGGGAAGAAAAAACATAACTAGAGCATTTGGAAAAAACTAATATTTTTATATTTATACTCAAATAGGAAAAAATCATTTAGAATAACCAATTTTGCTTTAATATATATAATATTGGTATAATTATTTATTAATAATAAACAACTAATACAACTATAAAAAAAATTAATAAAAATATATGAAATAATTTTTTACTCTTTTTATTAAATATGTAGGAATAACTATTTAATTTAGAAATGTTATTTTAGTTCTTCAATATAGCTCTCTCCTTATAGATATGAAAATGAATAATAAAAGATTTTTTTTTGTTTTTTTCCTTTAGTTTTTTAGCTCTCTTATTGGAGTTGTTTTTAAAAATAAATAGCTCTCTCCTTATATATATGAAAATGAATAATAAAAGATTTTTTTTTCCTTTGGTTTTTTAGCTCTTTTATTGGAGTTGTTTTTAAAAATAAAAAACCTGGGAGTAAACTCCATTCTTTTACATCCATGGTATAATAATAATAAAAAAAATAGAGTAGATGGAAAGAATTATCCTCATTTCATTGAAAAAATAAATCTTCATATAATTTAAAAATTATTTTTTGTTTTTTAAATATATTGTATGAAATTTCAAATTATCACACGGGAGTATTTTCATCCATTTATATAAAAATATCCACTTAAAGGTAAATTTAAAATTAGAATATTCTCACTTGTTTATATAAAAATTACAAAATAGTTAAAAGAGCTCGGGACGTTACTGCTCACCTACATCCATTGGCATTGTGGACTAGACATTTGCTTCGCCGCTTCCTGCGTACATGAGCCTTTTTTTTCTTCATCCATGAACAGTGTCATCATGAATCTGCCCCTCGAAAAGGACAAAAAACGCCGCCTAGGTTGAGGGGTTCCACGATAATTGCATGTTTTCGGTCCGGTTTGTCTGAATGGTTTTTTTTTAATATTTCATCGAACAGTGCAGTAACTATTTTGTTCCTCAAAAAATGACAAAAATCATGCCTGGGAGGGAGGGGCGTTCCAGTAATTAGCCAATTTTTTTCTCGCCGATTTACGACGCGTCGTCCGTTTCCGTCCTCATGCGTGTTTTGGACGGCATGTTCGGTTTACTCCGGTGTCCAAAAATGCCCAACCGGCATCTATAATGATTTTCCGGCATGTTCTCTTCCACATGGCGCGACGTGTGTGATGATATGGTGTCCGGAGACATATCAATGGTCATTTGAAATTTCCCCCTATTTCTCTTTCCTGTCTGCGCAACCTTATGTCAGCGCAACTATTTTTTGTCAAATTTCATTTTAGTCCCTGACCTTTAGAATTTGTTTTTGTGGCCCTTATTGCTACTATATAGGTTTTGATTTGTTTCAATTTCATCCTTCAATTGAAATTGATTATATATTGTAGTTTCAATTAGGTCCCCATTCTTTTAATTTTTCGGATTGGTTTGTAATCTTTAATATTTTTGGTATCAAAGTTTTGATTGATTTCAAATTCATCCTTCTAGGCAAATTTATTATAAATCCTTAATATTTTCGGTATCAAAGTTTGATTTCTTTCAATTTTATCCTTCTATGCAAATTAATTATGGGTTTCAATTTCATTTTGTTCCCAATTCTTTTAATTTCCGGTTTTGTTTTAAATTATTTAATTTCAATGTTTGGATTTATTTCAATTTTATCCTTTAAATTAAATTTATTACATATGTTTTTATTTGTATTTTATCCCTTATACTTTTAATCTTGGATTTTATTTTAGTTCCTAAATGTTTGGATTTATTTCAATTTTGTCATTTACATTAAATTTATTGCATATGTTTTTATTTGTATTTTATCCCCTATACTTTTAATTTTGGATTTTATTTTAGTTCCTTAATGTTTGGATTTATTTCAATTTTGTCATTTAAATTAAATTTATTACATATGTTTTTATTTGTATTTTATCCCTTATATTTTTAATCTTGGATTTTATTTTAGTTCCTTTATTTTTTATACATATTTCTTACATAGTTCCTATTTCTGTCCATGTTTATATGTATATGCTCTTAGTTTTTCTTTCTAATTTTTCTTTATTTCCAATGTTATTAGGTTTTTCTATTTAATGTCCAAATTTTAACGAAATAATGTTTGTTATTATTTCTCTTTTTTTTTATTCTGCAAGTTAAGTAATTTCTTTGAATATAATAATATTTATTTTTTGTTAATATTGTTAGGTATTGAATTTTTTTAATTATTACAGATAAAACATTCAAAATAATAATAATGATTATTTGTAAGTTTTATTTTCTTTTAAATATATCACACTGATTATATATTTTGATATTTATTTAATATTAGAGCTTTGATATATATAAATGACCAAAGATTTTTTGAAAAAAATTAATATCATTGTTTTGAAATACTTTTAATATAATAATATGAAAGTAAAAAAATATTATGAAATTTTTTTTCTCTAACAATAATCATGGTCTCACCAATTTTTATTATTTCCACTGTTATTAAGATTTTTTTTTTTAATATTTACATTTTAATTTCTATTTGTAATCATTTCAAAAATGATATTTTTTTATTTTTTTTATTCTTCTGTTCAAATAATTTTTTAAAATCTAATAATATTTTTTAATTTGTCAGTTGTTTAGTTTTTTAGTTGCTTTCTTGTTAATGTTGTTAGATAATTTTTTTTTATTATTATAGCTAAGACATTCAAAATAATAATAATAATTATTTGTAATTTTTTTTCCTTATCAATATGTGAGACTAATTATATATTTTGATATTTATTTAATATCAACACCTTCATATATATGTGTGTGTAAATGACTTATTTATTATCATTCTAAAATATTTTTAATACAATAATATGAGCAATGAATTTTACAATCAGTTTTTTATATAGAAAAAAAAATTTCCAACAGATTTTATCAAAATGTTTTTGGCAGTGACAACATTCAATCACTTTTTGATGGAAAAAAACCCGTTTCTAACAGATTTTAACAATTATAATTTTATTGATTAAATATTAAAATAACAAAATATAACACATATAAAATCAATCAATTTTCTACATAGATAAAAAAAACCAGCGCATCACGTTGGCAAATCGCTCGTATATACTAAAACGAGAGGTAAGGGAATAAACTGGGATTTAAAATCAAATTAAAAACAATTAAATTTCTAGAATCAAACCTAAGAATATAATAAGCTAAATTATCAAAATAAAATTACTGGGGTTAAGACTTCAGTATGGTCAGCACTTAGCTGCTGTACAAATACGAAAACTTCAGAGAATAAATACTAGAGGAAAGGTCAGATTCAAAAAAAACTCCCATGCCTCTCGTTTCCATTTATGGACGGATATGTATCTTCTCAACTAGATACGTATCTCCACTTGAATCTGACTTTACGCGGTGCAGGTCTAGCTGTTCATATTTTGTAGACTAAGGTTGGATAAAAATAAAATCCTCTTCTTTTAATTAATAATATTATTAACTATATTGAAATGCCTGTTAAAAGTGTAAAAAATATTTATTTCTTGCTAGAGTTAAAAAAATATGATTGTAGAAATTATATTAATCTCAAAACATTTGCCCATGACCATTTTGATTTCAATTAATTTATAATTAAATAAAACGAAAAAGGCAATCTCACATGATCTCTATACTCATGTTATTAGAGCACATGAAAAATAGGTTTATTAATATAAGATTCAAACTGTCGCTTTTTGTTTAATCATAGAGAGGATTAGAATCACCCATATTATCAACTAATATTTAATTAAACTTTAATTAAATAAAACTAACTAAAAATCCCACTTGATGAAAGGAAACCTCTCTTGTACTCCAACGAATCCAACGACCCCCAAAACTCTACAATTTGAACGGTCAAGATGAGACAAAGAGCACCGCAACAGCACATGGAGTGACATACTTGTGGGGTCATTGACTCGAGAGGATACAAGGGAAAAAAAAAGAAGAAGCAAAGAAAATTAGAAAACAGAGAGTATTCACCTACTAGAAATTAGTCCTTCTTTTTTATTATTATTTATTTATTGGAAAAAAAAAACTTTTTCTTCTTTTTCCGTTACTGCTGGTGTCGGCTGATACAGAGAGAATACAATTGGAGGGAATGAATTTTGAGCGTTCAAGTCCCTCTCTTTCTTCCTCTCTCTCGACAATTTATTGATGGATGTATACACACATGCTCCTGCTCGTATTTAGCTTCAAGAACAGGAGTGCGCTTGTTAAGTGAATCTTCCTCTTTCTCCTCTCTGTGCGTAGCTCAACCCACCACTCAAAACTCACAGACAGAAATAAATAAAAAAATCAAAATAAAAAACTGGTATATATATATATACTCTTGTTAATGATCCATGACAAAGATGAAGCATCTACTAAGAAAGCTCCACATAGGTGACCATCACAACCGATTCGGTGGTGAGACCCGGCCCGTTTCGAGCTCAAATACCAGTGCCAGTACGACTCCGAGTCCGTCAGATGGAAGAATCGAGGCCGTTGAGTCCGCGGCGGTGGATCGGACGGATGTGGAAGCGATTAGCGGTACTGATAGTACTGTTAATGATTTTAATTCATTAGAGGAGGAATTTCAAATGCAATTGGCCTTGGCGATCAGTGCTTCGGATCCGGATTCGATTCAGGATGCGGAATCCGCTCAGATAGATGCTGCTAAGCGGATTAGTCTCCGGAGCAGTCCTGTGGTTCCGGTTAATGATGCTGAGTCTCTTGCGGAGTCTCTCTCACTCAGATATTGGGTACGTTGTTGACTACTTGTTACTTTTTTTACTTCTGGATCTTATTTTTTTGTTATTTCGCTTGATTTTGTCTTTGAATTTCCTGTTTTTGATCAGTTTTGTCGATTTTGATTTTATTGGTTTAGGGTTTTGATTGATGCATAGCGTTGCAGGTTTGGTAGTTGGTTTAGGGTTCTGCATTTTCATGCACGAATCAGTTTAATAATTATAGAAGTTGATTGTTTTTTGTTCGAGTTACTTATTTTATGGACTGATATTAATGTCCTGAATTTAGAGCTGTTTTATTTATTATATATTTTTTGTGGATGATTAATCTCATTTCTACATATAACTTGCGTTGCATGACAGGTTTGTTTTGTTAATTGCTGCCTGTTTTCCTTAAATGGAAATTAATTAAAACCAAGTGAGTCATGGAAATTAATTGAATTCCTAGTTTCATGCTGCCTGTTGCTGGGTTCTTGTGGATTGTGATTAAAGTGATTGGTCTTGATTTAGTTGATTCGCTGTTCATTTAGCTATGAGGACTCTGTTTATACGAAGCAGTAATGAAGCATACCTTTTTCTAGTGATTTTCTACACTTGTTTATTATAGTTGTTAGTGAACCAGGCTTTTCTAGGATGGCTTTATGCATACCTGCATATAAGTTATGTGCAGCATAGAAAAAAATATATCCATCCTGGCAAAAATAGAAGTGAAAGCTAGCTGATTGAGTTTTTATTTCCTAGGAACTACAGTGTTGAATAATCTAGTGCTTGAATTTCATTGTCATCCCTTGCTTACCATTTCCTAGCGCAAGTAGGAAAAAAGAAGCATGAGTTCATTTTTTTCCTTACCTATGCATGTCACATACAACATTGATGTTATTTCTATATCTAAAACATTCTACTGATTTTTCCGACATCTTTCATGCAGAGCTATAGTGTTGTAAATTATAATGAAAAAGTGATGGATGGCTTTTATGATGTTTGCGGCATTACTTCAAACTCAATCATTCAAGGGAATATGCCATTTTTAGCTGATCTTCAAACAACATCAATTTCTGACAATGTTAATTATGAAGTGATCATGGTAAACCGCTTTGTTGATGCTGAACTGCAAGAGCTTGAGAAAAGAGCTTATATCATGTCCCTGGAAAGCAGAGTCTCTGATGGCTTGGTTTCAAGTGGCTTGATCCAGAAAATTGCTGATGTTGTTGTTAATAGAATGGGTGGTCCTGTAAGTGATGCTGATGAGATGTCAAGCAGGTGGAAGAGGCGCAGTAAAGAGCTACAGAATGCTCTGAACTCTATTATCCTACCCCTTGGTTGTCTTGATGTTGGACTTTCTCGCCACAGGGCCCTGCTCTTTAAGGTTTTCAGATGTTTTAACTTCTGTTAAAAAGTTGATAATTGAACATGCTAATTTTTTTAACTTAACATTGAGCATCTTGTCTGTTTAAAGTTTTAATATTTGTGATTTTTCTATTCAGAGAATATCTGCATCATCATTTGATCTGTTGATAGTGTTTTGGGTCCTTTAGAACAAACTGGACTCAAATTAACTATTTCATTTCTGGTGATAGGTGATAGCTGATAGGATAAATCTCCCATGCATGCTGGTTAAAGGAAGCTACTATACTGGCACTGATGATGGAGCTGTAAATTTGATCAAGATTGATGATGGAAGGTGATGTTTTTTTCTTGGCCTTTGTTTTTCTACCCATTTAATTTGGTGTCATGCTGGTTCAAGTGGTGCTGCAAAATGATTTCTATTGGTTATCATTACATGTGCTGGTGATGCTTGTTAGTATTTTATGCTAGCATCTGGATTCTGATCAGCAACTCTCCAAGGTTTATGTGTCGCTTGATAAACATGTATAAAGTAAAATCTCAAAAAATGCTGGATATTACTTTTGCAGGAAATGTGGAATATGAATAATCATCCTTGTTGCAGATGTCATTTTCTACGCTGCATGCGATGTTGCATATACTTTCTTTTTAAAAGCCCGCTTTCCTTAAATTATCAAATTGATGATTACCTATTTTGCATGAGAATGCATATTAAACAATGCATGTTGTTTTTGTCCTCCCTTTCGACTGCTTTTTATGTTTTATCTGTCTAATTAAATTAACACTTATAGGTTTAAATGTTATATGGGAATATTTTGTAATTGTGTTTTTGATAAACTGGTGCAGTGAATACATTATTGATCTGATGGGTGCTCCTGGCACACTAATTCCTCCTGAGGTGCCCAGCAGCCATCTCCCAACTGCTGGATTTGACATAAGTGGTTTTGCCAGTCTTACAGAAACCCCCGAAGATTCAACTTCATCAATGGGTCAAGGATATGGGGTTCTTGCATTTTCACCTAATTTCGATGTGATTCCCCAAGCTGGCACCTCAACGTCAGGGCAAGGATTATTTGTCAGCATCAAAACAAATGAGGATGGTGTGAACTTGGTTGAGAGAGATCAAATTGAAAGATTCGAACATGATTTTGAGAATCTCAGCTTATCAGGCACTGAAAAACCTTCATCTGCACAAAAAAATAGAGTTAAAAATGTTTCCAAGTATGTCATCAGCGCAGCAAAGAATCCAGATTTTGCACAAAAATTACACGCTGTCTTGTTAGAGAGTGGTGCATCACCTCCTCCTAATTTGTTTTCAGACATGAACCTGGGTGAACCAAAGCTACTTGAAAAGGTTCATCCAGAAAATAGGACAAATCTTGACGATCAGCTTCGCTGTTGTTTAGATGACATGCTGGCAGGGCATGGACAGTCGCTTGTATCGTTAACTAGGGATGATACTTTAAAAAATGTTAGGTGTGATTATGAACAAGAACAATTTGCTGAGGGCTCAGTGGATGAACTAAGAAGATTGATGAATGCCTTCAATTCCGATCCATCTCTCCCTTCTTATGTTACAGGTGAAGGATTTGTGCTTGTTGATAATAGAACAAACGAAAAATTACAAATAGATTCCACTGTTGTGGACATGGTGTCTATTAATGCACCTGGAATGGCTGGAAGTTCTATGCATGAGAATCCACTTCATGCATTTTCCTTGCTCTCTGAATTGGAGCCTTGCCGATTGCAACCTGAACATGCCTTGGTCAGTAGTGACAACCAGTGCTTTCAGGAGAACATGGGAAGGATTAGCATGGATGCAGGCAAAGAATCTGCTTTGAAATTGATTGAAGTAGCAAACAATGGTCTGCATATTTCTTGCAGTGAGAGAATTAACCCCGTGCTGGGGGAGGTAGCAGAATGGGAAATTCCATGGGAGGATCTTGAGATTGGTGAGCGTATCGGCATCGGTAAGAATTCCTTCTTTAATTTAATTTTGTTTTATGAAAGAAGAACCTGTTGGCAATTTTAGACTAGAGAATCATGTCTGAATTAAGGGGAGCAGTTCCCCCCCCCTCTTTTGGTATATCTCTATTTGAAATTTCCCATTAATGCATGGTAGTCATACTACTGTGATATACACAAAGGATGTATTTTCACATGTAGTCGTATAGCTTAGTTGGTCAGTAATGATGGGCATGAGAACTGGCTGGTTATTAGTATGTAAAACTTTTATGATTTTGTATCTCAAAAAAGGATCATTTGGGTAAGTAATTCATACAAGAGTTTGAATCAATTGAAATATTACAAAGACATAACACCCTGTGATACAGTGTCATATAGTTGCTTACCAACAACAAAAAACCCTCAATCCCAAACTAGTTGGGGTTGGCTATATGGATCCTTTTGCACCATTCTGCATGATCATTGGATCCAGCCCTGCTCTCCTGCATAAACAGCTTTTGACGTTCAACCATGCACATCTGTTATTTGGTTACGTCATACAAATGGATTAAAAGAAAAAAAGAAAGAAATATGCATTGATGAGATATAGAAATGGTTATTGAACTAGTCTTATAGGCATGGATGGCACTTCATTCCACTTGTCTTTATTTCTCAAGTTCTAAGTTTCTGAGGGAAAGTTGAATCTCTTACCAGTTGAGCATTATCTAAATGCCATCTATTTGTAAAAATAAGGAAGCTGATTGATGACTCTGCTTTCACTTTTATTAAAATTATCAATTTAATTTTGAGTTTCATCTTTTGGAGGAATTGTGCTGCTGCCAATGCTGGCTTTGCAATTGCAATCCTATATGAGAGGAGACTGGCTATCAGCCCAAATATATCTGGGAAAAGGTCAAGTAATGCGGGTAAAGATAGCCAGCCTGCTTCTCTGGGCTTGGTTTCGAATATGAGACCAGAGTTCTATTGAACATCCATCCTTGCCCTATTAAGCTTTGTAGTTTGCAATGCCTTTGAACTGTATTGAATTCGGATTGAGAAGACTTTGAAATCTACTGGTTAACATAGTAATACTTTCGAGGGTTTGATCATTTAATTTTATTAGGTAGGATACGATCTCAGTTATATATGTGCTTAGTTGTAGAATATGATGCATCTATGAAGTATGATATATTTAAGTTATGGCTGTTTAATAGTAATCTCATGATGCCCTGTTGTGCAGGTTCATATGGTGAGGTCTACCATGGGGATTGGTTTGGCACTGTAAGTTAAGCTTTGACACAATATGGGTATTTTGATGTTAACTTGCGATGAACTACTTCATAGCCCGACACATTGAATTGGATCCTTTTAACAAAATATTTACATTTGGTTATAGTTTAAAACTCAATACTTATGCTACTACTTTTTGGCTACAACAATGATGATGATATCTGTGGAAACTGTTGAAATATTTTTTAACTATTCATGTGGGAAGATTGGTTGGTTTCAAAATTGTCACCTCCAGTATTTGTGTCCCTCTCATGTTGTTGGTCTGTGTTTGTTGAAACTGCATCTGTGACTTATAGAATCACTAATCTATTCATTGACTCCAGCACTGGACTGACTTCCAGAAACTTAGTATTGTGACTTTACTGGTTCATCTGGTTTGTTTTTAAGGCTTTGCTCATATTGACCCCCCCTTGATATCATTTTATTGATTTCAGGAAGTTGCTGTGAAGAAATTTTTGGACCAGGATTTATCTGGTGATGCGTTGGTTCAGTTCAAATGCGAAGTAAGCACTGCTTCTAGCTTCCCAATCATATATTAACTTTCATGCCTCAGCTATTCTACTAAAATTTATTTTCTTATGACATTCAAACAATTTCTGCTCGTTGTTTAATGCAGGTTGAAATCATGCTAAGATTAAGACATCCTAATGTTGTTCTGTTCATGGGAGCAGTTACTCGCCCCCCGCACTTATCAATACTTACCGAGTTCTTGCCCAGGTTAAGATTGCTTCCCCGAGAGAGAGAGAGCTGATATTTTCTCTTGTTTCCAAGATTATTAAATTAAACCCCATATGTCGAATGCCTGAGCACTTCACTCTGGTATAATATTTAACTGAATAACCTATATGATAAAAACTTCAACCTGTTTACTTTTATATCTCAATTTTTTTTATAAGCATGATTCTCAAGCTTGTGGTCCCTCACCAGTTGTAGTTAACAGTGTGAATTTCACCTCAGTTTTCTTGGGTTGCATGCATCTTGGGGCATCTCACTGATATCTTTTTTAATCTGTGATAACAATCAAGTCACTAGCCTTGCCCAACCATTGTAATGCGTTTACCACCGTGCAAGCCATATCAAAAGCGTACTTGTTCTATGGTCTATGCAAAATAGAGCAATATTATCTTAAAGGGTTCTATCAAGGGCTTTTGGAGTTCATTGTTATCCTAGTCACTGTCAACAACTTCTTTAAATAAAATAGTTAAGACTGAGTGAATTGTAAATTTATTTCTCATACTCCTCCTGTTCCTCCTTATTGGCGTGCAGGGGGAGTTTGTATAGGTTACTGCACCGTCCCAATTCTCAAGTTGATGAAAAGAGGCGTATGCGAATGGCTATTGATGTGGTATGAGTGAAATAATCTCTTCTTCTCTTTGGCCTGATTATTTTCCAAAGTAAAGCTGGCTTCTTCTTTTTATAGGCCAAAGGAATGAATTACTTGCACACAAGCCATCCTACCATTGTGCATCGAGATTTAAAGTCTCCTAATCTCCTCGTTGATAAAAACTGGAATGTTAAGGTGCTGTCTCTCAATTTATTCTTTGGTTATGCACACGTTTTATCTGGAAATTAAATTGGCTGCTTTATCTATTGCTGCTTTTTGGAAATAAACCATGCATATATTTCCAACATCTTAAATTTCTATCCACAGGTCTGTGATTTTGGATTGTCTCGTATTAAGCACCACACTTTTCTGTCTTCAAAGTCTACTGCCGGAACGGTTAGACTTCTTTGAAACATACAGCATGATAAACTCTCGTGATTCCATTTTCTGATTGTTGCCAACCAAATAATAAGCAAGAAGTTTGCCTTTTCAATGCAGCCTGAATGGATGGCACCTGAAGTTCTGAGAAATGAGCCAGCAAATGAGAAGTAAGGATACCAACCTGTATAAACATGCCAGCATACTCCATTGCCAGAAGTTGCATTGCAGGAATATTCTCTCGCGCTAAAACTGTTGTCATGGTTGCTTGCTTGCAGATGTGATATATACAGCTTTGGTGTGATACTGTGGGAGTTGGCTACATGTCAAATCCCCTGGAAAGGCTTAAACCCAATGCAGGTTGTGGGAGCTGTTGGATTCCAAAATCGACACCTAGAAATTCCCGAGGACATTGATCCCGCCATTGCCCAGATAATACGTGATTGTTGGCAATTGTGAGTTACAGACCTGGTCAATATGCTCATTTGAAATAACTTGTACAGTGATGATGAATCCTTTGTTGTTTTTGCAGGGAGCCAAATCTACGACCTACTTTCGCTCAGCTTATATCCCGTCTTCTTCAACATGTTCAGCATCTAGTTGATGAAACAACAAACTATAGAAATTTAACTGCAGACTGACTGGAACAGTGCTTCCTCAACGATAGTTTGAGCTGTGTTTTGGCTCGAAGAGCTGGAGCAGCAGCAAGTTTTTTCATTTGATTTAAAGTAGATAATACCGGGCTGGGAGGTGTTGGTTCATTCAAAGTGGGGACTCAGCACAGGCCCTTTCATTGATCACACAGTGGAGATCCTCCTAAGTTAAAAAAAAAAGAAAAAAAAAGAAGCTGCAATGCAAGTGCAGTGGAGGATTCCATTGAAAGTTTAAATAGGCAAATGTTGTAGTCTTACTTGTAAGAAATAAATAAATAATAATAAAAAAAACCATTCAACTAATTTGTGGTCCTGTGGGGGTCTTGTTTGGGTAAGCAATCCCAACTCTGGAATTGTAAACATGTGATCTCCACAGATCATTGTGGACCTGCGGGGTTGAAAATGAAAAGAAAAAAAGAAGTTCTAGGCATGTATATTTTTCAAAAGTTATGTTCCGAGCTCAACGTATCTAGTTGCTTAGATTTCAAGTTATTTCATCAAATAATGTAATTATAATCCCCAGGTTTTAATGTGGAGTTGTAAGCTTTTAGACGGCAACAGATATTTATGATCAATCTTTGCCTATGATGAAATTGCTTCTCCATGTTTCCTGGTTCCGTTAGCAACGTTGAAGCTCTTTCCTTTTCTTTTAGTTATTTTTGTAGCAGATTCTTAATGCCACCATTTTTTTTAATTGCGAATCAAAAAACGCTGCTTGTCTTGATCATGTCAAATTGAAAATAATATGCACGCAAATCAAAGCTTTAGCCAGTATATTTATACAAAAATGTATATTACAATATCCAATAATATGCACGCTAATCATCAACATATATGCGTGTTTAATATTTTATTTTATTGCTTTGCTTGTTAAGGTATAAACAATATATATCTAGATTTTAAATCTTATATTTGAATTATAGACGAAATTATTTTATTTTTTTTTAAAATGTTTATTTCTTTTCATAGAGTTTAAATATCATTTACTAGATTGTGGTTAAAGAAACTAACATTTTAATATGTATACGGTGTAAAAAGAAATTCATTGAGTTTTGTAGTTGTATGATTTATATCGTAAATGAAATCAATATCTCATATAATAAATTAAAAAGAAAGGGGTGAATGTTGCCATCAGTGGCAAACAGTACAAGTAGCCAAGGATAAACACATATAAATAAATAAATTACAATTATTTAAAAGAAAAGAAATAAAATGAAAATCCCCCACCAATTAATTTTGGATGGAGGATCAAGAGAGCAAAACAACAGAAATCCTCCATGGCAATTCCACTTCTCCACCTATCATCACCGTTCCTCCTCTCCTCTACAACACAGAAAAGATTTCTCTACCATCGCCACCACAATTACAAAAACACACTTCCAAAAATACCCTCGTCTTCCTTTAGAAATGGAAGCAGCAACACTCCTCCGGAAACAGAGTGCCCTGTTCCACTTGATCAACAACCAATGAATGAATACCAAAATCTCTCCACTTCCTTCCCTTTCTCTTGGGCTTCAGGTGACATTGTTGAGTACTGCTCTCGTTTGTTCGTTACTGGCGCTTCTTTTGCTCTCCTAATCGCCCTACCTGTTGCTTGGTTTGGCACCGTGGGCCCAAAAACTGAGCCATTGAAGCCAGTTCTTGCAGCTTTATCGAGTGGGGTCTTTGTTGTTAGTATTGCTGTTGTTAGAATGTATCTGGGTTGGGCTTATGTTGGGAATCGACTGCTCAGTGCCACTGTTGAATGTAATTCCTGTCTTTCCTCTGTCTTCTCTTTTTTATTCGGTTGCCTAGAAACCTTAAAAAAGAAATTAAGGGATAGTCAGGTTTTTGAATTTTGGGTTAATGATTTTGTTTTTCTGTCTTGAGAGGGAAGGGTTGATGTGAAGTTAGTTAAGGTTGCTATGTTAAGCATAGCATGCTGCTGTTTCGGTATATTTGATTGATGGGGTGCTTTTTAATCTCTATTTTTGCAGATGAAGAGACAGGGTGGTATGATGGTCAGGTACATGATTTTTTTGGTTATATATCATTATCAGAAAGACTTTATAGCATAGTATCATCAGCGAGGGAATTGTAGAAATTTATTGAGATAATACATACTAACTAATTAGCTAATAGCAGTCATATATGCTTTTCCATTGTAAGTGTCACATTCTTCTATTGAGTGAAAAATATGTGTGGAATTGTGTGAGGGCTGGGTTGAGGCGATGACAGTGTTTGTGCTCCAAGAAAAGGATAGAGAAATGTAAAAGGGAAATCGAATAAAATAATATATATATATATATATATACATGCATGTAGAGAAATCACAAGAGAGAGGACTTGGTGATTGCAAAAAAGAATATGGCACACCCTGCATTGGTTCTTTCTTTTGGGGCTGTAGTAATGGTTTTTGGGCTGAATTGGTCTCATTTGCTCTTTTTCTAGTTTTTCACTTGATGGGTTTTGTATCTGTTGGATGAGATCTCATCTAGATAGTTCTTGCCTAATTCTTCTATATCAGGCTTTTGGTTGGCTTTTAATTTGAATTTCCTGTATTTTTTGGGGTTGCTTTTTTTGAAGAATAGAGAAGGGAATTGAAAAGAATAGAATAGAAATGAAAAGGGAACTGTCCTTTTTGAATGTTTAAACTAATGGTGAGTTTGCAGTCTCGTAACGTGTGAGAAAATATCTCAAAAAGCAAACTGTAAGATTTTATTTATTTACATATTGGGGGGTGGGGATGAGAAAATTATCCTGCAATTGTAACTAGATGCAAACTATAAGAAGTGAAATATCCTTTTCAAGTTCTGATTTAGTTGCAATAATATATACATTTGCAGCATTATCAGTAGACATAAACATGCAAGTTTGAAGCCTGACTAACTTGAATTTCCTCCGCAGATATGGGTGAAGACAGCTGAAGTTTTGGCTCGGGATCGGCTTCTTGGTTCATTTTCAGTAAGTAAATCACCCCGAAGAGACTCTATTTTTTCGTTGTTCCTGATTGTGGAGAGTGGGAGCAATGTCTGTTATGTATTGAGAAGCATAATGGCTTTAAATTGTTTTACCGTGCCTGCTATTAATCTATTCACCTCTGTTAATGTAATGAGAAGCATATGTTTTTAAATGGTTTTATGTGCCTTCTATTGAACTATTCATCCTCAGCAATATACTGTTGGTCACTCCCGTACACAATGCAGCGATGACTTTTCTTTCACGTTAAACTTGTCTGCGCCGCAGGAGCTTTCTGGCTGTTTCAATCTAGCAGGATTTGTTGTATTGCGTATGAATTTGCCATGTCTAAAACCAAGAGTAACATTTTTGAGACCATCTATTAAGAGTACACGTTGAGCCGGTAATAAATATGTCGATTCATGATGTAAGTAGGTTAGCACCTATGCTATGCTGTGTCTTTTATCATAACTATAATGCTACAAGGCAGTGTCATGATACTGAGAGCTGCTGCCACTCAGTGTGATGCTAGTGATCGACTGATATTCGTTATTAAAAGTCACTAACTTCGTGACACTGAAGCTCTCATCATTGATATAATGTTTGATTTGTCTGGACATAGATGGTGGATCATATTTCTATCAAACTCAGGGACTTGTGGCATTGCTAATCGGAATGTTTATCTTCTTACAAAAAAAACCCTTTTTCTCCAATAGGTCAAGCCTGTGCTAAGCAGATTGAAGTACACTCTGGTCACTCTAGCAGCATCATTATTTGTATGCGTTGTTCTCTTCATCAATATTGAGGGAGGCCAAAAGAATTCTTACATACCATTTGAAGAAGCTGGGGGTAGAGCTATTCCTGGAGTTTACAATGATGATTCAGCCAGATCTTTCGAGCCAGATGCATTCTGTGGTGAACCTGCTCCTCCTGAACCATGAAGCATTTTCTTTTTGATGATGGAATTATGAAGCATTTAATCAGCTGTTAACACTTGCATAGTCCAATATAGATTCAGAGAATTATATTCTACATCCCACTTTTGTACAGTATTTTTACATTTTCTCTTTGTCTACCATAATCACAGTAAAAGATCATATATTTTTTCCCAGTGAACCAAATGTTACCACGAGCAATTTATATAGGTGCAGTGATGTTAAATCTTTTCAACCCTTTAGCTAGTAATGATCTCTAACCAGAATTTCCTGACTATAACAGGGAGTAGTTCTTGCAACAAGACAAGGATTCATTCATTTTTATTTTATTTTTCAAAAAATAAGAATAAAAATAACTATTTCATAAGTTATTTTGTAAACTTCATTGATGAAATAGGCGCACTTGTTGCAGATAAGAAACAGATTTAAACTACAAAATTGACTCTGGAATGTGCATCAGGATTCCTCAAAAGTGACTCTTTCAGTTTAAGCTTAAAAAGATTTCCAGTTCTTGAGGGAGATCTACCTCTGATGAGCGTGCGGGTCATTTTGTGCACGTCGTAGGCGTGAGCTTACATGCTTGAACATATATCATCTCTAGATTTTTGGATCATGAGTTTGTTTTTGTATATAAATTCCTCGCATCTTTTGTTATCAGCCAATGCAGGATATTTTTCTTGTTCCCCCCTATTTTATCCACTCGTACGTAGCAAATTGTTAGCTCTGCCACTACTTGGAAAAGATCTACCTCCAAGGAGCATGTGAATTTCTTTGTAGAGATATACATGCAAGGATTTAAATATTTTAATAAACACCATCTTCAATCTATAAATTTAAAATTCTGGGTTATGAATCAACTCTTTGTATACAAATTACTCACTTTCTTTATTTCATTTAGCTAGAGATATTTTTCAGAACCCATATCAAAGAAAAATCTTCAATTCATATTTTTTATTATTATTAAATGATTGTTTTTAACACAACATTCCCAAGGGACGGAGCATGATAGCAAAGAACTTATAATCTGCAGCAGATTTTGAATTCGAGTCGGGACATATATTTTTTGTAACAATCTAAAACAGCCGGAGTTTTATTCATTTATTTGGATCCACAAAATATATTTTCTAGAAAATTTAGTTTCCTCGCATCCATTTTTTTTAACACAACTACAAGTAGGTTTAAGAATTTTTTTATTAAAATTATTGTGAAATGAATTTTAACATGAAAAATAGGTCTTCATGATTAAAAAACATGTCATTTTAACTTCTACAAAATTAAGGTCTTAAATGCAATTATACATGGCTTAGTGAAAAAAATAATTTAACTAAGTAAACATTTTTTTCTGTAATTCGAAAGGAAAAAAAAAAACATTGTACAATACTAAACTAAATTATCATAAAACCCTTTATAACCAGCTACTAGAAAATTATTGGGGATGGTAGGCCCATAAAGCTCTCTATGTTCACCATATGAATTTGATAGTGATTTTAACCCATTAACCAGTGTATTGTAAAAGCAAACAATAGCCAGAGAGAGAGCAGTTATGATAGTTTTTTAAATTGTTTTTTGTGTCGAAATATATCAAAATGATATTTTTTTATTTTTTAAAAATTATTTTTAATATCAGCACATCAAAATGATCTAAAAACACAAAAACATATTCATTTTAAAAAAAAATAGAAACGGCAGTTGAAACGCCGTCCCAAACGGGCACTAAAACTATCAATAAAAACACCTAGAAGTATGATTTAAATATAAAAAATATTTTAAAAATAAATAACTAATTATATAATTTTATTCAGCGAAAACACGATATGTTTAAATATTGTTGTTTTGAAGTACAATAATTGTCTTGTAATATCTAAAAATAATAATATTGAATAAATATCACATTTTAAATACGAGAAAAAATAAATAGAAATTATTGTTTCATCAATTTTTTAAAATAAAATTATTCCTCAATATTTTTTAATTTACTGTAATAATTTAAAAAAATATCGGGTCAAAAGAAATGAAAATCGGGGAGGTGCATGAACCTGTCTCCGTCATCTTCTTCCCTATTCCAAGACAAAAGCAAATCTCAACAACACAAATTTATTGATTATTATATTTGTAAATATCCCTCTCTTTTGATTACATCATCAATTTTATTTTTATTTTAAAAGAAAAAACAGAAGCAGCCTCTTTAGTATATCTGTACAAAAGCAAAAGCAAAAGCAAAATCTAAAGCAACTTTTTATCTTCTTGCTCTACTTCTCCACCGCCACCACCAACTACAACCACCTTGTGATATTTGCTTCAGTTTCACCTCTTTTTTATATCAGCACTCCCTCTTCCATCTTTGCATCACAAATCTTACAGGTCAGTCATTGATCCAATTTACTCTATAATCTCTCTCTTTTTTCATTGAATGTGGGTTTATCTTACTATATAATTGAAGAATTTTTCTGGGTTGTTTTCGGGTTGATACATAATGATCAAGTAAGGTAGGGAAAAGTGAATTTGAAGGCTTTTTATTTGCGGGTTTATTGAAAAAGTTCGTGTCTTTGAATTATTGCTTTGCCTCCGGTTTGGAGCAGCTTCAGTTTTTACTTGGCCCTTTTTTTTCCTGGTCCGTCAGGTTCATGTATATGTTTGATTGGATATACTGAGCAAAAAGTCTTATAGGATTAAGAGCTTTTGATGATCATATAAAATATTGCATTTAATGTTACCTCGTTTGGGGCATTTGACAAATTTGTGGTTGAACAGAGTTCTTTGTTTGAATAAGTTATATTTATTTCCCTTATGGAAAAAAAATATCTTTGCATGCTGATTTTTTCCTTCTCTTCGTAGTGGATTCTTTAAAAGAAGCCAAATCAGTCAAATAGGATACTTGTTTCTGCAAATTATTCTGCATCAAAATGAAGATAGCCTAGCATAGAATGTGAAGCTTGGTGTTCAGTCTGGTGAGTGGTAAATGACTATTGGACTACGAGTATAGATTATAAACGTCCCCTCTCAGTTTAGAGAGAATGTGCACTGCCTTATTCCTGTTTTATCTAGATTGTTATTAATGTGGTTAGAGATCAATGCAGGTGGTTTTAGCCATATTAGAGTGTAGAATGTTGAAGATTTTGTTCTTTCCGTGTCCTTTCTCAAATGGAAAAACAAGGAATCTGAATATGAGAAAACAGTGGCTCTATCCTCACACTATTGCTGCTAATATATATAGCAATTGCATGCTTTATATCGCACAAAGGTGGCAAATTGTGAAGGGAGCTCTTTTAGAAAACATCTCTAAACTGTTGTAACAGATGTTGAAGAGCTATTGACCATACTTTCTCAGTATTTTGCATTCTTGTATCCACAACCTTACAAACTAGCATGAACACAACTGGATTTTCAAGCCGTGTACTTTGAAAATTCTTAAGTGAAAATGATGGTTGATTTCTATTGAAATTCTCTAAGGGGAAGGGACCCCAACATCAACTTCTTATTCTTAAACCTTAAAGAAATTTTGGCATATCCATTGCAATTCACTCTTCTATTGAACAACCAGGGCTGTCCCAGAAGCAAGTGGCATGCGGTCTTGCGAAGCACATCACACCAAACTTTGTCTCTGAAATGGTCATCCAAGAGAATTGTATTAAACAACGATGAGACAGTGAAATACCAGACATAACTTATATGATTATATGTCTTACTAATGTAATAGATCATGCCGTTTATAGATAATTGTAGATTTCATAATAAATGCCTTGCAAATAATGTTAAATTAAAGGTTTATGAGCTTAATGGTTACATTTTTTATTTGATTTGGGGGACGAGCTCTGAACTCGAATCTCCCCAGGAACTTTAAATCTTCCGTGTGAGGTGGGCTGTTTCCCAATGAATAAAGGCATTTTGTCCATTTAAATAAATCAAGTGGCAACGCTGCACTCTGCTGTTTCTTTAGAATCCTGCAAAATCTATGACTGGGGTTAGGGGGTGGTATCCTGTTTGTATCGCTCTAGGAACTTAGGAGCTTTGCCATGAGTGGCAAAGATTCAAATTTATTTAACAGTCACTGCATTTACTTGTGACCGCTTCCTAGCGGAAGGGAATGAATTACTGTAAAGTTTAAAAATGATTCATTGGAACTTTCCATGTTAGAAACTCTTTTACTTGTTATCTTTCTTTCTTTCTTTCTTTAGGAATTTGCAGTGTTTTTTTAGATCATTAATAGCATTCATTTTGTGTTTGCTGTAAAATTCTCGAAAGAACCATGATGTGTTTTTCTGAATAGACTGTCATCTTGGTGGCATACAATAATGTATCTGCTTGCTTGTTTTGGAACTGGTTCAATATGTTATAGGGTGTAGTTTGACACATTGATGTTTCATCACAGAAAGTGCACATAGCTATATGTTATTTGTCAAGTGGATGATTTTCTCCAATGGATTTAAATGGAGCTTTTGATGTTGAGCATATGAGTTCCACCTCAAGAATTCAGCATAACCTGTGGCCTCTTGATGGAATTGATCCAAAGAAAGCTAAGTTTCCATGTTGTCTCATTTGGACTCCACTCCCAGTTGTCTCATGGTTGGCACCTTTTATTGGACATGTTGGCATTTGCAGAGAGGATGGAACTATTTTAGATTTTTCAGGATCCAATTTTGTGAATGTTGATGATTTTACATTTGGTGCAGCTGCTAGATATCTTCAACTTGATAGACAACAGGTTTTGTTCTTGAATCCTCTTCTATCATCTCTGTCTCCTCTAACACACCCATGCATATGCATGCACGCAGACAGAGTTGCTCTTTTTACTGTCATCGTTTGTGAGAAAGTAGATTAATGGCAAGAGAATTTAGGATCCGTTCTCTTTTAGATTGCATAATGACCTAAAAGATGGCGGGTTGACTGAATAAAGTGATTTCTCTGGTTAGCCTCAACTTGATGTTGAGATCTGCCTTGTTTTCCAAAATAAGATGGCAAATTGGTTGCAATTATGAATTTATCAAGTATTTTTGCTGTTGTCATTTGCTATTTCTTTTTTACCCCTCACTACTTTATAAAAGGTATTCTACAAGTTGATCCACTAACAATTTTGTTCTGTAATATGATTTGTAAAATTAGTGTTGCTTTCCACCAAACCTCGCCGGGCACACATGCAAGCATGGCTACAAGCACTCAGAGTATGGCACTGCAATCACGTGGGATGATGCTCTGCAGTCAACCAAGCGTCTCTTTGAGCACAAAACATACAACCTTTTCACATGCAACTGTCACTCATTTGCTGCCAGCTGCCTGAATCGGTTATGTTATGGTGGATCAATGGACTGGAACTTGATAGATGTGGCGGTTCTGATATTCTTTAAGGGGCACTGGATAGACTGGAAGTCAATAATCAAATCATTCCTTCCTTTCACGGCTGTGATTTGCTCAGGTATAGTTTTGGTTGGTTGGCCTTTCTTAGTTGGGCTGTTCTCATTCACTCTCCTCCTTATGGGGTGGTTTCTGTTGGGCACTTACTGTTTCAAAAGCCTATTAGAATGCTAGAACTTTTGCAGTCATGCTGATTGCCATGCTGCAACCGCCATGGAATTCATGTTGATGCTAGGAGATAATCAGCATCATGGACTGAACTCATTGTAGAACAGGATGTTCTTTACTGATAGTTGAAAATTTACCTGTGGGAGTATTACTTTCCCAGTGTGATCCGTTGGTCATATTTATACAATTGGTCTCCTTCCTAGGGGTTTGGATACGAGAGGAAAAGCTGAAACTTCTTTGCCAGATATCAGTTAATTTTATGTTTAGATTCATTCAAACGATGCGTTGGAATGTTTGAATCATGCATGTAGAAATCACGATCTCTTGATTTTGCCTTACTGGGTCGGGTGCCTGGTTCTTTAAACATGCATTTCCCTCCTTTCGGGAAGTTTTAAACTGCTAGAACATTAGATCCGGGGGCAGAATCATGTACACTCCAGTTAACTTCACGGAACATGTTTTCGCAGAAATTAGTTCCCTAAAGGTTCAATGCATTCATCAAACGAATATTCCTTGTTATATTGCTCCATGCCTTGCTTCTTACAAAAGAAGATTTTGTAGGTTTCTATCATACTGATCACCAAATTTCGTTGTTGCGTATCAAACAAATAGTGCACATCTTTGTTTTGTTTTTTTCTTGTGTTATCAATATCAAGAAACCTATCTACTTTCATCTTCTTATTGCACATGCATGCCGAAGACTAGTATTTATACTTGCACCGCGAGAGAGGAAACACAATAGGACAAACACAGGAACAGTGATTGTAGCCATTCAAACAAAGAAAACCCTTTTATTTATAGAGATGAGCATCACATTACAAAAACGAGATAATAACTCCAACAAGGTCGCTGGCATTAGTTTGCAACTTGATATGGGGCGTAAAACTCATGCAAGAACCCCGGTTAACTTTCATGCTTGCGTCAGAGTTGCTGGTCGAGTATTGTCTAATATAGCCCGACTTCAAGAAAACCTATTTTATGCTCCATACTTGGGGGCCTTCCAAAGCTTAAATGCTACCTCGTGCAGGAATCTATCAGCTGGTATTACAAGATTTCCACCACGCTGAAAAGAAAAGGAAAATGCGGAAATGCAGAAGAGCATTTAGTAGATATAATGAAACATTTGAACTGCATGGTCAATTGACATACATCTGACATGAGAAATTGACCTATCTAGCCTGAGGATCCAGAAATTAAGAAATTACTAGGAACATCACGTATTAGATGCAGATAAATCAAGAAACAATTATATACAGATCATTCTTAGGCCTACACACACAAAGTGTACCAAGAAATTGTTGTAGTTTCAAAGTTAAATGCCACTTTCAGGATCGCGTCCCTACTATTCCATTATATGAAAGTAGTAGTCAAAACTAATAGGTTGACGATGGGTGGCAAGATGAAAGGTCATATATCCATAAATGAAATCTGTCCAATAAATTTATGATATGAGATTCTGAAAAAATAAAACCCAGTAATGTTAATGCTTACCTCTTTAAAATCTTTAAAAGAAAATGTATCTGCCATATCCACACGGGTTACAGCATACTGCCATTGAGCAATTAACAGTGGGCAATGGTACCTGTGATGTGATCACAAATTAGCCGGATCCAAAGAAACGTGAAATTATCACAAGCTTACCACTTTTTCTTTAATCTTACCTGACATCATTTCGTGGTTTTTCTCCTTTCATAGTGTAGCTTTGACGAGGGAAGAGCTTTGAAAGAGCAGGATCCATCTCATCTTTAGAGGTCAAAATTGACAAATCTCTACCATCATCTTCTGTAACATAACCAAAGCTCATTACAAGGGACAAGTGCAGACGAGAACCAATTTCAGATCCAGGCTGTGCTATGCGCATGATGCCATCAGCTAAAGCATCAATATAATCCACATCAATGGCGATAGTCTTGTGTCCCTCACCATCCACTCTTTCACCAGCTCCAACATGCACAAATACTAAATCAAATTGACTTGTCTCTAGCGTCTTCCCCTCTTGAAATCCAAGTAACTTTAGCAACTCAGAAGTCACAAAATCAGTAGATGATCCAGAAAGGGAAAATTCATTCCCATTTAAGTCATTGAATGAAAACACAGTCAAACCGAGTTTGCCACCAAAAGATTTCAAGCCAGGATTGTTAGTTATTATAGCAGCCTTCATTCCCATGAACCTGAAGTAAGATCATAGAACATGTTGAGTGGTTTCATGCAAATATAAATCAACATCTAGTCCTGCCACTGATATTATAAAACCAAACATAAATTGAAAAAAAATACCAATACCTCTCTGATATGGTTGGGATTGAGGTATTCTGAGAATTCTAACAAAAATAGAAGAACAATAACTGTCAATAGAATTCAACAAGAAACCACTCGTTTATGTCGAAAAATATAGTTAAAGACATCTTACCACATTCTGATAAGCTTCACATGCATCTAACAGATACGCAAACTCTCTAACTATCCTCTCGTCCTCACTTTCTGCAATCTAAATCCAAGTAAGTCCCGCTAATCGTACACAGCAACTTCGAAAACTCAAATTCAACACACCTAGACATTATAATCTTATACGACTCAAAAATCTAATACCAGAAACATAGTTTTCAGTTCAAAATATAACAAATCGATCACATCCACATTCGCATGTTTGTTGTCAAATCCTGTAACCATATTGGATATGGAAATCACACCAAAATCACAAAGCAACAGATCAAGCATTTCCACTGCACATGTCATTGAAAAGATTAAAAAAAATATTCTAAGGACTCATAAAAGTAAATATTTTTTAAAGATGAATAGCAGCCTAAAAACCTTATTGTAAAAATCAACCACTGATAAAACAACAATGATAGTAGAATTCAAGATCATCAAAATAAATAAACAATAAATCACCAATAATGCTATTAAAATGTTCTATTCTATAACTCTAAGCATGCATAAATCACATCCCTTTATACTAATACCCACAGCTAAGCTGATTCCATAGCAAAACCAGACAAGATTGTGCAATTCTAAGTGGTAAAAAAAAGGCAACGTGAATTAAAAGTGAGTTGATGTAAGAGAAATAGGAGAGTGGGTGAAACCTGAGGGAGGAGCATTGGGGAGGCTTAAGAAACCGCAGAAAGCTTTGGAGGCGAGAGAGTGGAGATGGGCATGAGAAGGATTGATGAAAGAAGCCAGTCCATCTCCGTATATCACTAAGCCTCTGCTTGCCTTGTCTGCCATTGCTCAAGGACTGTGTTTACGCAATAACAGAGTAAAGAGAATATTTCCTTGCGTGTTCTAATCTAGAATCGAAGTGATCTCCTAAAGCAGTAGAGACAGTAATATCACTAGCCCCGGCCCAGCCCGGCCCAACCAAGGAAAAAAATATTGCTTCCTTTTCAAAATATATTTGAAAATTAAAGATTCTTTTTTTCTCTTCAAAAATGACTAATGATCGGTAGATTGCAGGATCTTACTTTTTGTTGTTTGATTCAAACGCAAGAGATATTTTCAAAAGGGTTTGAACATTAACCTTGTTCATATGGTATGAGAGAGTTATTAACAAGAAGTTAAAGATTGTAAGTTAAAAGTTTATATATTTAATTCATGTTTTATATTGTATTTCAAAAGTATTTTTGAAAATTTTATTTTTATTTTTATTTTTATTTTTTATTTTAAATTAAAAAAATTGATGTTTTTACATCATTTTCATGTGTTGGTGTCAAAAATTATTTTTAAAAATAAAAAAATAACATTTTGATATATTTCTTAACGAAAAGCATTTTAAAAAACAATCTCAGTCACACTCTCAAATAGAAACTCAGTCTAATTAATGATTCAACTTGACTACAATGAAAAACTTTGTTAACATATCTATAAGATTCTTAGTTATGAATATTTTTAATTGATGCAATACCTTATGACATGATATTCAGAATGAAATAATACATAACATTGATATGTTTGGCCTTTTTCATTCAATTTTAGACCAAATAAATAACACTTTCGCAATTATAATGCATACAATCAACTCATGTGATATATTAAAATTAACAATCAAACCTCTTGGTCAAAAATCTTATTTCACTGGCTTTGTCAATGTCATATACTCAACCTCTATTATAGACAAGACAATAATGAATAACAAGATTGTTTTTTAACTAATAGCACACATTGAGAGAGTGAAACATAATCTAACAATGATTTTCGCATATGTAAATCAACAATATAATTTGAATATATAAAACCTTTAACATTACCTCTACCGATAGTACCTTATCATCTACTAAACTTATACATATATTACATCTAAGATAACAGTGTACTCATTCCATGGCCCACCAATGAACTTTACCATGCGTTTTCATAAACTTGTTAACATGTGAAATGTCTGGACAGGTGTAAACTATAATATATATAATGCTTTCGACTATTATAGCATATAGAGTACTAGATACATATTCATTCTCCTTTATTATTTTCATATGACAAAAATGAAGACAACCTAAAATGAATTACAAGTAGACTACCTACTAGTTGTAGTCTTGCATTTCAAAACACTTAAATACTTTCTCAAGATATTTCTTTCATGATAAGTAATCTTTTATGATATTTTAGTCATACCGAATTTCTCATCTCAAATTCTTCACTCAACTTATCCTTCAAACTAGAAGTCTTAGATATGTTATTCGAAGCAATCAACTTGTCATCAAAACACAATAATAAGTACACAAATAAATCATTTAAGAGCTTTCTAGAATACACACAACTATCATAATCACTTTTAAAATAATCATGTCCAAGTATAAAAGTATCAAACCTTTTATATCATTATCCTGGTGATTATTTTAAGTTATGCAGTGACTTCTTCAATAAACACGCATAATGTGGCGTGTTTTTTTACATCTAGATGCTTAACATTTAAGTCAAACAAAACAACAATAACAAGAAATACCAAAATGGAAATATACTTTATAATTAGAGAGAACACTTTCTTGAAGTGAACATATTATTTTAAGTGTAAAGCTCTTAGAAATTAGGCATGTTTTAAACCTTGTATCCTTAATTCATGAGATTCCATCTTTCTTTTTGTAAATCAATTGGCACCCAATAACCTTATAGTTTTGAAGTTGTTTAACAAGCTCTCATGTTCATCTCTTATAAAAAAAAACTTAATTTTTTTCATTTATGACAAACATCCATTAAGAATACTCTTTGTGAATTGTCTTTTTATAAGAATAAAGCTTATGATTATCAAGATTCTATATAAAATTCAATGCAAAATTAACTAACTCAACATAATCCTATTTAATTACTAATTTTATCTGTCTTATTTTCGTTTTTTAATAATACTATAAGGTTGTTATTTATATCCATTTGTATTGTTAATATTGCACACCATTTTCTCAATAGGCTCAGCCAAAGCATTTTCTTGAATTGTTTATAAAACTTTCATGTGTTTACATATTTGCTAGTGCCTTTGTTCGTCTTAACACTAGGACAAGTCAATTTTTTTTGTCTTGTAAGATATGACAAGCTCATCAAATGCCATATCTTTGCCAATAATAAACTTGAATAACTTGATTGTAAAAAGAAAATATAAAGATATTGCAATACATAGACCATATGATATCACCATCATCACCTTGGAAGTTTGAATATTTGGCTACTAGTTGTTAATTAGTCATTATTAGATAGGAACGATGTTGCGCTAGTTGGCCTAAGTTTTTTTCAATATTGAAAACCATTAAAATGATATGTTTATAAAACAAAAACAAAAATCTTTGATAACATAAAAAACTTTGATAAACTCAATTAAATTAAATAATACAGATAAATATTTGATAAACTCGAGTAAATTAAATAATACAGATAAATATTTGATAACATAAAAAACTTTGAAGCTTGTCTAAAGCAAACTAAATAAGGGCCTGTTTGGGGCAGTTGTTGCTGTAGCTTTTCAAAATGCTTTTCGTGCCGAAATATATCAAAATGATGTTTTTTTATTTTTTTAAAATCATTTTTGACATCAGCACATCAAAATGATTTAAAAACACCAAAACATATTTATTTAAAATGAAAATAAATAAATAAATTTTGAAACGCACTTTGAGAAGCTGTTCCAAACAGCTTCTAAAACTATAAATCTCAATTATTGAACAACTCAATATTTATGAGAGAAACTAAAAAAATAATTACAAAGATCAACTCTCAATAAATCAAATGTTGAAGAAAAAATGAAAAAAAATATCAATTTTAAAAAAGAACTTTAAAAAAAACCAAGAGTCAACATGTGTTAACATCTTGGGACCATCTTCGTATAAGAAAAACCTTAAAAAATAACATAATAAAATTCTTAATCAATAAAATATTAAGGGATGAGATTTATTTAAAAAATGCAATAAAAAAGGAAGCAACTTAAAAATAAAATATTGAGGGATGAAATTGAAAATAAAATTAAATTAGAAAAAGGGAAAAAATATAATTTTAGGGGGGGGAAATGAATTTGAATATAAAGATTAAATAAAATCAAATGATGAGTTGTGAAATTCAAGAAATAAAACAATTAAACAAATAAAAATCAAAATAATTTGCAAATTTGATAGAAAAAATCTAAAAACACCTTTATATTTTGAAAATGATAATATAAAAGAAAGGGGAAGAAAAATAAAATAAAAATCACTAGAGCACGCCTATTGCTCTACCACATAAGCAAGACGTTTTCAATGCCACCTAAAAAAATGGCAAAGTTTAGACTTAGATTGTGCTAGACTTTTTTTTAAAAAAATATTATTTTATGTTTGTTTAAAGACCAAATCACTCCTAATCAACTTATTAATAACTAAAAAACCAGTTTGAAAATGCAAAATATATTCTTCGATGCAAACTTGAAAAGTTTTGTTTTAAGGAAAATAGTCTTACTATTGTGCTTTTAAAATGTAGAAAGATTGAATTGCCCTTAATCACTACTTTAACCATTTTTGTTTGTAAGGGTGATATAATTTTACATTATGCATAAAAAACAATGTCCTCTATCAACCTTTTATTTTATTTTAAAGATAATATAGTTTTCATATTGTTCATTTAAAAAATAAAAGAAATTGATTTGTCTGTGATCAATCTTATAATAATTAATGGCCAATGTGAGAAAAATACCCTATTACCCCAATAGCTCTGGCACCTATAGTCCCTGTTGTCCGTCCTTGTCATGGAAAGTTCACACACACACATAAAAAAAAACGCTCAGTGCAGCTCCTAAACTAATCGGCAACCTTTGATTACCAAAAGTTCACAAGACAACCACATGCCAAATTTAAAAGCAATAATACCAATTTCCATTACAAATAGTTTCCCTTACTCACTGTACAGCAAAGAAATTAGATTAGATCGTAGGCTTGCCAAGATGTACCATGCGATGCTTCATGAAGCGACCACTTAGGTTTTGAATCTGCTAAATGAAGGTAGAGACAGTTCCTTCCGTGTCAATATATGACTTTCTGATCCAGATGAAAGCCTCCTCAGGAACAAAAAAATCCGTGTAATGCTGTGCTGGATTCTTTTGCAAAAATGCATCTGTACTGAAAAAACGTTAACTTGATGCTTTGTGAGGTTCTTTTTGATGTTTTCAGTGTCAAAATCATCCATAAGCACTTTAAAAAACATCAAAATTATCCTCAAACATTTTAAAAAAGCATCAATTTAATGTTTTTACAGCCCAGACGCACTTTGAAAAGACTCTCAAACGCAATGTAAAACTGTAAATGCATTACCAAACACTGCCCAAGTGAAGCGGTTCTGTGAGAAGCTGAACCCTTTAAGACATCTAGCTTGGAGAATGCTCAATCATCAACCTCAGTGTTGAAAATAAAACTTGGAAAGACAGTGGTTATGTCCCTGGAGGATAATGACGATAATAGCAAAGTCCAGTCAATAGTTTTCATGAATTCTGTCAGGGTCAATGAGAGGAAAAAATGGCAAAACGTACAAGCCGGGAAAGAGCACAAGATATGAGGCAAGCACTTACCTCAGATAAGGAAGAGTCATGTTGTCCAATAGATTTGGATGTTTAACCACAAAAGCCTTCCATTCTTCTTTGTTGATTTTACCATCCTTGTCGGCGTCGGCGTCGGCAAATGTCTGAAGGGAGATTGAAGATACTTTGTGAGCATCAAAATGTAACTGTCGGAAGTGGGAACAAGAAAATAAATATTTAGACTTAACCCTGCCTTGTCAATGATTGCCTCCAAAAAATCATCTGGCAATTTCACATCAGATTCCAATAAAATGGCAATCACCATCTGCTTAACCTGAAATCATTAAAAGGCCGAATATATAAAAGTTTAGCTGTTTCTATGAGTGAATTTTTTCCAGTTTTTAAATTAGTTTGCCCATCAACTATGGCAACAATCACTTAAGAACAAAAGCCAGTACATGATACTCACTTCCTCTCGTTCAATGAACCCAGTTTGTCTCAGGTCGTACAGCCTAAATGCAACTGCAAAAAATAGAAAGTGTGAGGATGAAACATGACCACAGTTCCAATTTAGTTTTGTGGATCAAAAGAAAAGTATTGAGCCTCGAGCCCTCACAGTCAGTTTTTTCTTCCATGGGTGCATGGGGATGGAACACATTGAGTGCATGGACAAATTCCTCAAATTCGATTACACCGTTTCTCTTTTCATCAAAAAGATCAAAAAGCTAGGGAAGAAAAAAAGACAAGCACACTATTTTAAAACAATCGGTTACAAAAATAAGTGGATGTAAGAACAGCAATTAAATGTAAGAACAGCAATTTGCCCATGCTCTTTGCATTTTTATTTAAGGGAATTCCTCTCATTAATATCTATATTGTCCTCAGCACAAGATTGCCAATTACAAACACTAACCACTCTTCAAATGCATGTTTCATATTTTGGGTCATAATTTATTTATTTTTCTTTTTGGAAATGTAAATCTGTTATTTGGCTCCCACAAATATTAACTCTTAACTTCTATGCCAAGAAAAACATCAAACACTCGATTTCATTTATTGAAAATGATTGTGCACGTATATATTATCCATGATCAAGACCGCTGTTTTCACTGCGGAAGTCGAGTCAATTCTGAAAGATCTACAAATGCCAGTTCAATATTTCAACTCCTTATGTCAAAATCTTTTTTGCACTTATTATACCAACTGAAGCAATAGAAATGAGGACATGGTGGAAGTTGTTCTAGGTTCATTACCCGATCGAGAAAAAGATTCTCGCCATAAGGAGTTTGGAATAGTGCTAATTGAAGCTCTTCCTGCAAGATAACAAGCACGAACAATTATAAGCATGCAACCACAGGTCAAGCCTGGAATACTGTCAAATATGCAGCAAAAAATAATGTTTGCCTGCATTATCAATCAGTCCCGCCATTTGAGAATAAAAATGCTATGAAATTTAACATAACCAGAGAGCAAGAGCATTGATTCTGCTTTTTTCTTTTTGCAGTTTTTAGATCATCAGCTATACCTATTTCTTCATTGATAAGTCCCATATACAAATTTCTAAATGTCAACCTGATAATCCATAACCATTTATTCACTTTACTGCTTTTCAGGCAAGTGAAGAAAAGCTAAACATTATAAATCATAAGTTGTGGGGACAAATTCTGTTTTTAACATCCAATCCATCTATATAATTGATCATACTTGAGATTATCCAATTAAAAAATACAGAAGTACACGCCATAATCATAAGGGAGACTTCAACTATATCATGTATACTGGCATAAAAGACTGCCTGGTCTCTTTAAAATCTTAATGTAACAGTCGCACAAAGGCCGTTCAATTTCATAGAAAGTTCATGAATATTTCAACCTCAACCATCATAGACTTCTATACAAGTTATTTTGAATCAAAAAATGATAATCAAAGTCCATCCAGACACCATGCCTTGCCAGACAACCACAGTAAAAACGAAAACAAATTAACAATGTCAAATAATTAAAATCACCTTATGAATCAAGCCATCTTTGATTATCGAATTACTCAACTTCTTATACAGCTCGTTCAAAGCCTCCACTTCATTAACAGTGACTGCAATACCATGTCAACCACAAAATTATCTAGATTATTAAAGCAAATAAAAATCAAAATACAAGCATTTTCACCCAAAAAAAAGAGACAGAACCCATGTTTCCCCCCCTAAACTTCACTCCAATTGAGCAAATGCAAGAGCTAAATTAAAATTAAATTATTTTCTTTGCTTTTCTCGGAAACCAACAGCCCTTTGATCAATATCCAATGACCAACAGGAAACAAAAAATAACCAAAACTGAGAGAGAGGGGCAGTACATCGAGATCCATCGGCAAGGCGAGCTAAATCTTGAAAACCATATCGATTTCTGCTAACCCTTGGCCGAAACTCAAAGCAATTACCAACGGCAAGAATGAACATCTCAATGATCGCCGCAAATGGTATACACGCGGCACAGATCCGCTCCCCAATCGTCAAAGAGCTCAATCTCTGCTCAAGAAATATTACGAAAAACATAAATGATTCTCTTCCATAATTGTCGCCAAAACATAACAAACACAAAATGCTATAATAAACAGCTTATGAGAATGTAGTGATATAATAGTACAGAGAATATGCGGTTGTTGTTGGAGGAATCCATGGAGGTAGTAAGCAGAGAGAGTTCATGAGATTATGAACAGCACGCGAAGGGAGTCCTGATATGGAAGATAGCATTGCATTTGATTGATTTGACTGAAGAAACTGCGGAAGACAGGGAGGGTAGGATGATAGGATGTCGAAATTCGAAATGCCTGCTTACTGCGGAATACAGAGACACGAAGGCCTATAATTTGTACGATGTTTATCCTTAAATCAGAAAATGACACCGCGGTTTGTTATATTGTTGATTCCAAGGAGGGCCTAGCCTAGTACATATATTGACGGCTTGCTGAAAATATATTAGTGGTAGTATTGTTTTTTTTAAAACAATTATTAAAAAAAATTTCTTTTTTAAAAAATATTTTTAATATCAAAATATTAAAATAATTTTAAAACACAAATATAAAAAATCATATATAATATTTGGGGTTGAATTTTTTTGTTTTGGATATTGATGATCTTGCTCGACGAGAGAAGTTAATTGTGATTCATATATTAATTATTTTAAAAATATATTCTATCTTTAAATAAAATAAAATTGGATGTGAATCTTGCATTTCTTTTAACGGATGATTTCTACATTCCTGTGGTTAAAAGTTGGCAAGGAAAGGTGAGTAGAATTTAGAATATGTTGACTCACTTTAGCTATTGATATAGGAAACTCGGTTGTTAAACTAAACTTGCCCCGGCCCACTCGATTGACTCAAAATTTCATCAACATAGTGGGTCAATTTTTAACTCTATCAAAACCAAGTTTGACCATTAAAAAAATTAATGTTATTTTTATTTTATTTCTTAAAAAATATTATTATTTCAATTAATCTGTGCTAACTTACTTCACCTCTATACTATAAAAAGTTTGATTTAATAACTTTGATAAAAAAAAAAAAAAAACTTCAAGGTAACATTATTTAGAGTTGTGGAACGTTTGAGTTAAGATAATAATAATAATAAAAAATAGTTATTAATAATTGATTTAAAAATGTTGTGGCTTTTATGGCTGGTTTGCCATTTTTTATTTTTTTAAGTATTGCTTAATGTATATTTTTGTGAAAAAACAATACATTTTTAGATTTTTTTATCATCTTAGCTCAGGGAAAAATAAAAAAAAACTTTTAAAAACACATTAATTTAATGTATTTAAAAAAACACTTAGAAGATACTTTCAGTCATGTTACCATACGCACATTTAGTTATATAGCTCTTGTTATAACCTTTGCTATTAGATTTGGATGTTATGATTATAAAAAGTGCTTGATAATATGTTTCTTTGTAATGCTATTACTTTATATTTTGAATCTCTATATAAGTGGTGCAGTCAAAACAAATTTCTATATTCTTCTATACATATTTTTTAATACAATTTCTTATTTTTTTTATATTCAAGATCCTTTTTTTTTAACATATAAATATTATTCAAGTCAACTCAGTTTAATTTCTTAAATTGTTAATTTTAATAAACAAAATCAAAATAATTTACTATTAAATAATTAACTTTTTTCTTTCTTGGTGGTGGTCTGAGGGCAGTAAGGATTGATGAATGGATAGTTACGAAGATCAAAGAGGAGAACATCGTTTATTGCTGCTTGGACTCCCAGCCATAGAAGGATAAGGAAAGCATGTTAATCCACGTAAGCATTCAGCCACCTGCCGTGATAATATTAAGAATTGGTAATTGCCCCCACTGAATTTTGTCTCGAGTAATTAATAATTATAGCTTGCTTGTGGCCCATCATAGCCGGTTGCGTGTGACACCACCAGACTGGTGCATTATTCATATAATTAAGTATGTTGAGCCGATAACCGTACAGTAGGTGTAATAATTGTATGAATTTGGGATTAAAATATGTTTGGGAGTAGGATTGTAGTTGATTTTAAAAATAATTTTTGTTTAAAAATATATTTAAATATTTTTTTTGTTTTTAAATAATTTACGATGTCGATCTAAAAACATTAAAAAAATAATTTAGAGTAAAAAAAATGTTTTTTAAATGTATTGCCAAATAAGACCTAAGTTGTTTGCTTTTTATTTTATCTCAAGTTTGAGTTTTGTGTTAAAATTTTATATGATCATTAATTTTAAAATTCATCTAATTAGATAAATGCATATAATCGAATAATTATATTAATAAATATATATATATATATATATATGTACACACATGGTAAAGGATTCATGCACGATAACGTTGTTTCTAGAAGTTAGTGATCAAGGCCACAATAATTAACGCAGACAATTTCGTTATGAATATGATTGCTTGTATGAATTGAGAATGTTATTAAATAATTTACTTGTTAGAGTTTGATTTGTGACAGCTAAGTACCGTAATTTGGGATGAGACAGTAAGCGCACCCCGTCACTATTTGGATGGCAATCTATCGTGGACATTTAAAATAAGAGTGCTAAATTAATTAAAAAATGTCTGCTTTGATTGATGTTCTGAATTGACAACCTGGACTATGTTTATAAAACTGTTCTAACTTGCTGTTGATACGATATTTCACTTCCCAAAGCCAATGTCAATGATTTTTTTTATTAAAAATATATTGTTTTGAATTTATGATAAATTCATGTTGAGTGATAAAATCTATTAAATTTTTAATATAGGTTCTACAGATAAAATAACTCGATAAAAAATAAAATAAATCATGAGGTTTAATTCTAAATTAATAAAATATTGAAAAATAAAATTTAAAGAACTATATGAAAAACAACTCGAACCAACTCGGGTTAATCAACGTGACTTGCAACTCGAGTCATGAAACGAGGATAGTCTCATAAGAAACAAATAATTTAAAAAAAAAATAACAAGAAGAACAACAAGTAGATGATAAAAAAAAATGAAATTTATAAAAATAATCCCTCCTTTCATTATTATTGTGAACTTTTGTCCAAGTCTTGATAACTTGGAGCATATTTTTTATTTTTTAAAAAATATTTTTAGTATTAACATATTAAAATGATTTAAAAACACTAAAAATATATAGTTTGAAACGAAAAAAAATAATCATTTTTTTCAAATACTCTTTTGAAATGCAATGTCGAACAATCATTTGATATACTTAAGATTGGGATACAAAAGGTTAGTGTCAATAGACATATTTTAATATTTGTGGAAATAACTAGTTTTTCTCGTGAATAATCGATCTCATTCCTTTGATAATATCCATTGTAATATCTAAAAAAATCAGATAGACTTCCATGATTCGTGAAGATTCTTCTAAACAATTTTTATTGGTAAACTATTACAAGCTTGTTTAGTGTGGTAATAACAATTAGTTTTTAAAGTATTTTGAAAAATAATAATTAAATTAAAAAAAAGTAATATATAATAATTTTATAGTTTAAATTGAATTGAAATCATAATTTTTTTTTGCATAGGGGTCACTAACAAAATTAAACCATCTAAAACATAAGAAGTAAAATTAAGAAGAAGAAGAAGAAGAAGGATATTTATTTAGTATAAGAGACAAGAAAAAAGAAAACAAAAAAAAATCGATTGGCGATAAACAACCCATTGATCGTTGTCACGTGCCACCCTATAATAAAAGAGACATGGCAACACTTTCATGGACCTGGTGAAAAACCAGGTTTGAACAGTTTGTGGCGTCGTATGCATCGACTAAGGGTGTATTTGATATTGCTTTTACTTTTGTAATTGAGATTCTTAAAAAATAGTTTCATGAAAAACATTTTTAGTTGCGATTTATAATTGAAATTGAAGTGTTTGGTTAAAATTGTGGTCGAGTTTGAGGATGATAAAAAACAGTTTTGTGTGTGTTTATTATCATGCATTTTCATATTGTTGTTAACCTGTGAAATTACTTTAAAGGAGACACACACACACACACATATATTGCTTTTTAAATTTTGTAGATTAATAATCATAACAATAAAATATAATTAATAATTCATGAAAAAAAACAAATATTTGTTTTTATTCTCCCATCAAACTAACAATTTTATCATGAACTAAATTGATACAGTAATGCATTTGTGATTCATTGCTATTTGATCGAGGAACAACATATGATAACAATATCATTAGTAACAATATCTGCGATCCAGTTGTAGAGATATAATTTCAAGACCAAATCCAGTTAATTCATAATCAATTGAAAAACAACAGGGTTGTGGCATGAAACCAAGTCACACCCATTTCTTTTTCATCAGGACTGATTTCTATCTACATATTTTTTTTATATATTTCTTTTTAAAAAATCGGACTGGGTCGGGCCAGCCAGGGTGGGCCAAAAGGCCCAACTCTGGTGGACTTAGGTTGGACCTCCCACCGGCCTAACCCAAGTCCAGCTTTGATATTTGTTGAGTGATACAGTGTGCTGCATTGTTCACGTGAATTAATTCGCATGAATAGTAGCGTCCGACCGACGGTGATGAGAGGCTCAATGGTCGATGTCGATGGGTAGAGGAGGTCGAGGTGGTTCTTTCTATGGTGATGACGTCGAAAATGGTGGCCTGTGGTGGCTGGGAAGAGTGTTAGAAGCTTGTTGTCGTTGCCGTTGCTTCTACGCCATGGCCTGCTACTCTCGTTGGAGGTCATGGCGGAGCTTTTGGAGTGAAGGAGAAGCTATCGGTGATAAGGGAGATGGTGGTGGTGTCTCCAAAAGCCACCCCTGACTGTGGAAGAGAGAGAGAGTTGTCATTGTGGAGAGAGAGAGAGTTGTCGTTGTGGAGAGAGAGATCATTGGTGGTGTGCCTGCAGTGTTCTTCCCACCGTGATATTGCTTTAAGCTACTAATTAGGACCTACAATCCATGAAACAGAGGCAAAAAATGAATCATGATCGCATGCAAAAGCTACAAAAATCAGCCTTTTCTAAACCACGGTTTCAGTCGATTTTTTGATGGGTCCCATAGCAATTTAATTCGTGTTTTCTCATTACCAAACACCACAAAGCCTGCTTTTGCTCGAATCTCCATTTCGATCGCAATACCAAACGACCACTAAAGAGCTTAGACACCACCAACATGTTATCGTGTAACTAAATGTGTCAAAACCTTTTTGAATAAAAAATTAATGCAAAATCACTAAAGCACCCTCATCAACCTAAAAATAACAACCAATATAAAAGTACTAAAACACTCCTTATTGCATAATCAACCCTTTGTCATTTTTAAAGGCATATGTGTATTTTTCATGTGTCTCAAAAAGTGAAAAAACAAAAATACATTTGGTCAATATAATTCAAGTATATTCTTGCCCTTCATGGTAATGAAATATTTTTAATATTTAAAAAATTATGAAATGTAATTTTTTTTTGTTAACATGTCTAATTCTTGTTGATCTCAAAAGTATGATGTTTTTTTATTTAAAAAAAGATAATATACTCTCATTTAATCTTTTAATCATCAATGAGCATATGAAAAGATCAAAACATCCTTACATCTATATCGAAGACTTATATTTTTTCAAACAAAGGATAAAATAATAATTTTATTTCACATTAAAACACAAAAACACTAGGAAAATAAAATGTTAGGGAATTGTTACCGTGTTTCCTAAGAAAGAGATAAATTTTAGTCATGAATTCAAAAATTAAAGTGTATTAAGTAATGTTTTTTAAAATATCAAGATGTTAACGACATTATTAAATATTTTATTATTAAAAAATACTAATATATATATATATATATATATATATTATTTTAAAAAATTATCATCGTACATCAAAATAATAATAATAAAAAAATGAAGCAAAAACAAGTTCAAAATATTAAAAAATACTTTTGTACTGTAATGCTTTTGCAAGTTCAAAATATTTTTAAGTTTAAATTAATAAAATCTAGTGTTTTTAGATCATATTGATGTGCTGATGTCAAAAATAATTTTTTTTTAAAATAAAAAACATAATTTTAATATATTTTTGAACAAAAAACACTTTCATAAGCAGCCGCAACCACAACCACACTCCCAAACAGGCATATAATAACAAAATTTATATTGTAATTTAGGATGGGATAATTAGGGCACCCCATCTCTATTTGGAACATACCATTAAATTTGATTAGATAAATGAACCTTATTTGTAAATTCAAACTGAATTTTAAACCAAATCATACAAAAATTAATTTGATTGAACTCGATCAAATTAAAATGTCTATCCTTAATGATTTTACTCTCATCAACCACTCAAATTTACATATAACTTTTAAATTTAAATTGTTTTACAAGAGAATGTTAATTTGATTTTTCTTAAAAATAATCTTAAAAAATATATTTTTGGACTAACCCACTACTCTACTTAAAATTTATTTGTTTTTTGTGTTTTAAAAATATTTTATTTTTATTTTTCTCCATTGCTTAAAGTCAAGTCCCTAGTATTTCTAGTTGGTTTTGATGTCTCAATATCAATAATACATTTAATTATTTTTTAATATATGTCTAAATAAAATATACTTTAAAAAATAATTAATAATACAATATCAAATATGCTTTAAGCCCAGTATCCAATTACTTTTTTTTTTTATAAAAAAACTATACTGTGGAGAATTGAATTTATGTGTTTTGGATTTAATAACTTTGATTTTAACAAATATTTGATGAATTTAGATGTGCGAAGGAGCAGCCGGTTAGCTTTTTCTGGGTTTTTTTTAAACGCTAGAAAACTCCACCCTCCATAAAATATATCTTATGGATCTATCTCAGTTATCTTAAATTCTTGCAAATGATGTGTCATGATAATTATGGGTTCATTGCATTTAAAAATCTTTCTTGGACATTTAGAATAATAGTGGTAAATTAATAATAATATTTATTCTGGCTGATATTCAATCATAGAATTAACATACAGGAACTTGGTATTCCTAAGATTCATCGTCATTAAAGATATTCGAATATTTTTGGGAATAGCTACCTAGGACACGTCTTTTTTCTTGTGAGTGATCCATATCTTTTCTTTGATAATAGTCCATTGAAATACTCGGAATTACCACATGGACTTTCATGATTCGTGGAGTCTGATGCGTTAACGTGCAAACCTCTAGTTACTTGACCCGTACTCTTCATATTACGTGCTGAGTATATTTTTAATATACAAAATAAATTAAAAAACTGATGCATTTATATAGCTAAATACATAATAAAAAATATATATGTTAATAAATATTAAAAAATATTATTAACACGACACCACGTGCAGTAACTTTTTGTATCAATTTTAAAACTGCCATTTCACTCTGGTCTCTCTCTGAACCTTCTTATTCCTGGATAAATTAATTTAAATGGGCCATTAATTCGGTCATCTAGGAATGAAATTAAAAAGGAAAATAGAAGGGGGGAAAGGCATTGTCGTAATTGCCCTACATGTTCTCGTGTTTACCAGTCCATTTGCCCGCGTCTTAGCGGATAACCAGGAATTTGGTTGCGCTATGAGCTCTGCCACGTGTGGTTGAAGTGTGTCATTTCCCCCATTTTTCATTTCGAAAAAAGAAAATCCTCTCATATAGTCAGTCGTGTGATTCCACTCTCATCAATCACTCGAAATTGCAATTCGTTGAATTCCCTACGATGGTGTCGATTCTCGATTCTAGACGGAACTTAGAAGTCCAACATAGATATCCAAAAGTTTGTCATCCATTCGGATACATTTATGTTGATCCACAAACACACATAGTCTTCAAGCAAATGATTGTGATTGTTTGACATTTGTTTTCAAAATATTTTTTTTAAATGATTTTTATTTATTTTAGTTGACTTTCTGTGTGTTTGTAGATCATTTAATATATTGATATTAAAAATAATTTTTAAAAAATAAAATAAAAATTATTTTGATGTATTTTTGAACAAAAAACACTATAAAAAATAATATCAACTATACTTTCAAACATGACTTTAATAGACGATATAGCGTCTATTAAAATACCCTAAGGGTTAGTTAGTGATAAACACATAAAGTTAGAAGGTATTTATTTTTAAGATTTAGGGTTAGAATTTCACTCATTATGGATATTTAGGGCCATGTTTCTTGGTGTAAAAATTGGCGATTTACCTTGATCTTGCAAGGATAATTTTTATGGGTACAAATGCAAAAACTTGATGATTTAATGTTTGTTTGGAAGTGTATATATTTAAATAAAAAATATTTTTAAAAATAATATTAACTACACTTTCAGACAAATAAAACAACCGATTATTAAAAAAGAAAAACATGTCTAGGAAAAGCAATTCTTCGATAAAAAAAAATAATCCTGTATTTGGTCTAATATTGAAAGGATTGCATGACATTTAATTGATTAAGGCGGGGAAACAGAGATTGAGATTATAGCCTGTCACTTATTTTAATGTGATTGAAGCAAGTTTCTATCTCGGAACAACAGCAGAAGGTTTACCGGGTTAACTCTCATCTATGTTTTTTTAAATCCAGTTAGATTTTGTATCTGATTTATTGGGCTAGATTTGATGACTATTTTAATCAAAACATATCTCCAGCCCCAGCCCATGAACACATAACTTGGTCAACTAGAACGGCAGCCCACGCCACTTAGATTCATCCAAACACAACACTACCTAAGAACAACTTCAAGGGAAAAACTAAAAAAAAAACATACCTTTCATTCTTTATTTTCTTAATTTCAAGAGAAAAGCTATATTGAAGAACTAGAATAATATTTCTAGTTAAAGAGTTATTTCTACATGTTGATCAAAAGGGCCAAAAAATTATTTACTATATTTCTATGTAAAAAAATGGTTTTGAGTGTATTTGTATTAGTTATTTATTATTAATAAATAGTTATATTAATATCATATATGTTAAAATAAAATTGACTTCTCTAAATGATTTTTTTCTTCAATTGGAGTACAAATATGAAAAATATTATATTTATACTATTTTAAAAGCTATATTATTAATTTAGCTTCTTTAAATAGTTCCCCCCTTGAAGATGCTCTAACCACCAACATTTTGTTTATTTTTGTGGTTACAACTGTTTTTATAATTTAATGTTTAATATTTTAAAATTATTTTGTTGTATATATATATATATATGCACACACATACTAGACCACAGCACACAGAAACCATGACAGCACTATGCAGCGACTTGGTCTGGGATCATCGACCTCAATTCTCATTGGAGTCGAGAAGTTGGCTCTCACAAGGACGAGGAGTTGGTTTAAAGTGCATGATACAGAGGTCACACACTCACACCATTTATTTTTTAATTAAATAAATTAATATATATATATATATATATATTTAAATATATTTTTAATTCTTAGTGAAAAACAACACAATGTCAAGTAACTCTTTTAAGTTTTAATTACGTGTGAAAAACAGATCCTCTTACACTTCTCGTTTCTTCTACAGTACCGTTACCAGGCTAACACCGATTTTTATTTTTTCATTTGAAAAATCTTGATCACGTTCCGAGTCAACTTATAGAGTCTCTGCAAATCAGCGCTTTATTTCCTCCTCACAATCGCCGCTATCAAGGCATCACAACCGCTGCATCGTTCTCTAACAATGTCTTCTTCTTCATCTTCAACGAGTAACAGTACTGCTGATGCCTCAACTCTCCGTCGAAATCGTATTCTCTCCAGCAAGCTCTATTTTACCATGCCTCTCTCTAAGGTCTGTTATTCTAAGAAATAAAGTAATTAGCGATTTAATTTCATTATTGAGAGTTTTTATGTTTGATCAAGCAGGTACCGCTTATTTACTCGACGGCTTATGATATTTCATTTCTTGGCATGGAAAAGCTGTAAGATAATTTCTTTGAAGTTTGTTGTTGTGCTTGTTTGTGTATCTGGAATTAATTTTCTGATTGTCTGGTTGGTGTAAAATTTGTGATGGTATTGATTTTTCCTTTCCTTTATCTGAGTTTTAACAGTGTGATTAATTATTAATTTTTGTGGTTAAGATAAAATACAGGGTCATTTATTATGTGCTAATAGCATTTAATCATGTTTTAGAATTGTTTTTGAAATTTAATTATAATTTGCGCTTCCTTATAATAATAACCATTTGATGCTTTTTCACTGAAAAACTTTATAGAGTATTGAGCTTCTGCGGAAGAACGTATTGAATACATAGCAGATATGTAACCTGGTCATGCCTTTTCTTTGGCATAGTACCCAGGTTGGGTTTCTAACTTGATGAAATGGTACTTGCTTTCCTAGCACTGCAATGTGCAAAACATTTGAAGGATTTTTAACTTTTTTGCCACGATTAGTATCTATATGCTGCCCTGGAAAGTTCAAGGCATAGTTCTTGCTATTCACTGGTGTCTTTTTCAATAAATCATGATTATAAGTTAAACTATAGATTAAAAATCATGTAATGTTTGTGGAGTGCATTTGGTCAATGATCATGGTAACTGCTATGTTTACCTAATGCCTAAAGGCAACAAGCTTTATGATGTCTGGAATGGTTGGGAAAACGATAAATTGATGGACACTGTAATTCTAACAATTTCATGGTATTTCACCGCTACATTTCTGGTACTTAATTTTTGTGTTGTTATTGGACGTTTGAGATAAACTTGTGGATCTGGAAAAGCTTAAAGAGATGAAAAAATTATATTGTTGCTTCTGCTTTTGAATTTATTTGCTGCTATGGGAAGTCGCATGGCTTAGTTCTGACTTGCTATTGGTATAATCACCTATAAGTCATACATATAATAAGGAATTACAAAAACAAAACTCTTGCATATTTTTGTTGGCTTTGACTTTTTGGACTTTGAGTTCATAGTCTTAATGCTCACTAGCCCATTTATCAAATTGTAATTGATGTAGGCACCCCTTTGATTCTTCTAAATGGGGTCGCATATGTCGATTCCTCATCGTGGATGGTGTTCTAGACAAAAATAGTATCATTGAACCTCTAGAAGCGTCAAAAGATGATCTACTTGTGGTACTTTCTATATCTTTTTGAAAACTTTCGCCCTATTTTTATTCCTGTTTGTCTTGATTTGCATTTACCTTGCTCCAGACTTTTAATTGGAGTGTTCTTAATTTCTGATTTTTACCTTACAAATTGTGTGAGATGGGAGGTTGGTGAACAATTTAAATTGCCCGGCATGGATGGGAGTTTTGGATAAATAATTTAACTACCTTACGGTTGGCTTATTGATGTGAGATGAGTGCTTATGGACTGGATTTATATATTGTACCTATTGTTTTTCTTTAACAGGTTCACACAGAGTCATATTTGAGCAGTCTAAAGAGCAGTCCAAATGTTGCCATGATAATCGAGGTGATGTACAGTTTCCCCTTTTACTGCCATTTTTTTTTTTATTGCTTTCTTGTAACTGTAGTAAATTTTATATTGGATGCTAACTGCTTTGCAAAAAAACCTGGCTAAGCAATATTTTCAAAGTTGTTGATAATAGATCACTTTGAATTAGTGATGATCTCAAGATGATAGTATTTGATCTAAAACACAGGTCCCCTGTCACGCTATTTCCCAGTTAATAAACTTTAGACTCAATATTTCTTTAGGGTGATTTTAGATAATCTTTCCAGTTCTTGATCTTGTGATAAACATGGACTAAATTTGTCCAATCCGGCTAATTTGCAAACTGCTTTTGAAACAAAACCTATCTAAGCTATTTTTTTTTTAACTTTGTTGATAACAGATCACTTTGAATTAGTGATGATCTTAAAACGACAGTATTTGATCTAAAATATAGGTCCCCCCTGTCGCATTACTTCCCAATTGTCTTGTGCAGCAAAAAGTTCTTTACCCATTTCGCAAGCAGGTATGTATAGTTATATTTGACCTCTATTTTTACTTTGTAAAAATGAACTTTAGACTCTATGTTTCTTTAAGGCGATTTTAGATAATCTTTTCAGTTGTTATTGTGATAAACATGGAATAAATTTGTCCAATCCAACTAATTGGCTCAACTTTGTAAAACTTAGCTAAATATGATATAAACCCCGAAGGATTTTATAGGTATTCTCAAAATTTGACATTTGAGCCAAAGAAATAACATCAATAAAATGCACAATTAATGATTACTTTTTGTCAGTATAATTTTCTTTGATGGGAATCATCCCATATATGTAAAATAGTGTCAGCACAACCAAACAAAGTGAATATATGATATTATCTCAACAATATAATGTCATTACTGCAATGTGTTGCCGCCAGTGCCCTTTTTCTTTTTATGGCTACAAGGTAGTTTTTCCTACCTTTTGGGATTTCTTTGTAAATGCTATCAGAAATGAGAAAAGTATGCATAAGATCTCTTAGGTTCAAAGTGTTTTATGCAAGTTGTCATCTATTGCAACTAAATTTGCATTTGGTGTACCATTTCTATCTTCCTATAAGAGGGTTTTCATGTTGCCCTATTTAATTGAGCATAGACCAGCAAACCGATCCTATTGTTCCAAACATAGATGGTCTTTTTGGTGCATATACAAGTCTGCAATTCAATGAGTGCAAAAACAAATTAAAAAAATTCACTAATCTTAGTTCAGCACCATGCAAATAAACAGTTTAACTTACTATTTTTACCATGTTTGACCAACTTAATCTAATTGCATTTCCAAGCTGACTAGTCGGGTCAGATATGTAGCCAGGAATTCTACATTCAGCTCTGGACTGAACAAAAATCTCTTTTTGTGGTTGTATTATTCTTGATATTAGCTAGATTATTCTTGATCTTTTCTTCTATGTCTTTGTCGAATTTTCTCGAGTTAGTTGAGATGATATTATAACTGCCACACAATTTGACCACACTTCTCCATCTCTTGCTTTGATACCGTGGTTAAACCATATTTCCCCAAATTGATCACAATGTTTCTGTCTGAACAAAATGTTGATTAAGCAGATGAAGCTCGACTATCTTCACTGATTTGACCATTGCAATAGCTTTAGCAAAGCAAAACACTTTAAATCTAGCAGATTTTCAATCACTTTTAGCAAATTAGATTCATTATATAGATTTGGTTGAAGTCCATGACATCACAACAAGAAGAATTGCAAGGTTTTGAATTTCTGTACTTAGCATGGTGTCTACACTGATCATAATTTACAATAGGTAGGGGGAACTGTTCTGGCAGCAAAACTTGCAAAAGAGCGAGGATGGGCCATCAATGTTGGAGGAGGGTTCCATCACTGCTGTAGTGAAAGAGGAGGTGGATTTTGTGCTTATGCAGACATTTCTCTTTGCATTCACTATGCCTTTAACCTGCTTGATATATCAAAGTAATGGTTGCTGCTATGAAGTAGATGCTACTTTTTTTTTGTTCGTGCTGCCATGGTGTCAGTTGACAGCCATCCTTTATGAACACACTTCTATCCTCACTGTTTGCAAAAATTTGTAGGGTGATGATAATTGACCTTGATGCACACCAAGGAAATGGCCATGAAAGGGATTTTGCCAATGACAGTGTGTTTATATGTTCTTCTGCCCTCACGATGTTTTGGTTCATTCCTATTGTATTTGGCTAAATAGTTTTGAAATTTTGTTTCTTACTAACAGGACGAGTTTATATTCTGGATATGTACAACCCCGAAATATATCCTTTTGTAAGTTGCATAAATTCAAAGTTGTCCATTTTCTCTCTCTATTTTACACACACACACACACACACATCACTCTTTGTAGTTAATTTGTGGATTTCATCTGTTTTAACAATCAAGTTGTATCAGGTAAAAAAATAATTTGTTTTTTGTGGTTATTTTAGTTTTAATTCTTCGTTTGTGGATATTTCTCTGATAGGATCATGAAGCTAAGAGATACATTGATCAGAAGGTTGAAGTAGAGGTACGTGATTTTTGGTGAAGTTGGATTTTGGTTGTTGAACTATTCCCCAGAATACAATTTATTCCTTTTCCTCTGTGGACAGAGTGGTACCACAACAGATGAGTACTTGGTAAAACTTGATGAAGCACTCACGGTAAACATTTATGCCTCCTTCAAAATTGTTTTCACTGCCTCTCTATTTTTGTTCAATTGCATCTACTCAATAGAGAATAAGCTTTCAGTCTGAGTCCATGATAGTCTTCTTTATATGTTATGTGCTGGCTTCTTTATTCTGAAACTTCATCCATCTTATAGCATTCACTGGTTCCTTGCTTTTATCTTTTGCCAGTTTCAGTTTCATTCTTTTTTTGTTATGTGCCTACCTGTAATTTGTTGAACAATTTACGATAGCCTCAATACTTGTGACTTAATTATAACTCTTCCTTTTCAGCTTAATTGAGTTTGGTGCATCTGCACAAGTCAATATAGATTTTGGTAATGCCTTTATAGTTCTTTGTAACCTAAAGCTGCTGGTGTTGCCTTTATGCCATTCTTTCAGTTAGTGCATCGGCACAGTATGTCAATATTGATTTTGATTATGCCTTTATAGTTCTTTGTAACCTAAAGCTACCGGTATTGACTTTTTGCCACTCTTTCAGTTATCACTTCACAGGTTTTTCTAGAGCTTTATTACTTTATGCGTTGAAATTCCTGGATCTGGTGCATTCATTATCCCGAATCTATTCTTATAGATTATGTTTATGCAACACTAATGATTACAAGGTGTGAGTGTTAGGTTGCTGGTAAAATGTTTGATCCCGAGTTGGTGGTCTTCAATGCCGGCACTGATATCTTAGATGGAGATCCATTAGGGAGGTTAAAGGTACCACAATCCTTGAATCTATCTGTGCAGAAAAATGTTGTCAGTTTTTAATCTATAATAGCACCTAAATGTGCAGAACCTATGATGAGAATCATGCATTTCTTTGGGCTTTTTGGCTGTTATGCCAGAGGAATTGTATAATAAGCTGAGCTTTAATCATCCGACCAACATAATAATCTCCAGTTCATTATATAACTTTCATCATGCCAATTTGATGTCATTGAATGAATTGGATTTGAAACTGTCGAGGATGCATCTATAGAATCTAAGAAAGAAATAATAGAATTTAGGTGGCCTATTTTCTCGTGAGCTTTTATTGATTAACTAAATGAGATAATATATGTGCTACTTGAAATTGACATGTTGCTGTAACCATATAAGAAGTTAATTAATTATCGTTAGTCTGGAAGGAACCTATGTAATATACTATGCTTGGTGCAGATTAGCCCTGATGGAATAACTAGCAGAGATGAGAAAGTTTTCAGGTTCGCTCGTGAAAAGAATGCCTCTCTTGTCATGTTGACATCAGGTTCAGTTTTCAAATTAGTGCTTAGTTTGTAACGGTCAAACTTGCCTGTGTGTGGGTTTGTGCTTGCATACGTGTGTGCTTTAAATTTTCATGGCCTGGATGGTTGAGAGAGACTGGACCCATGCAAAGAAAAATCTGTTGATTATCATATGCTCCATTCTTCTATGATTGTTGTTTTGGTGGATGGAATATGAGGCCCTTCATTTACATCTCCACGTATACTAAGACACATCACAGAATTTTATGATCCTATTACTAAATTGTATTCAATCCAGCTTCATGGTAATCATGGTCGTTGACCAAACTGCAAATTGCATGAGGTTGCTAGAAAATGTTTGAAGAAATTACAACTTGCATTGGTTCCATTTTTGGATGGATGAAGCTTGAAACCATGCAGGGGTGTGAACGTGATGCTTGGGTTTCTCCAAATTGTCAAGCATTATGTCCATGCGTATAGTATATGAACTAGCAATTTCCTGGGGTTTTTCCATGTTTACCTTGATTCATTTCATCTCAAGACTTAAAAGTAGTTTCCTTTTACTTCTTTGAAGAGAAATAGTATATTGTCTTCCCTTTGTATTGATTCTCTCAGAAATATATCGTGTGGAATGGCACAAGAGGATCATTTTGTGTAGCTGACCCTGACTAGTTTGGGTTGAGGCGTGGTTGTGCTGTTACCTTTATCTTTCATCTTCGAGTGTCTTTGACGATCCAGGCCAAGTTGCTCATGCATGATAATTAGCCAATCTGAGCTTTACCATATAGGATATGAATTGTTTGATTGGTTACGTTGTGAGATTTGGTCATGGATAAATCTATCTAAATATGTGCATTGTTTAATAATGTAGCTTATTCTTGTTTCAGGTGGTTATATGAAGTCCAGTGCCAGAGTTATAGCAGATTCGATAGCGAACCTCTCTAAACAGACATTGATAAATTTAAACCCTTCCCGGGGTAGAATTTATAATATGATGTTAACCTAATACGAATGAGTGTTGCTGTAATGTAATTTATCATCTCTCTAAATAGACAGGAAACTCAGTTCTCACGAGTAATGATTTTGCAGTGGTTGTTTTTGAAAGTGTTTTTTGTTCAAAAATATATTAAAATTATGTTTTATTTTTATTTTTTAAAAATTATTTTTGATATCAGCACATCAAAATAATTTAAAAATATTAAATTTTATTAATTTAAACTTAAAAATAAAAATTTTTTTTTAAATTTTTTTTTTCAAAAATATTTTTAAAAAAACACTCCCAAGCCCGCATGAAAACCGTGTCAACTCACCTCGTCATGTAGAAGGTTGTAAATATATGAAAATAAAAATGTAGGACAAAAGCGATATAGTGTTTGTATACGGCTGTAAAACTAAAAATACATATATTTATAATTATGATATTTATTGTTTAGAAATTAACAAATCTTGAAACATTAAAAAAATAAACAAACTGTGTGCCTCTCCTCTCTTGATTGGCTAGCTCGCTATCCAGCTTGCTAGGGTTGCGCCACAGAGAATCCACCTTGCAGTTCTGTGATGCGGTGGTAGGGACCAAACTGAACAATAACAGAAAAATAATCTCAACTCAAGTCCTGGCTTCTGACAGCTGGATTCGATAAGGCAAAAACATCCCTGAAGATGTTGTGGTTTATAAAAGGGTTTGGCTTTTGTTTGGTATTTTGGTAATTCATATTTTTCGTTTAAAATTATTATTTTTAGATTATTTTAATGTGTTTATGTTAAAAATATTGTTTTAAAAATAAAATAATATATTATTTTGATATATTTTTAAATAAAAAATATTTTAAAAAACTTCCTAGCTTTCATTTATAGATTGTTGTTAATCATTAACAGTCAAAAAAACAAATACATGTTAATTAATTAATGGAAACATCCTCGGGCAAACATAGACATCGGTATCTTAAGTGAATGTCAAAAGGGTTTTCTTTTATTCCACCCTATTGAATTTCAATAAAGAATTATTAATCTACTATGTATCTTGCCATTTCCGCAACGTGTCGGAGATGCATTGGATGCGAGGATCTCGAGAAGCTAGCTTTGGGCTTTACATCCGTTGTAAATTTGTAATAAATAAAAAATCACTAAACTTTGATTTACACACACTACTCATCAGCCGATTATTGGTTACTTTTAGTTAAATCTTACCCTTTTTCATATAGAAATATGAAGAGAGTTTTATAAATGTAATGAAAATTTTTAATATATATATTATTGTGCACCCCATGAAAAAAAACATTGGATTTCCATACCCATACATTTTGGACCGGCCAAATTAGGACAGTTCTAAAAATTTTGTTAATTAGACTGCCCTAAAAACTTTGTTATAGTCTACCATGTATTTTGAACTCTAGTCTAAAAGATGGGGTTTGAGAGCACGATTCAAAAGTATTTCTATGAGAATTTAAAGTTTTTTTTTAGTTCTTAAGATGATTTAAATATACTGATATCAAGAATAATTTTTGTAAATAAAAAAATAATTTTTTGATTTTTTTAAATAAAAATTATTTAGAAAACAAATCTGCTTACTCCCAAATAAATATTGATGTTATTTTATAAAATAAAATTATTAATATTAGTTTATTGAAACAGTAAAAAAATACTTAAATACAAAAATATTAAAAATTAAAATTAAAAAAAAACACGGTACACGCTTACAAGTTACAATAACAAACACTCCTACACAGCTACAAGCGCACCCCAACCTGTATTTCTCTCAACTCCCTTCTCCCTGATTTGCGGGCTCTTTAAAAATAAATAAATAAACCACCGTTTCTATTTTAGTCATTTTTCAAGCAAAACATATTCGCCTGTGGCCCACTTATTTATATATATTGTTATTGGTGTTTTTCATGTGATAATCTCTTTAATCTTTATTATGAATTGATAGTCGATGCGTGTGATTTCATTTTTTGAAACTTTACATCGACCTTCCGGTCCATTTGGTTGCCTGCGGAAATTTAAATTCAGTACTCCATAGTTTTTATTAGCAAGGTGTAGGTGTTTCTTAAAAGAAAGTCAACTTCCTCCTTTAATTATATGTTTAAAAAATAAAATAAAACACATTTTGTTGGAGAATCAATATTTTAATTCATTATAGAAAAAAAAATACTTCATCATTAAAATATCACCTGGTACACCCATTGCAGAACCCAACTGACTATTTTTTTCTTTTTCAACGTTAAAGGAATATATTGGATTAATTAATTTGATAATTATGGTGTTAAAAAATACAACTTCATAGATCTAACTTCTTTTAAAAAATAAATTATTCGTAGGAAAAAAATCATAAAAAATAACCCACAAAGAGAGAGAGAGAGAGAGAGATAAAGCAAATCGGAGCATTGGATCTTTGCTTCTGGTTTTGCTTCATATTCGATTCATGACTTCTACTTGACTACGCTCTCCTGCGTTCTCTCTCCCTCTCTCTCAGCGCGCAGAGTAAGAAAAGCAAGAGAGAAACACACCTCCAAAAAATAAAAAATAAAATTAATTCTCTATCAACGTTGACGTTTCTCCTCCAAGCAATGTTGAGAAGAGAACCATTTCTGTGCAAACTCATTTTTTTCCTCTTCTGTTTCGCGTCCCTCTCACTCGCTGACGAACTCACCGACTCAGATCGGCTCGAGTTCGCCGCCAACGCTTCCATCTCTAACACTTCTCTTTCTAAACCTAAAGAAGGCAGTAGTTTCGCTGACATGATCGACAAAGCTCTCGAGAAAGAGTTCACTGAGAATGACCAAAACGAAGGTTCGTTTCTTAATTTTAGGGTTTACTTCTTAATTTTGCGTTCAAGAAGTATCACATCGTGCTTAATTTAGTTAATTATATATATGTTGAATTTTACTCTATTGACGGGGAATGTACCATTTATATATGGAGGATTAGATCTTGCCTTCTTAGATTCGTTCTCAGAACTGACGAATTCGATCGCAGGATCAAAAACTTAATGGATGTATCGGTCTTATTGAGAATCTTTGGTCTTTAAATCTTATTCAATTTTAATTGTTGGGCTTGATTTGATGATATGGTGACCTGCATGCATTTTAGATTGAAGGTAGATGACAGTACAGTAGAGTCCAGCAATTCAATTTGCGCTGAAACTCTACTTTGCTGGTTATTGTTTGTGCTATACGTGAATCACCGGATCATTGCATGCGTATTTTCATCACCTAGCTAATCATCGATCCTTCCTTACTTATTTGTCTTATCGGCAGCAACCGATGCTGGAAGCTTCAACAACAGTGTAGCTGAACAGCAGGTTGGTTTTTTTTTTTCTTTTCTCAAATTTGAATGACAGCAGATTTGACTCCGTTGAAGGTTTAGTTTTGGATGTAAGGTGAATTTATTGAGTCACAATGTAACTTTAGAAGGCTGATGATGCCATTCGCTTTGATTCACTGTTATGGTTTATTAGAATTCTTTAACTAATTCATGCTTTTATAATTCTCATCATATCTAGTGAGATTCTAATCAAGTAGTTTTTTAATCTAAATTTATATTGTGATGAGAAAACTGGCAACAGTGGTGTTTTCCACTTGTATTCTACTGCTGTTACGGTTTTTTCCCTATTTGTTCATCATAAATTTATCTTTCCCTTTGTTTGGATTCATTTACACAAGTTTTTGCTGAACATATCTTCTTGATACCTTTTTGTTGCTCAGGCAGTTTTGGAAACTGTTGCCAGAGTTAAATCAAAGAAAAATGACACGAAAGAGGAAAAGTATAAGCTTCTGACTTGTAAATTAGTGGTTTTCCTTATTATTTTTCAACCCTTAAGTTGGCTTCTGCTTTTATTTGGTATATGGATGCTGCTATATCATCTCAAACATTTCTCTTCTGAATCTCATTTTAGGCCGTTTAAATTTCATGATGTTTTTAATTTGGACAATGAGAACGGACCAGAAGATACCCCAACATTGATTGATCGAAAGGTGCGATTGCTTTTCTAGACCTATCATGAGTTGGTGACATTATTTGTGTTATACCTGCTAAATAAATGTTTGCTTCAGGATAATGTCTTCATTATATCCAACTTTAAATCAAAATACCCAGTACTGCAGCTAGACTTGCGGTAAGTGTGCTAATATTTTATGTTTCGTTCAATTTATTTCTCTTACTCAGCTGGTAATTTAATCTGAATTTATTGCCTTGTAGATTGATATCAGATTTGGTTGTCGTCATTGTATCTGCAACTTGTGGTGGCATTGCGTTTGCTTGTGCTGGACAACCGGTCTGGTTATATTTGATCTCTGCTTAGTTTATGACTCACTGCAATGCTATATCAATCTGGAGCATTTCATTTAGTTAAATTATACCATCTTATCATGCTTCTACTCTTATATCATTGTTCTAATGGTAAACTTTTGCAGGTCATTACTGGATACTTGCTAGCAGGATCTATTATTGGTCCTGGAGGGTTTAACTTTGTCAGTGAAATGGTTCAGGTATGCAGCATAGATATGCATTCCCTTACCAGTTCCCATAAAACCTTTCTGGATGATTCTTTCTCTGCATTAGTGTTGTACTTGGATATATTACTGGCCTCTGAATGCATAATGTAGTTGTAATGACTAATTTGGTTATTTTATTTTGAATCTTAAAATCTTGATGATTCACTATTACTATTTCACAATCTTAACAGTGATTGTTCTTTACATCAGAATGTTCTCTAATATTTGAGGGTGTTTTTTGCCATCAACAGTTAAATGGTTCATCTTTGTCGTAATTGCAACTGTAAACAAGATTCCATATTATCTTCTTATGATGTTTTGCAAACACCAATCACAATCACAATCATAATGTAGTAGTAATGACTAATTGGGTTATTTTACGTAGAATCTTAAAATTTTGATGATTCACTTTTACTTTTTCACAATCTTAACAGTGATTGTTCTTTACATCAGAATGTTCTTTAATATTTGAGGGTGTTTTTTGCCATCAACAGTTAAATGGTTCACCTTTGTTGTAATTGAAACTGTTAACAAGATTCCATATTATCTTCTTATGATGTTTTGCAAACATCAATCACAATCTTCTGAGTTATTGTTAGCAATTTATAATTTTAATGCCCTAGCTTACCTTGTTTTTAATGCTAATTTTCTTCTACCAACTTTACAAGTCACTTGTTTTTCATCTGTCAGGTTGAGACGGTGGCTCAGTTTGGTGTTATTTTTCTTCTTTTTGCCTTGGGCTTGGAGTTTTCAACAGCAAAGGTTAGTTATCGACTGTCTTCTTCAATGTTCCCCCCCCCCTTTTTTTTCATTAATATTATATTCAAAGATCATCTTCTTCAATTTCAGCTTCGAGTTGTTCGGGCAGTTGCTGTTGTAGGAGGTCTGCTTGAAATTGTTTTATTCATGTTCCTATGTGGCATTACAGCCATGGTATGATTATTGCTTCAGAAATTATATGCAATTATATTGCTGAGTTTTGTTAATATGTGAAGACCACTCTTACCAAAGTATACACCAATTGATTGTTTAACCAATCACAATGAACCAAGCATCACATTCTAGAAAACATCTATAAGAAGAAATAAGAAATGATTCAAGATATGCAATTTTTGGCTGAGAAACTGACAATCTGAAATGAATGACAGTTGTATAAATGATCCCATACTCAACACAGCATCATCTTTGTTTTTCCTATTCAATAATTTTTGGCTCTTACATTCTGGCATCAGGCTGTGACCATATTGAGTTTTTGTTAAAAGACAATCCTGCCATTCCAGTTTTATACCTTGTGGAGTAAAGGGATTAGAGTTCAAATCTGCCTTATGGTTCCCAATTTAGTGTTTAAGGTAGTTACTGCATGGTTTCATTTTTTACATGCATCTTTTCTATCAAACAAATGTTTTGAAGTTGAGTTCATTTTTTTTTAACCTACTGGTGATAAAACCTCTAGTTTTTACATGTCATTGTGGTGTACACACAGTGGAGGTACTATGCCATTGGTTTTGCTGCAAAGCATGTTTCATTCATATTTTTTCTTGGAAAGTAGAGTGTATTGCAGAGAGTTATCCATTCTTGATGCTGCAGTTTTGATTGGATGCTGTTTGCAGTTATGCGGTGGTAAGTCTTCAGAGGGTGTGTTTGTTGGTGCATTCCTTTCAATGTCTTCAACAGCAGTGGTAAAAACCTTGTCCTAATGTATCATAAGTCACTTGAACCTTCACTATCACATTATAGAATTCACAATGTAATGCCATGATCTCAAAGGTGCATGGTTTGGTGCAGGTACTGAAGTTCTTGATGGAAAAGAATTCCATTAATGCCCTTCATGGGCAAGTCACCATTGGAACTCTTATTTTGCAGGTTTGGTTCTTTTCACCCATCTTTCAAATCTCACTTCGGTTTGTTGAGTTCCATAATCACTTTCTGGCACTTAAGTTATCTATGTTAACTTTCCTTCCACCACTTACAACTTCGGATTTCTCTCTCTCTCAGGACTGTGCAGTTGGTTTGCTGTTTGCATTGCTTCCTGTTCTATGTGGAACTTCCGGTGCTCTTCAAGGACTAATGTCCATGACTAAAGTGTAAGTAAATATTAATTATCATGAGTTGCCAACTCTGTTCTTTGAAGATAGCATGTATATTGCATGTGTGTTCAGGCACAGTAAAGTTATTTATCTGTTGTAATATGCTTACTCTTGTTTCCAGGTTGGTGTCGTTGATTGCATTTTTGGCTGTTCTGTCAATATTATCTCGAACTTGGGTTCCATGGTTTCTTAAATTGATGATGAGCCTATCATCACAGGTACACATTTATTTGGTAAATAAGTTGTTTTACAGTTGTTCTGCTGTGGGCTTATAACAAAATTGTGTATGTGTTTTATCTACATCACTTTTTTCTAAGACAGCAATGAATTTTTGCAGACCAATGAACTCTATCAATTAGCAACAGTCGCATTCTGCTTGCTTGTAGCCTGGGTATGTTTCATCTTCTTGTTTTCAATCTATCTGCAACTCTTGCTTTTGTGTCGTTACACCTCTATGAGTACTCTTATATTTAGAGTTTCTATTTATGTACAGAAATCAAACTGTAGCTCTTAAAGAGATGTACTTTGAGCTTTTGAACAAGTGAATTGTGATGCTGGATGTGGCTTTAAATGTTTGAAGGGTTACAATGTGATGGCGAAGGCTTGTATTAGAGTTAAGCTCATGAATAGAGGTTGTTTATCAGGAAATGCTACATGATATCTGAAATTATTGATGTACCATGTACTGAAACCATGCTTTATTTATATGCAAAATAGTAGATCCAAGAATAACTTTCCATTTTAAAAGTTACCGAACATGGTTGTTTTTCTAACCAAAAATAAGATATTGTATCTATTTGCATTTTGTTATCTGGTTTAGATGATATCTCCTGAGAATGTCAAAGATAGATGAACCAACATAAGAGGTGTATTTGGCATGTCACATACTGCTAATTAATTGGGCTCTTATCGTTATATAATTTCGGTTGCATCTGCTCAAGCTTTGATGTGTTGCATTTTATTATCAATGAAGTCCTTGCTTTCTCTGCTTTGTGTTTCATCTTAAAGGGTTTCTTGAGATAATTTAAGCTGGCTACCTCTACAAATCTCTTTGCTTTGCAGGTTAAATGACACTATGATCTTTTTTATTTTATAACATTTCAGAGTAGTGATAAGCTTGGCCTAAGTCTAGAACTGGGCTCATTTGCTGCTGGGGTAATGATATCAACAACTGATCTTGCTCAGCATACACTAGAACAAGTAAGTTATAGTTAGTATGCTATTTTGTCAATGAAAGTTGTATGCATTTGTATACTGTAATATATGTGGCAGCTGAGGAGATGTAGCAACCACAGAAATGGTTCCTTATTTATTTCATGATGTAAACATATTTTACCATCAGGAGATCTTGAAAGTGGTTATGCTTTCCATGGCGGCATTAGAATTCAGCAATGAAAATTTAAAGGAAGAGTTATTGTAGATCCATTAAAAAATGGGTGTCATTATGCAACTTAGTACTTTGATGGAAACGTGTCATTTAGATATTAATTAACAACATTATGATAAAGGAGCTTTTACACAATAAAATGAAGAGTAGAAGGACCAGAGTACTATCTGTCAGGCTTCTGACATTTGTTACTGGTACTGGTACTAGTACTATCTCAGTTATCCCACACATGAAGCTTGTTCCTTTGCAGATTGAACCCATTCGGAATTTCTTTGCTGCTTTTTTCCTTGCTAGCATTGGGATGCTGATCCATGTCCATTTTCTCTGGAGCCATGTTGATATATTACTGGCATCTGTTATATTGGTTATCATAATAAAGACAGCCATAATTACTACAGTTGTGAAGGGATTTGGTTACAACAACAAGACCGCACTTCTTGTAAGATTTTTATGATGGCTTACTGTTTCTATTGCTTTCAAGAATAATGGTTGTTGATTGAGGGAACCTAAATGTATTCATGTAAATGTGTAGGTTGGGATGTCTTTGGCACAAATAGGGGAGTTTGCTTTTGTTCTTCTTAGCCGTGCTTCTAACCTTCATCTAGTTGAGGTAAGTGGTACTATTACAGTTTACTGGCAAAAGTTTTCAAATAGAGAACTGGCAAAGAGAATTTTGTATCCACTTGACTTCTACATTTTTTTGCTAATGGTGGTCTGTGGCAATATTTACTGGAATTGCCCTTAAGTCCTGCTGAGAGACATTCTGGAGATTATGATGAAGAGCTAACTAGCTAATACTTTGATCATTCTCAGGGGAAACTTTACCTGCTGCTTCTTGGGACAACAGCTCTTAGCTTGGTATGGTGATTTATTAAACTAGAGTTTGTGGAATTTATAGATTTTATGCTTGCCATGTGTCTTTTAGGTTGGGTCTGACTTGCCCTGATGCATTAATTGTTTGTTGGTATCAGAAAACTACATGCAATAGTTTTTCTACTTCAAGTTGTTTCTGCAATTTAGTTGCATATTTAGATTATTAAGTTCATTCAAATTGGATGGTGAATTTTGCATCAACACTCCAGTTTCGAATCCCTACCTACTGCTAAAGTGAAAGGTTCTTTTAAAAAAACTATAGTGTTTGAGCTTAGTTCTACTCTGGAGATGGACATGGACATACACCAATTTGATCAAATGTGGACAGGCTCTGCATATTCGTAGCATTCTATTAAGTTATTGACCTTTGCAAGTAATTTGATAAAATGTGGACATACACCACTTTGCTTATGGATATGAGAATCAACATGGAAAAAGCAGTTACTGATACTAATGCCATGCATCTTGAAATGAATGTGATAGTAAAAGAAGAAATGTAAATGACGGACAAACTTTGCGCATCCAAGTTTTGGAAGCTAGATCTGTGATAAGAGTGGGCAATGTTTTTTTTAATGTAATTTTCATTGTTTAAGAAGGAAACTTATGGTGGTATTGAGCTGCAAAAAAAGCGGACCATAGAGAGGAATCAATTTTGCTGAGTATTTCAAGTACTCAGACATTTGTTGAGTTTACTGTTGCCTGCACACATTTGGACAGATATCAACTTACGTAACATCCCTGCAGGTGACAACGACTCTGCTTTTCAAGCTAATCCCTGCTGTAATGCATCTTGGAGTGCTGCTGCGGTGGTTCCCTCCTGACAGTGCAGTCGAGGTAAGCATTGATGAATTGATTGTGTACACATTGACTTGCAGCTGGTGGTCGGATCGGCCATTGACTTGTATTTAGTGGTCCTCCTCATCTTGATCTCCCTCTTTCTAAACTTTAGCATTTGCTTTTGACTTCCAGATTGGATCTAAAGGAGATGGCTTCCGATCAGACAGTGGTAAACAACGGATTAGTGTGTTAGTCGAAGGACCTCATGACTCATGAGCTCCGTACATATGCCATTAAGTGGTATGCCAAGTTTATATGACTAACACTATGCTGCGGCGTTTTTTTCATCTCTCTGTGCAGATGAAGTTGACTGTGTTCCACTAGGACTGGCACGAAGTTTTGCGTTCGATTTAGATAGAAAATTTTCTTTGCCATGATTTTTTCATTGTATCATATGCTCCATCCAGCTCGAAATTACAGTGATAATTCATAGTAACCCATACTTGATGTCTTATGAATATGTAAAATGAACATGTCCATAGTGCGTTCTTTTTCTCCTTTCAATTTTATGATTTTTCTACCATCACCTTGGGAAAACTCATCTCCATGTTATGGCTTTTTTACTGCCACTGCTGGGCAGGTGTGTGTGTATATTATGTTTAGAATCCCTCGGACATAATCTCGTGAAATATCCAGACTGTACGGAACATTCTTTTAAGAAAAACTATAATTTGCGAACCTCATAAAATACATGCTGTTCTCTATCACGATATCATCTTGTCACTTAAAATGAATAGATGAATTGAAATGAAACGACTGACAGTTATACAAATGTTGTTGAACTATAAAGTTGCTGGCAAGAGAGTTGCTAGCCAGCTCAACAACTTGGGCTGGTGGTGGTAGGAATTTATGATGAACACTCACCACGTACAGTAAACAAATATCTTGCCTCATGCTAAACACTCACCACAGAAAACATTTTAGCTACCAGCTGGTATTTCGTTTACATGGTCATGATGAACCAAGTGCACAGTTATCGTGGCAGCAAAGACAAGTATCATGAGGCAAGATTTTGTGGCATAAATTCCTGTTGCCATGAGCCCAAGTTGTTGAGCTGGCTTGCAAATCTCTTGCCAGCACCTTAAAGATTCAGTATTTGTGTAAAGTCATTGCGTCATTCATTTCAAACGATAAGATGTCGTGATTGAAAACGCGGTATCTTAGGTATATATATATATATATATATATATATCAAATTATGTTATTTCATCCAAATATTTTTTTTATCTATATTATTTGGCTAAATTGTCTTAATAACTCGAATACAGACCCAACCAAGTATCTGGAGATTCGGGTACTGATTACCTTCGAACCGGCTGACAAGAACCTAGCTAGGCAAGAAAGTCAACATACAGATTACCTTTACGAAAAACTAATTTGCCACGATCTATGTCACTGATAACAAGGATAGCCTCAAGGAAAGCAATGTTTGTTTTTTTGGTGGTTATGTATTTTTTTTATTATAATTTTTTTTGTACACTAAATGTTAAAAAAATAAAATTAGTTAAAGATATTTTAAAACAATCATTATAATAATAAGCACACTTAAATGTGATTCAACGTGTAACCCAAAATCCCGATCTGACTAAATGCCATATCTCAAAGACATAAGCTCCCCGTATTGGTATTGATATAACTCACCACTTACAAACACATGCATACATAAACACACTTCTGTGTGTCTGTATACATGTTAATCAACTTTATGCAATAGCTGAATTAATTCACGTCTGGATATAAATTTGTAAATTATATTTCATATATTTATTTTTTATAATTTTGTATTTTTCATCTTGAAATTGATAACTAATTTAATTATTTACTCCCGTCTTATTTCATATTAACTCAATTTACACTATCATTTGTATTCTTAAAAAACATACTTCATTAACTCAAATTTCCAGCGCATTTTAATCATTAAACTACGAAAAAATTAAATACAATATCTTAAAGTCTAAATTTAGCAGATCTTATGTTTATATATATCGAAATAATACTTTTTTTATTGAAAGGTAAAACTGAAGAGAAAATAATTTAACAAAAGCAAACAAAAACAAATCTAAATTGTTCCACGAACAAATTGAAAAAATAACATATCATAAATTGTGATTGAAGAATGAAAGTTAAAATAAATTAAAATTGTACAAAATAACTATGAAAAACAATTAAAAATTAAAATAATAATTTTAGAAAAATTAAAAAAAAATATTTGAATTTTTTCTTGGTGTTTTCAAATCATTTTAATGTATTTAAGAATAATTTTTAAAAAATATTATTTTGATACATTTCTTAAAAAAACTACACCAAGTCCAAAATCAAAAACTATGAGGAGGTTTTGAGATAAACTAGTTCTAAAATGAGAAACAAGTGCTTACGCAATGCACTCTGCATGCATATGGAGCCATTCTATAATGTAGTCTTGTGCTTCGTTACCAATGAGGCTCGTGATTAGTGTTATTAGTGCTTTCTATCACTTCTGTCCATTCACTTTTATCACTGTTTGGGAGTGTAGTTTGTAGTTGTTTTTAAAAGTGTTTTTTGTTTAAAAATACATTAAAATTATATTTTTTTTTATTTTTTAAAAATTATTTTTGACATCAGCACATCAAAATAATTAAAAAACATCAAATTTTATTAATCTAAACTTAAACTTAAAAATAAAATAAAAAAATTTAAATTTTTTCAAAAACGCTTTTGAAAAGTGCTCCCAAACACCCCAAGTAGTAACTATAATAATAATAATAATAATAATGTAAAATGAAAGCCTATGCGACTTCTCGTGGCCCCTTGATGACTAAATTAGTGGATAATTTAAGTAAATAATTATATCCTGCAGACAACACCAATCAATTATGAACTAAGCATCCCTTGCTCTTCCCGTGACGACATCCACTCAAACTGGCCTGCAAAATCAAGAGCCTTTCTGCATTATATAAATCAGTCTTGTATTCTTGATTCTAATAAATCACGCCAATCAATTCCAGGGACCTTGCTTTATGGTAAAGAATAATTAAAGAGAATCTTCATTCGCTAACACTTTCTCCTTTTTTGTGTGCCAAGAATAATCCATCTGCTGTTTCAACCACAATTGAAATCAACAAATCAGATGTGCTTTTGGTGAGCGAGTTGCCTTAGTCGTCGTTTACCAAATCCCTTGAATACAATTATTCATCATCAGCCAGGTCCCATGATAACCTAATTAGCTAGATAGAATGAATATATTCGACACATAATCTCTGAGCATTTCATGTGATGGTCATGATCCGACACAAAAAAGCAAACTCACGGTTTTATTATCATATACATAGGTGGATTCATTATGTTTGTTTTACAAGTGAAACAAATAGTAAGATAAATTTTGATGAGATAAACATATAACATTGAGTGTAGAAGAGATATCAGAATGATCATTTGAACTATCCTAAACTTAATCTAAAACTAAATTGGAGGCATGATCATTTGATGAACTCGATAAAAATTAAGTTTAAATCATCCCAAATACTATGGTCTAGGACTTACGAATGACCTGAAATGTCTGAATTATTTAGTGCTCATGATCAATTTTGAGCATTCAAGCTTTGTAATTTAATGCAATGTTAAACCAACGAGTTGAAGCTTGGACGACCCGTGTTGCTAAAAAACAAAAATCACCGAGGAATTTTTTTTCAAAAAATAGTAACTTTATGTTCATTATCTAGCTATCAATGGAATATCCTCTTGGTATAGTGTAAAATTCTGGTAGTGTTAATGAATTAAAATTCTTTTCTTTTTAATTTTTTTTTCAATCGAATCCTCGGAATAAAATGACGTGGTATTCTTATGATCACACAGTTTTCTTTAACAAATAATAAAAATAATTTATTGCTAAAAACAAAACTCTTCTTTACTGTGTAGAGATAGAGAGATCAGATTTTTTTTTTAAATAAATAAATCATATTTTATATTGATACCAGCCTTGTGTGACTTTATTTTTTGAAACTTCAAATTTTATTTATTTGCTTAATACTTTGGTAAATAATGTACCCTCTACCATTTATTTTTCAAGTCATGTATTTTAAAAAACACCCTAAAAACATTCTAATTATAGCTATAATTACAATAGTTGTTGTGATTATTATTATTATTATTATTATTAAAAAGTCTATTTTTTTTTTTAAAAGAGATTTATTGGTAGTATCACCAAAACTGAAAATTTACGTTTACAAAGTATCTTATATCAAGTCCTAATCACTTGTGTGCTAACTTTATGGGCTCAAGCAATGGTCTGCTCAAGTCTAATTCTCAACAAAAATGGCGGTGGTTAATTAATCAACACCACGCCTTTCCTTCTTCTCTACTCTCTCAGGCCATTCCCTGCAATCAAAACGATGGTGGATCCCTCTCCCTCAACAACCATGTCTTCCGGTACTTTACTTGCTCTGTACGTCCCATAAATCAAACGTGCCAAATCTTGGAGGCATGATTATCGATGCAAATTCATGCACGTGATTAAAAACCTCAAATTATCACGTTTTATTTGTTTGTATTTACGCTCCCATGTCCAATATTTTAAAACTGTTTAGGACAGTTTTTGATATTGTGTTTCTAAAAAATTAAATAAATAAATTTTTATTTATTAATTATTAACAGATGATTCGATAACCCTTTGTGAACACTGATCAATAACCAATTAAATAAATAAAAAATTACAATAAAAGTATTTCTGACCATGATCCCCGTGTGTCTATACTATCTTACCTGTTGAGATAATGAATTATGTTATGTTCTCTACCGTATTAGCTTGTTAATACACTTGTCAATAACTAAACTAATTAGATAATTATAAATTAGACTTTATCAGTTAATCTTGATAAAGTTATGTCTGAAAAAAATATGGTAAGAGCATCTTCACAAATTCTAAGCTAACAAGACAACATTTACAGGTGGAATCTCTGTTAATAGAAAATTTAAATTCATGATTTTTTTTCGCGCGCGAAAGCTTGGGCGGAATATACATCTACGCATGTACATACATACATACATACAAACAAACAAAGAGAAAGAAAAGAAACCATTTGTCCCTCTTTCCATTTATATTTTTATATTTTTTGTTATTTTTATCTAGTTTTTAAATTAAATAATTTTCTTATATCGAAAAAATATAATTTTGACCTCAACAAAACACAAGTAAATGACTAAGTATATATATAAAGAAAAGAAAAGAAAAAAACCAGAAGCAGCCCTTCATTATAAATCACGAACCACAGAGTAGTAAGCAGCCATTAGTGGTCTCTATCCTGAGTGTTTGTCTTGCTTGCGTGGATTTGGTGGTAGAATTGCTGTCTGCTGGTTGATCATTATGGGCAGGAAATGCTCACATTGTGGGAACGGCGGACATAACTCGAGGACTTGCACCGCCACTCAAAAAGAAAGTTTAAGGCTCTTCGGCGTGCAGCTGGACATACCAGCTTCTTCATCTTCTCCTGCTACGAAGAACAGTGCTGGTGTGGATTGCTCGCCATCTTCATCAGCCACGCCTTCTTCCACGTCACCGCAGCTCAACACAGGCGACAACTTCTATCTCCTCTCCAATGGATATCTCTCCGATTGCCACGACGGACGCGCCCCAGAAAGGAAGAAGAGTGAGTTCAGCTACTTTTTGTGCTAATTAAACCCTCACACATGCAGTTAATTCTATCATCGTTTTGTACACAAATTGAATTAGTCATCTATAGAGCAGGTATGATAATTAATAATCGACCCCTTTTTCCAGCTAATTACAACTTTTCGTAAATTTTATTACAAATCGTTCATTCGAATCCGTGTTTCGTAGTTTTTCTGGTTCAATTTATGTAACTTGTTTCGTATATGGCCAGTTGTGCCGTGGAGCGAAGAGGAGCACCGGATCTTTCTACTCGGGCTCGAAAAGCTTGGCAAGGGTGACTGGAGGGGTATCTCAAGGAGCTTCGTGACCACAAGAACTCCAACCCAAGTAGCCAGTCATGCACAGAAATATTTTCTTAGACAAAACAGTCCCAGTAAAAGAAAACGACGCCCTAGTCTCTTCGACGTAAATATTATTATTATTTAGGTTATGTTTGTTTTATAATTTCTGCAAATTGATTCAAGCTATTTCTTTGTTTTTAATACAAATATGTTTAGCCAGAATAGTTTTATACTTGAATAAAAAACCTATTACGAATTTAAGTCAAAATTCTACCTCCATTAAAAGTTGAAACTCCTTGCTTCAACTTATAAATTTTAGCTTGCACTGATTATATTTAAAAAAAAAAAAAAAGTTTCTTTCAACTCGCTTTTACCAAACATAATTCAGAAACTATATTTTGGCAGGTTGGGAATGGCAGCTCAATCCAACCGGTCAGTGCTAGCATTTCTGAGGTAATTGAAGGCAGATGCTTATCATTGATGAGCACAGTAGCTTCTCCAATTTGCACTAGTTTTTCTGAGCTGGGTTTAAGCCGTCATTCAGTATTGCTTCCATCATGCTCAAGTCCTGAACAAGTCAGCTCCAAATCCTCTAGCACTTGTGCTTCGAATCCAACAGAGCCTAACACTTCCAGCCGCAGCTCCATTGTCGTTCCCCCTTCTCTTTAATTAGCTCTGTCCTCTTTGATTCCCAAATTTATTTTTTTAATTGACAATTCGTCAAGAAAATAATTCTGGGTGGACTTTTTTTCTTTAATTTTAAATCTTGGCTAGCTAACTTTAGAATATCATGGGGGCTTCTTGATGAAAGGAGAAATCCAAGCCTTGCCACATGGTTAAACATACAGTTAATATTCTAATTAAAAAAAAAAATTCAAGCTAGAACTAGCCGTTTAAGGTAACATTTTGGGTCAAGCAATGCACCAGGTAGGTCCATGAAAAAGCGACACTATGAGGCAATATTTAAGAATTCATGATTGTTGTTGGCTAGCCAGTTAATAAAAAAAAATGATGTTGGCCTTGAATCAACCCTAATTATTAAAGAGTTTTTTTGTCACACGGATATGGAAGGAACATGAGAAATTATATCAAGGTTTACCTTTGACTTTGTCGAGGACAACTCTAGCTTTAACGGGACTGTTAAGTGAAGCATCAGGAATTAAAATAATTATAAGAATGATATATATATATATATATATAAAACACATATTCATCTGGATTTAAACCTCATTTTATATTGTCTGAAATGGGTTAAAACACCTGAGATATTTCATCAACGGTTCCGGTCTTTTATTAAGATTTTTTATTATCTCACTTATAACGTTAACTACATTTAATACAGCTTAATTATATGTTATTTATAAATCGCATTACTTGATATGATTTTAAATTTTCCCTTCTCAAAATACTCTTGAATATCTTTAAAGTAATTTCACTGCATGTTTATACTACGTTATGTATTTACGTATGTATATTCTAAAATATGTGTTTATTTAATAATATTATATATGATATGTATGTAATTAATTGTATTATGTAACCTAATATAATGGATATAAATAATAAAAAATAATATATATTATAATTGAAAATCCAGAAGGCCCTACCATGTCGGTATTTACAACTCTGGGAAGGAGGCATACTCTTGACTTGAGAATCAAGCAACTAGCACGATATTCTTTATATATGAAGTTAATGCTGCTGACGTTTCCTCAGCTCTACTGCTTCTCTAATCTCTTTCCAATTTATTGCGCGATCTCTTCTGGTTAGAGTTCAGTTTATTATTTTAATTAAAAAATATTATACAAAGTATTATCAAATATATTTTTCATTAAAATACAACCTTGGCCTGAAGAGCCCCATCACCGGAATTTGTTCGGCGGCTTATCTGAGATCATAAAACGGGTGAAGGGCTGACCGAATGGGCCGTAAACCCGGCCCATTTACGCCCCTACTTAAATGTACAGTTTGAACAGAAGCTACGCACTTTAGCGGGGGGCAGAAATCCGGCCTGTGACCTCGTTTTGCAGACTCTTAGAGGTTATCGGCCTGAGAGTCTTGTTTACATAGGCCCAATTCCCTAGGCCTGCCATTCATAAGAGTTGCACTCATTCAGCAGGTTTATTACACTGCCAGTTAATTACCACCCACCATCAAACACCAATAATTTTATTATTTTTTTTAACATCAAAACACATAAAAATTAAAATTCATTACTTGAACAATTTTTTATAGGATTTTAGCCAATCATATGCGAGGCCATGATCGAACCACGCACCTCTTTCATCTCTCCCCAACCTGTTTTATTTTATTTGTGATTAAACAATCGAGTATATCACACGACCGTCCATCAAGTGATTCCCAGGCACTCAACAAAAGAACTAAAGAAGAGGGGAAAGATTTCATCCAGCTAGCTAGGTGAGAGTCTTATTGGTATGAGCTAAAACTACAAGATTTATTTTTTCTATAATCTCAGGTTTGATCTCTATATTATTAATATAATGATTATTGGAGACTTACATAATCATCAACCAAGTTAATGATAATAAATAAAGACATCAAGAAAATAGGTGGGTATTTAATTGTGAAGTTTATGACTCAATTGGCCCCATGTATGATTGATTTTTTTATTGCCCTTCAATTATCACCAAACCAACTTGCTCTTTTTCATGAATTAACTATTTCAACTTGGGGGCATTTTTTAATTTCAATGATCGAGTCTCAATTAACAATTAGAGTATTTTCCATACAACTCAAACGGGTCCCACATAGCATTGCTTGGATTGCCTCACATTTATGGTTGACCTGACGATTATATAAATTATGGAACCCTCAATCACTATCTTTGCGTTGAAGTACAGTCTCTAAACAATACAATGCACCTAGCTAGTTTATGATCTCACTCCCCAGGAAAAAAACGAAGAGAAAGAGTCCTTTCTGCAACAAAAAAAAAAAGAGAGAAAAAAGCAGCACACAGCCATGCATGCAGAGCTGTGCCTACCTGTTTCCAGTCTTGCTTTATGATTTCGTTTGAAAAATAGCTCCGGATAAACATGACCATGTAAACTCATACAACTTTTCCACGAAAATAAAAGAAAAGGAAACCTCATTTGTTCTTTATAGCTCTGCTACATGACAGAAATCATGTGTTTGTGTGCTGATATTCATCTCATTATCCTGTCCAGACCGGAGATTACACGCATGCATATACAAGTGGACGTGAGCCAGGTAGCTTTGCTGGTAAAGCTGTCTGGTGAAAACGAATCTCACCTAAACTTCAAAATTGCTGGTGGATTTCTCAGTTACCCTGAGAAAATAAAATATTAATCGACAAATGGACGCGGAAAATAGGAATATAACAATTTGTGATGCTTGTTTTTTATTAATTTATAATTAGCTAATTTAGCTAGTAAAGCAGCACTCCATGCCATTCAAAGTAATCCAATCAAGCTCGATCGGGTATATTTAAGATTAGAAGGCTTCAATTTTTTCTATTCAGCGATCAAAGATACGGTATTTTTTTAATCAACTTGTATATATTGCAGATATGTTTCTCAAATCTGTTTGACGATTTCAGCCTAAAAATGATTTTTTATGTACACAATGAGGGCAAGTCCTAGAGATTCTTGCCATGAATAGATTAATTAGTAAGAGAAAATATATGGCACAGAATTTAGGAAATAACTAAATCTGTGAAGTGGTAATAATAATAATAATAATAATAATAATAATAATAATAATAATAATAATAATAATATAAATGGGAGTTAGGGGAATCCTGCAAGGTAGAGTTATGGATCACGCGGGAGTTTGTTAGACTTCCCACATGATCCTCGAATCTACAGCTTGCCTTTTCAACGATAACGACAAGTCCCTTCATTTACCCCTTTTTGTCTCTTTCCCCCCTCTTTTACTCTTCTCTCCTTCTCCTTTCCTACTATTTTCATTTGTATCCCTCTCTTCAGTCTTCGGATCCTAAACTTATCAACGACAGTTACGTCCCCTTGCTCATCAATAAATCAGCCAGAAAATATCTGGGTTTTGAGGGTTGATATACAATTGATCAAGCAAAGTATCAGTGATTATAGGTTTTTAATAGAGCTAGCTAGGGTTGGCCAAACTATCGACAAATATTTAAACGAAGGAAAAGGGAGATCAACAAAAATGGCTGGAATATATAGGGCAAGTTCCAAATACCACACCTTCTTAATATACGTTATTTTAGTGATTAGTAATTATTAAATATTGTTGACAGAACCTTTCCATCGATCTTGCTTCTTATCTAGTTGTTAAATGCTAAAGAGATCTAAAGTTATGTTCGAGCATTGTCTTTTGTCATGTTCCCGAGAGATATAGAAAGCTCAATCGAGCAGGTAAATTCGATACAATGAACAAAGTTATCATGCTAACTAAACACACACTTTCCTCTTATAGTTATGCTAGCCTAGGGCCACCCCTTAATTCTCCTAACCTGGAAGTAATCAATTTTTTTATGTTAGGACAAAAGCATGGTCCTGACAAGTTTGTTGAGCCAAATAAGGACACATCTGTCAAAAACACAAAAGAAACTAAGCCCACCTCTTTTATATATATATATATATATATATATATATAGTATGTATATATCTCCAGCCGTCCATGAATCGATCTATTCACCTTATTTGCTGTGTCGCTGCTCTCTTCCTCCTCCTCCTCCTGAATTCATTTCTTCTTCTTGCATGCTAAATCTTGTGTTCAAAGTTCAAACAACAGGCCTGGATAGCTAGCTAGTCTTTCCCTGATCATGGATACTAATCACGGCGCCCCACCAGCACCACAGGGCTTAACCCAAGAAGAATATGCGGAGCTGAAGCCCTTGATTGACACATACCACAAGTTTGGGGCGGCAGCACCCAACACATGCACGTCCCTAATAACCCAGCGAATTGATGCGCCAGCGAATGTTGTGTGGCCTTTTGTTCGTAGGTTTGATAACCCACAAAAATACAAGCACTTCATCAAGGGTTGCAACATGAGTGCTGGTGACGGCGGTGTAGGCAGCATCAGAGAGGTCACCGTCGTTTCTGGGATTCCAGCTTCTACGAGCACTGAAAGGCTGGAGATCTTGGATGACGAGAAGCATATTTTAAGCTTTAGGGTTGTCGGGGGCGAGCACAGGCTAAAAAACTACAAGTCTGTGACCTCAGTTAATGAGTTTAACAAGGAAGGCAAGGTCTACACTGTTGTTTTGGAGTCATATATTGTGGACATACCGGACGGAAATACAGTCGAAGATACAAAGATGTTTGTGGACACTGTTGTGAAGTTGAATCTTCAAAAGCTGGCGGTGGTTGCCATTACATCTCTGCACGAACATGAGTGATTCTAATGATTCGTCATTTCCTGATTATGATTATCATGGTAAGAATATTCTCCTATTTGAAATCTTAATTGGCCGTTCGTGTATTTTAGTTTTATTAGGCAAGTAATTCAGCTATATATATTGTTTTGGGCTATATATTGTTTTAAAATGTTATCATTTTCTACTCAATAAGTTAATCAAAGTTCACAACATAGCGTCTCTTTTTTCTTCTTCTCTTGCAAATTTTCCTTTTGTCAACTAACCTAAGCAATCTAGCTAGCTATGTTGAGTAATCAATGGCAGCAAGTAGAGTGCAAATCAAATGGAGTTTCAGTTTATATATATGCACACGTTTTTTCATGAAGTGGCAAGGCAATTAGTACTAGCAATTAGAAACATAATTTGCCCTCCATGTTTTCCAAGGACTGCCATATCAATTTGGTGCTGATATATATCTCTTGTTTATATATATATAAATTACGGGGACCTGATCATATCATATATGTACAAAGTGACATCTCTCGTCTCCAGCAATATTATATGCTAATCACAATAAATTTCTTGTCAGTTTTCGTCTACTCTGATACAAAAGCAAGGTTGAATTTGTTCATAGGAGAAACGGCAGACATATTTGTGTCTTTGTCAATGATGTACGAGACTGAAGTTTACTTGCAAATAAGTGAGAGCAAGAAATATTTATACTACACGGGCTTGTTGCTTTGGATATATATATATATATATGAACTATGAGACCCCATTCATATAATTGAAAGCATTTGCGAAAGGGAGAAAGCTAGCGTATTGACTTTTGTGTTTGTAGGTAAGAAGATTGGTTTTTTTTATAATTATTATTATTATTATTATTATTATTATTATTATTATTATTATTATTATTATTATTGTGGCTTCAATGTCAACCCTTGATTCAACGGCAAGGGCAAATTAAAGATAAAAAAGCATCTTTAATTAGTGCATCTTTCACTCTTATTTTGAACCCTTTTCATGGGAAAGTATCGAGCAAAAATTGATTTTGTTTGCCTTCAACTGCATTCAAAACAAGCTGTAGCTTTTCTCCGTGCTAATTAATTAACTATCACCCAACTTGATTCCAAAACTTTATGCATATTTTAATTAAAATTGTTTTATTGTACTTTTTTTTCTTGTAAGAATCGAGGCGTAACGCCCCAAAATAAATAAATTAAACGGTGCACAATTAAGTCGTAATGCTATCGGTGCATCATGTCTATCCATTGTATTTCTATCTGAGCCAAAAATCATCCTCCTACGATACTTTTTATTTATTTTTCGATAGAAGGCATACGCCCACGACTAACACAACTACGATAATTGGCTTACCTTTTTCTGTCTAATTCTTTTCATTGATGCACCCAAGCACAGCAACCTTTTATTTTCAATAAGTTTTTCGAAGGTCGCTAGATGATTTTACCTGCTAAATGAACATCCCCAACAGCTGGAACCCCCCCCCCCCCCCCCAAAAAAAAAAAATCCCTCTACCACGGAAAATGGAATCTATAGGGGTAATTGGGTTGGCAAATTGGCAGGCCCTGTGGGCCCTCTTTAATGTGATTTTTTTTCCTTTTTTTAAAATAAACACGGCTAAAGATATTTTGTTGTTTAGTACATTTAACGATGAATACATCAATTATAACAATCCTAAAAAATCATGGTTTGCAGCGAAGGAGAAGAGAAGAAATATAAAGCTCGGTCATTTTGCGTCGTGTAAAATATTCTACGAGAGAATTTTCTCTGGAAAATATTTTAAAAATAATAATTTCCAATGTTTGTTTCACGTAAAATGATTTATAATCAACCTTCAAGCTTAATTAACCACTTTCATCTCACCGCCCCACCACCTCCACTGTCTCCTCTTCTTTCACCATCACCGTTAGATCACCACCACGACCTCCTCCTCAACCACCACAATTATCAAAAACACTTCACGTTTAAAATGTTTTTTTTTGTATAATATTTTCACAAAAAAACAGACTTGGACCTTTAAATAATTAAAGTATCATTTTATAATTTTACAATAATTCTCATTCAAGAAAATAAAATTAATACTCACTTAATAAAATGATATAAAAATAAATATTAGGTTTCTAGTAAAATTTAACACGATTCTTTAAAGACGAATCGTGATGCAAACAGGTGAAGGAATAGAAAGAACGAGTGGTTAACCCGCGCTGCAGGCAAGGAAAATGTATTTTAAAACATGTAAAGTACCTGTGTAAATTACATATATTTCAAAGCGAGACTGGGTATGAAATCAAATGAAAACCTTTAAAATATATTTTGAGTTTGAAATTTGTATATTATTTATCAAATATAATAAATATAATGAGATTGAACTCGTGATAAGTAAATTAACAAAACTTTAATATTATTTTAAAAAATTATTTCATTTAAAAATTTAAACTGTTAAATCAAAATTTTAAAATTGTTCAAAACCAGAGAGAGACCGAGAAGAATCCTTGAAATCTCTCTAGTAAGACGTCTGTTTCTGTTAGGAAAAAAAAAAAACGAGAAGATGAACAATAAACATATTGAACACTCAGAAACATTCAGAGAAAGAATCAAAAGTAAGTTTATGAATGCAGACCATGCAAACCCCATTAAGAAAAGAACTTGATAGAGCTCTTGTTCCAGACCGGTGAGAGACTATAAAAGAATCCAGGCGAACCAGAAGAAAAAAAATGCTGGGAAGAGTGAACAGACCAATGAATAATCCTTGAATTTCATCGGACATTCTTATACATAAAAGAAATTTGTAAAGCAAACACTTGTGTAAGAAATATCTATATAGCTAAGAATTATTATTCTATTAGAATCATCAGCAAACTGATTCCGCTGCAGAATTTTAAACGACTGTTTTGACACTGTATTTAAAAATAATTTGATTTTTTTTATATTTTTAAATTATTTTAATGTTAAGAGTAATTTTAAGAAATATAAAAAAAACTATTTTAATACATTTTCAAACAAAACAAAATTTACCCACATTTACAAACATGCTCTAAATTGGTCCAGTTCAATCTGGACCAGAAAGTCATCATTATTTGAAGAATAAGTATTTATTGTCTGCGTATTTCTTACACATGACAGAAACAAATTAATGCACGAACCAAACACAGCACTGTAATCAAACTATAGATCAAATCAACATTTACCAGAAGACCATAACCCTTACATTAGATGAGTAGTCATGAGTATGATTTTACAGCATATAAATGGAAAAACTCATGGGAAAAAAAAAAACTAAACACGTGTCAAAAAAGGATTAATGATAGGTAATATGTACAATATTTTAAAACTATAAGAGCATCTCCAGTGGGGAGTGCCATTTTAGAGAGGCAAATCTCCAAAATGGCACTTTGAATAGTGTAAAAATGATATTTTTGTTGATGTGTGCTTCAGTGGTAAAAGCCATTTTGGAGAGCCATTTATTTTTATATTATTTTAAATATAGTACAATTATTTTGTATGTAGTTTAATCATGCAATTAATTATACAATTAATAAGAGTAAATTATATAATTAAATAATTGTTTTTAAAAAACCCTCCAACAATATAATTATTAATTTTATATATTTCTTGTTAAGGTATTTGTAAATAAAAATAAATATTTTTGATATAATTATATTATTTTCTAATATATATATTACATTGATTATACGATTAATGGAGTAAGTTATATAATTAAATAATTGTTTTTAAAAAACCCTCCAACACTATAATTATTAATTTTATATATAAATTTTTACTCTATTGTTAAGGTATTTGTAAATAAAAATAAATATTTTTGATATAATTATATTATTTTCTAATATATATATTATATTTTATATATATATATATATTATAATATATATGAAAGGTGGCCCCAAGGTGGGGCCATTTTTTTTTAGCTCCATGTCCCGAGCTGCTACAAATAGCAGCTCAGAAAGGGGGAGGTATTTTTACCTCCCCTTTTGGCACTCCCGTTGGAGTGCCGAAAAATATTTAAAATTATCAAAATAATATTTTTTTATATTTACTTCCTCAATTTAGCATGCCGCTGGAGATGCCTACTGCAAGGATAGCTACAGATAGCCATTCCGAAGAGAAACAGTTCAGCTTAAAGGGGAAATCATAATGCAAAAAGTCAAAGAAATACCTCTTCCAAATCAAACCTTGGTTTTTATTATGTAGTCTAAATTTTTATTATTATAATATTTTTTGTATTTTTTTCCAAATCAATCATTCAATGTTTTATTTCGTTCATGGTTTTTTCAAGTACAGTAATTTTGATGTAATAACTAGGGTTTTGGATTTGAAATGATAATAATGATTGATATATATATATATATATATATCATTATTTTGATATAATAATGATTGATATATTGTTTTATTTAGTTTTTTTAATGGATTTCATGGGTTTTTTTATCCTATCAAGCTCAAAAATATTCCAGACATAATTTGCTAGAGAAAATAATAATATAACATGCAACATAACCCGGGTACAGGTCTAGTCAACTCTAAATTGAGAGTAACAATTTAGTAAACTAAAGTAATTAAAATAGTTTTTTTACCTGTGAAAATTATTTAAATTGCTATGCATAACACAATATTTACATATGTACCACTAAATAATTATATTTTAAAGGTAAATTTATCAAAATAGATTTTTTATTTGCTTTACTTTTATTCTATTAATTGATATTTTTTTAGTTGAAAATTAAGTTTTGTAGTGTTTTTAGTTTGTTTTTTATAAGTTATCGTGACACGTGATATCAAATAAATTGTCTAATATTAGATTGTTGCTCAATTTTATGAGCATCAATTTTTGTTGTATAATTAAATAATAAATAATCTCTAAAAAAGTTCTTTAAAACTCACTTGAACGACAGATGGTTGTCAATCTAGAATATTACGAGCGGTATACCCGCGCGATGCGGCGGTTTTTTTTTATCTATATAGAAAATTTATTGCTCTTATATGTATTGTATTTTATTATTTTAATATTTAGTTAGTATAATTATAATTGATAAAATCTATGTAATCAAAATGGAAAGTAACCTGTATATTTTTTAATTGAAAATAACCTAAGTAAAAAAAAAATTAGTTTAATTTTCCCCCCGGCGATATTATATTTAAAATATTAGAAATGAAAATATTGTAAATTTATTTTCAAGAAATAAACTTAAACAAAAAAGAGTACCAAATTTCAACATTAATTTTAAAATGATATTAAATTTTTTTATTCAAAAAATCCTAGGTAATGTTTTCTTCTCCTTATATATATTCCTATGAGATAATATCCAATAAATATTAGAACATATGATTAATGAAAGACTAAAAATATCCTAGAAACTTTAACAAATAAATAAAAAATATCATTGCCATAACTGTTAAAACAATAAAAATTATTAAATTATATGGAGAAAAAATATATTAACAAAAGAGTAAGGAAGAAAAATAATTAAATTATTATTATTATTATTTTATTATTTTTATTAAACAATTAAATTATTATTATTATTATTTTATTATTATTATTATTATAATTATTATTATTATTGTGTTAAGTATAAAATTAAAATTCGAAGACAATTTTTTTTATCCGATTTATTCATTATATGATTATAGTAAATATATTTAAGAATACTTATATTAATTTTTTTTATTCCAAAAATCCTAGGTCATGGTTTTTTTCTCCCTATATATATTCCTATGAGATAATATCCAATAAATATTAGAACATATAATTAATGAAAGACTAAAAATATCCTAAAAACTTTAACAAAAGAAAAAAAGAATATCATTGGTATTACTATCAAAAGAATAAAAATTATTAAATTATAAGGCGAAAAAAGAACATTAGCAAAAGAGTAAGCAAGAAAAACAATTAAATTATTATTATTGTGCTAAGTACAAAATTAAAATTCGAAGACAATTTTTTTTATGTCATCCGATTTATTCATTATATGATTATGGTAAATGTATTTAAGAATACTGATATTAATTTTTTTTATTCAAAAAATCTTAGGTCATGTTTTTTTATCCCTATATATATTCCTATGAGATAATATCCAATAAATATTAGAACATATAATTAATGAAAGACGTAAAATATCCTAGAAAGTTTAACAAAAGAAAAAAAAACAAATATCACTGGCATTATTGTCAAAACAATAAAAATTATTAAATTACAGGGAGAAAAAATTAACATTAACAAAACAGTAAGAAAGAAAAACAATTAAATTATTATTATTATTATTATTGTGTTAAGTACAAAATTAAAATTCGAAGGAATTTTTTTTATGTTATCCGATTAATTCATTATATGATTATATTAAATGTATTTAAGAATACTGATATGAATTTTTTTTATTCAAAAAATCTCAGGTCATGTTTTCTTCTCCCTATATATATTCATATGAGATAATATCTAATAAATATTAGAACATATAATTAATGAAAGACTAAAAATATCCCAGAAACTTAAAAAAAAAAACATCATTGCTATTACTGTCAAAACAATTAAATTATTAAATTATACGAAGAGAAAAAAATATTAACAAAAGAGTAAGCAAGAAAAACAATTAAATTATTATTATTATTATTATTATTATTATTATTATTATTATTATTACGATGATTATTATTATTATTATTATTATTATTATTATTATTGTGTTAAGTACAAAATTAAAATTTGAAGACAATATTTTTTTTGTTATCCGATTAATTCATTATATTATTATATAAAATGTATTTAAAAATACTGATATTAAGTTTTTTTTCTTCAAAAAATCACAGGTCATGTTTCTCTCTCTCTATATATATTCCTAGGCGATAAGATTCAATAAATATTAGAACATATAATCAGTTTAACATATTTTAATTTGACATAAATATACAAATATATAATTAATTTGACATACTTTAAATAATATAATTAATTTCATGAAAAAAACTAAAGCAAAACAAAATATTGAAATTAAATAATCTAAAACAAAACCTGGAATTAAAAGATTTGGGACCGAAATGAAACTGAAATCTATAATAAATTTGCATTGAAGGATAAAATTGAAAGAAATCAAACTTTGATATTGAAAATATTAAGGATTTATAATAAATTTGCATTGAAGGATGAAATTGAAATCAATGAAAACTTTGATACCAAACAAATTTCGAATTCCAGGCCAATTCATTCAATTAAAAGAATGAGGACCGAATTGGAACTCCAATATATAATCAATTTCAATTGAGGGACGAAATTGAAAGAAATTAAAACCTATATAATAGCATTAAGGGCAATAATAACAAATCAAAACGTTCAGGGACTGAAATGAATTTTGTTAAAAAACAGCTTAGCTGACGTCAGCTGACGCAGGCAGGAGAGAGAAAGTGGGGGTGAAAATTCAAACGGCCATTGACACGTCTGCGGACATCAAATTGCCACACGCGCCGCCCCATGTGGAAGAGAACATGCCTGAAAATCATTTTAGACGCCGGTTGGTCTTTTTTGGACGCCGCATGAAGCCGCACGCGCCGTCCGAAAAACGCGTGAGCGCTGGAACGACGGCGCGTCACGCGACGCGCCAACAATTTTAATCGAAAAAAATTAAAAATAGTCTAATTACCGTAACGCCCCTGACCCCCAAGGCGGGTTTTTGTCGTTTTGGGGGGGTGAAAGCGTCGTTGCATTGTTGACTCTAATATTAAAAAAATAAAAAAACCGGCCGGCCGAGCCGGACCGGTCTGGACGGGACTGGTCAATGACCGTCCAGCCCCTGAAAAAGACGGCGTTTTTTGTCTTTTCCGGAGGCTAATTTCGTGCTTACACTGTTCATCAAAGAAAAAAAAAGATGTACACCCGCGAAGCAGCGGGCGAAAGTGCAAATGAACAGTAGAAATGAGTCTTAAGCTACAGGAATGAGCAGTGAACGTTCGACCTCATTTAGTTTCTTTAGTAATTATTATTTTAATATTAAAAAAAGCTAACAATTTTTTTTTATCTATATAGAAAATTTATTGCTCTTATATGTATTGTATTTTATTATTTTAATATTTAGTTAGTATAATTATAATTGATAAAATCTATGTAATCAAAATGGAAAGTAACCTGTATATTTTTTAATTGAAGATAACCTAAGTAAAAAAAAAAAATTAGTTTAATTTTTCCCCCGGCAATATTATATTTAAAATATTAGAAATGAAAATATTGTAAATTTATTTTCAAGAAATAAACTTAAACAAAAAAGAGTACCAAATTTCAACATTAATTTTAAAATGATATTAAATTTTTTTATTCAAAAAATCCTAGGTAATGTTTTCTTCTCCTTATATATATTCCTATGAGATAATATCCAATAAATATTAGAACATATGATTAATGAAAGACTAAAAATATCCTAGAAACTTTAACAAATAAATAAAAAATATAATTGCCATAACTGTTAAAACAATAAAAATTATTAAATTATATGGAGAGAAAAAATATTAACAAAAGAGTAAGCAAGAAAAACAATTAAATTATTATTATTATTATTTTATTATTATTATAATTATTATTATTATTGTGTTAAGTATAAAATTAAAATTCGAAGACAATTTTTTTTATCCGATTTATTCATTATATGATTATAGTAAATATATTTAAGAATACTTATATTAATTTTTTTTATTCCAAAAATCCTAGGTCATGGTTTTTTTCTCCCTATATATATTCCTATGAGATAATATCCAATAAATATTAGAACATATAATTAATGAAAGACTAAAAATATCCTAGAAACTTTAACAAAAGAAAAAAAGAATATCATTGGTATTACTATCAAAAGAATAAAAATTATTAAATTATAAGGCGAAAAAAGAACATTAGCAAAAGAGTAAGCAAGAAAAACAATTAAATTATTATTATTATTATTGTGTTAAGTACAAAATTAAAATTCGAAGACAATTTTTTTTTATGTCATCCGATTTATTCATTACATGATTATGGTAAATGTATTTAAGAATACTGATATTAATTTTTTTTATTCAAAAAATCCTAGGTCATGTTTTTTTATCCCTATATATATTCCTATGAGATAATATCCAATAAATATTAGAACATATAATTAATGAAAGACGTAAAATATCCTAGAAAGTTTAACAAAAGAAAAAAAAACAAATATCACTGGCATTATTGTCAAAACAATAAAAATTATTAAATTACAGGGAGAAAAAATAACATTAACAAAACAGTAAGAAAGAAAAACAATTAAATTATTATTATTATTATTATTATTATTATTATTATTGTGTTAAGTACAAAATTAAAATTCGAAGGAATTTTTTTTTATGTTATCCGATTTATTCATTATATGATTATATTAAATGTATCTAAGAATACTGATATGAATTTTTTTTATTCAAAAAATCTCAGGTCATGTTTTCTTCTCCCTATATATATTCATATGAGATAATATCTAATAAATATTAGAACATATAATTAATGAAAGACTAAAAATATCCCAGAAACTTAAAAAAAAAACATCATTGCTATTACTGTCAAAACAATTAAATTATTAAATTATACGAAGAGAAAAAAAATATTAACAAAAGAGTAAGTAAGAAAAACAATTAAATTATTATTATTATTATTATTATTACGATGATTATTATTATTATTATTATTATTATTGTGTTAAGTACAAAATTAAAATTTGAAGACAATTTTTTTTTTGTTATCCGATTAATTCATTATATTATTATATAAAATGTATTTAAAAATACTGATATTAAGTTTTTTTTCTTCAAAAAATCACAGGTCATGTTTTTCTCTCTCTATATATATTCCCAGGCGATAAGATTCAATAAATATTAGAACATATAATCAGTTTAACATATTTTAATTTGACATAAATATACAAATATATAATTAATTTGACATACTTTAAATAATATAATTAATTTCATGAAAAAAACTAAAGCAAAACAAAATATTGAAATTAAATAATCTAAAACAAAACCTGGAATTAAAAGATCTGGGACCGAAATGAAACTGAAATCTATAATAAATTTGCATTGAAGGATAAAATTGAAAGAAATCAAACTTTGATATTGAAAATATTAAGGATTTATAATAAATTTGCATTGAAGGATGAAATTGAAATCAATGAAAACTTTGATACCAAACAAATTTCGAATTCCAGGCCAATTCACTCAATTAAAAGAATGAGGACCGAATTGGAACTCCAATATATAATCAATTTCAATTGAGGGACGAAATTGAAAGAAATTAAAACCTATATAATAGCATTAAGGGCAATAATAACAAATCAAAACGTTCAGGGACTGAAATGAATTTTGGTAAAAAACAGCTTAGCTGACGTCAGCTGACGCAGGCAGGAGAGAGAAAGTGGGGGTGAAAATTCAAACGGCCATTGACACGTCTGCGGACATCAAATTGCCACACGCGCCGCCCCATGTGGAAGAGAACATGCCTGAAAATCATTTTAGACGCCGGTTGGTCTTTTTTGGACGCCGCATGAAGCCGCACGCGCCGTCCAAAAAACGCGTGAGCGCTGGAACGACGGCGCGTCACGCGACGCGCCAACAATTTTAATCGAAAAAAATTAAAAATAGTCTAATTACCGTAACGCCCCTGAACCCCAAGGCGGGTTTTTGTCGTTTTGGGGGGGTGAAAGCGTCGTTGCATTGTTGACTCTAATATTAAAAAAATAAAAAAACCGGCCGGCCGAGCCGGACCGGTCCGGACGGGACTGGTCAATGACCGTCCAGCCCCTGAAAAAGACGGCGTTTTTTGTCTTTTCCGGGGGCTAATTTCGTGCTTACACTGTTCATCAAAGAAAAAAAAAATGTACACCCGCGAAGCAGCGGGCGAAAGTGCAAATGAACAGTAGAAATGAGTCTTAAGCTACAGGAATGAGCAGTGAACGTTCGACCTCATTTAGTTTCTTTAGTAATTATTATTTTAATATTAAAAAAAGCTAACAATTTGCTGTCTTGAAAAGAAAAGACAGCCTCGCTACTATACTCTAGAGATAAAATTAAAAGATAAGAAAACTAGAAAAGACGACATGAGTATGTGATAGTTTTAAAGTTTAAACAAAAGCTCAATCTAGTCCTTATACTTTACAAATTATACATATTCAATCTTTGATATTTTCTCAATTTAATTTTAGTCTAAAAAATTATTTTTATTTTTTTAATTTCATGAATACAAATAAATCTCTATGCGTGTACTTGTTTTTAGAATTTAATATGAAAATTTTTATTGAAAAAGCTTATGATATTAATATTTTTATTAAAAAATATATACCTGCACAATATAATAACTAATTTAGTGATGAGACTAATTTAGTGATAGTTCGAAAGTTTAGTTGTGTTATTTTTAAAAATATTTTTTATTTAAAATTATATTAATATAATTCTAATATTAACATATAAAATAATATAAAAATTAAAAAAATTAATTTAAAATAAAAAATATAAAACTTTAATTTTTTTCAAAAATACTTTTGAAATAAAATCACAGACATGAACCGATCGATCCCATCACTGTACAGCGTAGATTCGATGAATCTTGAGTAACTTGAAGTACAATTTGATCATGATCCAACGAGCATGCAAGATTGAAAAGGATAATCACCTGATACCAGTGTTCAATCATCATCACCACCTTCCATCCCATGCAGATATATAGATGATGATAGAGATGTGATCATAAATGTAATTATCACTGATACAGTAGGGTAAGCCCCACGTGGAAATCCAAAAGATGGAAACAGGCAGATAGGCCTTGTAATTGCTTCAATAAATATGTCAAAGATCTCCTTGCTAGATTTTCTCATCATTTTTGGTTTTGCTTGCATCACCATTTCTTGTAGAGTACACTGCTAAAAAGCCTAGAACAGTGTTTTTGCCCTTTTCTTTTCTAAACACTACAGAATTACAGCGCAGCGCGCTTGCCTTCAACCTTTAGTTTTTAAGATTATGAAGAGAAATATAAAAACCCCACTCTCCTTTCTCATCACATTACCTTTCTTGTTTTAAAATAGCGAAGGGCTTCCTCTGAAAATTGGTGTCCAGGACCTGCCATGAACAGGAGCTGCAGCAGAGAGAATCCAGATATTTTGATTGTGATGATTGCAGAGAAGCAGATAATGAAAGGTGGTGAGGATGACAAAGAGAGGGAAATAATGGGCCCGCAAAAGCCTGCAACTGCAAGAGAAATGAGTGACTGCACTAAAGAGAAACTCTCTCCCTCTCTCTCCCTCTCTCCCTGTCCTTGTTTTTACTCTTGTGTGGCTCTTCTCTCTCCAGCTAGCGTCGGGTACGTTTCATGCATCTCTCACTCCACTGCAGAAGCTCTTTTTGGCTTTTTGGTACCCTCTTCCTTGTTTTTTAGTGGGTTTTCTGAATTCTTTGTCCTTTATTTTCAACACCCATTTGTGTTTATGAGCTTTTAAAATCAAGGGGTGAGGTGAGAGAAAAATCATGAATGTCTGAAAATCTGAATCTCAGTTTCTTGGTTTTCGGTTCTTGAAGAAAAACCCCTCCACTTTTCTGAATCTTTTAATGCTCGGGGTAGGCGGGGTTAATGTATGAGTACCGGTTGCCTTTTCTTTTCTTCTACCTTACAAGAGTTACCACCATTTTTGATCATGGATCATGCTCTTTCATGGAGAAAGAGAAACCAATGATTTCATAGGATTGTCGTGGCTTTTGATTGTAGCTTGTTTGGGGTTCTTTTGAGGTAACCTGCATACAGCGTCAACCAGTGGAGTAACATTCCACTTTGTCTTGTGAGTTTAACAAAATTCTTATGTCTGATTTGGGAAATCCCATGAATCTGCATGAAAATTCTTATCTCATTATTTTGTTGTCTGTTAGGTATTCTGGACAACATTGTATCCCCAGGAGCTGCTCTTGTTGGGTGATCGCTATTCCGCAAATGACGAGAAGGTTGCTCGTTTTCACATGCCTTCCCTTTTAGAATTCCAGCACTCATGCTATGTCCATGCATGAGCTTAAGACAAGTTCGAGCGTTAGTTTTGCTCCTGATTTCAGCCTTTTTAGCATGCTTGTGCAGAGTTCTTTAGGTTTTTTTCTCCATTGCTTTCCTCGGATGCCATTTTGGTGCTCTAAATACAGAAGGGTTGGGCTTTAGTTGCATGGTCTTTGCATCCATCTCCCACCTGTGCTTTTACTCGAATAACAGTGCTCAAGAGCTTTGGAAGCTTAAAGTACGCACATCTAAAATTTCTCCTATAGCTTACAATTTCGATATCGGGAGAGGTTATTTCCACAACATTCTTAATATACACCTATCTTCTCCCTTGTACTGTTGATTTTGACCATATTGGTCCCTCCTTTCACTGTATAAAGGTTGATCCATGCTTCCTCTCATGTATAGTTGAAAATTCATGAAAGCATTTTCACCTGTATACAACTAGGCTATGCCCATTTTGGGCTGTGATGGCTATACTACTAAACTGTAAACTCAACAGCCCGAAGTCATAAATATCTGAACAAAATTATATATGCAGGTCTTCACGTGTTTTAATGGCTGGCTGTTGCTTCATTCAAACTGTGACTCGAATTGAACAAGAGAAGAAAAGGTGGAATAAACTAGTTGAGACCAATGATAATTTACTCGATTTTAAACATTATCTTCATCTTGTCTCTATATGCGAGTATGTGGATGGAAGATTGAGAGCTGTCATTGATTTACTTTTATGCGTTTGAGAAATGAAAGATCTAATTTAATTTCATCAATCTTAAAACACGAACCATGCTGGAATCGTTATGCACTTTCCAATGAACCCAGGACTACACAATGAAGGATGGCCCTCCTGCATTACATTGTTGTAACACAAGAAATTGTTGTCAATGGAACTTGGACCTTGCTTCACTTAAGAAAGCTATCAGTAGGCTAATTCTGCTTTTGTCTGCCCTCTTGATATTCTGGTATGATTTCCAATGAGATAAATAATGCAAAGAAATCTGCAATCTCACAGCCAGATATTGCTTGTGTTTCACCATCCTTTTTTTTTGTTTTCCTGTTTACACTTTATCATTGTTTTAATTTCCTCGTCCAATTGTGGTTCTATGGTTTACATGAAGTGTGCTCTGACCTTTTCAAATAATTGAAATTTTCCTTGACAACAGAAATTAAAAGCTTAAAGAGATTGCCAGCAAGAACAACATAGAACCAGCTACAGAAAGCATGTTAGTGAGAAGAGTTCCCCATAAGTGCCAAGAACGTGTTTTGCAAGTGAAAGGGGCCTAACATACAAGTGAAGCATTCAGCTGATTCTCAAGTTATTTGTGCCTCTTGCCATGTGATTTGATTAATGCACGATATCATGGAGAATGGTTTGTTTGGTGTTCCAATAGATATGTCAGGAAGGAATTCTGTTGCCGCAGATCGATCATCACAGAGAGCCCCAAACTCACTTGTCCAATTTGATGCATTCAACCTTAACAACCATAGTCAAACAGTGGCCGGATTTACCATGCTTCCGGAATTGCAGGGAGAACCTATCAATGATCTTCCTACGAGCATTCACATGTCCAATCGATCTTCAGTTATGAACTCAGAGGCATTAGTTACATCTCTTGGAAGGAGGAATGTAACGGGAGATGCTTTACCTGGCTGTCCACGTTCTATTAGTAACACTTCGTTTGATGAGCAATGTGGGGGTGGAACAGCTATTTCTAGTTCTGCAATTGCTACTCTTTTAGCCACAAGAAGTGGTCTTCAAGAAAATCTGAACAACCTGGCAATTTCAGGACCATCAAGCTACCCTTTGGATGATTTCAGGTCTTTTGTTTCAAATGACTGCACCAATGCTATGAGCTCTTCATTTGCGTCATCTTTGAACTATGGATGTGGTGAAGTATTTGGTAACATGACTGGTAAGGAGGATATTGACAGGTTTCCTGCTCCTGTAGAGCTCGGTGGACGAACACCTGTAAGAGCAGGATTTCAACCATATTCATCCATTGGAAGCCTGCAGCTGAATAGCTGGATAGAGCCAAATGGTGTGAATGTGAGTGCCAGTGACCCATTTGCATCTGGCAGGCCTACTAACGAGCTCTCTCTAAGTCTTGCGACATCCCAGCCTTCTGTCATGGATAGGAGAAGCGTCCCAGATCAATGCTCAGAGATCAGTTGTGATCATGTAACACGCCATTGCTTGAAAGAAACAAGGTTAGGCGCCGCTCAAACTTCTTGTAGCAGCAAGGAGCTTTCTTTGGGTTGCAATTCTTACAAAGCCGGTCAATTCTCACAAGTAATAGTAGGATCCAGATATCTTCATGTGATACAGGAAATACTTGCTAAAATTGCAAGCTATTCTCTAGAGAATGTAGACCAGATAAGCTCTTCTACTGTTTGGTTCAAGACTGGGGCAGGCACACCATTCTCTCCAAGTTACCCTACTGAAGAAGGTATGCTGTTGATGGGTTCTGATGAATCTCCTGGTGTGAATGGTAGATTTGAAGTTCCAATGGATCCAGCACTACAGAAACGGGCGCTAGAAGCAAAGAGAACACAATTGCTAACCCTGCTACAAGTGGTATGTCAATTTAAATATTGGTACTGACTAAATATGAAGTCGTAATTCTAGCCTAGTTATGAATCGTGCTTCTAATTGAAATGATGATAGTAACTCTTTACCTTTTCATTATAACCCTTGGAGTATACATGCCATGCAAACAAGCTGCCATTGATAATTTGCTGAGTTCAAGCCTCGTTTTCCATTGGCTATATATACTTCAAAAATTGCTTGGATTAACTCGTGATGAATCCATTACCACCACTTGCTTACATGGCCAAAGCTTTCTAGCTTTCTCTTGTTACCATGTCTGGGTTTGTTGGACATCAACATATTTGCATGAATAACAAACCCTGTATTATTGTTTGCCCAGGTTGATGAACGATATAGCCAATGCTTGGATGAAATACACACGGTTATATCAGCATTCCATGCTGCAACTGAGTTGGACCCACAGATTCACACTCGTTTTGCTCTCCAAACAATCTCTTTCTTGTGCAAACGCCTTAGGGATAGGATAAGCAACCAAATCCTAGCATTGGGAGCTCAGTTAGATAGTGGAGACACCATAGACATGGAAGGATCTTTTGAAAGTTCCTATTTACAGAAGCAATGGACTCTACAGCAGCTGAAGAAAAAAGATCATCCACTGTGGAGGCCCCAAAGAGGACTGCCAGAAAGATCTGTCTCAGTTCTGCGTGCATGGATGTTTCAAAACTTTCTTCATCCGTGAGCTCTTTTCTCCTAACCAACCTTGTCAAGAGCCTTTTATTATTGGTAAAATGCATCATCAGCCAGGTTTGACAATCATGCGTCAAAAGTGAGTTGATATATGTTCGATGTCTTTCAGGTACCCCAAAGATGCAGAAAAGCATTTGCTAGCAGTAAAAAGTGGACTAACAAGAAGCCAGGTACATAAAAGATTATACAGCCGGCTAGAATATTTCAAAACATTTATGAATACCTTGTGTTTTAGTCATTTGATATTACAAAATTCCGGAAATGAAACAGGTATCCAATTGGTTTATAAATGCTCGTGTTCGTCTATGGAAACCACTGATAGAGGAAATGTATGCTGAGATGAACAGAAGACAGGCGCACCAAATCGAGGAGGGAACCTACAGTAATCACAGAGGCCAGATTAGCATCAGCAATCCAAGATTTGATGTGAATTAGAGTGGGAAGTAAAAAGTAGACATGGTAATGGCATACAGAACCACTTTGTTAATTACTATTATTTAATAGATGTAAAAAAGAAGACATCCACAACTGGATATAATAGTATATAAATGTTCCACAGTTTTGGGGTCAACAATTTAATCATGTATTGGTAGTATTAGATTTCCATCAGCCTGGATAATTAAGTGGAATTATTTTGTATGCTTTGGACATGCCATGCCCAGTCTGTCTTTTATTGCAGACCAGACTATTTCTAGTGTTCATTTGACTTTATGCCACATGAATATACATATATATATATATATATATATGTAAAAAACTATGCCTCTTATCATTATTTAATACCTACACATGATCAAGAACCTGCAATTGTGTAATTTGTAATATAATCGCAGGCTGATTTTGTTGACCTTATGAATGGACATTCTGTGTCAACTATCAGCTGTCTTGGTTTCTTAGTGGGATGGATATAAACATATCAGAGCCAGCATCTGCTTGATGTTTGTTTTACATGGACACTTTCATGGAGTACCCTTTAACGCATAAGTTAACTTAAAGTAAACTTAAAGTTATAAATTGGACCTTAAGTTTACCCTGCAACGCATGAGTCCCAAATTGAGGCTGCCCTTTCTTGGAATAATTGTAGAATTTCTTGTTGCAATATTTTGCGTTGTGCCTAGTTTCTGACAACTATGATACCACGGTGGAGATATGGATCGTCGTCTACTTTATTTCTGACAACTCTTCTCTCGGAAAATACATTGTTATAGGTTTTTATAAAAAATACATCCTAACGTGAAATTAACAGAAAAAGAAAATTCACAAGTTCGAGACCTATCAATAACCACCAAACCAGAGACGGTGGAGAACTTCAAACAAGATATAACCACCGCACCATCGAGAAACCAAGAGACATTTGAGAGCTCCACGACCAAGAAATAAACTTTCAAATCAGAGAACCACTTCTGTCGATACCCATAAAAAAATTTCAAGATACCCATATTTTGCTAACGATTTTCTTAGAAGTTACTTTGCCAATGGCAAGTTTATCATCGTGATTACGAAGTGATTTCCTTGAAAATTGGAAACTGACATGAACAATTGAAGTCTTGAGCCCAAGCACCCTCAACCACCCCGTTGCCAGGAGTGATAGGAGAGCCCCACCATCCTGCACATTTTCTATGGCCGGCTGTGATTCCATTTTCTATGCCAAAAGGCAACCAACCAATATCCAGCTTGGCCAGACAAGAATACTACCGAGTGCTAGAAGAATATCCTGCTGCCACCACTTGCTATTATCTAGCTAGCAATTTTGGCTACAGTTAACCACTCATTCTACTTTTCAAGTCGCAACATAAGAGATGACGGCGCTCGCACGAGAGATAATTTTGAAGGAAATCCAAACCAATCTCAGCACCCACTGGTGCCGAGGGCTTGTCGCAGTTATATGAAGCTGAAGGGAACATAAAAATTCCAAAAAGGTTCCCATCATTTTATCGTTGAGTTCATTCAATACCATCTTTAATCGGAAAGGGACTTTCGACTAGCCACTGAAATTACAAAATAAATAGCTGAAGATGAAAAACCTGCCAAAAAGCTCGCTCTCTTGCCTTAATGCGAAAGACATGACTGAATTGACATGGAACCCAACAAGAAGAAATATGCATACTTTAAAACCTGTGACAATGCAAGTTCACCGCCCAACCTTTATTGTCACTATCATTATTTGCTTATCAGTGTAAAAAATTATTTCAAGGATTTACAGCAGGACCCCCTCCCTCCTCTCAGCCTCAACTAACGTTTATGATACAAATAAAAGAATGGCAACATCTGCTTTCTTTCTAAATCTTTTCCCCTTGTATCTTTCCTCTTTTAACTTCTATCTACAATCCTCCAACATTTATAATCCCAACCAATCAAAGAAATTATAAACTCCTCCAATAAATAGATTACAAAAAGCATTCGCTCCGTCCCCGGCCATTCATATCCCTTTTACACTTCTAGAGACATGCGTGTTTTTATTGGTTTTAACTTCAAACCCATGCTTTCTGGTGATAGAAGCTCTGGCGAGATGCAAATCGGACTCAGAGGGCTTCTGGGACTAACACTTAACCTAGGTGGCCTGTACATACCGTATCCCATGAAAAAGTATTCCAGCGGTATTAACATGGCATGGGGCTGCTCCTCAGTCACCATTGAACCACATGCCTGAACCTGTAGGGAATGGTTTCAATAAACAAAACGTGATTCCAGAGTCCTGGGTGCACACACAAACCAAATTTTAAAAGTGATGCAAATAGACCTGTACTGCATACCTCAACTAAGGCACTACATCTTCTGTCAAGTTTTGAGGTCATGTCAAGAGCCTCAGAGTGAAACGGAGAGTTCTCGCCAACAAATATTAGAGAGCGACAACGTAGTTTTCTCAATCCATCACTAATGTCTCGTCTCCTGCAAGAAACCAATGAATAACGAGCCTGAGTTGCACTGCATAGCATGTATTTGGCATAGTTGCTGTGTGACATATCTATGGGCATTATGAACACAAAGTAGAGCCCCATGGCATAAAAAACAATACTCAACAAACACAAAGGGTTTCTATCATTTAAGCTTGTTAGATGGGTGAAAATGCAAGAAAAAACTAAAAGGAGAACAGGCATTACCCGCTCATTGCTTCAAGAAATCGCCACACATTTAAACCCTGCCTCTCATCCAGCAACTGACAAAAGAAACACGCGCATCAAGTTAGGTGAGTATTGATTCTCGACTGCAATTTTATCAGTTGATTTCAAGTTCTGGTTGTATAAATGGAATCAGAAAATGAATAAACAAATAGATAAGTAAGGCTGATGACTAACTCTTCTGCCGGCCTGGACTACATCTGATTCTGGTACTTGAGCACTACCACGAGCTTCCTGCTACATCATTTAGAATCAAATCATCCAACCAAACCAATTGTGGATAGACTTAATTTATGAACTAAAAGCACATGAATACCTTGCTGAAAAAACGCTTAAGCAATAATTCCTTCACCACTCCACACATGCCATAATAGTATAGTAAATTAGACAAGACCTGCAAGTAAATTAAGAACTCGTAAGAACAAGAACGAGAATAGGATACCTTGACTGCCAGCAGATCACAAAAAATACACGAATAAGAAACCTTGTTATACAGCCATTCTGTCCAAGAGGGTGCATTGCATAGAGGGGAAATAAGTATCAAGCCAAGGACACGTTGTCTGTATTTCATCTGTGGCCAAACCAAAATAAAACACACCATTAAATACCAGGTCAATACAGAACTCAGAATCATCAAGTAGAAAATCATGTGAACCACGCCAAGGAGGAAAGCATACAGCAAATAAGGTAAGAATGTAAGCTCCAGCAGTAACCCCCATACACATCACTGCATCAAGTCTGAAAAAGAAAAGAAATGTGACAACGGGAAAAAAGAGGGAGTTAGAGAGATTATTCCCCACCATATACTAAATAAAGAAACAACAATGTCTATGATATACAAGAGGAGATGGTTGAGGCCTTCTGAGCATGCAGTGCTATGCCTCGTTAGGCCATCTAAAGAGACTTCTATGCATGTCTAATGACGTATGCTTACCCGAAATAATTGAGAACATCAGCAATTTGGTCTGCCAAGTCATCAGCAGAAAGCAAAGGGTCATCAGGGCTAATTGTAGCAGCTCCCAACTGCAATAACTCTTGAAGAAAGTGCCACGTAAGAAACATAGGGGAAGCATAGCATTCCACAGAACCAGAAATTAGAGCATTGTGGGCATGCAACATGTTCAGAACCAAGATATGCAATCAGTGGTCAAGCTACAAACCTCATGCCCAGGAGGACTGATGTGATATATGCAAAAGTTGTGAAGGAGCAACGAGCATGCTTCAGGACAAAAGAACAATCCTTGAAAACACGAAATATCTGCTTACAAGGTGCATAGAAAGAAGTGTAAGTTAGAGCATGGTTGAAAACACTCTCAGAGCTTGGTCTCCAGAAAAAGAAAAATTCCATAAAGTCTATGGTATCTTAAGAATCATGCACTGATAGAACTAGTAAAAATAAAAAACCACCTCCGTCTTCAGTTCCTAATTCCTAATCCACAATGTGTGAAATTTCATTCAAGTTGCTTCTGTGAGCTTAGAAGCAAATATTTTAATGAGACATGGAAATAAATCTCTACAAGTTACCCCATTATCGGGCAACTTGATCTTTTCCCAACACGTATTTTTCAAAACAAAAGCTGCTTCAACATATGCCAAATGCCTGTTAATTAAAACTTGAGAGGTTGAATGCGAAGAAAGCAACGCAAAGTCACATACGCACAAAATCAAATATCTATTATCAGTAGGACAGGCGAAAAAAATGAAATGTACAATCCCTGTTTACTTACGATTTAGAGCTAAATCAGGATAAGTAACAAGAGCCGGCTTGTCTTGGTCTCCATATACAGAAACCGACACATAACCACTGCAAGTTTCAACAACATACTCCTGCGACCATGTTTCAAAATTGAATTTCAGTCAACAAAACACTCAAAAAACAAATCAATTCAAAAAAGAAAAAAACTAACTTCATAAACCAACCAAAACCATTTTCTAAGCAGATACAGAGCATTCAAAAGGTAAACCTTTGATAAAAAAAAAAAAAAGGACCACCTTCTTTTACCTCTCACTTACTCCACGAAAAAAAAAAAAATTAGACATGCCCAAGTTAAGTATATTCTACGAGCAGATATAAACTTCCATGTGCATCACTTCTTTTTCAAAAACAAACCTTAACTAATTTTCTCATTTGGCATATAATCATTACTCAATTAACCAAATGCAGGTCTTCAAATAATTATCATTTATTAATCCAGGAATCAAACAAACAAAATATTCTTTATTGTTTAATGTTTAACAAACCAAGAACACGGAAATGGAAACGGAAACCTTCAAGATTTAATTAATTTCCACATTATTCAAAAGAAACAAGAAAAAAAAAACTGAAAAAAAATCTTGTCAGGATTTCTTTCCTTATCCCACATTTTCACAGAAACCAAACAAGTTTCAAGAAAAAAAAGGATAAAAAGAAATAAAGGAGAGGAAAGAAAAGAAAGTATAAAATTGGGAATGTACCTTTCCACTACGAGAAGGCGTCTCCATGTCAATGGAAACTGAGTCGCTTGAATCTCCCATTCCTTAATACTTCCCTCGTCTTCTTCTCTCCCTGTGTTTTTTTCCCCTTCTCCTTCTCTTGATTTGAGGGTACGGGGGGTTGTCTTCCCTGTTTTTTATATCAATTATTTTTCCTTCTGCCAATCATTTATTCATTTTCTTTCTTTAAAAAAAACAAAAAAAGGAAAGAAATTGAAAGAGTTAACTCGAGGGCGAGTCACCGACGCTCTAGCGGAGAACTCACGAGATGCCCGTATCAAGCTTAAGCTCTGGTTAATTTTAACCTGGGTTAGAGACCGACAGTTTCTTAAAATTACTATTCTGTCCCTTCTTTCAGTCGACATGGCCTGCTGCTTGTAAGGATTTAATTTTAATTATCTTTGGGAGTTCTGTTATATTTGGTTGTTTGTTGACTTTTGACTAATCAATTATGAGCGTTTGGGTAACTGTGGGGCATTGTATATCAGCGTGATTGTAATTTTTTAAAACAAATTGAAGATTAAATTAAAAAAAGAATTTTTTTATATATTTTAAATATTATATAAAAAATAATATTTATGGTGATTATAAATAAATAGTGACATCTTACTGGTTATTCTCTTAGGTCCACTCTAAATAAATAGATAGGTATAATAAATGTTAGGTGATAATGTTTTTATTATTTCGTATTACAAAATACAAATACTACTAATTAAATTCTTCTCGAAACATTTCCTTAACGAGGTACACGATATTCATTCGATTTTTCAAGTTCTTATGAACATAAATAGAAAGTTCATACTGATTTTATTTTTATTTTCCTTACACTGGCTTGAATCTTTCAACCTATTATTTTATTTTTTATTAACATTAATGTTTGAATAAACTTTCGGTAGATCTCAAGTAATCTTATAAATTTTGAAATTAACAGCCATTAAAGCCTATAGTACTATTTTATTTTATTGTCTTGATTTATTTTTAGTGTCTATTTGAGAGCATGGTTGAAATTATTTTTGAAATTATTTTTAGTTCGGAAGTTCATTAAAATAATATATTTAATTTAAAATAAAAATAAATAAATCACTTTAAAAAAAAACATCTTTAAAACTCAGTTTCAAACACCATAAAACTCTACTAAACCCAAGTTGTTCGATTATAAAAGTTGAAATAAAAATAATAGTGTAATAAAAGAGAGAGATTTTGTGGGACTTTGTTGATGCGAAGTCGCTCTTTCAGCCACAGGATTATGTGGTTGAGACATCGTGTGGTTAGATTTGAGTGGGAGAAAAAATTTGCATGCAAAATTATATGTGCAAGAGTGTCACTTTCCATTTGAGTTGGTATCCGTCATTGGCATTCACCGGACAGTAACCCCCAGGTTTTTCTAGATGCGGCCGCTTCCATGTCCTTGTAAATGAATACTTGGTGCTTTTTTTAATTTATAATTAAATTATTTTTTGTTTTTGTTTTGGATTTATATATAAATATGCTTTGAATTTTGATTTTATAGAAACCGTTTTTCACCTACAAAAATCTTTTTTTATTTTTTAAAATACAAAAATAACTATAATGCTAAACACCCACTGAAAACGTTTTCTAGATGGAGAAATAATTGCCGTTCCAACACGCGCTGAAAGGAGTTTATTTGATTTAAAGAATCCTATTTTCATTTTGCAGATATGAGGTCCCCGTCGGATTCATTGTCATTTGTAAATTACTTGATTTTGACCCTTGAAAATTTCCACCTGGTCATGGATATTTTTCCTTTCTCTTTTTCGGGTCCCTTAATTTTGGAATCTTCTTTTGCTAAAGCTCATACGGCATCGCCTCATGGAGTACGTGTACTTTTCTTTTCTTTTTTCCTATTTTATTTTATTTATTCATGTCTACTTATCAAGATGTTATTGTAGTTCTTTATATATACATAAAACCCTTATCATATTCAATAAAATAAAATATATTTTTTAATTAAACAGAGAAAAATAGCTATGAAACATACAAAATAACAAAAACTAATTTAATTAAAAGATATTTTTGTTTTCTCAGAAATAAACATGCATTAAGGTATGGTTGATAAAATAAAAAAGGAAAAAGGTGTGGTTGTTTTGGCAGCATTCTTAACTTATGGTGCACTCTTACCCTTTTTTAAAAAAACATCTTTGACCAGATCCAGGAATGTGCACTGTAAATCATCTAAATCACATCGTTAACCCACCAACAACATATATATATATATATATACATATATATATATATATGACGCAATAGATTGGTCTTCTTTTTCTTTATTTTTTAAGTTGACTTGTTAGAGATGCACTTGAAACTTAATTGCACCCCTGTTTTTTCTCAGAATTTAAAACACAAGGGGGGATAAAAGAAATTAACCGGCAGCCCAAAATGCGTATTGTTTTGTCACTGTTTCGGGCAACATTTTGATATTTTTATTCAGTTTTGTGGACGTGATAACACACTTGTCTCTGGCCACTAAAATCAGGTGGGGCTTTAGGCTGTCATCATACTTCACAGCACCGACAAGTCCTTGCCTCGATTCAAAATTGGAATCTGTAAATGATTAATGGGGATTTTTATAGCATTTATGGTTCTATATTTTAGAGGGGTCTGTGATCCTTTCATTCGAAAGCAATGTACACTGAACTAATTACCAAATTAAAATAAAATTGCTGAGGAAACAGGGCATAAAAATTGGATCCAAAGGCAAGGAGCAGCAACCTGTCGGTGACATGATTTTCATTCCAAGAAAAGAACAGGGCAGAAACTTTCACCCAAGATTGAAAGCTAGCTTCCGTGGCATGTCCAGGTTGGCAAAAAGGGACAAAAAGGCTTGATTTGGTGAGGCTTTTTCATCATCGTTTAGGGCTCTCGTGTCTCACGTTTGAGGTTATTACCATCACAAGGGCGATGGTGCTCTGCAAATAGTATATAAAAATGTGGTTTTTTGTAATGTGTATAGGCTTGTATTAGAGATTGTTTAGCTTACAAACGAATATACATGGAGATCATGGTGTCGTCATCTTTTGGGGTTGAAAAAAACGGTGGACCCACCCGTGTCATTGTCCCGTGGGAGCTTACCATATATATTACACGTGACAAAAATGAAATTCACACTTGGAGAAAGAGGGCCCTTCGAAAGAAAATTCGACCAGCATGGCTCCTCTTTGTTTTTTTCTCCATTTTATTTATTTCTTCGAAATAAAAGAACCCAGAACTTGATTGCTTATGGCTGGATGTGGCTAGAAAAGAAAGTCAGAGAATCGAACACTGGCAATATTGTCGGCAGAGTATCTGGTCCCTCCTCACAGCTGTTCATTGGACCTTTCTATTGCCGTTTTAAAAATCGGTTCAACCGGCTCGTCAACCTAAAACCCAGTCGACTCAGGGCTAGAATCAGAGAATCAACCAAACCAAGTTTAAAAACTATGACGTAAAGTACTGTGTTTTTTTGTTGTATTTTTGTTTACTCACTGGTTATGACCCAAAAGGCCCAAAGCAAAATGGATGGCAGATCGGAGCCCAGTTTGTTATCTCACCCTGTTCTGCCATTTTCAGAAGGCAGTAAATTTTCCTGTGCCTGATAGCTCACCATCTTAATGTTCATATGGGCTTCAAAAAATTGCTATGGGTTAGGATATATATTTCCTAAAATGAATGGGCCTTTCTGGATTTTGTAACTTCGAACACTGAAAATTTAAAATTTAAAATTTAAGGACTGTCGTGGGAAACCATGAATGGCTACCATCATGTAAGCCTACTCCATTACCAGGCTTATACATTGCGTAATCGACTAATGTTGTAATAGATAGCAATTACCAGGCCTATATATATTGGTTAGCAGGCTTCAATTCCAGTGTCAATGTTTGCAAGAAGATAATATCCTAGCATATATACTTTTATGAGCATCTTTTGAAACATAGAAGCATGAATTGAAAGCAGAAATTTTGGCCTCTGGGGCTTTGAGCTTACGTCCATCAGCGGAAGGAAAAGATAGCACAATCCAAAAGCTGCAAGTCATGCCGCAAAAGATAGAAGTTCTCATTCCATCATCTGCTCGTGAAAAACTGCCCCCCAAAATGCTTACCAACTGTGGTTTGCCAGTCCACTGTTCTCAGTCGCTGCCTCGGTCAAGCTTATTGCTCCATAGACACTACATTTTCAACAGACAAAGGATTGTATACTTCACTCCCATTGCAAAAACCACCACCATCACAAAGTGGCCAAACCTTCTCCTCCCTTGTTAACTCGTCACCAAGCTGACATTTGAAAAACTTAACTCGTTTATCCCCTTCTTCATTTCTTCCTTCTTTGCGTTTCCTTATACCACCAGTTTCTGTCAATTTCATCAATCCAGGAGCACCAAGGAACATAGTGTCTGCAGAATCAACCATCTCTAGATCACCATCTACTTTATCATCTTCTTTAAGCTCCTTGCCAGGGTAAAAAAAGTGGTTTTCATTCAAATTCTTGCCACCTGACTTATCAACCAAAATCTCACACTCTGTTCTTGATTTACAAATACTGGCCTTTGCATATATCTTGGAGATGCCACTATCGAACTCCCTCGAACCTTCATCATCGACAATAAGTAGCCACTCTGGAAATTAGTAAACTCAACAAATTAGAGAGTTTAATAAAAATGACATAAAACATCTTGAAATAGAAATGAACTGCAGAGTCGACAGCCCCTTTCTAAGTAGCTCCTACCAAAATTTCCAGATAGCAATGACAGTGGGACACGTTTCAGAACAGAGGGCGCTCACAGTGTACCAAGAAGGACAGCTGATCAAAGAAATCTAATGCTCCGGTTAAACAATCATACAGCAGAAGCCTCTCCATGTCATAACATGCTTGCTGAGAATCATAACTAGACAAGAAAAAGTGCAAAAGGTCCTAAACCCTGACATATGAGGAAAAAACAAGAAGGCGGAGATAACAAAGGAACTCACTGATGACAGCAACAGGAGTAAAAACATTTGGTGCGTTTGTTTTACTCTGCACACCAGGCTGATTCATAACCCACTTGATCAAATGGGAGAGTAGGCAAGATTCAGAGAAGGCTTGCAAATAAGAAATGACCTTTGTCATGTTCCCATTTTCCCTACAGCCAATCAGATTATGAGGTGGATCAAAGAAGAGGTGCTAATAAACTACTGCCCCATACCTCCTATTTATTGTCTCATACCTGACAAATCGTATGGCATTGTCAGCAACAAACAACCATGTCAGAGCAAGATTTTTCAATTGTACACCAGGTGGCTCGATCCCTTTTTGAGGGATAGAGAAGGAATGTGCCATCGTTATCACAACATCATACAGGACTTCCCGTAAAATGACTTCATCTTTGGGATTCTGAGAGAACACACATGCAAAAAAGATGAAGAAGAGGAAGAGGAAAAATACAGTGAATTTAAAACCAGATGCATGTTTCATTCGCTGGGGGAAGTTTGATGGCAGATGGACTCTTTCAAATCAATACGGCTATCCAAATGACGTCATGAAAACTAACTATCAAATCACAAAACTAAAGGGTCTCAACCCTTGCATGATACATGCCTATATCGAGTCATTAGTAGCATCATTACATGGAAATATAGAAAATGCACTGGGAATGAGTTCTAGAGGTACATTGCAGTCATGAAATGCAACAATGCCGGCTAAGGTTTGATCAATATAAATATGAGCCAACATCATGACGATCTTGTAGACTTGAACCACCCTTGAATTGTATAAAGCTGAACAAGTCAACTTATGGCTTAAGTTAGCTATGGCTCACATATTTTCTGAGGTATACAGTTCACTTTGGCACATGAACTACTTGCATGCAGCATGTTATATTATGTACTTCTTACTATGAGTCGTTCTATCTCACACAAGTTAATATGCATGTTACCAGGCAAGGGAATGCAAGTCCCATGCATTTCTAATCCCATACTCATGTTTTGCTGCATTCTGTACCAGTTAGAGAAGAAAAAAATGCCCCTATATTCCATCTAAAAGATTTTCTTTAGCATACAGCAAGTAGTTTTGATATAGCCTACAGAAAGGTTCTTTGCAGGCTATTCCTATAATAGAAGCTACAAAAATGGCGAGGGCAGCCCTTTCGGAGTCCAGGAGCACCCCATATTAGTTACATAACATAATGCATATGGGTTCAAGGAGAGATGAAGTCAACCCTTCACCATAGCCCAAACATTGGATAAGACAAAATGGTAAAGACAGCATGACCATGTTTAACTACAGCAAGGGTAAAAACACTTACCAGCATTGCATTGACAGGCAAAACTGGCTCCAGCAGCATCCTGAGCAGGATATCTGCTCACAAAAATTTAAATAAATATAAAACATGCTACAATCTATATATTTCATTAATGTAAGCATAACAATACTGCCAAGGAATAAATTCAATGATCAACTAAACCTAACAAAATCTAAATAAAAGAAATCCATTCTCACCGACAAAATAATAACTCCGAAAAGCACCTATCATCTGCACCGCGCAGTTAAGCAATTCTTTTTCTAACTCTACTCTTGAAACCCCACACCCAAACTTCAAGCACAACCTCAACAAAAAAGCCTCGCACGTTACTACCCCAGCCAAGTACCCAACTCCAAAACCCTCACTGACCATTCCTTCGCGTACTCCATCGCTAACAACCGGACAAAACAACCTCACATCCTCCCCAAATTTACAATCACCCCCAGTTTTATCAACCATCCACACGCGCACTAGCTCCCTGTAACACGAAACTAAATCCCCAGACTCTTCATGTTCATCAAAATTATTAGCACAGTTAATACTAACATAACAGATGATCCCTTCAATTAAACTCTCAATCTCTTCTCTCAAATCCTTTTTACCACTCACTTCAGAAAACAGCTCGTGAATAACCGGAGCGAGTATAGCTATTTTTTTTACCGCATTGCATGAAGAAGAGCAGGAAACAAGTAGCTGAAACAAGTCCTTTCCTGGTAAGACTTGCCTTGAAGTGTCAGTAGATTTTGTGGAGTGAAAATTTAAAGCGGAGTAGAACCAGACGATTTCTAGGGGTGGATCAGGTAGACTGTGGAGAAGACGAGAGAAGATTGAGGTGAAATTTGAAAAATCAGTTGCACCATTTTGGTGTTCAGTTAAAAACCTGTGGGTTGATTCTTTTAGAAGCGGTTGGAGAGAGATGGAATTTGAATTTGGGGAGTGTTGGTTCATGATGAGTGGGGTTTTTTGTTGCAGTTGAAAGGGATGCGTTCTGGTGAAATGGGAGAGAAACCCTAGGTATGCGGAGTGGTGTGGGAAGCGGAAAAGAAGAGGGAAGGTAACGGGGCGTTTTGGGGACACGGCCACGTTTTGATTTTGAATTTGTCGGTTTTAATTTAACAAGAACTAAGGCGCTATGTACTATGCAGTGTTTCGCGTGTTTTTTTTAATATAAGTTTTTATATTATTTTTATATGATAGTATTAAGAATATTTTTTTAATAATAGAATACTTTCTCGAATGGCTCTAAAGTTACCGTGGAGTTTAGCCCATGATATATTTAAATTTTAAATTAGAATTACGTTTGATACTTGGTTATGGTATCTATAAACACTATTTTTCCTTCTCTCTGTGTTGATAGATAGATAAATATAGTTATTTTTTTATATAAAAAAATAGAATAGAATGTTACATTTTTCTTCTTCTTATAAACAGGGTCATGCAATACACGGAGAAGCCAGTCTCAGCTACAAAATGCTATCTTATAAATTTAATGCTATCATTTTTGTCTATAAATACAGTGAAGATTATTTATTTTCTGCTTTAAAATATATTATAAAAAAAATATTTGATATCATCACACACACACACACACACACACACACATATAATAATTTTAAAGCTAAAGAACCTTTTAAAGCATGGTTGTATTATAATGCTATGGTGCTAAACAACTTGATCTCATAAATTCTTCTTTCCTCTTATTGTTAATAAAGAAGCTAGCCAAAACTCAGAAGCATATTTTTTCCAAGTAAAAGAACAAAAAAATAAAAATAAAAATAAAATCTCATAATCAGGGATGATTTTTAAAAAATTATTTGTTTATAATTTCCAGTCAAGGAACACTTTTTATATATATTTTTTATTTTTTATATGAAAAATTAAAAAAAAATCAAGAAAATTAATCTTTTATTGCGGGAAGATTACTTCTCTTTTTATATATATAAAAACTGTTATTCTGCTGAAAAAACATTATTTTTGTTTTTTTTTTAGGTTTTTTCATTATTTATGAAAACTTTTTTTCCTCTCTATATTGGATCCTGTACACTTGTTAGCTTACGGGCGTGTCATGTATCTTAAACCAGCCATAATATGTTGTTTGAATTATCCAGATGTAATAAATCTGGAAAAAAAATTAACTACTCGAGGCCTAATCATGGTTGCCAATTCTGTTATGTTCTCCAAAAATGGTCAATACATTTTATTTCAATTCTAGAAATAGAATAAATAAGAGCAGAATTTATCTAGCTCAAAATTTTAGCCCGTTTCAGAAATTCCACTCAAATTTTGACCAAAATGTTTTAGTCTCGTTCCAATCCGGTCAAATAGTATTTTTTAAAAATAATTAATAATTTTACATTGTTAATCATATCTCTTGATTCGGCCATTAGATAAGATTTTAGAGCAATTAGAAAATGTAACGACCTCAAGAGATTGATTGTGCATTCTCATGATATTATACATGCTCATATAGAAAAATTATTTTATTGTGTTTTTTTTTAGATTAATTTTTTTCTCAATTTCAATATTCAACAACGAGTTTATTACAAATTGAACTTTGTAATTTGATTTGTTTTATTTAAGGTTATCATAGTCTTGTAACGGAGGTCACACATTTGAAAGGTTTACCTAGGTTGACCCGATTGATTCAATATATCGTTGTTTGAATATTTTTTTAAGATGTCAACTAGATTTTTTTTAGTTAAACTATATTTATCAATTTGAACTCATCAAGTCAATCAAGTTATATCAGTTCAACTCTTATTTTTTTATTTATGTTTGAAATTTAAATTGCACAATTTCAAATAATTTTGTTTTTGGATTTGAATTATTTTTTTAATCAATATATATAATTGTGTATATATATAAAACATAACAGTACAACCTCAAAATTGAACACCGAAACACTTTAAAACTGAAATATTTTATTCCAATTAAAAAAATAAAACACCGACCGAAACAAAATTAACAATATTTAGCCTAATAGCCAGACCTTACCTGGTTGCGATCATATCAGCACTAATGCACCGGATTCCAACCAGAACTTCAAAGTTAAAAACGTGCTTGGACGAGAGTAGTACCAGGATAGGTGACCTCCTAGGAAGTTCTCGTGTTACACCCTTATTTGTTCCCAAGAGTGTGGCGTGGTGATAAATAAATTGAGATCTGCATAACAGGTATCGAATTTCAATCAAGACGTGCATTTTTTATAAAAATTTAATACAATTAGAATTTTGCTCACTTACATAGTCCGACAAAATATGCATGTAGTTTTATCGAATTCAAAAGTCAGACCTTACTACGTAATGAAATCCAGTGAAGCAAGAAAAAAAAAACTTTCGACCCGAGTAGGAGGTTCGAGGGCCTTGGGCCTGTGCTATGTGGTCCAGGTGGCATTATTGTGGACCAGCATACCGTTTGACCAGTAAATCTGACTCGCCTTATAATTAAAATTTTTGACATCATGTTATTAATATTTTTTTCGAGTTTTACGGTTGATGGCAGAGAATAAAAAATTGTTTTTTCATAATAAAAAATAATTAATCTAAATTTCTCAAACTGGTATCAACATTAAAAGAAATTTATTTAAATTATTGTGAATATATCAGTTAAGGGAAACGTTAATACTTCAGTGCTAAAGTATTGCGGATTTAGATTTAAATTCAATCTCAAACAAGGGAATATTGATTAATTAATTATAAAAAATTGACATCTTGTGCTAGAGAAAGACCCTATTTGATATTGTTTTAAAAATATTTTTAAAAAAGATAAAAAAAATATTTTTTTATTTTAAATTATGTATTTTTTATTTTTTTAAATCATTTTTAATGTTTAAAATATTTTTTAAAATATCATTTTAATATATTTTTTAAATGAAAATAATTTTCAAAAATAATCTAGAAGATTCTAACTAACAGTCACAAACAACTGACCAGACATTCACTCAATAAGTTATACTTTTTTGTTTGAATACTATTTTTTACGGTTTGCTTACAGTCTTCACGTCTTTTTTTTATTAATTTTGTCCATGATCCATAGTTTTCTGTCGATTTGGTCCTAATAACTTTAATCAAAATGGACAAAAATCGCCGTAGATCGGTGAAAGCGCCCATGTGGAGGCAAGGGCTACTCTTATTAACGAGGTTGTACCTGTTGTTGTTTTTAAAGTATATTTTATTTTAAAATAATATTTTTAACATCAGCAGCGGCAGTTAATTAATTTAAAAATATACATATATTATTTAAAATAAAAATTAATTTTTCTTGCCTCCTCTCTCCATCCTCGTTGAATATTTGCTGTTTAAAAAAGGTGCACAAGACCAATGTTAACGTCAACAAACATCATTTCCAACCCAGTTGATTGGTTTAATAATGTTGAAAATAAATTAAAGTAATAATAATTATAATTAAAGTCATTTTCAACAAATTAACATCACATCCCACATCCACATTTCCACCACAAGGGTGTAGAACATGGAAACTCCGAAAAGAAATACTACAATGTTCTTACATCATTGTCATTTTGTCTCCAATAATATAATCCCGTGCTTCATTTTCAACACAAATACTCATTGATTATTATCTACCCGGTTTGTTTTTCCGACCAAGTTGTACTCATAAAAATCAATCAATTTATTTGTTAAAAATAATGAGGTTTGCACCAAGTATATTTACTATGTTGATACGTTTATTTTTATTTTATTTTAAAGTGTTTTTTTTGAAAAATATATCAAACTAATATTTTTAAATAACTCTTGGTATGATTATGTTAAATAAAAAAATTATCTTGATATATTCTCAATTAGCAAACATCATGGAATGAGATACTAGACATGTGTTAGGAACCACCACATGCAAGATGCATCTGTCTACCATATCAATTATATAGTGTTATTAAACATGACCTAACTAGAGTCGATATTCAAGAAAAAATCAAATTGGAATTGATATAGTTTGACTTTGTTGACCTAACAGGTCAATCAAATCGAGTTAAACCCGATCCGAGATAAGGTGAAAGCCATTAATTGAGATGGTTAATTTGGGTGTCCCAAGTTTTTTTTATAAAGGGATCAAGTGATGTTGTTTTGACCAATTTTTTAAAAAGTTAACTTGTTTTTAATCAAGTTTAACCTATTTTGACAAATTATCCTGGATTTTTAACTACGCCATATTAGGTCTATTTATCTATTTTTTTTAAAAAACTATTGAATCGATCTAGATTTTGAGTTGGCCAGAGCATAGTGCTCTTATAATAAAAGCATGATTTTATTCTTTTTAAAAAATATATTTTTAACTTTATTTTTTAAAATCTTTAGATAATGTTATTTTAAATTGACATATTTAGCATGCTTATCCTGTTTGATTATAAACATCAACTTAAAAACTAAAACGTGCGGGTTGAGTATCGTGAAACCGACATTGTTCACTACCTTATTAAACATTGTGGATCAAACTGTTTATTTTGTTTTTAAAAAATCATATTGGTCAACATCAACTTAAAAACTAAAACGTGCGAGTTGGGTATCGTGAAACCGACACTGTTCACTATCTTATAAAACATTGTGGATTAAACTGTTTATTTTGTTTTTAAAAAATCATATTAGTCTCTAAAGTTTTTTTTTTCCAGGTGATTTGATTTTAATTGAAGGCAAATTGATTTGAATGTTTTTGGAGATGGTGAAATAATAAAAACAGAGATGAAAAATTAAAAATACGCCGAACATGAGTGACATGTTAAATTTCTTGAAAACACAGACACTGGTTCTCTGATTTTAAAAATAACATAGATTATATGTTCTAGTGCCTCATTTCCATTTCAAATTCAATTTTGATATAAAATTTTATTTTTGTTATTTTTAGTTCTTGATTAAAAGATGAAAGAGAGGTGGATAGATTACTAATTAAAAAGATAAATATCATTATCACTAATTCAGCCCACCTAAACCTGCAATGTTTGTATCAAATGATTCCATTTAACAAAGTAAATTCACACTATTTTTTTTAATTTTAAAGTTTATAGAAAAACAGATATTTATTAATTTTTTTATTTCGGGTTGATTTTTAGTTTCAAGGATGATTTTTTATTTTTTTAAATTACTAATAAATTTAAAATGATTTTGGATAAAAAATGTATAAAAAACCAGAATTTTAAATAAAAAACAACATTAATTTTTTTAAATACTGTCAAGTGGGCCGCTAAGGCAAAAGAATTTAGTAATAATTTAAGAGTATTTTTGGGTAAAACAATTTCGTCCAACGATAAATCACGAGTTAAATATTCAGTAATAATTCATAGCTTAAAAGAATTCAATAAATTTAAGAGGGGGAGAGAGAGAAAATAGCTAGTGATCAGCCAAAAAAGTAACGTCGCATCTCCCACCCCGTCATTATCTTCCATCTCATTTTAGTGAAAGGGGGAAAAAAAAAAAACAGAAAACGAAAAAGGGAAATTAACAGAGAGAAACGAGAGTGTTTGTGTGGGTGTGAAATCAAATCATTCTTTCAATATATCAGGATTCAAGAGAGAAAGGGTGTGCGTGAGATATAGATAGAGAAAAACCAAAAAAGAGAGAGTGTGCGTGCGTGTGCATTTCTCTATGTGAAATCTGTGGATTTTTTCACAGTTCTAATGGTTGATTAATCAAGAAGTAGCATTCTAAACGGAGATGGTTTCTAGCCGTTGATGTATTTATTTCAAATCTGAGTATCAGATCGGTTCTTATTTCTTATTTTTTTTTTTAAATTCCCGGACAACGAAGATTTAGCTTGAAATGAACGGAGGCGGCAGCGTAGAAGCTGCGGAGGCTGTGGCGGAAGCGTCAGCTCCGGTGGGAGCGCCGTTGCAGCTTGAATGGAAATTCGCGCAGGTTTTTGGAGAGCGAACGGCTGGCGAAGAAGTACAGGAAGGTACGGCACGATCTGTGGCTAGGGTTTGTGATTTTGTGTTGTTGGATTATTAATTATTGATTCATGTTCAATAGTGGATTTAAATGTTAATTTTCACGTGAAAATAGTTTTCAGTTATTGTTTTTTGTTTTCATGTGAGATTAATTTGGTTTCATTTTGATGGTTGAACTTGTTCGTGTTATTGAGTGGTATTAGAGTTGGTGTCTTTGTAGTATTAGAAGTGTGGCTTTGAAGCAATGCAGTGTACCTGAAGTTTCAGAGTTATTACGGGCTTAATGATTAGTCACTAGGGAGGGATTTATAGCTAAAATTAGAATTTTTTGCATGGGGGGTGTTACTAGTTTCATGCGACGGTGGTTACCTGTTTTGATGTTGTGGAGGATAGTCTGGATGGTCAGCTGTACTGTTTATTGATGGTAATACGGCTCATCGACTGTCTGTTATGTCTTGCAAGCCTGCTACAGAGTAACAGAGGCTTGTTGAATCATGCATCAATCTAATAAACTTAGTTCAATGCATGCAGTCTCTGCTGGGGTTCTTGCAAGCCAGGAAGTCTGGGGATTTAAGTAATCTTTTGCAATGTTTGTTAGAAAAAAAGTTATCCTTTTGTATTTTTTTGAGAAAAACTCATCTTTTAAATATTAATTGGTTCAATGTGTAACCTGGTTATCAGGCTCAAAATTTGTAGACTGTCACACATGTCATGAATATATGGAAAAAACTTCCTATGATAGCCGGAATTGTGATAACACAATGGGAAAGGCATTGGTAGGGAGGCGAGGGATTTTGGGCTCAAATATTATTGTTGACAAATGAAACAGAAGGTTTAATTCAAATGATAACACTGTAAGTTGTCAATGCAAACCTGGTTTACTGTAAATCTGTTACATTTGGAGCTGAGTCTGTGCCCACTGGTTGGCATAGAAAAGGTAGAAAAAGGAAAGTCACGGAAGAATGACTTGCTGTACTGACCAGTCAAAATGAAAGCTCATTGTAAGTTGTGGGCTTGTTATGTTTCAAGCCAAGACTTGCTGTACTGAACAGTCAGATTACTGGTATGCTGTTTTGTTAGGTAGGTGGTATTCAGACAAGAGGATTCCAAGGTTCTTTATGAACACTATGCTTATTGGGGTTTCTTGAGGTCGGTAATCAAGAAATAAGAATCATTCCCCACAACCCAATATCCTTTCCCAGCGGGGTGAAACATAGAAACCAAGTAAAAGTCAATTTGGAAGACATTTTTATCCATGAACTCTTTTACCTAAAATTTTCCTTGGAATTGTTGCATTTCTTCCTCACCTTCTTACTTCTTTTAGTCATGGGCTTTTGCAGTTGATATCATATCTGCCATTGAATTTGATAGAACTGGTGATCATCTCGCTACTGGTGATCGTGGAGGTCGAGTGGTTTTATTTGAAAGAACTGACACAAGAGATGTAAGCAAGTACAAGCATATCTTTAAAACATTTTTTTTCACTTGCTGTTGAGGTGATATAGCTCTATGACATGAACTTATATTGTTTAGCATGGTGGAAATCGGAGAGATCTAGAGAGGATGGATTTTCCAATTAACAGGCATCCTGAATTTCGTTATAAAACAGAGTTTCAGAGCCACGAACCGGAGGTATTTATTTTCCCCCTATTTTAAGTGTTTCCCCCCTGTTAATCACTGAGATTCATATATGTTCAGGTATGTTGGTATATTTGTTTTAATCTTTCTGGATTCAGGATTTGATAAGTCTTTGTTTTTGTCCATCTATCTTAGTTTGATTATCTAAAGAGCTTGGAAATTGAGGAGAAGATCAACAAGATTAAATGGTGCCAGTCAGCCAATGGTGCATTGTTTCTTCTGTCGACTAATGACAAAACCATCAAATTTTGGAAGGTAGGGTAGAACATATTTTTTTATAATTTTTTATTTTTCTACTATCAATTTTTAGCTACAGTGTAGTAGGTAATTTGTATTCCTCTAGCTTTCTCGGCGGTTTCATTCCAAGTTTCTAACCTATAGAAATGCTTTTTAGTATGAACTCTCAAGGGTCAGTCTATTAGTTAATGTTTTGCAACTTCATTAACTAATAGAATGACTTGACGAGTTGGAGAAAGCTGGAAAAAAATGGTTTTTTTATTTTTTTTTGTCAGTGGTGTTTATCTAATGTGCTCGCTCTAATGGTGGACAGGTTCAAGAAAAGAAGGTCAAGAAAATATGTGACATGAATGTTGACCCTGCAAAAGCTGCTGGAAATGGTCCTCTAGCAGGTCCAGGCATGTCAACAAGCTCCAAAACATATACTGCCAACGGAGGATGTTTGGATAAAACCTTGGGTTTGGGCAATGACTTTTCTTTCCCACCCGGGGGTGCCTCATCTCTACATTTACCTGTGGTAGTCGTGTTCGCTCTAACATGCTGTCTGTTCATGGAAATCTTGATTTTGACATCTGAAAATGCTTATTATAATATTTCCTACTTTTGTGATCTCTGGTAACACCTATTATATGTTTATTATCCAGATGACCAGTATTGAAACGAGCCTTGTGCCCAGGTGTCGGAGAATATATGCTCATGCCCATGACTATCACATTAACTCCATTTCTAACAACAGGTGCATCCCCTTACCACATAGATGTGCAACTCCATTTTCTACATACCTTGTCTTTAACATCCATTATTAAGTTGTATATATATGTTTTTTGTGTTTTTTTTACTCAATGTCCATTTTCATTACGCTGTCATTTCCTTTTAATTGAGATCTTGTAATGCATGTAACTTTGAAGAGCAATGTAATCTTATGGTACTTCTTTGAAGAAACAAGTCTGCTATATTTTGATTTTTTGGATAGTTTTATATTGTTGTCCATAATTCATGTTTTGAAAATTTCCAGAATGTTGTCAAATTCGAAAGCATGCTTGTTTCCTATAGTCACGACATTCTACATTATCGGCTATTCCTTTGTTTTTTCATTTGCAGTGATGGTGAAACTTTTATATCTGCTGATGACCTGCGAATAAATCTCTGGAATTTGGAAATAAGCAATCAGAGTTTCAATATTGTTGATGTTAAGCCTGCAAACATGGAGGATCTGACTGGTAATAATCCCTGTATTTTGCATGAAATTAAACATCCATGTATTTTATGATGTTTTTGACTTTTAATTGTTGTCTAAGGGGTACTCTGGTTGGATAGAGTCTACAGAGATTCTGTTCAGAGTCTTATTGAGCTTGATATGTTATCTTTCCTGTTGTGTATGTGCTGCTGTTTTTTCTCTCTCATCCCCATTTCTGCAAGCTTGGGTTTGATGCAAGACCAACATTTCTCTTCATGCTGTGCTTATTCATATAATTGTTTTTGATGAATGAAGCATGTTTTTATCTATTTGATTTCAATATTGAAAATCACTGTAGTGTTCTGTTTGCTATATGAAATTGTCTTTGTATATTCACACCTTTGAATTCATGTATGCAGAGGTGATAACTTCAGCAGAATTTCATCCTACTCACTGTAATATATTGGCATATAGTAGCTCAAGGGGCTCAATTCGTTTAGTTGACATGCGACAGTCAGCTCTCTGTGATTCTCATACCAAATTGTAAGCACTTCATTTTTGTCAAATTGGTTCTCTCTTTTGTCATGTTTTCATTTATCATGTAAATGAATGTATTAATGTAGCATGGGATTTTTAATTTTTTTATGTTATCTCTTGTACAGAGTTACTTTTATCTTTTCTCATGAATATATACATTTTGCTCTCTACTGGCCCAGGTTTGAGGAACAAGAGGTGCCCGGTTCAAGGTCCTTCTTCACTGAGATAATTGCCTCAATCTCAGATATTAAATTTGCCAAGGATGGGAGATATATTCTCAGCCGTGATTACATGACTCTTAAGGTTTTTACTTTTTTTTGGTATTTATTTCTCAGTTCAAGCACACTATTTCAATACAGATTTTGCTGCTGTTTCATAATATATATCACCTTGTGCTGGATGATTTTCTAAACCATGTTGCATGTGGAGGTTGATCACTTAATCTAAGTTGCACACTACAAAACCTAATCCTGTGTTTTTATTTTTAATGCTAATGATGCATTTGTCACGAGGTTAAAAGATTGAGGTGAATTATCAGATGAGTAATTTTTATTAGTAATCATTTAAGGTGTAAAGGTTAGTTGTTAGTAGAAAGAAAGAGAAAAAGGATTAAAATACTGTTGGTTGTAAGATAATGACAATCACAAAATTGTTTGAATTTTATTAACTTATTTGAAAAGGAACAGAGGGGAAAAAATATAATAGCTCTGTGTGCATGAGGGGGGCTTGGGCACCCTCATTTTGGGATCACTACCCACCCATAAGCCTCCCATCCAACCAGCTCTAAGAGTGAAAAAGTATTGACAGAATATTAAAAATTGATAATCTCGTACTTCTGTTTTTGTTCTGTTCCACTGCGGCACTTGTTTTCACAAAGTCTGGATTTCTTGGTTCAGTTGTGGGACATAAATATGGACTCTGGACCAGTTTCCACCTTCCAGGTTCATGAATACCTGAGACCAAAGGTGAAATATTCTTCTTGAGAATCCTCTTCGCAATTTTAGATGGCATTTAGTAGAGATCATGCTGTACTAATCCAATGTGATGTGGTTTTGTTCTTTGCTATTGACCAGCTTTGTGATCTGTATGAAAACGATTCCATCTTCGACAAATTTGAGTGTTGTCTGAGTGGAGATGGACTTCGAGTGGCAACTGGTTCCTACAGGTGTGCTTCATATATTTGAATGATCCACTAGCCCTTACCATTGTCCTGTTAAAGGATGCCTTACACATCACATGATACTCTTTTCTTTGTCATTTCAGCAACCTATTTCGGGTGTTTGGTTGTACTGATGGAAGCACTGAAGCAACAACACTGGAAGCCAGCAAGAATCCAATGAGGTACATTTGAGTGTGAATTAAGGAGATTTTTTGTAAATGATAATACGAGAAGGGTTTTTTTGCACACTCCAAATATACAAAATTGTGTCAAAATACTCTTGATGATCATTCCTCTGTAATGTGAACTGAAATTTAACATGACTATGCTGGTTTTCATACAACTCTTGCTGGCCATATTCTGTTTTCATTTGTTTAATTTATATTATGAACTGAACAGGAGACAGGTTCAAACCCCGACAAGGCCTTCTAGATCTCTGGGTACCCTTTCCCGTGGTTTCAGGCGAGGTCTGTATATGTTGGAGGAAGTTTACTGCTTCTTTTTGCCGAGTTCCCTCAATAATTCCATGTGGTCTCGCTTAATTGTCCATCGTCTGACCTAACCCTAGACATGTATTTTTTTTCCTCGAGTTTAACATCCTCTTTCCTTCTTGACATCCAAAGGAGCTGACACCTCTGGAGCTGATACAAATGGAAATGCGTTTGATTTCACAACCAAGTTGTTGCATCTAGCATGGCATCCAACTGAAAACTCACTGGCCTGTGCTGCTTCAAACAGCCTTTACATGTATTATGCATGAAGATGGTCCTGGACGAACACGTACTCCGGCTAGGCAAAGCTGCAGTCGCTACCTCTCGCAAGGGCTTTGCCGCCTTCTCTCCCGACACACGTGGATTGTGGAAGCTTCACCATTTAACGGAGATTGATGTTGCTGTTGTTCAAGTATCAAGGAAGTACTATGACTTTAGCTCCCAGGCAGGCATGCCTCACTAATTATATTCTTTCACACGGAAAGTGCAGTTCTATCCTCATATTTTTTTTGTTGGTTTAGGTAAAAAGGAAATGCAATCTTAAACAATTGTTTCTACATAGTGCTGCAGTGCTGCAACGTTGTGGACCCTATGAGGTCTTAAATCCAACCTGGGCAAAGGAGCTGTTAGGTCGAATCAATCCTCATTGATACTTTGGGCGTCATCCATGTACCATTAGAACTTAGAACTCGAGGCTTGTGAAAATTTTATCATGATTATTGTTACTTCATATTCTAACCATTCTTTCTCCCCTTCCAAAGTTTTCTGGTTTTTCTGGTCTTTGCAAAATAATGATCCTTTTGGGAAGAACTAAAAGTCTTAATGCGAATGGTTCTTCTCTATTTAGCTCATTTATGATCGTCAAATTATGTAAAGACCGAGTATTAATGATTCTGAGAGCACCCCTCGTTCCACAAATTGAAATTTCACCGTTTTCTTTTGTTGGGTTTCTGACCTCCTCTTTCCTGGTTTGCCTGTATGATGCGATTAGAAGTCGTCGCTTGAATTATAAGCAACAGGGTAGATACGAAATTATGCTCTAAAAATGTTTATTTTTATTTTTATCTTTTATATAAATAAAATAGTGATTTTAAATTATTTTCATGATATTAAAATGAAAAGTATTTTAAAAAACTATATTATAAAACAGTCACTAAATGCCTCCTCAAGTCAGGATGAAATAACACTGCTGTCATCATTATAATGGATGAACTTTTGTTGCATTTTCCTTGCTTTACGGACCGTCCAAGATAATTCCTTTTCCTTTGCGTCGGCAATGCTTATGCATTGGTTAATAATATGATCATATTGCTTTAACGACCCTCTTTTCAGCTCGAGAAGAGGAGCCCTCCGAATATTACACTGAAAGGAAACGAATTACATTATTTTATTTTGTTAAATAACATTCTGATCGATTGGAACGATTTAGTAACTGTTTATAAATGTGTTTGAAGTTTTTTTTTTTAAATATTTTTTTGTTTAGATATGTATCAATTTTTTTTATATATTTTAATAAAAATATTTTTTTCCTCAGCATATAAAAATATATATATTTTTTAAATATTTTTTGTTTAGATATGTATCAATTTTTTATATATATATTTTACATCAGCATTAAAAATAATATAAAATAATAAAAATTTTTAATTTAAAATAATTTTTTTTTTCAAAAATTACTTTGATGGAACCTTTACCATGAATCAATTTACACTTGATCTAAGACAATAATAATAATAATAATAATAAATATTTAGGAAGGGAGAAAATTAAACAACTATTTTTTGGCGAGATCGCTCTTTGTGATGCCGGTAGATGAAACCCGTTCCTGTCCATTTCAATCTCGACTCTCAAAGTCCCGAGAAAATTTAGATCTTTTTTAAAAATGGTGTTACTTAGAAAATATCCTGGTAGTTAAGATATTATATTTCTTTGTGTTTTAAAATTGAAAATGACCGTTTTTAATTTATTTTCTTCTTTTTTCCCTTCCATAGCTCTTAAGAAATTCTTGAAAAAAAATATTCAATAGGCGGGATTGACATTAGCTCATGTAGCTGTTTAACTTCTTGCGCCATAAGAAAAAAAATAAAGGATTAAAAAAGAAAAATATTACTCTAACAACCAAAATGTGACATTTCTACATATTAGGGGACTAGAATGGATTTCACCCATTAAACTTGATCCGGAAGTAAGCCAACACGCATAGCATACGTGCTATCGACATTAACTGTTATTCTTTTAAAATGACTGTAATATCCTTTGTTCTTTTGACAAAACGATGTCTTTTAAGCTTTTTTGACCCCAGCAATTGACTTTGATAGCCCCATTTCAGTAATTGAGCAAGTGGAAGTAAGCCAACACGCATAGCATACGTGCTCTCGTCGTGAACTGTTATTCTTATAAAATGACTGTAATATCCTTTGTTCTTTTGACAAAACGATGTCCTTTTAAGCTTTTTTGACCCCAACAATTGACTTTGATAGCCCCATTTCAGTAATTGAGCAAGTTCAGAATCCAAATCCCACGAGGAGAAGATGACCGCCTCTTGCCATTGCCAATCCGAGTAAGTAACGGTCTTATCGCCGTAATAAATACCCTCTTCTCCCTCTCATTTCTCATCAAATTTTTAAAGAAAGCTTTTCTTCTTTTTCATAAGAATCTCCTCTCGGTTCTGTCAATTCTTGTTGACAGAATAAAATGATGAAGGCGGACGGGGAGCAAGATCAAGTGTCAATGTCAGTAGATTATCAAGAATATACCGCAGAGGATGCTAGCTCCGAAACCGACGAGTCGTCTGATCCACGACCTGATGATGCTTCTGATCAATTCAAGAATTTCACTCGAAATGGAATGATCAAGATTGGAGAAGAAGCAAGCGAGTATGAAGCACTGAGAAGGAGGTTTCTTGCGGGCATGAAACAATATGCCAAGGACACAGATGTTGTTGCCTTACACAAGATTTCGGGCTCTACTTTGGCGGTTCAGGCCCGGTTCGCTGCGTTTAGGGCTCATGAAGGGGCCGTTTTAAAGAAGAGTGAAGGGAAATGGCAAGGAAAAGGAGAAGGGATGCCACATATAATGTATGGCTGGTACGGTGGTTCAAAGGAGGAAATCACTCAAATAATTTCTCATGGTTTTAGTCGGTGTAATGGTCAATCTCATGGTGTCGGTGTTTATTTGTCTCCTACCAATTTTCTCCTTGATGGGTGTGTTTCTTTCCCTTTTAAATTAGTTTGAATTTACTACTACTTATTTTTCACTATAGGGAAATGCTAATTTAGGACAGGACCCATATATGTTTTAGTGTTTCTGATATTGGGTAATGTTAATTTAGTGCTAATGCATCGTGTGTGTGTGTTTCACGTTTGAAATCATTTATTAAATTCATGTAGAAAGTAATTGATGATCTTGTCCAAAAGGGAGAAAAAGGAATTGATCTCCGAGCTTGGAAGTTGGCATTCGGTGTTAAACAGTTCAGTGTATTAAGTAAAATTCGATGCTGATGAAATTTGGTGGTAGTGTTTTGAGCGAATGTGGATTGTTCCGTGTTAGTGAATGCAGCATCCTTCGTCCCCTCAGGTTTCCATGAATATTTTTTATCTGCAAATCTTTAAAAGTTGCTCAATTAATGTATTACTGCAGGCTGGCATCTTCAAGTGCTGATGAAAATGGGACAAGGCATATGTTGTTCTGTAACGTCTTAATGGGGAAGATGGAAGTGATTCCTGCTGGTTCCAAGCAAATATATCCAAGTTCAGAGGAGTTTGACACTGGTGTTGACAATCTTGAAGAACCAAGAAGATTGGTTGTGTGGAGTGCTTTCATGAATTCTCACATTTTCCCCACTCACATAGTGAGTTTTAAGGTCCCTTCTTTCCATGTTTTGCTAAGAAAACAGATCAGCGACCTGAAAAAACACGGTCCGATTCGTGTTGTTGCTCTATTTCCTGCACTGGTAAAGTTTTTGGGTCCTGCCAAGAAGGCTTTGATGGCAAAAATGTTTGATGACTTGCGCCAATGTAAGATTACCCGACTGCAGCTGGTCAAGAGTCTGAGGAGGGTTGTTGGGGAAGACCAGCTGTTGATTGCGATCATTGAGTCATACCGAGACAAGCTTGTGGTAAGAAAGCATCAAGCAGAACATGCAAGGCACAGGCAGCAGCTTATATAAGAGGGAAAATGTTCTGATAACCAAGATGGTGCTCGGCGTACATTCAGATTTCATGATTTTACTGGTGGCATCCTATTGTCAGTTTTTTGCACGAACTAGAAGTTTGCCTGTTATCTCTTCTGCATTGTTTTGTTTTGTATAGCTGGGTTGTATTCAGTTGTTTTTGTGCTGTTGGGAATTTTTCCATACCTTGTAGCTGTACTATACTCCTGTTCTAGCTGATTTTTGACTGATGAAATGAAAATACTCTACGAATAATCTGTTGTGGACAAACAAAATCATACCAATATCTAGCTTGATTGCTGTTCAACTACATATAAGGAGTGGACACTATAACAACTTGGAGCTTGCGTGGGAAAAAAGAAAAAAAAACAGAAGAAAATCATAGCTGGTCAACAACATTTAACATAACTATTTTTCAATAGAGATGGATATGAAGGTGAACTAACAACAACAAAACGCAAAATAACTGCACTGTTTTCTCAACTACGCCAACAATTCAACAGAAATCTCCCCTCTATATATATTATCCCAAAGAAAAGTCCTGGAATATCACTGGTCACAATTTCCTGCAATCATCTTTTGCTTGTATCTTGCCTCATTGTCTTGTGATCAGGCCCTGGAACATTACCGGCATGCCAACTTTCAAGTGTCTTTTCTTGTCTCTCTTCGTTGGTTTGTCATTTTTTGGTGGCGAAGCATCTCGTAATCTTCTGCAATTGCCAAATTTGCCTCCTGTCCCGAACCTGCCTAAACCAGCATTGCCACCGTTGCCTTCTGTACCAACTCTGCCACAGCCCACCTTCCCAACCACTCAACCTTCACTTCCTAAGCCCACTTTGCCTCCGCTTCCTAGCCTCCCTACGATGCCAACAATGCCTGCAGTTCCGAAGCTCACCTTGCCTCCGCTTCCCAGCCTACCTACGATGCCAACTCTGCCTACTGTCCCAAAGGTCACCTTGCCTCCACTTTCAAGCATGCCCTCAATACCCACAATCCCAATCCCAACAGCACTTCCCTCCATTCCATTCCTCTCCCCCCCACCGGCTACCACTAAGCCTTGAGTTTCTTCACTGTGTTCCATGGAGGGAGAGCTTATATGCACCCTTAGTATGGCTGTGAGATTTTCATGATGTTGTGTGGCAGAATGCAGAATTCTCTCTCTTTTGTCCAAAGAGTATTACAGGGGTGTTTAGCTTTCGTTTCAGTTCTTCCTCTTCTTTTTGTGTGTGTTGTATTGTATTTTGATTCATTCTGTATTTATGCTCTGGTACTTAAGACATATATCATCACTGTATTATGTTTTTCGATTTTTGTTTGTTTCAAAACCCTTATATCCGCGTGCTGAAAAACGGAATGGCTGACTGATGGTGTTCTTCCTAGACACCAGCTCCCGTGGTCATATGGTTTTCTTACATCCTGTTTTGAATCAAATTCCACGTAAATATGAATTCAATTAGTGGTTTATTACAGTTCTAATATCGGAAATAAAATACCACATAATTTTCAACCATACTATTCGCCATACTTGGGGAAATTAACTATTTCGACTATTTTAATTTTAAATCATTTTTTTAATTAAAAAACAATTTTAAAATTAAGTTCCGCATATTACAAAACAGAGGTTAGTCCATTGTAATTATTGATCCCTTAAATGAAAAGAATTGGAATAGGAATTTGAATCTAAATGGTTCAAATTGTCCTTTCCTCCTTTTTTTCCTGGAATATTAAGGATAAAAATAATTAGAAACATGTCTCTGCATTTTCTATTTTAAAATTATATAAATTTATTTTAGAAAACTAATCAAAAGAAAACAACTGTTAAAATATATTCTCTTAAAAAGTAAAGTGAATAAGAATTTGATTTCAGGAATCCAAGTATAGAAAACTAAACTCTTTTTTCAATTGAGGACACTTTCCACCCTTGAGAGATTGTATTAATTAAAAGAAAAAATCTGGGCCAAAATGAAAAGTAAAAGTATTTTTTGGGGGGTTAAATTGAATTTTTCTGAATTTGTTTTTCGAAAAACTAAATGTATTACACTCCAATCCCGCCATCCTTACCTGCTTTTTAAAAATATAGTTACACATCACCAGAAGCCAGTCCTCTGCAAAAACTCGACAGATGATTTTGCCTCGAAACCTAGTATCGTTATCCCAAACAAAGCAAGCCCATGCTCGCATCATTGTCTCCGGTCTCTCAGGCAAAGCATCCCTTATGGGTCATCTCCTTTCTTTCCTTGCTATATTCCCTTCCAGCTCTTTTGATTACTCCCTCTCAATTTACCGTACAATAAAAAACCCAAACGTTTTTTCCTCCAATAACATGATTCGGTGCTTTGCCAAGAGTGAATCGCCTCTACAATCACTTGTTCTTTACTCTTGTGTTTTAAGAAACTGTGTAAGACCCAATAACTATAGTTTTACTTTTCTCTTGCAAGCTTGTAGTAAGGGTCTGGGTTTGTATGAAGGGGTTCAGGTTCATGGGCATGCGCTTAAACTTGGTTTTGGTGAGGATGTTTATGTGAGAAATGCATTGATCCATTTATATTCTTCTTGTCGTAGAGTTGAGAGTTCAAAACAAGTGTTTGATGAAAGTCCGCATCATTGTGACGTTGTTACTTGGAACGTAATGCTGGCTGGTTTTGCAAGAGATGGGCGTGTTAGTGCTGTAGAGAAATTGTTTGATGAAATGCCTGAAAGAGATGTCATTTCATGGAATACGTTGCTTATGGCTTATGTTCATAATGGGAAACTTGAAGAAGCCTTGGAGTGTTTTAAGAGGATGAGAGAGAGTGGGTTAGTACCGGATGAGGCCACGTTGGTGATAATGCTCTCAGCATCAGCACAATTAAGTTTGCTTGAAAATGGTCAGTCGATTCATTCGATTATAGATTCTTTGAATCTCCCAATGACTATTAGCATTGGGACTGCGCTTGTGGACATGTATGCAAAATGTGGACGCATTGAACAGTCTAGGCTTCTGTTTGAAAACATGCCTCGAAAAGATGTTTCTACATGGAATGTTATGATTTGTGGATTGGCCTCGCATGGACTTGGAAAGGATGCTCTCACACTCTTTCAGACGTTCTTAAATGAAGGACTTCATCCCATGAATGTAACCTTTGTGGGGGTTCTGAATGCTTGTAGTCGAGCAGGTTTGGTTAAAGAGGGCAAACATTATTTTCAGATGATGACAGATAGCTATGGCATTGAGCCGGAGATGGAGCATTATGGCTGCATGGTTGACCTCCTAGGACGAGCTGGTTTAGTATCTGAGGCTATCAGAGTGATTGAGAGCATGGCTATCTCACCAGACCCGGTGTTGTGGGCGATTGTTCTTTGTGCTTGTAGGATTCATGGATTAGCAGAATTGGGTGAAAAAATTGGGAATAGACTAATAGAACTGGACCCAACCTATGATGGACATTATGTGCAATTAGCTAGTATTTATGCCAATTCCAGGAAATGGGAGGATGTAGCTAGAGTTCGAAGATTGATGACTGAGAGAAACACTAGTAAAGTTGCAGGTTGGAGCTTGATAGAAGCCCAAGGAAAAGTACATCGATTTGTTGCAGGGGATAGAGAGCATGAGCAGTCACTAGAGATACAAAAGATGCTTGAAGTAATTGATACTCGGTTAGCAGCAGCTGGTTATGTCCCCAACATTTCACCTGTCTTACATGATATTGGAGAGGAAGAAAAGCAGAATGCAATTAAGGTGCACAGTGAGAGGTTAGCTATTGCATTTGGTCTTTTGGTTACAGGGCCTGGGAGTTGCTTTCGGATTGTGAAGAATCTGAGGGTTTGTTGGGATTGTCATGAGGTGACCAAGATGATAACAAAAGTGTTTGAAAGGGAGATAATTGTAAGGGATGGGAGCAGATTTCATCATTTTAAGGAAGGGAAATGCTCATGTCTAGATTATTGGTAGAGTAAAAGTATTTGTTGATAGTTTGTTTTCTTTCATTAGGTCTTTGCTGGAAGTTTCCAGCATTATTCTCTGTGTGGCAGGTAATAAGGATGAACGATTCTTTCTTCTGTGCTGTTTTGTTACAACACCGATTTTGCTACACAAGTCACCGCTAGCTGTATCCATAACTCTGCCTCTGTTTGATTTGACTATTGCCAGGTGCAACGTAGCTGGACCCAATTCTGGGAAAATTGTGAAGCTGCAAATTCATTAACTTCCAGCATAAAAGCAGCTACCTTAAATATAGCACAGAATGAAAGGACTTTCTTGTTAGCAATGCAAAGGTCAGGGTTTTCAGGTTGGTGTACTATCCAGGTGCTTTCATGATTTGTCTTGGCTGTCTTGTTGACAGGCCATCTGATTTATACCTTCATAATGAAATTTCATTTGGACTGTTAGCAGCATCATTTTTTTGTATGTTTCTCTGATGTGTAATTACCGTTACATAATGACAGGGCAGAAAATTTCCCAATTTTACCAATCAGTGCCATATGCCACCCATTAACTTTATGCATACTGCAGTGGCAAGCTTTATTAACCCTGGAACGGGCTATTTCATAATAATTTTGTGAAATCATATTTCTGAAGTAGCGTGTATTATGAATAGAATACCTGTATTTTATCTTAATGTCAAAAGAGAGGAAACCTATGAAGAGAGTTTTGTCATTCTCATTCAAGATAGTGCTGACTTTTGAATTCTTTTTGGTGCTAGAGTGGTCAGCAATAGATCAGGTAGCAAAGTATCTTTAGAAGATTCTTTTACTTTGTTGCAATCATCTCTTAGCTTATATTTTAAACAGGGCTATAAATGTTGCTCATTAGAATATAATTAGATTAGACCTTAGCTATCTGTATGCAAAAGTATGTTTACTGGCATTTAAGTGTATTGCAAGTTGTATGATCAGACATTTCCATAAGGTAACGATTGTAGTTAATATATGCTATTTTAGATTCATTAGCTATTTTTGTTAGTTCTGTGTTCTTAGTTAAAAACAAAGCACTAACAACTTCATCAAATTCTTTTGTGAATTAAATGACTAAACTCTCTCTCTCTCTCTCTCTCTCTTTCAGCTGATTTGTTAAGTGCATCGATTCTGGTCAGATATTATTCACCATTCATTTATGTTCAAGTTCCAGTTGGATATCAGAGTTAAAAGTACAGATATATGACATGCAGGTTTTGGAGTTTCTGCACAATTAACAAGAACAATATCTAGGAGAAAGGTACTGCATGGTATTCATCTAAGCTTTGTTCTTCAACGAATATAGAGTTTCGATTATTGGAATGTGCCTTGTGGATTTTCTGTTTATCATATATTGTTAGGTTTCCTGTTTCAGGACCTATTCCTCGCTAAACACGTAGTATGCACATGTATGTTTTTTGTCTGTAAAACTATTTTGAAGGAAGAGCAAATAATTGCCATCGCAGAATAGTGGATCTGCTGAAACTATTGTTGGAGTTCATAGAAAATGATAATAAATCATAATTCATTCGTCATATTGAAACAATTTGAATCTATGTTCAACTCATAGAAAATTAAAATAAATAAACAAATGAACCCCTTGTCTGGTTGAAAAATAAACTTTCATTTTTATTCCTTTCTGTAGTGGCCTTTTATCTTGGGCCAAGAGAGAAACTATTTAGAAGTTTGAGACATCACCATTATTTCCTCCAGGAATGAATGGCGTGGTGTCCCTTCTGGATATCATTCCTAGCTGGCTCGTCTGCAATGGCCATTTTGGGCCACAGTCTGTCCTATTATTTTCAAAATTCTTCTGATTCAAGCTCGTAGCATTTGTTGGATGACTGGGATTTATCTCCTTTTCTGATATATTCATTTAACCATTTCTTTTCTCTTTTGCAATTTAAGTTGGTAGGATTCTTTGGATGACTGGAACTCACCATCTTCTGATATTTATCCCTTAACATTTTTGCTTTGTGCTGGCACTCAATTATGAATGAAAAACTTGTTCAGCAATGTGCTAATTTGATTAACAAACACAGAATTTTGTAGGAACACCATTCTGGACAGCTCCTGAGGTGATTCAGAACTCAGAAAGATACGATGAGAAGGTACTGTTCAAGACTTGGAGACTTTTTTTTTCCCCATTTAAATTATAAACAGCGTCAAGAGTGGTTTGTTTGTTCAGTGATTGTAACAGCATTTGTTATTTATTTTTAAAAAAGTCATCCATGTTGAAAAAGATGAAGCAATTTGTTGGATGTAATATGTAAATTTTCTCTTTTAAATAAGATTTTGGTGAAGATTCCTGATTAGAATGATCAAGTGCTTCTTCAGTATCACGTGGATGTGCGTGTAAAAATTCCAATTAAATCAAGTGCTTTTGATGTTTGATTCACATAATCAACCAAGCTCATTCATTTTTTAAAGCATTTAATTCTCAATGTGCTAATTTCTGAACCTGAAAAGAGAGTTTTAATTGCTATGGTATGCTATGACCTTGCCAAAGAAGGCAAAAAAATCCAATGAGATTTGCTACAGCTTGCTTTTCTTTTATGAAGCTAATTAATTCTGCTGTCGAAACGGTGGTCCTTCCCAGTTTGATTTATTAAAATTATTTTTAAAAATGATTTTCGTTTAAAAATATATTAAAATAATATTTTTTTTATTTTTAAAAAATCATTAACACCCGAGTCTATAATCTCTAAGCATCAAGTGATCACTTGGTAGGGAATGGATGGCTCGAATGAGGCATAATCACGGACTGACTGGCGAATTGATCATCATTGAAAAAAAGATAAAAGCAATTTCAAGCCTCTGTCTGTATGGGAGTGTGATTACGGTAGTTTTTTAAAATATTTTTCGTGCCGAAATACATCAAAATGATATTTTTTTTATTTTTTAAAAATTATTTTTGACATCAGCATATCAAAATGATCTAAAAACACCAAACCGTTGGTTTTTAAAACGAAAAAAAAAATCAATTTTTTTGGAATCGCAGGTTGCAACGAACTCCCAAACAGGGGCTAAAAAACTATCAAGAACAGGCAAATAACCAGCTAGAAAAATCTACAGAAAAGATCTTTTCACTCTGTTATGATTTGAGTTTCATGGTGTGCATGCATGCTTACACTTAATTTGGAATGAAAGAAACTCCAGGTGGCATCCGAACAGCTGTTCCTCTCCTGATAACATTTTACAGTCTATAATCGTCCCTGTAAAGAATAGACTTTTGCATACTGTTACTTGTAAATCTGCAACTGGACCCCACTTTGATCGATACAAGTTATATTAGTGGATTAGATTGATCTAGCAAGTATTAAACATAACTTTGTAGTAGCGATTGGCTCCTACGTTTGTTATCCTTGACCAATGAATTCTTTCCATTCATCAAAAAAGAACAAGAAGGAACAGTACGAGAATCCAACAACAATGTATGGTGACCACTTCAAACTCCATGCGGATGCGAGGGCATTCCTCCAGAAGAGAGGCCGTGTCCTGCAAAATCCTAGATTTTGGGATCTCTTGCTAGTCTATTGCTCAAGACTGGAGACATTTTTTTAATTATAAACAGTGATGAGAGAGGTTTGTTTGTTCAGTGGTACAGCATATTTTATTTACGTTCAAGACAGTCATCCATGTTGTAATAATTGAGTTGAAAAAGATGACTCTGATTTGTTGGATGTATTATGTAAGATAAGAGTGATCATTTGTGGTTCGTTTTTTATAAAAAAAAACAATTAAATTGACAAAAAAAAATATGAAACCGAATCAGACCCGGTTTAAACTGACCGGTTTTGGTTTGTTTTTTTAACTAAAAAACTGAAAAATAGTTTTGGTTTTTTTAGGTTTTTTTATTTTATTTTAACCAAGTTTTCCCTTTTTCCATTTAACCAAAATGGAAGAAAAAAAGAAAAAGAACCGAAACAGAAGAATAAGAAAAATTATAGCATTTTTTTTTTAAATTTGAACCGGTTCGGTTTACCGGTTTTTTACTTAAAATCGAAACCAAACCAAACAAGAAGTTTGAAAAAAGAAGAAGATTTAATCGGGTTTTTTCTCAGTTCGGTATTTCTCGGTTAATTTTTTTCCCCTCAGTTTAATCGATTTTTCGGTTTTTTTTCTCAACCCTAATGTAAGACTTAAATAAAATACGAGTGAAGATTTCTAATTAGAATGGCCAAGTGCTTTTTCAGTATCATGTGGATGTCAATGTGTAAAAAAGCCAGGCAAATCAACCTGCTTTTGATGTTTGGTTCACATAAACGACCAAGCTTATTCATTTGTGAAAGCATTTAATTCCCAATGCGCTAATTACTGGAACCTGAAGAGTGGGTTTTAATACTGTGGACTTGTTGAAGAGGGCAAAAACTCTCAAAAAACATGAGCTCGTTAAAGAAGGAAAATAAAATCTAATTAGATTTGCTACAGCTTGCTTCTCGTTTAAGGAGCTAATTAAACATTGATTCACAGTTGGTGGTGCAGCTACTTAAGTCTGCAGCCGATACGGTGGTCCTAACCAATCGGACTGTAATCTCTAGTATCATGAGATCAATAGCTACGGAATGGATTGTTCTTATTAATGAACCATATCATTTAAAAGATTAAATTATTATTTGAGATCTAAGAATATGATTTATATTATTCTCTAACATATTCATTCAAGTGAAAGATTTTTGAACTTGAAATTTACATAGATTCGCATTACTTTGTACTTGATTTTTTTTTATCAAATAGAATAAGGGTGGTGAGATTTGAACTCGTGACTGTTGGGTCAACGAAACTCTGATACCATGTTAAGAAATCATCTCAACTAAAAATTTAAGCTATTAGATAAGATCCAAAATATAATTTATATTAGACAAATGAGGCATATTCTGTAAAAGAAAACAGATTTCACGGATTGGCTGGGGAATTGATCATCATTGAGAAAAGGATAGAGCAGATTCTAGCCTCCTAAAACATTCACGGGTTAACTATCTTTGTTTTATCCGAATTGGCGAGGCAGAATTTCCAAGAAGATAAAAATATTTCAAAGATTTGGCTAGTAATTTCTGTTAGATTTGGCATAAACAAGTTCTATCAGGCAGAAAATAGATACTCAAGCAATCAAGTACATAACCATCACCTCAATGTGCAAATAATCAACTGAAAAGGTGATCAGAGAAAAAGAATCTAGGCAGATATTTGGAAGCTATCTATAAAAAAATTACACCTCAATGTGCCATAGACATGCAAGAACAAAGAGAAAGAAGCAATTCCTGTAAAGGTCCACCCCCAATCATCTTGTCAGTGTATATTCAGTGACAATCTGATAATAGCTTTTGCTAAGAGTTTATAAAGCAATATTGGATCATGTTACCTTAATAAACCTCAGAATTTATATGAGCATCATTTGTTTTAAGGCCATCTTATCAATGAAACTTAGAGAATCAGAAATTAGCCCCTACATGTATGAATCAATGAATTGAGAATTGTTTGCTAAAGAAAAAGAAAAAAAAGACGACAGGAAACCTCCAAATGCAGCTCCCTTGGACGTCACCAGCTAGCCCTCCTCTCGAGCAAAATTAATAAACGAAAAAAAATTGGTATCAGCGGTAATGCTCCATGTGGAAAGGATTTGGAATCATCTGAATCTCATATTCTTGAATCGGGCCTGTATGATCTTCTTCTAGCAGCATTTGGCATTTGCGAAAATGACCCTGGCCAATTGGTGAGGCTGGAATCAGAAACTCCAAGTTCAAGATAGCTATCAACAGCATCAGCAGTGAAGGGTTGATCCAGAGTTGATGTAGCCTGAGCCCAATAAGCGCTAGCCTCTGCTGTTTCCAGGGTTGATGGAACGTCAGCTTCCTCGTCATAGTAACCACTCAAGTCTAGCAGCCCAAAAATTTCTGAATGGAAATCATCATTCTCTGTTGCAGCAGCATCCCCATCAATGTCACTTGGCTGCAGGTTCTCTGCAGGATCCACCGTGAATACAGTTGGTGGTGCAGGATTGCTAGTGGATTTAATATCTGAATCAGCACCCATCAGATAATTTTCAAGCAAAGTTGATGGTTCAAAATAAAAAGACTCGAAATTGTCGGATTGCACGCCATTATCGAAGCCTGGTTCAAGCTCCAAGTGCAGCTGCTGGTTTTTCTCTTGAGATACGGTTTTTGCTTCCCCATTGAAACCCATTATTTGTTGCTTTTGGGCGTCTTCTTCAACCCTGGGCTTTTGAAACATGGTGTTTTTTGCATCATCATCATCGTCAGCATCCCTCTTTCTTGTGGTTGTGGTTGTTGCTTGTACTTTCTCGGAGGCGTGTGCTTCATTCTTTATCAATTGACAGAGGACAGTTTGTTCGGAAAGGGATGGCAGACTATACTCAAACATGATCCAGGAACCATTTTGGTCAGACTTCGGATTCTTGTAAGTGAATAGCTTTTTGAGGGCTGCGACTTGGCAAGTGTGGTCGATAGAGACAGTGAAAGGAGGGTTTTTGTACACCTGGTGCCATGTTCCAGGACCACCGCAGATTTTGCGGGCAAACTTCTGGCCTCTCTTATCGAGCTGTGTGAAGAAGAAGAGATCCTCGCCTTGGCGTTTGGAGAAGGAGTCCCAGATTTGCCAAGGTTCCCTGGCTTGGTCGCCAAAGAGGGGGCAATCTCTAACAGGAACATTGATGGCGGTGAAGAGATCAGGGTCAGTGATTTTTTTGTAAAGATAGAATTGAACCAGTTCTTGATCATCGGGGTGGAACCGATAACCGTGAGGCAATACCGCCATGGCCATTCTGCCAAAGCTAAGATCGTGTTTTGGATTAGATGAAGAAAAGGAATTGATGAAGACCGAATTCAAACGAAAGAGAGAAAATTTATCGATGAATAGATGGATGGATGAACAAGGAAAATCAGCATACTTGAAGATTTGATAAACAGAGGCAAGGCTGCTTACTTCTTTTCTTGACGATCAAGAAAGGAAGAAAGCAAGATTGGTCGAAACATGGAGGGAGAGAAGAGATTAGAAAATCCTACAAATATTCAGAAAGAAAAACGGAAACGCGAAACTGTTTAGCAAAGCCCATGAATTGAAATCTATACAGGAAAAAACGGTTTGTTTGTTGAGGCGGTAGCGGTTCAACGGTAACTAAATTTTGAAATCTTTTTATTAATCTGTTGCCGCTAACGTGGCAAAGGTGTTATGGAGGCAAACGCAGTACGGTACCGTACTAAAGTACTCATAACAGCTACCAAAATAGAAGCTTGATGAAGGGTGGATAATGACCATGGATGATGGCTGGGGATTTCGGGCATGTTTGGGAGAGCGGTTACAATATCTTTTCAAAGTATTGTACCGCGATTTATCGCCTGGGGACATAGTACAGGCCACTTTGCGAGTGGGGTGATTTCATGATGCTGTACTCTCAAGGACCAATCCAAAGGCTATCTAGTAATTGCATGTGAATATATTAAAATTTTAACAAGTTTATAAATGATGTAAAGATATTTATGATTAAATAAATTAAATTTATTAGATGTCGGTTTGATTTTTAGATAAAAGATACTTGAGTTAAATTGTGCTTGACTTGGGATCCGAAAATGATTAAATTTATTAAATTTAAAAATATAATCATTGATCGAAAGATTTATACACACGAATAAAGTTTCTATTTTTTCATGTAATTAAATTTTTTATTGTGATTTTAATACTATGTTTAATTTAGTTTTTAATAAAAGAGAAGCAAGGTTTGACATGGTTAATGTGAGAGAAGATCTCTCTTTAAATGAGAGAGAATGCGCATGGCCAGCTGAAACTATTTATAGTCTAGCTAGTCAATATTGTTTTTGTATTTGGATTAATTTGTGAATATTTTAATTAATTTATGAATTTTAAAATTAATGATTATATAAATTTTTAGTAATTATTATATTAATAACCAGAAAATAAAATTCTATTAAAGTTTTTTCAGCTCAGTTAGTTAGGAAGGATTCAAGGGTGGTCGATGTGTTGTTAGCAAATTACTTTAATGTTTGGAATTAAAGTAAAACATTTGCATTTTTTAGCTTTCTCTCTGTTGTTGCTTTTCTCTCTTGATTTTTAGATTTGATTTATTTTTTCCCCCTTTTGCCCGGAAATCATCTTTTCTAGTTCAGGGACCCTTATTCAGGTGTTCTTTGGACCTGATACATTAATTACGATCTTATCCTGATAAAAATGTAGCTATTTTGTCAGTTCGGTTGATATTTTATTTTTTTAATTGGAACAAAATATTTTAATTTTGAAGTGTTTTGACGTACTGTTTCAGGGATGTGCTGTTTATATATATACATATATAATTAAATATATTAATTCAATTTTTTTAGTTTAAATCTAAAAATAAAATTATTTAGAATTGTGCAAATATAATTTAAAAAATACACAATAAAATAATTTTTCTGAACAAAATTATGAACATGTTATTAAGAGAATATCATCATCAATCTCGCAAGGTCATTATATTTTCTGATTGCTCTGAAAGTTTAAAAAATATATATAAGTATTTGACTAAAAAATCTAGAATGTGATGAAATTTAAACAGAGATAAAAACAATGTTATTTTATCATGTTTTTTAACTAGTATAAAATATTTTAATCAAAACAAAGCGAATCTGACAAGTATGGTTTCTATTTGTAACCTCTGCCCATTTTAGTAAAAATAACAAATAAATAAAAAGTTGTTTTCTAAATCAATTGTTGATCATTACTCTTAAAAGCTTGGTTATTAATCCGCTCTAGCAAGCCTGGCTAGTTGATAATCGGGTTTAAGTAAGGCTGTCAATATCGTTCTGGTCGTTGTTCCGGTTTTTTCATTGGAACGAAATGAAAGTATAATTAAAATTCAAGATAAATTAACTTTAAATTATACAATATAAACACAAAGTCAAACAAACATAATCTCAAAATTAGAAAAAAAAATCACAAGTTAATCAAAATAAAGAGAATTTTAAGGCTAGAACGGCACACCCGGAACGGTACCGAGACGTTTTGGCCGGAATTTAGCCGGAATTTCCGGAACAGGCCGGAATTAAAGCCGAGACAAAAACGACGCAGTTTCGTTTCGTTTTTTTTAATGGAACGGAATGTTTCGGCCATTCCAGCCGAAACGAAACGGAATTGACAACTTTGGGTTTAACAATACATAAACAAATTTGACATCTCATGTTAATATACAACCGCTCACTTTTTGATTTTTATTTTCATTTTTTTTAAAACTAAAATCATTTTGATTTTTTTTAAATCTTAGGCCACTTCTTAAATAATTTAGATTAACATATGATCAAGATACTGATCTAATAACGTGTGTGATGTGCTGTGTTTTTTTTAATAAAAAAAATCATTTGAAAATATATTAAAATAATTTAAAAAAAAACACATTTAAAAGCTGCTTTAATTCTAAACCGGCTCTAAAAATCAAAACAACACAATTTTTTTTGTTAAGATTTTGAATTGGGTCGGACAACTATTATTCTGAATTTATTTAGGTCATGCTTTGATATTATAGTTTAAAAGTGTTTATAAACAAATGAATTTATTCTTATTTTTAATTTTTTTAGTATTTTAAAATTATTTTCAAGTATTAATATCAAAAATATTTTTTAAAAAATAAAAAATATTATTTTAATATATTTATAAATAAAAAATAATTTCAAAACTAAACTCAACTAAAATCCCAAATAGTCACTGAAGAGGTGATTTGGGTAATTTTGTCACTAGGAAAAGGCATGACTGCCTGTTGGCTCTTGCAATTCCGTCTCCTATTTTGGGATTACAGTAGAAAGAGAGAAACCGTGGCAAAAATGCTCTACTTTTATAACGGTCCACCAGCCGTTATAAATATCTCTCTCCCTCCCTCCCTCTCTCTCTCGCCGCCTCTACTGACAAAGAAAACACCCTTCCTCCCTTCCCAAAACCATAAAAGAATTACGATGGAAGGGCAAGATGATCAGGTGTCAATGACAGTTGAAGATTTCGGCGGAGGAGAAGCTATTTTGGAGGACTCAGCTGGTTCTGAAACCGACGATGATCAACCCGCGCATTTCTTTGGACTGTTGAAGATTGGAGAAGAAACAAGGGAGTATTATGGAGTGAAGAAGGCTTTTCTAGCGGGAATGAAAGGACATGCTAAAGACACACAGGTTGTCGCCATTTACAAGAACTCTGCCCCTACGTCGCCGATGAAAGCTAGGTTTGCTGCGTTTAAGGCTTTTGGAAAGCTCGTTTCGCAAAAGAATGGAGGCCAAAATGTAAATGTTAAGTACGGGTGGTATAGTGGGTCGAAGGAGGAAATTTCTCAGATCATTTCTCATGGTTTTGGTCGGTGTAATGGTCAATCACATGGCGTTGGTGTTTATTTGTCTCCTACTAGTTCTCTCCTTGATAGGTATGTTTTTCCTCTCTTTTTTAAGTACTGATGATTCATTACTAATGGTAATCAATTGGACAGAAACTATATTTGATTTGCTGTTCTTTTTAATCATCATTGTTAATTGTTTGTTCAAGAATGGAGATTGAAAAATTGTGGGTTTATGGGTCAATTTGATGTTCTTGATACATGTTTTTTTCACTCTTGTTTTGGATAGAAAATATTGAAATATAGTGAAAATACAAAGCAATCAATATGGGAAAGCGATATTTCTTGACTTTATATCATTTCAATCTTCAAAGGCTGTTGGTGGAAGTGAAATTGGAGTGGATGTGGATCATCATTCTTTGGTATTGTATGCAGCATGCTTCTTCCTTGACATATCCTTAAGTATTTCTGATCTGCGAGTCTTTTACCTTAGCAAATCTGTTTAGGGTGTAAATCCTTTCGGCTTAAGAGTTACATAATTAGTTTATTTCACTGCAGGTTGGAATCTTCAAGGGCTGATGAAAATGACTTGAAGCATATTTTGTTATGTAAAGTGATAATGGGGAAGATGGAAGTGATTCCTGCTGGTTCCAAGCAAAGATATCCAAGTTCAGGGGAGTTTGACTCTGGTGTTGACAATCTTGAAGCACCAAGAAGATTGGTTTTATGGACCGCTTTCATGAATTCCCACATTCTTCCTGATTACATCTTAAGTTTTAAGGCACCTTCTTCCACCACTTTGCTGATAAATCGGCTGAATGAAATAAGAAACTTGGGTTTTGTGCGTGTCTCTGCTCTACATCTCACAATGGTTAAGTTTTTGGGTCCGGCCAAGGGGGCTTTGATTTACAGAATCTATGACGAGTTTGTCAAACGTAAGGTCACCGGAGTGCAACTGTTCCAGATCGTGAGGCGGATCACCGGAGACGACCAACTGTTGATTGAGATCTTTAAATGTAGCACGAACAAGCGTGTGGGACGAGCACCAAGGAAAACCTGTGCAGTACAGGCTGCAGCTGAGCTGAGAAGGAGATAAGCAAGCTAGCATAGTGTTTGGTTCGGATTGCATTTTATCAAAATTTTATGGATGCCTCCAAGATTTTCAGTTTTATGCAGGAACTACAAGTTTGCTTGTTAGCTCTAACGCTGTTTATATACACAACCGCACACAATTACGTTTATATATATATATAAACGTAATATAGAAGTTGTTTGGCTCTGCGTTTCAGCCGGCATCTAATGAAAATTTAAAAATTTTTTTCATTTTAAATGAATATGTTTTGGTGTTTTAGATCATTTTGATGTGTTGATGTCAAAAATAATTTTTAAAAAATAAAAAAAATATCATTTTGATTTGATGTATTTCAGTACGAAAAACACTTTAAAAAATTACCACAACTATTCTCCCAAACAGGCCACCTAGTGTGCGGTTGTTTTTGTCTTGTTGCTTGGAGTTGTTCCATGCTTTATAGCAAGGATGTTCCGGTTGAATTTTGAGCGACAGAGTAACTCCATATATAACAAAAAAGAAAGGGAAGTGCTTCGCTGACATATGGCGTTGCGTGCAGCAGGCTTTATCATCTCTTCACTCTGAATCCAGAAAGCAGAGCATGTGAAATTATGCAAGAGGATATTATAGTCCTTTCACCATTTTATAGCAACATCGGAACTCCTTTCAGGTCACCTGAAGTAGTTGCTATATGATATTCCGGTGAGGGTGAATCTAATAGGCTAACCTTCATGTCTCGTACCTATTATTGTATTGCTTATAGGGAGTGTGCCTTTGGATTAAAGTCGAAGGCACCCAAACCATATATAAAGAAACGTCGCCGGAGAAAAGATTTTGTCGTGATTTTAATGGAAATGCATATAAGAAGATCCAAAAATGGATGATTTTCCACGAAACATGCATTTGCTTTAGACACAGTTTTTTCTCTCCTCATTTTCTATAACCCCCCCCCCCCCCCCCCCCCCCCCCCCTCAAGTCATAAAAAAAAAAATATGGATGCTGTCACGCTGAATTCACGAGAGCCAAACATAACAAGATGTGAAAGCAGGAATACCAATACCCACCAAAAATATAATTTGCTGTTTGCACTCTGTCCCCGGTTCTACAAGATCTTATCCTGCATGGATGCCACGTAAAGTTTCTTGGATTGCACTCATATCTTATCTTGTCCCCTTTTTTTAATAATAATAATAAAAAAAAGGCATCCATCGATCTTACCGTTTCCATCTCAGCCTCGTTATTTCCTTGCCAAATATGCTTGAAGACAGCCACCTTGAATAGAAATTTGCAATAAAAGATGCAAAAGAAAAAAAAATAGCAGTAATCTTAGACATGGAAGTAGCTTACCCAATTTTTTTGTCCCTTCTTCCCCACAAAAATCTTTGGCTGGCTTCGTTTAGGAGTGATGAAGTGCTGTTCAATCCTAAGAGAACTATCTCTAAATTCTTTCCAATCCATAGTATTGTTTAGCAGAGATAGAATATTCCTCTCCCGAGTCAACTTGGCCATATCATTTTTTTAGCCAACTCAGTGATTTTTCCGCCTGTGTTTGGCTGAGTTAAGCTCATTCCTAGTTTTTCCAACCATTCTTGACGCGACTGTGTTGTCTGTTTTGTTAAATAGTGCACCAAAGTTACTATTTTAACTCTTTTGTGCATATAAATGCGTGTTTTGACAATTTCATGCGTCCATTTGTAATCCAAAAACGTTTTAATGGCTAGTGTTCCAGAAGAAAAGTCAACAGGGAATGCTGGTATACCTCCATTAATTATACATCTCGATATTGAATACCAAATTTGAGGTGGAGAAGTTTGATAGGAAAAGTAATTTTAGCTGTGGAGATGTGAAGTGATGGATATGCTTGTCCAAATAAATTTGGATTTCACTCTGGAAGCTAAACCAGGAGATCTAGATGAATTAATCGGGAAATGATAAATCATTTGGCCTACGATTCCATCCGACTTTGTCTTGTAAAGGACCAGAAGTACATTTTTTCAAAACAAAACTCTGCGAAGGACTTATGGCAAGCACTGAAAGACAAGTTTATAAAGAAGAGTATAATAAATCATCTCTACTTGAAGAAGAAGAAGAAGAAGAAGAGGATCTTTCATTTCCAGTACAAGAAAGACACTTCCATGAATGGGCATCTAAATGATTTCAATAAAATGACAATCTGGATGTGGAAATCGGTGATGAAGATGAAGCTCTGTTGTTATTGAATTCACTGTCTGACACATATGAACATCTTGTCACCACCTTACTGTATGGTAAAGAAAAGATTAAATTCATTGATGTGTTTAATGCTTCGGTGAAAAATGAGTATCAGAAGAAGGGTCAAATTGTTCACAAGAAGTCAACATCGGAAACATTGATAGTTAGAGGCAGAACAAACACCTGGAGATTTAGAGGGTGGGGGGGATTTAGCTCAAAATCAATGAGAGAATCATTATTTCCTGGATGGGTCTACAGTTACTGGTAGAGTAGTTATCTCCAGAAGCTTAGAAGATGATAAAACAAATAATTCTAGACTTTGGCATGCTAATGAAAAAGCTTTGCAAGGATTAGTCAAGCAAGGTCTTTTAAGAGGCACGAAGATTATGTTTGCAAAACATATGAAACCCCTTTAAAGAATAAATCTATTAGAGGTAACTGTTGGTTTTTTTACTTTTATTGATGATTTCTCTGGACGGTATAGGTCTCCATGATGAAACACAAAGATAGGGTTCTTGATATGTTTCTGAAATGGAAGAAAATGGTGGAGACTCAAACTGGAAAGAGAATCAAGACTCTTCGGTCTACATGGAGATTTGGAAGAGGAAATACATGTGCATCTCATCCAGATGGTTTCAAAGTCACTAGGAAAGAGAATTGGGCTTCTAAACTGAAAAGGCTATTATACATATTGAAACAGTTTCATCGTTCATGGTGCAAGTGATTTGATGAGTTCATGGCATAAAATGGGTACACGCACAGTTTGTTTGACCATTGTGTATATTTTCACAGACTTCATGATTGGTTTTTTTTTTCATTTACTTGCTCTTATATGTAGATGACATGTTGATTGCATTGAAGAGTCAATGGAGATTGATAGACTGAAAGGTCGAGAAATGAGTTTGAAATAAAAAACCATGAAAAAACTAAAAAGATTCTTGAATATGGTTTCAAACGTAGGCTTGCAGCTTCTTTTTTTTATTATTTTAAATGAATATGGTTTGGTGTTTTTAGATCATTTTGATGTGCTGATGTCAAAAATGATTTTTAATAAATAAAAAAACATTATTTTGATGTATTTTGATACGAAAAGTACTTTGAAAAACTACAGCAACAGTTTTCCTAAACACCCCGAGAAAGAAGGAAAACACACTCTCTTTGACACAAACTCGATACTTGAAGAAAATTCTACAAAAATTCAAGGTAGTTGGTAAAACCAGGCCTATAAGCACACCTTCATCTCTCTTTTTTTTAAGTTAAGTGATTCATTGTCTTCACGCACAAAGGATAAGCTCGAGCATATAAATCAAATCCCATATGCAAATGCAGTTGGTGCATTAAGACATGCTAAATGGCTTGTAAGTTAGGCTTTTGTGTTTGCTTTCAATCTAGTATACATAGCAAGCACACCCCTCTCTTTTAAGTAAATAAACATATAGGGGGTGTTTGGGAGAGCTTTTCGAAAGTGCTTTTGAAAAAAATTGAAATTTTTTTTTTTAAATTATTTTTTTATTGTTTTTAGATAATTTTGATGTGCCGATGTCAAAAATAATTTTTAAAAAATAAAATAAAAAATTATTTTGATGCATTTCTAAACGAAAAACACTTTTAAAAGCAACCGCAACCACACTCCCAAAAATGTACATAATATGTCATGACCTTAGATTAAATAAACTGAAAAATCCAAGCTTTACCTGATGAACAGGGTCCAGTAACCTTTCCCAGACAATTTCTAATGAAATGTTCTTCAAAACCTCTTCACTTATAAATAGGGGGTCTTCATCCCAAGGTCTTTTGATCTGTACAAGTACAAATATCATTGACGAGCTGGAATTAGATGCAAGTCATAATTGAGATGATAATAATTAAAATAAAATAAAATAAAATTGTAAAGTTGAATATGCCAGTAAATGGCTGCCTTTTGCATCCAAACTTTGCAGAAAATAATAGATTGGGTTAGCAATTATTATTTATAGAACCGAGCATATTATGGTAGACTTTGTTGACCCAATGAATGTTAATAGCAAGCATGCCATGGTAGACTTTGCAAATTGAATTAAATTTTAAAATTATAAATATCAGTGGATGGAGGGGTGGAGTTGTTTGATATTGATTTTAGACTCAATCAATAAAAGATATATTTTAGGGGCTAAATTTATTTGTTGAGGTTTTCCTACAACCTTTATTTTTTAAAAAAGAAAAGAAAGACTACGAGCTTACGTAGAAATGTCATTGCAGTTGTTTTTAAAAATATTTTTTGTTCAGAAATGTATTAAAATGATATTTTTATTTATTTTTTAAAATTTAATTTTGACATCAGCACATAAAAATGATCTACAAATACCAAAAAAATTGATTCAATGTAAAAAATAAAAATTTGTTAAATTTTTTCAAAAATATTTTTGAATTGCAATGACAAATAGTGTGCATCCTTTGAGAGTTTTTAAGATTGTGGTGTGTTAATTTTTAAAATAGTTTTCTATTTGAAAATGTATTAAAATATTTTTTAAAGATTTTATTATTTATATATGAATATATTAAAATTAACAAAATAATAATAATTTAATAATTTAAAATATTTTTCAAATTAAAATTATTTATATATAAAAAAAAACAAGAGTTGTGCCCCTCACCCCTAGCATATAAAATTCACTCCAGGAGATAGCGACCTGGCATCTATCTTTATTTCCCCTTTAACCGCGGTAAAAACAAATAGTAAAAAATAGTATATACAGTGAATGTCAAATCTAAACCTCATTTAACAAACCCACCACACGCATAAACGGAGAGAGAGAAAAGGCCCGGTGTCGTATAATCAAACTGAACTCTGTGTTTCCGTGTCCTCCACAAACCATGGCAATGATCACCAGAAACACCGCCACACGCCTCCCACACCTCCTCTCCCTCCGCGGCCCCGCCATCGCATCTCTCCACACCACCCTCCCATCTCTCTCCCCTGAACCAACACCCGCTCCCTACACTCGCGCACCGCCACCTTCCACATCCTCGCTCTCAGGTCTTTCTAAGCCGGCGGAGTTTGTGATTTCGAAGGTTGATAGTTTGATGAACTGGGCACGTACTGGATCTATTTGGCCTATGACTTTTGGGCTTGCTTGTTGTGCTGTTGAGATGATGCATACCGGTGCTGCCAGATATGATTTGGATCGGTTCGGGATTATTTTTAGACCAAGTCCCAGGCAGTCTGATTGTATGATTGTTGCTGGTACACTTACTAACAAAATGGCCCCTGCTCTTCGCAAGTAAGTATTTGATTCCTGACAAAAAAAAAATTAGGGCTTGGATTTTTGTGATTGATGTTGTTTGATTTGGGTCTCTAGTGGGATTATTTTGGATTTTTTTTTTGGTTTGCGTTAATTTTTATATCGTTTGTATGCTTTTAAGAGTGATTAATTGATTGCATTTGTTAAGTTAGCGCGTGGCTGTTGTTTTGCTTGAAATAAATAAAGAGGTGAAAAGGGATAATTAGAGCGTGGTTTTGGATAAGTGAATGTTTCCCAGACATTGATTGGCTTATTAAAAAAATTTAAAGTAAAACTCGCGTTGGTGATGTTCGAACATGACTGGGAAACTTGGCTACATGATTTATTTATTTTTGTTTGTGTTGTTAGTCTCGTACTGTTGGGGCTTAAATACCAAGTTGATTCGTGAAGGATTTTGTATATGTGGAATTTTTAGTTATGTGGGAAAAGGAGGCCAATAAATGGGTTAGAAGATTGTTTATATATCTACTGCAGAAATGGTTCAGAAGGATTACCTAGAGTGCACAAACAGTTCTTTGTAGATAATGCAATATGCTGACCTTATACTCTGAAGTGTTCTGTGGATATTTTTTACAAACTTTATCATATGGCTATAGCTTATTATGCATAAATGGTGAAAGCATTACTGATGCTGTTTTAGAACGGTTCGAGTCGGATGAGCTTAGCTGTATTAATTTGACTTCTTTTATTAAGTCTGAAATTCCACAACCATGAGAGGTAATTGATTAGAAACCTTGTCCATGCTGTTGGTAGTGGATAACATTTCCAGCAAAGGGATGAGACAAACAGTTCACTTTTACTCCTGATTATTGACAAGTGTATTGGTTAAAACTCATATGATTGTTGTATGTCTCTTAAAAAGATGTGATGAATTAGCAAAGTGAAGTTTTGCAAAGGTTTTAATAGTAACTTGTTGGAGATAATTGCTCCACCGCAGTATATGGGAAAATCTGTTTTTTAAGCTTTTGCCTGAGCTTTACAATTCAAATCTTTGAGTTGTGAAAACAAGCACAGTTATCTGTAATATGCTAAATCTGGCTCTGCGGCTCAAGATGGCAACACAATGATAAAGCACCAGCTTTCTGGAACTTTAGGTTTTTTATTTCAAGTTTGTAAGACTTAATCTAACATTTTTTATCCTCGAATGCCAAATGCCCTGTATTTGAAAACTTGGGACTTGCTTCAGAATACAATTAGCACAGGCAAGGTGTTCAGATCAGATTCCTTTCTGTCAGCGCAGGCATATCTGTATAGTGAAAGGGGAGTAAGTTTATGACTGCTTTTGAAAATTGTTTGCAGGGTTTATGATCAGATGCCTGAGCCTAGGTGGGTCATCTCCATGGGCAGTTGTGCAAATGGTGGTGGATATTACCATTACTCGTACTCTGTTGTTCGTGGTTGTGACAGGATTGTCCCTGTGGACATTTATGTTCCAGGATGCCCACCCACTGCTGAGGCCCTGCTTTATGGATTACTCCAGCTGCAGAAAAAGATCCACAGGCGCAAGGACTTCCTCCATTGGTGGACCAGATAAGTGGAAGCCCTGGCTGCATTTTTATGATCTAATAAAAGAAATGGTATCTGTTTCCTGTTTTAAGTGCTGTGTGAAGGGAGATGCTGTTATAAATACACTCTTTAGTTATAGATCCATCTCCTATATTCTTTGGAGCTCTTGTTGTGGTTGCAGATTCTCTAAAACCTTTTAATGAAACTTTGATATATGCTGAACTCCCTTTTTTTGTTTTGCTTGTATGTGTAATTCTCTGAAAGCTGTATTGGTATGATAGCCAGTGGACTAAATAAAGGCTTTTGTTAAGCTGCTCCTTTTTATGTGTTGCTCCTGGACTTGAGTCTCGGCATTGGCTTCTTGCTTCTTAGTAAATAGTTTTACTCATGAACTGTTGCTGGAAAAATTGCCAAAAAATAGTTCACTCGGGCAGGATGTTGCTTAGTTGGTAGATATTTGGTGGGCAGCTCTTTACCGTGCTTTCCCAAAGTGAACTCCTGAGTTAGACACACTTTGATATTTAATACGGTGCCCATCTTAAACATCTGATGAGCATAGTTGCATGTAAACTAACAAATTCTACGAGGCAATTATGAAAGACCTCCAAGTGAGAATACAGGCTCCCCTTTATATGACATCAGGTACCGGGAAGTGAAAAGTATACATATTTTGAGCATCTCTGCTTAAAGAGAAAGAAAAGAAAAGGAAAAGAAAAGGAGGTTTTGCGGTGGCGGGTTGGGTGGACATGATCTCGCCCAACAGGCAAGTCAATAGATTTGCACGGGTGTGTAAAAGGCTAGCATTTACTGGATTGTTGAAGAGGCTTTAGGCAAACCTCATTGGATCCAAGCCTTGACTGGAGTGCACTGAAAGCTCACAAACACGTTAAAAAAGTCCATGGAGATTAGGGACCCGAGAAACACGGCTCGCAGAATATGATATACTAACCATTTACCCGCAATTTGTCGTCGCTGAAATTATATTTTTTCAGCACAAAAAAATATTAAATATACAAGATTTTTTTATTATACTATAAATTTGGGTTAAATAATAAATTTATATAGAATTCATGTGGAACATTAGTTTTTAATAAAATATATAAATTTTAAATCGATATATTTTTTCAGCACAAAAAAATATTAAGTATGCAAGATTTTTTTATTATACTATAAATTTGGGTTAAATAATAAATTTATATAGAGTTCATGTGGAACATTAGTTTTTAATAAAATATATGAATTTTAAATCGATTTAAATTTATTTGTTTAACAAGTTTTAATAAAATCATCAATATAAAATTATCATCGTCATTAAAAAAGCAAGAAAATTCAAATACCTGAATTATTAAATTTATTGTATTAGAATTAATTTATTTTATAATTTAATTAAAATTGATCACAATAATAAAATATAAATTGTGAAAATATAATATAATAACTAATCAGTAAAAATAAGTCGTTGATTTTGTACCCATAAAAAAACCAAAATATCATTGAAAATTTTCGCTGCGTTGCCATTATTGTCAAAACTATAAAATTATTAAATTGTTACTATCTAAACAATAAAATCATTAAATTGCTATAAAGAATATAAAAAGAAGCAAAACATTTTTACAAAAAAGCAAGCAAGAAAACAATAAAAAAACCTACTAAATTATTATTATTATTGCCCAAACAATGAAACTATAAAATTATCTTGAAGAATAAAAAAACACTTTAACAAAAGAGCAAACAAATTAAAATTTTGGAACTGAAAAAAAATAAGCACTGCCTAAAAATGACTGAAAAAACCAAATGAATTAATACTAAACAAAAAATTAAAAGAATAAAGGTGAAAATGAAAAACAAAATATATAGATAATTCCTATTGAAAGACAAAACTGCAATAAATCAAAACTTTGGGACAGAAAAAAAAAAAAGGATTTGTTTAAAAACAATTGCAGTGTAATTACTAATTTTTTTTAAAAAAAATAAGAATTAAAATAAAAAATAACATATATGATCAATTTTAATTGAATGATAAAATTAAAACAAACTAAAACATGCATACTGAAACAATTAAATGAATAAAAAACAAACAAAAAATCGAACTAAAATAAAAAATAACATAAAGAGGACCGACATGTATTTTGCCATTAAAAATAAGGAAGGGGGGAAGAAAAAACACTGACCATCAATGCTTCTTTATCAACGACATGCTCACCACCATGAGAATAGCCAAGGGTCGCCTTATTCAGGTAATTAAGCTTTTTTTTGTAGGTTCAATACATTAACTTGCAAGTGGGCTCAAATCTCATAAGGCCGCCTTATTCAGCCTCTCAGGTCTGATATTATTCCAAAGAATGCAAAAAATAAAAAATAAAAAATCTAAGCTCCCTCAAAATTATAATCAAGGACCCACTAGCCGAGAGGAGAGGACCATGCACAAGACTAGAGCACACCCAACCACAAAAAAATCTGTCCACACACTATAATCATATCCCATAGATCACGTGCACCACCACCTCCCCGTATAAAACCTCGACCCCTCCCTCCTACGGTCTCCTCTCTATCTATCTCTCACTCTCAATCCCCTAGGGTTTCTTTCAACAATGGCAGACGAATCTCAATACTCGACGGCCACTGACACCACACCACCATCCAACAAACGCAAATTTGATGACCAGTCAGCACCGACTCCTTCAACACGTAGGCAAACTGGATTTTCATCTCCGATTTCCGACCCCGCTCCACCTCCATCTTACAACAATGTGCCGCCGCCTGCTGATGAGATACAAATGGCTAAACAGAAAGCTCAGGAGATCGCCGCTCGTATAATGAGTGGTGCCGGTGCTGATATTAAGCGACCTAGGGTTGAAAACGGTGCGAGTGGGTTTGATTCCAGTGAGAATAATAAGGGATTCAGCTCTGCTCCTCCAGGTTCCATATCTCTTGATTGTTTTTAAATAACCCCTCTCGAGCTGCTCTCTATGTCATGTATATGTATTTGTGGATCTGTGCGCTTTCATCCTATTCAATTATTTGAATTTTACACTGTTAATTTTTTTGTTTTTATTTTATATCTTATATGAAACTCGGTTTTCAATGTTTTTGAGGAATTTGATTTTTGTGTAATACTGTTTCTGTTGGTTGTTTATGCAAGTATCATTGTTAGGATTTTGTTGTTCCTGTGTTTTGTATACTCCATGCCTTTGGATTTTATGACGTTGATTCTCTTAGATTATGTAAAATCTAAAAAATATAGCTAATGAGTGTTTTTATTCAGCTAAGTATTTTTTACGGTTTCTGATACTCTATTTCTTAGAAATATCGTGCTTTTGTTGATATTTACGGTTTGTGTTATAGATCTCTTACTTGTGGTCGCCAACTTGTTTTTCATTTTTTTTCTCAGGTTCATTCTTCTTGTTATCTGTTTAGTAAGCAATTCAAGATGAGATTTAGGTTTGATTTGGAACTTCAACTAACTTCTTTGATTGACAACAGATATGAAGTCTACCATGTCAAACTCAGCCCCTTCATCAATTCCAGTTTCATATGGCTCCTACCTGGGTGGTTCTGGTTCGAGTAAAAAAATTGATATTCCTCAAGGCAGGGTTGGTGTTATCATTGGTAAAGGTGGAGAGACTATCAAATACCTTCAGCTTCAGTCTGGAGCAAAAATCCAGGTCACTAGAGATATGGATGCAGATCCCAACTCCCCATCTAGGACGGTTGAGCTCATGGGTACCCCTGAACAAATTGCCAAGGCGGAACAGTTGATTAATGATGTCCTTGCAGAGGTAGGCAATTGACTTTGTATTCAAACTTGTACATGCTGATGTGGCTGGTATAATCAGTCACGCTTCTCAGCCACATGGGATAGTTAAGTGATTTTAGGTTTTAATGATAATCAATTGATACCATGCATTTTTAGATGCGTGTATTTTAGGTTTATGTCATTGTTGATTTCTCATGGTGCACATTAGTGGTGGCCTTATGCTTTATATGTTATTTTTCCAGTGAGGTTTTTCCTCCCACAACTATATAAATATATATTTAAATTTTTTTAGTGGTATTTATAGTGGTGAATGTTTTGCTGTCCAGGCTGAGGCAGGGGGTTCTGGTACAGTTTCCCAAAGGTTTTCAGGGCATGGTGGTTCTGAACATTTTGCAATGAAGATTCCCAATAACAAGGTGTGTGAAAATTTTGCAATGAACATTTTTGTTTCTATTTTGGGTGGTTTGGTTCAGGATAGTTTGTGATTCGCAATGAATTCAGGTTGGTCTGGTTATTGGCAAAGGCGGTGAGACAATTAAGAATATGCAAGCTAGGACTGGAGCCCGTATTCAGGTTTGTTTTCAGAAACTAATCTTCACCTCTTCTTATATAGAAACCACCTTCACATCTTCTTTTGATATCATCATTGTTCTTTGTGAGAGATGTGTCTCTTATTGAAGTATGCTACTTTGGTGAATGGTAAATTGGTTATTTGTCATCTGTCTATTATTCTTGTTGAATATAATTCTCTGTTGTCCTTTTACTGAGTTCATTATTTTTGAACTTCTACAGGTTATTCCTTTGCATCTGCCCCCAGGTGATACATCTGCTGAAAGGACAGTTCACATAGAGGGGACCAGTGAGCAGGTCGAGGCTGCAAAACAGTTGGTTAATGAAGTCACCAGTGAGGTATGTTTGGTTGATGTTAGTTTGCAGAGTTGGGCCCGAGGAACTCCCAAGTTTTGTTGTTTTGGAACATTGAACTTTCAGGAAACAGTTCCACATGCATGTCTATGACTTTTTTTATAGCTGCTTCTATAGGATTTTTTTGCAGGGTTAGTGATTTGGTTGTGAACATGTGGTTAGAATTTATTTTTATAATTCTGATAGTTATGCTATTCTTTTTTATAATATAGTTTCTTGATCATGATATAAAAAAATAGCACATGCATTTCTGTTCATAAAGTGAGAAATTGTGGAAGTCATTGTAGTCCTCTATTTTATTGTGCTGCTTTAGGGTTGGGTATATTTTTCAGATTGGTCTGTGTATATTGTATGTTCCAGTGCAGGTTACAAGGGGATTCTTACTGTTTGTCTGGTAAAATATTTCGCATGAATCATTTTTGGTTTTTTTAATGATATTATCATTGTTATAGAAATATTTCTAAACATCTTTTGGATATCTTCAAGTTCATAATACAGTCTGGGTTTTGCAACTCTCTTTTTTTCTTCACAAGTCAAATAGTTCTTGCTTTGTTATGCACTTTCTTATTGTTTTTCTATTTATATCTTATGCATTTCATCGGATAATCTGTTTTAGTTGTGTTATTTTGCTAGGCTGTTTTCTGAGTTCAATTAATATTTCATCATGAGCTTGGACCATTTCATGAACATTTGTCCTTGTGTTGTCCAAGGAACTTTGGTCGCCTTTATAATGAAGGAAATCATTGTCTTTCCTTTTCCTTTACAAATTTCATGGGAAGAAGCTGATTTAACTTCTCTATTGATTCTTCAAAGTCAAATCAAATTTCATATATATGTTTGTTTCTCTTATCCTATTGTTATGCTGAATACTTGTGGCCATGGCTATTGGACATACTCATATAAATTGTTATCATTCACCTATTGGATTATCAAAATTCAGATTTGCAGGCTGCTTTTGCTTGCACCTCATGGCATGTATATGCTTAACTGATGTTTTTTTCTGCCTTTGGCAATCTGAGCTCGCGAAGGAGAGTGTTGACTGTGCAATGCTAACTATTGTGGTGGATACCATTGGCTTGTTTATTAATATTTTGCTGGTTTATAGTTCGCTTAGGAATTGGATGCTATTTAAATTGTACCCCTCAATATACATCTGGATTTCTCATAGATCAACTTGATAGGAAAACTATAAACCGTCACTGTATTCTGGTTGCAACTGCATCAGTTCTTATATAAATGCAGTTAGTGTCTCCTTGCTAAATCTCTTGAGGTGGATGGTGGACATATGGTTTAAGGCTATGGCTGAGGTTTATTTTGAAAGTTGAAAGTGCGAAGTTGTTGAGAGTGATTACAGTTGTCATGAAGTTGGTAGGACTTTGTTGATCTATTGAATCTCCAGTGATACAAGTTCTCATACCTCTCCTGCTTAGGTTGGTAAGCACCGTAAAGCTTCTTTAGCCAATGATTATTTGAGCAAAATATTTGGTCATTCTTGGTTGTATTCCCGAGTGAATGGTTCTTGGATATAGCTCGTTCTGCCGCCATATGTGCTTATTGATTGTGTCCTATGACTGATATTATTATTGGGAACTATTGTAGGGTTAGTGTTGTTGAAATTTTGGTGACACCAACATGGATTCCCTTGTGTTGGTGTTTCCCTCGGCATTGCCCTGGTACGGTTCTGAATCCCATTTTCTAATATCTAGTAAATGATGTTTATGGAGAGGAGCTGCAAGTTTACTTGTGATGGAGAAGTTCCTTTAGCTATGATAACTTGGTATTGGATCATGAGCCTTTGGGGTAATTTCATCTGCTACAGATTTTCCTCTGGTATCCTGTTGAGTGTTTGACTTCAAGGTTATTATGGAAATTACTGTTATGTCACCTTTGGTAGTTTGGACTTCTCTTTTGAAAAATTGAAGCTTGAAGATATTAAATGTTTAATTTGTCAATCTTTTCAACTGAGTTTAAAACTGTTTTGGTGGTATCTTTGGCAGTTCTTATGAATTTGTTTCTGTTATCAATAATGGTATTGGTAAAAGTCCCTAACAGTTAACATTCAAGCTCTTTATCAAGTTGCTTACTATTATATATATATATATATATATATATATATATATATATATATATATTTGTTCTTTCTTTTCCAATGTGGATTCCAAATCTCTGCCATTGCCCCTGCCCCCTTGTTCAAGGGTATTAAGTTGTTAAAGAATTATAAAGGTTGATATCGCATTTATGCATTCTATTGCTCTTTGCTATTCCATGCAGAAGTGTGGTCTCCTTCTGTCTCCATCCTGCTTTCCTTTCTCGTATTCTTCTGGAGTGATTCACATGCATTCAATTTGCAATATGTTTGTCTTGTTGTTAAGGGCCTTGTGGTGAAACTAGACTGCTTTCTATTAAGCATTTTCCTTTAGGTTGATAGCCTTATGCAGTTTCTAAATTATAGAATCACCATGGTATTCTTGCATTTTCTATTCAATGGTTCCCTGAAAGATGGTACTGTTATATTACTGAAATCTTGTTAGGTTCATTTAAATCAATGGATGCATCATTAATGGGACCATGTCCAGATTCCATAGATAGGATCTTTCAAGGATGCATATCAATAAGTATGCATCTCTCTTTCTTTTTGTGGTATAGCTTGTATGGTATTTGTGGATTTTTTTGTACCCATTCACTTCAAGTAGGATGAGGTTGAGCTTCTGCTGGAGTAACTCAGTAATTCCTCCATCCAAGTACGGTATGTAGGCATTCATACCTCTTCCTGGTAAAATATGAGATCCATTAATCCCTGAATTGGACCTATTTGTTTAGTTGTGTTTTATGCAGATTTTTATATTTTTCTCATTTTAGTTGTTTCATGTTTATATCTGTACATGCATAACAAATCTTCTCATTTTAGTTGTTTTTATGTTCATATAAACTATGATTATATTTGTACCCATCTGTGTCTTGCAATATGTGGTTTGCAATGTGTTTTTTTAAAAGTTCCCTTCGGTTATATGAAACATCTATTTTCTGCAGAATCGTATGAGGAATCCGAACATGGGTGGAGGTTATCCCCAGCAAGGATATCAAGCACGACCACCTACAAACTGGGGTCCATCTTCTGGTCCACCAATGCAGCAAGCTGGCTATGGCTACATGCAGACTGGAGCATATCCTGGCGCATCAGCGCAGTATAATATGCCTCAGCCGGCTTATCAAGGCTATCCTCCTCAACAACCATCTGGTGGATACCCATCTAACTGGGACCAGTCAGCTGTCTCAGCAAATCAGCAAAATCAGGGTTATGATTACTATAGTCAGCCACCTTCATCTCAGCAACAGACCCCTGGTGCTTCTGCAGCTCCAGCAGACAGCACTGGTTATAATTACAGTCAGGCACCAGCTTCTGGTTATAATCAACAAGGGCAGGGTTATAGTCAAGATGGCTATGGTGGGTATCATCAGCCTGGGTATGGTCAGCCACCGGCGTATGATCAACAGCAAGGTTATACTTCTGCTCCTAACTATGGCAATGTAGCTAACCCAGCTCAGGAAGGACATACCCCTTCATATGGAGCTCAAGTAGATGCAGCTCAAGGCTCATCTCAACCAACCGCAACGGGACAGCCAGGTTATTCTACTGGCCAGCAGCCTAGCCCAAACCCAGCAAGTTATCCATCTCAGGGAGCTGCTCAGCCTGGTTATGGATTGCCCCCGTCTTCCCAAGCTGGCTATGGGAGTCAACCGCCTGCACAGTATGGAAGCTATGGAGCACCTCAATCACAGAAGCCTCCAGCCAATCCACCTGTTTATGGGCAGAGCCAACAGTCACCCAGCACCCCTGGAGGCTATGGCCAGCCTGCTGGACAGCCAGGATATCCACACTCCCAGCCACCACCATCTGGCTATGTGCAGCAACCAGATTCAGGTTCCCAGCGTGCTGCACCATCCAGTTATGGTGCCACAGGTGCTCAGCCAGGGTATGCTCCTACTTACGGTGCGCCACCAGTTAGCCAACCAGGTTATGGACAGGGGGCTCAACCATACAATGCTTCTTATGGTAGTGGTTACCCACAGCCTGCTGCATATTCTGCTGACGGCAATGCAGCTAACAATGCTCGCGGGGCATATGAACTGGCACCAGCATCACAGACTGCTGCTCCGCAGAGTGGAGTAACTAAAGCATCACCGCAAAGTTGATTTCTGTTGGGCGATTCCATTTTGATGCTGGTGAATGTGTTTTTATGTACTAGTGCTTTGGGTGTAGACAGGTTTAGTAGTGCTTTAAGATGCTCTTTTTTTTCTCTTTTTTTTTGTACTTTTTAAATTTGTTTCTTCGGATGGTTATATTGCTGTGTTCAAATACTGTTAACTGTTATTTTCTGGCTGTTTACTTGCTTCGTGTGTTTCACGGATTGCTGACTCGGGCCATGCGAGCAAAGCTGACTGAAACCTTTTAGTACCTATTTCCATAAAAAAATTCATGGTTATGCTATGAGATTCCAGGCTATAATTTATGCTGCTTGTATTTCGTTCTAGGTAGTCATGACTTTAAAAGCTAAAGAAAGTTGAGTTGTACCCCACTGTTCAAGGGAGTACATTGATAGAAAAAAAGTGTGCCAAGCGATTGCTTTGGAGTTCATTGAGCAACCTGAATCCTAAAATGCCCTTTGCCTTCCACGCTCTCTTCCGACATTCTCTGTGATGATAAAGGTAGTTTTTGACTATTGTTTTGGGATGGGACAGACGAGACATGTTTTTATGTCTTTTGTCCTCGCAACCCAACATGTTTATATTGTTTTTATCATCGAACACTTGCCAAAAGCAATGTGTTTAAAGAATAGCCATTGGAAGGACGATAAGTTTGGTGAGTAGGAGAAGAAGATTGTCCTAATTTGCCAGCGAGGAGAGTCTCCTGGAGTCGTGGGTATGGAGAGTTATAGAACACATTATGGAACAAGAAGCAGCGGTCAAGGAAGTTTTGCCGAAATAATCTGATACTGCAGGATTGGAGAACAACTTTGAGGGGTAACGGGGTCTTTTTCGTGTCATTAAGATTTTGAACCTTTTGAGGCTTTGATGGATGATTTTTTTGTTGGAGCATCAAGCAAGCGATACACGTAGAAGCAAGCCGACGCCGAAAAGGTCCTTCAGTGCGTACATTAATAGTTCCCTGGGCTTTGGTTCAATGCAAGCAGCCATGCAGCGTAGAAAATCTGTCCAAGGCCCAGAATGAAAATTATATATAAAAAAAAGAAAAGGAAATAACGTATGACAAGAGCGTAGTGGTCAACGCGATACACCGTATCACATTCACTGCACAGTTTTTCCAGCAGATCAGCAAAATCATAGTCCTGGCCAGAACAAAACCCTACCCTCTCTTTCTCTATCAAGCCCCCTCTCTCCCATCACGAGCAGCATAGAATTTGAGGTTTTGAAATAAATCTCAAGAAATTAATCTATTTTACTATCAAATATTGCGTTTAATTTTGACATAAAGGTCTGATTGTGTGGCATTTAGGTTAAGGAATGGCATCAAAGCTAGTACAATTGCAATACAAGGCTGCTCAAGCCTCGCAGTTGGTGGCAAAGCATGGTGGTTCTTATTACCGGCAGTTGCTAGAGCAAAACAAGCAATACATCCAGGACCCACCCACTGCTGAGAAATGTAATCTTTTGTCAAAGCAATTGCTTTACACGCGTCTCGCCAGGTTGGTTTTCTTTGTATAATTGTTTGATTCAATTGGACATTGCTTGACTACTAATTCTTTGTCTGTGTTTTATAGATTTCGCAATGGCAACAGCGATAATAACATGCTCTCTTTTTTAACTTCATATGAGGCTGTATAATGGTTAAATTTTGGTTCAAATAACCCGGCCCAATTGGCTGCAGAAGATTTTATTTGGTTTATTTATGTTGCATTCGAGTCATGAATTTAGGCTGCCTGGGAGGGATTAATGTCAAAATATAAGTAGTTGATTGCCATAGAATATTTTAAGTCTATACAAGTTTTGGATATCATGTCGGGTCATTTGTGTGCCCTTTTTTATGCGTGAATTGCCTCATAAGGCCAACCAATTGTTATTGCAACAGATAAAGAATTCCGTTGTTTAGTGGGTCAAGTATGCTGCCGGTGTTCTTGTTATTTGTTTACCTTTTCATTCTATAACAGTCCAGCAATTCATTGGGACATTTCATAGATTCTTGTTGGAATTTGACCTGGTTTCTCATTCAGTAAACATCAGCTTCCCTGATTCTATATGGATTCGTTTTGAGGGGACTAGATAGCTAACAAAGAACTTTACTGTGCACATCTGAAAAAACTATGTCTTTGACAATTCACTTTTTTTATAGATTTGAAACAATGGAGTTGAGTGGTCCATTGTTGAGTAGTTGTGCTAGATTGTTTAAGGTTAGAAGCATCAGTGATATTTCTATCTCCTGCTAATTCTTGAAATGTGGAGATTTATTAGTCTTGCCATTTAGTCAATAACTGCTGTTAAACTAGCAAATGGTGTTGCATTAGAGATGAATCTTGAAAGATTTGATGGAAGGTTTAACCTGCTGGGGATCAGTGTGATTCAAAACAGAACAGTTTGATATCATGAAATCAACCATTGAACAGAGAAGTGGACAGTGTTCAAAACTAACGCTTTTGGCAAGGGGTTGCACACAATTTCATTTTTTCTTGTAGGAAGGTCATGTAAATCTGTCTCGTCATTTGGCAATTAGGTTATATCTGTTGTCTGGCTGGTATTAATGCACTGTTGTGTTTGGTTCATGCTTTTATTATTTCTAGATTTAATTGATACATGACTGGATTTTTATTTTTTTAATGTAATATGGAATTTGAAACAATGCTTATTCGTTTTACTCCTCTTATATTAATGTGTTTTTTAATATCTGCACTGATGTTCCTAGTGCAGAAGGTGAGGACGGTAATCACTAAGATAACAGTATTCTGTATATTTCATTCTTCCTTAACTTCATTTATGTTCTAAACACTGAACAAAATATCATGAGAATTGTGACATAACTTGCGTTTTTTGACAAGTAAATAGTTACTGGTAGTTGATTTCATAAATAGTGTTTGCAAACAATATATGACCTTGAAAAAAATGTTTGGTAGTTTTTTAGCAGAAAATATTCCATAAAAAGTAAACAAAATTGGTGATATATTTTACAAGCAAAAACTACATGTTCCTCTTCAAAAACATCCATGTTTGCTTAGTTTCAACTAGCATGCTTCTTGCCAATTCCCAGACTATTTCTTGGACATTAATTTCAATATTTTTCATATTGATTCATTCATTTGGGTATGTGAAACAGTATTCCTGGGCGTTGTGAAGCATTCTGGAAGGAGCTTGATTCTGCCAAGCAGCTGTGGAAAAACAGGAAGGAATTGAAGGTTGAGGATGCTGGCATTGCTGCTCTGTTTGGGCTGGAGTGCTTTGCATGGTTTTGTGCGGGTGAGATTGTTGGTCGAGGGTTTACATTTACTGGCTATTATGTCTAAGTGCTGCAATAAGAAGAATGTGCCATTGGAGTTGAACTGATAAATCTAGAAAATCTTTGTTTTTCCTCTCCTCCATCTTGCAGTCAATTGGCCGAGTATACGTACTAAATTTGCCATCCTGCCAAAAAACTGAGATAGGAAAGTCATTTCAGATATGATTTTACTTTTTCTTGCATTTTCCCATGGATCGAGAGCTGTCACTTGATTATCTTAGCTTGTGGTGCAATATCTTATGATCAGGTTTTTTTTTTCAAAAAAAGAAAGATAAAAGGAGCGGGGGGAGGTGATGGCCCTAACTCCTCCAGCATATATTTGGAAATTGCCATATCAACTCTATTAAGCTATTCAGTAATTCCTTTTGGCTATCACTTTGTTTTAGCGGATCTAAATATCGGCGTATTTTTATGGATTGCCATTTCAAGTATTGCTCCCATTGGACTTCTTATGTCAGGATATGGATCAAATAATAAATATTCCTTTTTAGGTGGTCTACGAGCTGCCGCTCAATCGATTAGTTATGAAATACCCAGGCTATTTACTGGGAAAAGCAGTTGTGATCAAAACTTGGCTATTTGGTTGGCTTGCCCTGCCAACTGATTTATAACAATCATTATTGTCATCACTAGTACCTGAAGCTTATCAGTGTACGAGGAAAAGGGTGCTATCATCTGCTAGGAGCGAGGGAAGAGTTTCGTGGAGCTGTCGTGGGCATGAAGAACTAGATCATGCTTGTTTGTGTGTTTGAAAAAAGTTAATTTTTTATTTTTATCTGTTTTAAATTAATATTTACAAATAAAAAAATAATCTTTACTACAATGGCATTATAAGCTTTTAGGGCATCTGCAGCAGGAGGAGCCATCCGGGAAGCCAAAGCCAAAAATTAAAATATTTGGCCTTTTTGGGTTAATTTTCGTCTGGCGGGAGGAGCCATATGAAGAGCCAAAATAGCTTTTCATTTTCTGGAGCTATCCGGGAGCTATTCCCACATATATTGATCCAGGAGGCAAAAAATTAAACTAGCCGTTGGAATGACCTGTCTTCTTCTTCTTCAAACAAACAAGCACAAAAATTAAACTTATTCTCTTCAGATCTCATAACTGCTGTCGGTGTCTTCTTCTTCTTCAAGGGGCGGCTAGAGTGAATTGAAGTGAGTGTGTTTTAAATTTTCAAATTATCAAGCATTTTTGGAGAATTTTGTTGCAGAAGTGAGAGGTAAAGATTGGAAATTGAAAGAGAGGTTTTGGATAATATGGTGTGAATTAAAATGGGTGTGTTTGATTTTTTGGGTATCTTGTCTCGGTGTAGGCTTTTATTCACTTTCGTTGAGAATTATAGGTGGAGAATTTTTGTAGTAATATAAAGGAAATAAAAGAGGAAATACAGATGCAGGAATCTTAGGGAAATATCTGGTGAGACCAAATAAGATATAATTTTTGTAAAGGAGCAGCCATCCTATTCTCTGAAATCACCTGCCTAGTTTTGCTTGGACGGAGAGAGGGACGGGGCTGGACGCAGAGAGAGGGACGAGGGCGGCGCTGAGAGAGGGGAAAAATAGGGTTTGGGTGTGGGGAGGGGAACGGGTGAGGGTTTATATAGGGGGGTTTATATATTATTATTATTATTATTATTATTAATTATAATAATTATAATAGTTAGCATAAAATAATAATTAGCACAAAAAAATAAATATGCGAAATTTGTTAATTAAGATTTTTTTTTCCGGTTAAAATAGTTAGCATAAAAAAATAGTTAGCACAGAAAAATAATTATGCGAAATTCATTAATTAGGATTTTTTTGTGAATTTATTCGTAAGTTGTATGTTGATAATGATGTTATTTTCCTTGTATTAAATATATGTTTTTATAAGTTAGTATAAAAAAATAATTATGCGATATTGTTTTTTAGTTTGCAGGTTTTTTATTTTAAATTCATTTTTTTATTTAAATATAATAAAAATAATAATTATATTGTTAGAAGGTTTTTTAAAACTAATTATTTAATTATATAACTTACTCCTATTAATTGTATAATTAATTGCATACTTAAATTATATACAAAATAATTGCATTATATTAAAATAATAATATAAAAAAAATGGCTCTCCAAAATGCCTTTTACCATTAAAGTGCACACCAAAGTCAAAGCCATTTTTACACTATTCAAATATCCATTTTAAAAATTTGACTCTCCAATATACCTCCTACTGCTGGAGATGCTCTTAAGCATGGCGTGGGAGCAATGTGCGAGGAGAACAAAGAGTACCAGGTAAGTAAGAGAAAATGAGCGTCTTCTCTCTCTGAGGCGACGTGAAGTGTTTGGGCTCAACACGTGCACAAAAAAGGAGATGCTTGTATAAAGAAAATATTTTTTATCTTCTATAAAGTAATAAAAACTATACAGCCAGGTTTGTTTTATAAGGGTCCAAGCGAACTGAGTTGCCTTTTCACCCCATTTGCTTTGATTTTTTTAATTAATATATATATTTCGAGTGACAGTTTGTTGTCAATTATAGACAAAAATGAAGTACTTAAAATTAATTTTATTTTATTTTTTAAACTAGAAGAATTTAAAGGAATTATAATAATAAAAATAAATAAATCTTATTTGTTTTTCATGATATATTATAGTTTTATTTCTTCCCTTTTAATTTTCAACCAACCAAGAGCTTGATAACTAACTATAAATGATTAACTAACTTGCCACACGTTTATTCTTTGCTAACTAACTCCAACTGTTATTGCTACATTGTTTGTTGCTGTCATCTTTATTCTCATGCTAGAAGCTTGCCATCTATATTATTTATTTAGAAGCTGTTTCAGACAGCTTTTGAAACGTCGTTTTCAAAAAATTCAATTTTTATTTTATTTTAAATGAATATGTTTTGATGTTTTTAGATCGTTTTGATGTTTTTAGATCATTTTGATGTGCTGATGTCAAAAATGATTTTTAAAAAATAAAAAAAAATTATTTTAATATATTTCGGCACGAAAAATACTTTGAAAAACTACAACAATAACTGTTCCTAACAGGCACTTAATCTATTCAACTAGCTCTTGCAACACCTAGAAGCGAAGGTTAGTGAATTGCAATGCCTGGATGGAAAAAGAAAGAATACTAAAAAAATGATCTATGACAAGGGTTTAATTAGGTTAGATTTAAAGTTTGCGTATGAATATTGTTATAAGAACTCAATTTAAAATAAATAATTAATGTTACTGATTAAAAAATTCGTATATATTAAATCATTATAAATTATAATATTCTAATTAAGTTATAAATACCGATTAATATTCAAAACTCGATCCGTAAGGTTCGGATACAGAAAGTATCCATAAGCATCCATTGCCACATACAAGTGCCGACCCAAACACAGAACTTAAAACCCTACTACCCTCTATCTATCCCTCTTGCTTGCTCCCTGTCTCATCACCAACAGAAGAGATAGAGAGAGAGGTATGAAACTTAGCGCTCTATAATCTGCAATTGTTATCTTTAATCCTTTTATTTCATTTTGATTTTTCATTCTTCTCTCAATTCAAATCTTGCTCTTAGAAATCCCTACTTGTTTTTTACTCATTTGGTTTTCTCATCTAGTTACGGGCTGATTTCTGATTCGAAACCCTAAGCTTAATGTGATTATTGAAAATTAATTATTCCTTTAATTTTATCGAGGCAAGATCTGAACTTGATGGTGGTCTACGTTTTATTTTGGACTAGGTTAGGTAACCCGTAATGGCTTCAAAGCTAGCTCAGTTGCAATCGAAGGCTTGTCAGGCCTCAAAGTTCGTGTCTAAGCATGGTTGTGGTTATTACAAGCAATTGCTAGAACAGAACAAGCAATATATTCAGGATCCACCCACTGTTGAGAAATGCAATCTTTTGTCCAAGCAATTGCTTTACACTCGCCTCGCCAGGTTCGTCTTTCTTTCTCCATTTCATATAACTTATACGAAGCTTCATTGATTTTTTTGTAAAAATAATATGGTATTTGTAGCTTTTAGTTTTTGTTTCTCTTGTTTTGAGTAATGGGGCTCTCTCTTATTAAAGGCCTACCATGTAAATGTCGTCAATTGCTATGTTACCCAAGTGTTGCAGATGCGGATGAAATTTAGAATTATGAGGATTCTTGTATTGTGTGGCTATTTAAGCTTAATTGTGAGATTTGGGATCAGATGATCTGTCTGATCTTAACCAGCTAGCCCGGTTCTGTTTTGGCTTGTTTGATTTGCATTCTAGTCATAAATTAAACCGATGTATGGAGTCAACTAATATAACAGTGTGATATAGATTTTTTAGCCTACGAAACAGTATTGAAGTAGCTCGATTTGTAAACATGTTGGATAGATCATATATTGTGTCTTTTGTGTACACACTTGTGTGTGTGTCCATGTGAACTGGGTGGATTATACTAGTAATCATTGTAGGCGCCGAAAAAGGATTAGACAGAAGTGTAGTGACATGGGAGGAAAAGGGAAAAAGATAGCTTCAAATAGCTAACACAGCCAAAGGCTGATTGTCTGGGTTGAACAACCAGAGAATAGAACAAACCTCTTATAAGATTATCAAAATATCGAAATTGTTTTGTAGTACAATAGTAGTAGCCCTTAAATACTAGAAAAATTCTAAATAAAAGAAATCCTGGCCCTTAAAAATAACTAAATTTTACCCGTCCAAACCACCAAAATAAATAACATGTAAATAAACTATCAAAAGAAAAACCCTAATTGTATAAAGACCACTGCAGTTTTAGCTCCTGCTTCATGTAGTGTCATTTGTCATTCAGGAAGGGTTTTCCTACTGCTAAAAAAATTCATTTTGAGGGGAGTGAAATGGCTAACTTCATTGGCTACTTTGAAAAGAATATGATTTTAACAACTCACTTATTTGGACTTAAATGTTCAAATTGAGTTGTCCATTTTAAATAATTGGCTAGCAGCTTGTTGAAGGTAAAAAAGCATTATTGATAATACTATGAGTTGCTGATCCTTGAAATGTGAAAATTTACATTCATGGTCAAGAATTGCTGTTGAATTAGTAAACAACGATGCATTGAAAATTAATCTTTCAAGTGCTGATGGAATTGAAGTTTTAGAAAGGAAAATTGTTGATAATACTATGTGCCTGATCCTTGAAATGTGAAAATTTATGCGCGTCAGTCAAGAATTGCTGTTGAACTAGTAAACGATGATGCATTGGAAATTAATCTTTCAAGAGCTGATTGAATCAAAGTCTTACACAAGGAAGTTGACTATAAATGGAGATTTGAACAAACTTTTCAAAACTACTATTTCCAGCTAGAAAACTGCATGTGTCCCTTGTTTTCTTCTAGGTAGGTTATGTAATTTTGTGCTGCCTATATTGTCAATTAGTGCTTTTCGAAACAGGATAGTGCATTGTAGTTGTGATGGTTCATAGTAGTGGTCTTGTTGATGGAACCAGAATAGCAATGCATACATGTTTTCTTTCTCCTCTCATATTCATGTTTTTTAAAGGTCATGACAATGTGTGTTCAAAAAGGGAGTACACAACCACTGAGATAGTTTTCTATAACTTTGATTCTTCCTCATCTGGGAAGCTTAGGTGACATTATTAATGTTTTGGAACCCGAACAGGCTTTTGGCATATGATTTGACTTTTAGGAACAAGAAATACTGTAGAGATGCTGGGGATAGATTCCATAAAGGTGCCTGCTAGCTGTATACGTGAAGCAGGATAAAAATAATCTGAACCTGCTGTGAGTTTTAACAGCACATATTAGCCAAGAAAAAAAACATATTTCCTTGTAAAAAATATTTGATAGTGCATTTACTGAAGTGGCATCTTTTTAGTGAATCTATAGGCGATTTATAGTATGAATAAATGAGGGAGGCTATTCCTTTTAACAGATAATCCACTTCGTGTTTGGACTTTTATTTCACGTATTAATTCATTCATTTGGGTATGTGAAACAGCATTCCTGTGCGCCATGAAGCATTTTGGAAGGAGCTCGATTATGTTAAGCACCTCTGGAAACACAGGCAGGAGTTGAAGGTTGAGGATGCTGGCATTGCTGCTCTGTTTGGGCTGGAGTGTTTTGCATGGTACTGTGCTGGTGAGATTGTTGGCCGAGGGTTTACATTCACTGGCTACTATGTCTAAGTGCTGCAACAAGACATAACACCTTCGTATTTGAAGCGAGAAAGCTTGAGGTTTCTGTTTTTCCCGTTCATCTTGTTCGCAATTGACCAATGCTTATATACTAAATTTAGTATCCTTCATAAAAATTGAAAAACTGGGCCAGGAAAACTCGTTTCTGTGGTGATCTTATGTACTTTGACATTTTTCTTTGCATTTTCGCTTATGCTAGGCGGCTGCCCTTCAGGCTCTATTCCTTTTGCTCAGAATAACATCTCTGAAAAAAAACTACAGGGAAAACATTTTTCTTGAAGATGAGTTATTTTCAAGCATTTGAATGTGTTGATGCAAATATCATGTATTCTTATGATACCATATCTCAGTTTTTTTTTTAGTACGGGGGATGATACAGACGTAAGCCCATGCTTGACTTCCATGTTGTATCTGGAAATTTACTGTGGCTTTTCGGGAATTGTACCACCCACTGTGTAAAGCTGTGATTTACCGGGCGAAACTTTAATTTTTATTGTTTTTTAAAGTGTTTTTTTAATTATAATAAAATGATATTTTTTATTTTTTAAATATTATTTTTAATATTAACACATTAAAAATAATTAAAATTAAAACAAAAATTATATATTTTTTTTTTTGAAATAAAGGTACAAAGATTGATACATGTTAGCTGCTTCATGGATGGCCGATACTCTTTATCAGTTATATTATCCGTGGCCGACCTATCCTGTAAAACTTGTTTAACCGCGTTCGTTTCTGGCTTAAGCAATTGAAGTGATTGAAATTCTGATTGTTTTTTGGAAAGAAAAAAAAAACACGCACAGCATGAACAAACAAAACCTTGAGGGTGCTGTTCCTCTTGAGAAGAAAGCAAATCGAAGAAGTACATAGTTATTACACATGGTTCAACAAACAAAATAGATTTGCCACTGGACGACAATTATAAAACCCTAATTGCAAAATTACATCTCAAAATCCCCATGTCAGCCTTGTATAGAACCATAAACAGGATGGAGTAAGGGAATTATGTATTAAGTTTATAATGCAGCTATTATTTTCCACTGATCGCCAATTATGTATAGGTTCAACAAACAAAATAGATTTTCCACTGATCGCCAATTATAAAACCCTAATTGCAAAATTACATCTCAAAATCCCCATGTCAGCCTTGTATAGAATCATAAACAGGATGAAGTAGGGGAATTATGTGTAAGTTTATACTGCAGCTATTATTTTTAATCAAGCAGCCTGTATAAGATTTCACTGGACTCTCTAAGTTTAAAAGAGACGGTTCCTGAATGCCGTAATCACTTTTGGGGACAGAAGCAAGACAAATGCCAAGACTGAACCAAAAATCATTTTAATAGCATAGCTCAAAAAGTCATGGTCAGCTTCTTCGGAGGTGCTCCCTGTGGTTGATAAGGATTTAGCTGAAGGTAGGGCTTCTATCACTGCATCTGCCAAATCTGTGATGAAGGATGAAGTGCAACCCAGAGCAGGTACACGACCCCAATTCTCAATGCCAGATTCTAGAGCCAACTCCTTATATTCCATATCAATCTCTTCAAGTGTCTCTATGTGCTCACTGACAAAGCTGAGATTTTAAATCGGAGTTAACAAGATATCAATATTAAATTTCTGATTTAAATTAAAATTGAGCAAGATGAGTTGTTCTATCTGGTAAACATTTTTCAACCTCCCACATCACTAATAAAAGGAGAAGGTTGTGTCGAAACTAGGACAACTTTCTTGAGAACAATCTTACAGGACTAGAAACACAGTAGAACTTAAAACACACACCAAGGGTCTCCGGCCTGGACACAATATGTGCATCAATATTAGCTTGTGTTGTCAAATCCAAAATATCGTCCATACAGCAGGTCTAGAGATCCCTACTTTAATATAATTTCAAATAACATACAGGAATAATTCATGTCTACAGATGCATGGAACATCCAAAAAGATCAGTGTGCTACATGTTTTAAAACCTATAATACCACCATGCATTCTGGTATCATTTCTTCAAAGTAGCATCTGTAGCGTATTAATGGAAACTCATACTTGAGTAATTGGACTCCAAAACATTCATGGATTAGTCAATTATCTTGCTTTTCAAAAACAAACAAAATGACTATCTTTAGAGTGAAGTCTTCACAATGATTGTACTGCAGTATGTTAACAAGTAAAACATTATGACTGAAGTTACCGAATCAATATATTCATGGTTTATGGTACCGACCAAACAAACTGCTAAAGTTGGTGATTTAAATATTACTTGGATCAATAAATGGAATGCACAAACCTACTGAAAGAAGCTTGAATAACAGCAATTAACTGCATCAAAAAGGAAGCTGCAAGTTGCATACCTTACTGGTACAGCTAGAAGACTTTTGACACCTTTCTGACCAAGCTCAACAAGAACTTCATCAGTGTAAGGCTTCAGCCATTGCACTGGTCCAACTCGACTCTGGTCAGGAAAAAATTCAAAGGAATGATAGGTCATATTGCAAGATCTCAGCAACAATAAAACACATGAGTTGGCAAAACCTAATGATGGGAAATAAGAAAGCAAATGATCAAGTAAAATAGACAGCAGCCAGAATAGCAAGCACAATACTGTAAGGTAAACCTCAAGAAATTTGATTATAACCAACCTGGTAAGCAAGAGTATGATCATTGTAAGATCCTCTAGCTTTCAACTCTTGCATTATTAAGTAGATGCACTCCTCCATCTGATCTTTGTATGGATCTCCTGCATCCTCCACATAAGTCAATGGCACTCCATGGGCACTAAAGAATATCATGACCTAAGATCCCATATAAATTAGAATAATCAGGGGACAATAATCTAAAAAATAGATCAGTTTTGTGCCTCACAAAATTATGCATAATATTAAATAATTGAACTCACCTCTTCAGGTTTAGCAAATTTTTGCAGCTCTTCACCAATCAAGTCAGCCATAGACTTGATATAACCTTCTCGTTGATACCAGGACTGTATAATGGCAATTGGAAGCCTTGATAGATATGCATCTTCACTGAAAGTTCACTCACATCAAGAGAGGTTAAAGTTAAGCAATGTTCTGCAAAAAGAAGGAAGGAAATTGGCGTGGATATAGCACCTAAATATATTTTGGAGAACACGGAGGCTTGACCCAGTTGTGGAGATCGAGAACTGTGGATAAAGTGGCAGCACTACAAGCTTCGTTATCTTGTCCTTCTTGATCTGCCAGATAAAACAAGTAAGATTGATCAAGTAAATGTTATGAGGAGATTCACAACGAACTTCAAAAGATACATAAACTGAATACAAAAGTTGAAGTCTCACCTGAAGAATTGCTTCCTCAGTGAATGGGTACCAATACCTCATTCCAACGTAGATATTTGCAGTCAGACCCTTGGATTCCAGAGCCATTTTGATTCCATCAGCCTGCAACAATTTTCTCAAAAGTCTAAATGTTTTTTTCCTTCAGGAAGAAGCAGTAGTACATATAAAACTAGTAAGGGAAAGAAAGCAGACGTAAAAACTGAAACATGGTTTTCTCAAGGAAAAACTCTAAAGCCACAAGCAAAGATCACCCAAAGAAGAAGAAGCCACGAATCTTAATTCTTAAAAGGGCATGCATTCTACCTGCTCATCCGTTATTTTACGCAAAGGTGAGCCCCCTCCAATAGAAGCATACCCTTCTTTACTTTTAGGAGCACGGAGCACAGAAATTAATTTTGCCAAAGGTTTCTGAAGAAATTGAAACAGCCTGGGAAGTCTTATAATATCCTGCATTATAAGAACATCGCTACTGTCAGATCAACACCAAACCCTAAACTAGGAGTGTTGTCTAAAACAAAGAATCGACGAGCAAGCAACATACTGGATCAGCAAACAAATTGAACAAAAACGGCTGGACATCATTAAGCGTTTCGGGCCCTCCAAGATTCAAAAGCAGCACCCCAACCTTTTCTTCTGTCACGTGCAAATGAGAATCAACAAAACCTTCACAATATGTTCCTACTCCCACTACAGAGGCAGCGCAGAATGCTTGCCCAACCGGATTTCTCTTCAGAACCGGACCGGACAAGTATGATCCCCCGCTAGCTGCCATTCCCTTATTAGCCAAACTAGAGCTCGAAACCACTAATAATTCTCGAGAACGAAGCTTATCCGGCTGCTGAAATTCAACGGACGAGCGCCTAGCTACTGAAACAACAAATCTAGCACGCTGACACGACCTGCAAATTAACCATCGATATCGATAATTAATTGAGATCAATTGAATAAAATCACCCGACATGATCCAGACCATCACGAATTATTAATTAAGTAATAACACAACCTATCAAGGAAAAAAAACCCGAATTACCTTGAGAAATCATGATTAGAAGCAGAGAGCTTCGTCTGGGGAAGCGCACCACAGAACGACGTGGCGTCCATGGCTTTGATTTGAAGAATAGCGATAAGAAAAGGAGCAGTTAGGATGAAGAAAACAAAGAGAGGAGGATGGGGATGCAGATGGACTTTTGGGTGTTTTTATAAAATAAAATAAGGGGAGATGTCAAAGAAGAAAGCAAATGGCTTTAATATTTAGGTGGGGGTTTCCAGGATGCTGGGGTTTGACTGTTATCTATCCCTATCAGCGTCTCTTGTTTAAAAAAATAAAAACAAAAGTAAAAAAATAGTTGCAGTAATTATTTTTTCAATTAACAATTATTTAAATAATATATATTTTTAAAATATATATTTTTAAAATTAACATATTAAAGTAATCTTAAAATTAAAAAAAAAAATGTTACTAACCGTGTCTTTTTTCTCTTTGATTAGGTGTGGTTTCAATTTTAAGACTCTAATTAACAGTTTATAACTTTTTAGCATTTGAAGTGATGTAATTTTTGGTTTTTAGATATATATTTTAAATGTATATTTTATTTTAAAAAAATATTAGATTGATTTAATACATTGCTATTATAAACTTGAAAAGATATATTTTTTTAATATATTTTAAAAAAATACTTTAAAAACCAATTTCAAGTACACATTTTAAAGCATTAGTATTATAATTAAAAGAGATTGTTCTTTGTGTTTATAAATTTTATTTAATTTTTTTATCATATTAATATGAAAAATACTTTATTAAAAGAATTTTAACCAAGCTAATAATAATAATTATTGTGTGGATGGGACTGTGGCACGATTGGAAAATCAGAACACCAACCACAATTTGTCGTCTTCTGATTTCGCTGGCAGTCAAAGAGGGTAGGTTTGATTTTCGAGTAGCTGCGGAAAGAAGGTGTCAAAGCCGCGTCGTTTTGGTGGAAGCAGTTTCGAATCGTTCTTTCTTTGGCGTTCCTTATTTTACCCCTCGTTTAAAAGCTAATCAACCTGACAGCCCTGTCTAACATGGTACTTTCATAACTTTCTTTATTTTAGGGTTTTTGTGAACCGCTATATAAACTTAACTCCATAACCACATCATGCGCAGGTTATGTACAACCACCCAGCTCCACCATAGCCCCTTTTCTCTTCGACAGCATGCTGGTTGTATCATGGTAACAAGATCTTTCTTCCTGTGTTTTGATTGGTTAAAGCTGCGATTCTATGTAAAGTAAAACAGTGGTTTTATATAGATTTAAATTAAGTGAGTTTGATTGCGTTAAGGTTAGGATTGGCTCCAACACAGAGTCAGCAGCAGGCGCCGATCCATGGCGACCTGACTGCCGCGTGGAGCCAAAATTCAGTTATGGCCGGATGAAGATACCTTGAAACTCATTGTTGTTTCTTGACACAATAATCCGGTCACATCTCTATTCACTACTGTCTTTCTGTTCTTTCATTTTTTTTCAAAAATGGCGGCACACAGTCAGACACGGGTGATTATTGGTTTTATTTAATGCCGAATCACCTTTTGCATGGTGCCCAAACTAAGCTACTTTCACGATTGGAGTGAGTCATCATTACTTGATCTTGGCTCCCTTCAAATTATAAGCAGCTAAATTCCTTTTAACTGTCCTTTTATACGATTCCAAATAATCAAATCCCTTTAATATAGATTTAAATTAAATTTGAAAACTATTTCAATTGTTTAATCCACCAGCCTTTGTTGATGTGGATCTCTATTTTGCCAGTGGTATTGGGTGATCAAGACTTAGTTTTTGAATTCAGTGGAATTGTTAATGGACTTCTGTTTAGCCCCCGCTTGGAAATTACAACTCACAATTGCTTTTTTCGTATTAAATCAAAATCAGCAATTCGCATAAAAGTGCTTATTCCTGGTTATGATGCTAGAGTTTCTCTTTTATTGGCTTCTGGATTTCTAATTTGTGGCTGGAAATTAGTTTATCAATCAAAGCATCACCGAAACAAGGTATAAATAAAAAGGAAACTTGCCAAAAATCTCGAAAACTGGCCTTGGTGTATTGTATTTCAGGTCCAGGATAGAGTGGATAAGAATTGTCAAAAATTATGGTAGCCTTAACTAGCAATCTTTTCGACTCTCGACTGCAGACTGATGTGTAGATCTCGCTTTCGAACATGGAATCAAAATAAACGAGCTGAACTACACTGGCTTGGACCAGTCTTGGTAGCACAAAGCCCTACTGTAGGAGTTGATCAAGCACCAATCAATGCTGGCTCTTTCTGTTAGAGGATGGGAGAATGGAACATTAATACCAAATAATACATTTTGAAGTTAATTCACAGAAGCAGAGCACTATGGCAATGATATATGAAACTCGCTCCTGAAAGCAAAATAATCTTTAATTGGTTGGTGATGAATGAAACTTTGGTCTCCCCGATCCTTAGTTGTAGTCTACAACAAGTTCATGCATGACAGAAGGCTAATGATTAACGACCAGAGGAAATATCAAAGATCCAACAAATCCACCTTTTATCGAGCTCATTATCTGCTATGGCTAAAACTTTCAGGTCATGAGGAAGAGCTAGACATTGAGAAATTTGAAATCATAATTGCTCACCCTCTTAGAAGAGAAACTGAATTCATAATTGAGAACCCATCATAAGCAACAATCACAATGAATCGTGAAAGTTTAAAACGGTTTGTCTTCAGACATCACACCAAATTTAGTTTAATACCAAGACTGGTATTCAGAAATCAAGGCTAAGCTTTTGGCATGCTTATATTTCTGATCTAATTATTTGAGACATCAAAACGATATTGGGTTTCATTTAAGCGATGCATTAGTTTGCTAATGAATACACCAATTGAAGGGTGCTTGAACTGTTGAATATGGGATGGTATTTCAGCTGAGAAACCAACGGTTGTTCATGGGAGTATAGTATGCCAACTGATGTGACAAAACAACACTCCAATTCTAGGAAGGAACAGGTGGAGGAATGGATGAAAGGAAAGGAAAGCACACAACACAGGCAAAAGAGTAGATAAGCGTCAACAAGATTGGAAATTCAAAGTGGACAAAAAGTCAGATAGGCAACACATTTTTAGAGCTCCAGCATAGTTATTTTCTTATTGTCTTCCCGTTTCAATTTGCAACTGCAGGTGAAAAGTTTGAGTCTAATTGCCAACTACCAGATTGGAAATTCAAATTGGACAAAAAGTGAAGCTGAGTCAATTAAAAAATGCAGGAACAGGAACATCTGCGTTTGATTTGAAAGCATGCAAAGGGGCATTATGCTCATCTAGTGAATCTGATTCAACCAAGGGCATTTAATACCCAAACAGAACCTTTAAGTTGATTCACAGAAGCAGGCATTATACCCGAACCAATCCTAAAAGATGATACACAGAACCATCCCTTGGTCACAATTGCAAGGAGGCATACCTTTAAGTTCATTAATAATAGTAAGCCCTATCATAAGAACAAGGTTAAACGATGCTGATAAATGGAACTCTAACCAAGTCACAATTGCAAATAGGCATGCATTAATTTTTTTCCATAAAATGACAGGATCAAATTTGCAAGTAGCATGAATAGTGGCTATCAGTACCATGCATATAGCCCCACGGAATTCTCAATGGTCAATTCATCATAAAAGAACATGTACATGAATTGCTAGTGGATCAAAATAAGAACCATATCTAAGATCTAACATATCCACCCCGGCAAGAGTTCTAAGAATGCTGGAAAAAATGATTCAAATACCATGTTTCATGCAACCAAAATTGATACAGGAAGTTTTTTCACAGAATTTTCTGCAAAGTAAGAATTCAGAATCACATAACAACATTGATATCTCAGTAATAAGTCCTCTGTCAAGGAAACAGCTAAACCCATCAGTAAGGATCATCAAAAGCAGCAATCACAATCAAATGGGCAAAGAGCGGTACCTCCACCACTACTCTTGCTAAAACCCAATTCCTCTTCCGTATATATGGTCAGCCCATCTTCAGTTTTCTTCCGGGACCTGGAAGGTGGGTCTGTAGACCTTCCCTCTTCATCTTCCTTACTCTTCTTCTTCTTCTTCTTTGTCGTCAATTTTGGTTTCTCTTCCCCATTTACATTTGCCTTGTCAACTTTCTTTTGTTCAGGTTTCTTCCTCTTCTTTGCAGAGAAAATTTCATCTATCTCATTACTTGCTTTCATTGGTGTTGAAGAGGTTTTTGCCTGCTCTGCGTCTTCATTTTCTTGTTTTTGTATAGGTTTCTTTGAAGAACTCTTTTTGGGCATGTTCAATGGAGAAGGTTTTGCCTGCTCTATAGCAGCATCTAGTTGTTTCTTTGAAGAACTCTTTTTGGACATACTGAATCAAACTGAAAGTTTGATGCCAGTTGTTTAACTAGAATCCACAAAAAACAAGAACACCAAACACCCAATTCATTTGCCAACAAAATGTAAGCTAACAATTCACAGATTACTCATGTTTTACAAGACCTACTGATATAAGTAAACCAACTGGAGAATAGCAGAGAAACAAACAAATAACAAATATAAACCGAAACATCTAGCTAAAAACAGTTAGATGAATTAGCACATTTTCGGCCACAAAATGCAACAAATAGTTCAAAATTGAGAATTCCTTCGATCGCCATTTTCTTCATTATCCAGTAGCAAAACAAAATTTGAAAATTCTCAATTGAGACTCAATAACTTGTTTGATTTTTCATTGTTTAGAACCCATAAAAAGTGTATATTTATTATCACAAATGTTTGATTACTTTTAAAAAGAAATTGTCAAATTAATCGAATTCGTTCTCAATAATAGCAAGAGAGATTAATTGGTCTGAGCTAAACTCGTCATTTGCATGAAAATAAACTCGGTTTTGCTACGTTTCCAGGAAAGCAAACACAAACAAGTTGGGAATTTTTATTTTATTTTAGGTTTTTTAGCATGAAAATCAAGTAAAAAGTAGTGATTGAGAAAGAAATAAGAGAGTTGAAAAGGATGAGAGAAGAACTAACCTCTGGTAGCAATCTGTAGAAGGAGAATAAATTGGAGACAGACAGACAGAGAGGGCGGCAAAGAGACGGACTAAAACCCTCCTTTGGTTAACGGGGGGATTTGAAGAAGCGTGCGGTCCAGCAGGGATTCTGTGGTTTTTTAGGAAACGCTATTCAAGTCGCTTCCCCAGGATAATACCATGCGGTTTTTTAAGGAGTTAAACATGGACGGTTCGATTTTGATCATGATAGTTAAAGGATGCAAAAAATCAAACCAGATTAATAATATCACGTGAGCCTTACTGCCACGTGGTCTTAACAAATTGATCTCACAGCTTTCTACTATAATTTTCATTACCATGTCATTCATTTTTTTTCCCTGTTTAGAGTTAAAAAGAATATCATCTAGGGAATTGGGAAATTATTATTATTATTATTATTATTATAAGTATTTACACTCCAGTAATGCATAAATATAGGAGTAATTTCAAATTTGTAAGAGATTTATTTGTTTTGTTTTGTTTCTTTTTTAAAAAATTGGTGCAAACATGGACTAGTAGCAGCAAGAATGCACCTGAGGGTTTATTTATTTCACCTAAAATATTTTATAATTTTTTTTTTTGTTGATTTCATGTTTGTTTCTAGAAAATATTTTTAAAATATTAAAAAATATATTTACCACTTTAAATTTTATAAATAGTAATTTACTTGCAATATTATCCAGCTATTATCATCATTATCACCACTAAAAAGATGGTAATGGTGGCTAATATCCCACCACCATTACCATCTTTTTTTTCACTAGAATCATCTCATCTTTTATCACCACCACCATTACCTCACCACAAAAAACCATAAAAAAATCAACGTCAACGTCATATCAACGCAAATCACTTTTCCCAAAACGTCGATCACAGTTTGAGCATGAAAGATTTTTGTTAGCATTCGGAATGCAACACCAAAATGCATCGTCTTCTTGGAGGCTTGAATCGTTTAGGAAGCATTTCGCAAAAGCAATAATGCTATTGATTCCAGAATTTCTTAATTTAGTATCATCCATTCGAATAACTGTTCTTACACCATCCATGGAGCGATGAGGCTTTTCCCCCTCCCTGTGTTCTCACTTCTCATAACAACTAACACAATTATAGGTCTCGTCTAGCCATACAACATGCACTGCTTGTATCAACTCTGCGCGCTCATACAACACGCAGTCATAATCCTGGAATTGGGAACTGGGTTGTAAGTGCCTCAACTCTTCTTTGAAGATCTGATACCTTTTCGGATAGAGGGAAATCAGGGGATTTGACAAACTTTAAGAAATCCTGGAGCTTGGATCCAGAAACTAGTTTTTTAGCTTCAAGACTTATTTGTACTCCTTCATGAATCAAGTCAGCAGTTGCTACAAATTCTCTCTCTGCAAATCCTCTGGTAGTCATCGCAGGGGATCCAATGCGAATGCCACCAGGAACTAGGGCGCTCTTATCACCTATTTAAATTAACAGAGCAGCAGCCATAAGCAAGGGGAAACAATAAAGGGATTGAGAGAGAAAAGGAAAGAAGATATAGAATATGGCTAACCAGGCACTGAATTCTTGTTGAGGGTGATAGAAGCCATGTCAAGGATTTTCTCCACCCGAGCCCCATCAAGTCCCTGTTGATAGAACATATATTGACAAATATGTGAGAAATAAATGGGGAAAGAAGGCACTGCAGAAAAATGATGCATAAAACAATTTATCATAATAAGATGCTATGTGGTCAAAATAGTGACCATGCCCTTTCAGGTTAAAACCCTGCATTAAAAATCAAGGCTTACAAAATCAGGCCAAACCAATTCATAAGCATTATAATGATCATGTACAGACAGAAGTGCTCTCAATAATACAAGTATGAACACATACTACATTGCTGCATTCATTGACAAGTGACATTATATGGTTAGGATGCTTCCAGGAATTGGTTCCTAACATCTTATACAGCGTTTATGAACAATATACGGTTAGGAGTCCTCTGAAAATTGATCGTAACATCTTATGCTCTGTTTGCAGCCATGTTACATAAATTTATTTTACTGTTGAGATAATGATATCCAAGCAATAGCAAAGGGCATTCATATGTTGGAAAAAAACTTGATGGCCAGAGATAACCAGCAAAAGATTGCAATACATTTCAGAAAATAATGGAGACAACAAAGCAACAAGACACTTACCAGTGGCCTCAGATCTACAAGAATGAGATGATTGTCGCTCCCGCCAGAAACCAGTTTATATCCTAATTCAACCATTCGGTTTGCAAGTGCTCTAGAGTTAGAGATGACCTACATGGAAAAGCAACAAGAATAAGTTTGGATAGATTAAAATATATCTTGGACCATGCTTAACCAAGAGAGTACAGTACCTGTTTCTGGTAGGCTTTAAATTCAGGGGACTGTGCATGCTTCAAGCAAACTGCCAGTCCACCAATTGTGTGATTATGAGGACCACCCTACGACACATTTAACAAACTGTGTTAGTTTTAGAATGATGCAAGGGTGAAACACCATAAAGTATAAAATCTAAATCAAATTCTAACATGCATTAGCAACCCACTTGCAAGCCTGGAAAAACAGCATTGTTGATGGCAGATTCCATGTCAACTCCTAGAACAGGATCTTTTTTGAAAAAGATCATTCCACCTCTTGGACCTCGTAGGGACTGAAGGGAAATGAGAAATTTTTCAGGTCATCTATTTGCAGGTCAACACAGCAAGAGTTTGCTATTTGCATGTCAATTGGCAACGAAATTAAGATCCAAACAAAATGAAAAATGCTATATTTCATGCTACAACAGGAAACATGAAGCAGCATTGGGCAACCTGTTAGTAAATACCAGAAAAATCCTCTCGATTAGTCATCTGAACTTACCTTGTGTGTTGTAGTTGTCACAACATCACAGTACTCAAAGGGGTCAGCAACAACAGAAGCAGCAACAAGACCACTTATATGAGCCATATCCATCATGAGAAAAGCACCGACAGCATCTGCAATCTTTCAATGCATAAGATTGTAGTTAGTTGGCTGTTAAAGCAGGGGGAATCAGGACAAAAATCACTTTGTACCCCTATACTTTTAATTTATAGTCACATCACACCCTCTACTACATTTTCCATCATGACAACCCTTCTGCTTAAACTTTTGGAACTTTTTAACCCTTCCCTCCACCTCTGTCATGTAAGTCTGTTGGTTTACTAATGCTATGAGTTGATCAATCCTTAACCAATCAAATATCAACACGTTATCATTCTAAAAGTCATCAGATCATCAGATACCCCTCTGCCATACAAATTGATCAAGTTAATCCTTTTGCTATAAATTATACTTGATTAATAAAATATGCATAAGGTGACTGATTTGATTAATTCAACGATTATCAAGTTAAATTAACAATTAAAATAAAGTAAAATGTGAATAAATATTTATGTCTTTAATTTTATGCTTTATTTTAAACAAAGCATAAAAATTAAAAGGTTGGGTTTAATATTTTTTCCATGCTTTAGTTTATTAGCTAACCTAGTTTAAATACCTAATAATAATTAAATCCTTCATTGTTATGCTTTGTTTTACTAGTTAAGCCCAATTTGCTGCAAATGGACTAATTTGATCAAACTTGTATGGCGAAGGATAATTCTAATAGAATGGACATGTTCACATCTAGCTGGTCAAGGACTAATCATGAGAGCATTAGTCAAACTAAAAGACTTTTGTGACATAGTTCGATGAAAGGGGTAAAAGGTGTCAAAAGTTGAAGTAGAAGGGTTGGCATGCCACAAATAGAGTAGAGTTTAAAAGTTTAAAATACAAGGGCACTAGGCAATTTTTAGGACACAAAAAAAAGACAACTAGATTAACTGCTTGTAACATCTACCTTCCTCATGCGAGGATAATCAAAATCTCGAGGATAAGCACTAGCACCAGCAATAATGAGTTTTGGTCGAAAGAGGATAGCTGTTTTCTCAAGCATATCATAATCAACCAGACCTATAATAAGTGTTAGGGAAAAGGATTAATACACATCACCAAACCAATATAGTCAACCATTTTCTCCTAAATTAATAACAATGATAAATCACCTGTAGATTCATCAAGTCGATATGGCATGGACTCAAAGTAAATTGATGTCCCAGATACCCGCCTTTTAGGAGTCATGAATCCATGAGACAAGTGTCCCCCATGAGGCAAATCCAGACCCTAATTTAATCACAATAAATATAAATAGAAGGATTTTGCATTGTGAAACTGCAGAAGCATTAATGAGAGAGAGAGAGAGAGAGACAATTTACCATGATTCGGTCATGTGGTTTAAGAAGCGCAGTATAAACCTCAAAATTAGCAGGGGAACCAGACAATGGTTGGACATTAACACCCCACTTCTTTCCATCCAAGTTAAATGACGCCAGAGCCCTTTTTTGACAGAGGATTTCAAGCTCATCAATGTACTCATTTCCACCATAGTATCTGCAATATATGGACAATTATTAGGCTATAAAAGCCATTCAAACTTTCAACCCCAAAAAGAAAGGCATCTCAATGATAGAAATTTACCTTTTACCAGGAAGTCCTTCGGAATACTTATTTGTTAAGCACGAACCAACTGCTTCCATCACCGCTCGAGATGTGAAATTCTCTGATGCGATAAGTTCAAGACTTTTGAACTGCCTATCCTTTTCCTTATTTATAATTTCACACACTTCAGGATCAGCTTCACAAAGTCCATAATCTTTGAAGCTGCTTGTGTCAGCTAGACAATTGTGGCAAAAAAATCCATTAAGAGTCAGTCTCAACACTCATGGCCAACAGTTTTCACCTATAATCATATTATATATCATTCTATTTGTCATTCTAGTTGCATAAAGCCAACCAGACAGTAAAATAAATAAATGATGTGTTCTGGTCGAAACTTGATAGCCCTTAAAACCTAGGCACTCTGATAACATTTCATATACAGCTAAATTATATCAGCAAAGCACAAACTTTTTTCTTAAAAAAACAGCCCTTCCAATAGAATTACAACAGTTACATACGGTCTATGTTCACTTGTTTAGACTTCAAGAGATAAGCAAGAGAATAATAAAAAAGAACAAAAGATATCATGCTTGCCTCCAGTTTCAGGGATAGGCACAGAAACAGAAGAGGGGGGCCTGCCAGTGACCAAGCTTCCTTCAAGGGAAGAAGCCCTACATGGCTTCACTGAGTTAAGCTTGACTTGGTATGGAAACCCAATGATAACACTCCTTTTCATTGGACAGGCAGACCCTTTTGTCAAAACAGGCTGTTGCAAAGAACCCATCACTGCAGCTCCACTGGTGGCTTGCATTTCTAGCTTTTGACAGAAACCTCGCCAAAAAAATTAACTACAAGTTCCAATTAAATAATATGAGAATTCAATCAGAAAGTTGAAATGCCTGTTTTACAGAACTATCGGGGATAGTGATATCAATTTCACAAGCAATACATAAGGAAAAAGGAAGAAAAAAATATGAAGGAAATTAGCTGTGTGGCCATAACATGACCAGGGACAGGTTTGAAATTAGCAAGCATCCCTACCAAATACCAGGCACGACGCAAAAAGTCAAGCTGAGTCAATCAGCAAATGGAAGTACAGGAATATTTGCATTTTATATGAAAGCATGCACAAGCACGTGTTGATATTTCAACACCCAATTCAATTGCCAACAAAATGTAAACTACAAATTCACAGATTACTCGTGTTTTAAAAGACCTACTGATATAAGTCAACCAATTGGAGAATAGCACAGGAACAAACAAATAACAGCTAAATACAACGGGAAATCTAACTCAAAATCAGTAAGCTGGATTCGCACATTTTCGGCCACAAAATGCAACGAATAGTTCAAAATTGAGAATTTCTTCATTGTCCAGTAGCGAGAAGAAAAAAATGAAAATTTTCAATTATTACTCAAGAGCTTGTTTGATTTTTCATTGTTTGAATCCCCGAAAAAAAGGTGTAAATTTATCATCGCAAATGTTTAATTATTTTTTTATATAAGAAATTGTCAAATTAATCGAATTCGTTCTCAATAATAGCAAGAGAGATTAATTGGTCTGAGCTAAACTCGTCATTTGCATGAAAATAAACTCGGTTTTGCTACGTTCCCAGGAAAGCAAACACAAACAAGTTGGGAATTTTTATTTTATTTTAGGTTTTTTAGCATGAAAATCAAGTAAAAAGTAGTGACTGAGAAAGAAATAAGAGAGTTGAAAAGGATGAGAGAAGAACTCACCGCTGGTAGCAATCTGTAGAAGGAGAATAGATTGGAGACAGACAGACAGAGAGGGCGGCAAAGAGACGGACTAAAACCCTCCTTTAGTTAACGGGGGGATTTAAAGAAGCGAGCGGTCCAGCAGGGATTCTGTGGTTTTTTAGGAAACGCTATTCAAGTCGCTTCCCCAGGATAATACCATGCGGTTTTTAAACATGGACGGTTCGATTTTGATCATGAAAGTTAAAGGATGCAAAAAATCAAACCAGATCAATAATATCGCGTGAACCTTACTGCCACGTAGTCTTAACGAATTGATCTCACAGAAGCTTTCTACTATAATTTTCATATAAATTACGAATATTTAAAACCACAACTTTTGAATTCAATTCATAGTCTTGTTATATTTAAAACGAGCCCTCCGCTATAATGCATGCATGTATGACCAAAAAATTTAAAATGTAAAAAATAAATAGAAGTTTTTTTTAATAATGTTATATATTTGGCTAAAATAATTGTTCTAAACAGAATTTTTGTGAAATAATATTAAAAAAATTATTTATCAGATAAGTTTTTGTGTCTAATATAATGTATAGTAAAATAATTTTACAGAAATAAAATAAAAACTCAAGAACAACTGCATCAAACATATTTATAAGCTGATAATTAATAAAAATTCATTAAAGATAACCTATTTACTTTCTACAACAAACTAATTGATTAATAGATTTACTTTAATTATTTGTCTAAATATTTAATTACCAGATAATAAAACAACATTGATAAAATCTCTTAAAGATAAATTATTTATTTTCTACAGCAAATTGATTAATTGTTGTAAATTTCTAAATCCAAATATTTTTATTGTTATTATTATAATTGAAAACAAAACTAAAGCAATATTAGCAGCGTAAAAAAACTATTATTCGATTTGAAGAATAAATAAAAATAATTAAAGAACAAAAATAAAATTAGTATTATTATCATTAGGAATATAATTATCCATTTAAATTACAATAAAAATAATTAAAAGACAAAAGAAAAATTAATATTATTACCATTATAAATATAACTATCCTAATCATTTAGATTATAATAAAATTATTAAATTATCCCAAAACATATGGATCACTGTGAAAAATCATATTATCCTCAATAACAAGGTAAATGATTTGCTGGGTGAAGAGCAAAAACATCTTAACACTGCGAATTATTGCTGGGTGAATTATAACAGTACTTTACCTACATTCATGCAAAAAAATTATTTTAATATAATTTATATAAAAGTATTATAATTTTACATGGAATTAATAAATTGACTCAAGTCAATTTAATATATTACCATCTCAATACTTTTTTTAATGTCATCTTCATTTTTTATAGACCAAACATTTTTTTCTTGCTAGAAAAGAATATTAGCAATAACTACATAATTTTTTTAATGTTATTTTTTTTTTTATCTTATACACCGGGCAGTCTCGAGTGACACGACTCCATTCATCTGTAATCCTACCTTAACCAATTTAACAGTTCGTCAGTTGAACCCACAACTTCGGGTCCCAGACATGCTCTTCCGATCTTTAATGCTCTCACGATTCGATTTGACCTTGGGGGACTGGAGTTCCTAAAATAAACACATCTCAGCAGATAACCGCACTTCTCATCATAGGTTTGCATGGTAAGAACCACTACAAGCAGATGCCATGTAGAGTTGAATTTAAAGAGTTCATGGCCCAGGGAGATCAATATCATTCTAATCATGCACAAAAGGTGCCATTATAATGAAAAGGGAGGATGCAAAAAGGATTTTAAATATTAGGTTAGGGTTGATTTATGCTTAAGAAGCAACATAAAGCTCTTTTCTTCATTCAACCTGTGAAAAACCTCCACCACTTTCAGCCTTCGTCCTGCACAAACCCATTGTTTCAGTCATGAATGGTCCTATGATAGAAGATAAAACTATCTTATACAGGCATTGCGTTCTAATTCTATTGGTTTTCATGCTGGGAGAACACAACCTAGATTCAGTGAGATGTCACTGTGAGAAACATAATCAAGCAGCGTACGAGGAAGTAAATTTTGGCGTTATGAGTTACAAATAATCATTAAATCTAAGGAAGAAAGAGGGAAATTAAACTCGCGCAACAAAAATCCCAATGCTCATCACCTTAGACAACACTCCCTATGTCCAAAGCTGATCACTTACCGCTAAAAAACTCTCACACAAAAAACTGAATAGTACAATCATATTACGAGTCCATATATCAATGGCACAGCCTATTCAGGAAAACATATTTTAGCCATCCTAATTTGTCAGAAGGACTAATGATGTTGCATAACATACATAATATGAAATGTAGGTTGCCTTAAATAGAGCCAACATCAAACCTTGAAATCAAATCTCTTTAATATTGAAGCACATAACTATCTGAGAAGTGCCCGTAAATGTTAGAAGTATTCCACTGAGGTATAAGCACTTACTTGTGGTCAGAAGGATTGGGCATAAGTTCATAAACAATGGTGGCAACGACATCCCTCTTCAACTGTTCATTGGAGAAAGGAAAGTGTCATTTAAGGCACCATTAGTAGTCCAAACGGATGCACAAAGCAATAAAACTTGATCATCAGCAATGCATTTACCTGGGTGGCTTCACCTTTGAAACCAATATAGTGTATCTGACTTGTATCACCACCAAAATTATCGGGGAAATGCAATGTGATGCTTGCCACACTTTGAAACTTAGCGTATCTGTTGAAGTGAACATATATTACACAAGCAAATACAAGGTAACTGCTGGTGAAACCAAACTTAGTTGAAACAATGAAATACAATTGCTTTTGACTCTTACACGTGGTGTTCGTTTGGATGAGGTTAAAGCAAAGCATTGCCAGAATTGAAATGGTATGCAGTTACAAAATGGAACAAAGTATTTGAGTTCAACGAGCTAAGTAACAGGTGGTAGGGAATAATTACCTTGTCTGAAACTCAAGCAATCCATTCAAATTTTCAACCAAATCCCACTCCTTAAAACAATAAAAGTAACCATTTCCAATAAGTTCAATTGTAGAGTTTATGGAAAGCTCGTAAAGAACCAAGATGAAACAATACCTGTACAGCTTGCATATTTTGAGCATCTGAGAAGTCAATGCCATCTCGATTGATAAACCTAAATTATTTCAAAAAGCAGATCTAAGCTTTCTGTTACAGATAATGATCACAGGAGAAAACATTGAGAGAGGATTCATATCATTCAAAATGCTTATTTAACACCATTTCCCTGAATATTTATTTGAAGAAACTAGCCTAAGTGATCTGGAAGGGAAAGTTAGACAACTTAACAGACACTGTATATCTGATGACTAAACAAGGTGAACACACAATGAATCAACAGAAAAAGGCAAGCATCCTAGCTAGCCTGGGTGGTAATGCCTCATTGATGCTGCAGCATAAGGCTGATCTCAGAACCTGTCTTTGTAGGGATGCAATAATTCTCAAACATCACCACACGAAAGGGGAGACCCCCCCCCCCCCCCCCCCCCCCCACACACACACACATGAGAGGAGAGGGAGGGAGGCTTTCGATAAATCTAATTAAAACTGTTTAAGCGCTATGGATTTGTGTGGCTAACATCACATCAGCAGTATCTACCATATGTCAAGGCTAAGGAACTGCTGGTTTAGTTATTCTCGCCCAAAAAATATCAACTACTGTACTGAAGAACTATCAACACAAAATAGAAGTTTAACTTACGCTCTCATCTTGGAAGGACTTGTTCCACCAGTGCCTCCAATAATTGCAATGCTCTTGATCTTAACATCCGATGTGAATCTACCACAATTAATCCAGCAGAAAAAAGAGAAATCCAGATAGTTATTTCAGATATAGGGGAAAATAAAGTCTCTAAGCCAAAGAAATGCAAATAAGCTATCGTTTTGTATCATTTGTGGTTTCCACTTTCTCTATTCGTCTTCAGAGAAACAAAAACAAATATTCTGTTTTCAAATTTAAAAAACAAAAACGGAAAACAGAAATGATACCAAATGACCCCTAAGCAATCATCAAGAACATTTTAATAACCGAAGCCTCCAAGGCTCCAACGTTATTGTTCATTACAACATATGGATCATCAATGAAGTGAAAATACATTTACCCATATTGTCATTTATAAGTAATCATCAGGAATTAGCAACTTACGGTATGTAAACTAGTAACTCGGGATCACCCTCGTTGCTTTCCAAATGCTCCTATCATAGAATAAAAGTATTTAAAAAATAATTATCAAAACATAAGCTTCTTCAATTTCTCTCCAATAATAAAATAAAATAATAAAAATGCTCAAACACAAACCTCAGAAGAATTGAGACGGTGCTCCCAAGGTTTGAAAACCGATTTAGCACTTCCTGGAACTGCTTCATTTAGAGCCGATACCTTTAAAGAGTAAAAATAAAATTCTTTGTTGATTTCGAATTTGAAGCAAGTCTCAATAAAAGTAAAACTAGAAGAAGAAGAAAATGGACCTTGGGGAGGTCTATGTGTTTGTAGAGAGACCAGTTAGAGGAACAATCGTGATCTTCACAGCTATGATCGTGTAAACAAGCCATTTCGTATATTTTTCAAAAAGTTTCTTCAGCTAAGCCAAAAGAGAGGTGTACTGGTCATGGATTAATTCCTTCGGTGATTGCAATCTAGAAGCCAGAATACGATTCGCAGCCGTTTCGTACTGAAGGTGGCCGTTTTATCTACTCTTCTTGTTGGGATGCGGATTTTAAGAGCGACGTGTCGTTTTACCAAACGACGCTCTTTTCCGCTCCTTTTTATCTTCAATTAATGAGTTGTGTGCCGAACCTACCAAACAAACTTTTAATTCGGTTCGAAATATTTTTAAAAAATAGTATAAAAAAAAGACCTAAGAAGCTAATTAACAAACCTCAAGATATTTCCCTCCTTCAGCAAAGAAGAGCCTATGTTAATAGCATGTTTAATTAGTGTGATTAAAGTTATTTTTTAAAGTGTTTTTTATTTATAAATATATTAAAATAATATTATTTTTTAATTTTTTAATATTATCACATTAAAATGATTTAAAAATATAAATAATGTAAAAGTTTTCCAATTAAGCATTATAAGTTTATAACAGCAACAGCAAGAAAGCTACAACCAATCTCTAAGCCCAACGCAATATCATGGCTACAACTTTTCGAGTGATAGGGTCTCTTTTTTCCAGTTGCTGAACTCTTTCAAAGGATCCTTTACGAAATTTAGATGATAGGCCCGAGTAAATTTGCCGGTTGTTGTTGGGCTGGAATTCTCTTCAGAAGTTGTGGTGGGTGGATTTTGATGGCATGTTCGGGAAGAAAAAAACCATTCTTTGCTAGGTTTGGCCCCTTAAATGTAGTCAAGGAGGTATACATATATGCCTTGGAGTTTGCTATATATGGGCTCATTTCCTGGGCAACACGGCAGTGTAATTATTACTTTTTCTTAATTTTCCAGGAAAATCATCTGGATTTTGAACTAAAGGATGAAAGGAGAGCCTCCACCAGACTTATCTCAAATTCAATAACAAAATCTAGTTCTTGCAATTAAATTAATGTAAACATATTAAGGGGCTATGAATTCTAGCAGCGAGTCGTGTGATGAAAAATACATCAACCAACCATCTTGTATACGTGATCCAATGGTAAGAGCTTGAGATTAAGGAGTTTGTTCCCTATAGTTTTAAATTCAAGTCATGTGGGATTACTTGCTCGTTAACTTCAAGACTCATAAAATTAGTCGAGGTGTGCACATGAAAGCTTACTCGAACACTCACTTTAATAAAATAAAAAAAGTCAATCCAACAAATCATAACTACATTAATTTTATTTAGTACACATGAACTGTTGGTAAATATTTAAATGCAAGGAAAGTAAACAGAAACTTGAGGCATGCTCGTGAACTGTATTTAAGGATATTTTACCAAACAGTAAGGTATCCTCCATGATTCAACAAGTTCTTCCTCGAGAGAAGAAGTCAACACAAAAACAACTTGAAAATAAGAGAATATTAGCAAATGAGAAGAAGAAGAAAAGTAGTTTTCGGATTGTTATTTGTTTGAAAAATCTGTATAGTATTCATAGGCTACTATAATGTAACGGTCATATTTAATTTTATCATCGTGTTACAAATTTATGGTGATAGTTATAGTTAGAAAAAATAAATAAAAAATATTTTAAAATTTGTAATTGTTAGAATCAAAATATTTTAACAAAACAACAACAAAAATTAGAGAGTGTAGGCGTTGTCTCACACGCAGAGAGGTGAATCAAAAGTTTTTCTCTTACTTGATTCATCCTTATATGCGCGAGTTTATTCTATTTATTCACTGGTTACTATCTCATCTCAAGTTTTAGTATATAAATACTTGATGAAGTCAATTCTATATATACTCTTTGCACTCAAGAGATCATTTATATTTTATGAAAATGGGATCGCGACTTCCACCATGAGAGGCACTCCTAGCTCTCTTACCAGGATGATGCAGGACACAAATTTCCTTTTCATACATAGCAGCTGCAACACATGCATGCACACCATTTATCTCTAGCTAGCTCGTTTCAGCTCGCATGAGCATGCTGGTTTCCATTTAGTCAAAACCATTTCAATGGTTAATTATTATGTAATTTTTTTGGTAACAAGTGGTTAGTTCCGGTGGAAATTCACTTCTCAGTGCCAATATCCACCGCCACAACGTGGTCGCTAGCTTTCAGTAGTGGTGCTTGTATCAAGGATTGAGAAATCGGTCTCGAATGCCATGTTCATCCAGTAAAAGAATGCCTACCACGAAGGAAAAATATTTTTTATTCAGAAATATATTAAAAAAATATTTTTATTATTATTTTAAAAAATATTTTTGACCACCAGATAAAAATGATTTAAATTTATTTAAAAAAATACACTTTTAAAACACAATATCATATATTTGTCTTGATTTCACTGCAGGCCGGAGAAATTGACGACGGGTCTCGGTTCCCTTGAATACATGGACCATGGTTGCAACATAATGGGTCTCCCGATGATAAATAGCCAGCCCTAGAGTGGGCTGGGAGGGATGGAGGTCACAGCCACCCTTAGCCCAGAAGATAACCACTGGTTTCCTGGATTAATAAACAAATAGCCACCCTGTGGAGCCTGGACCCAATACTTATAATGAATGGCATGTATTTCGTTGGGTCCAATTCCTCTCAAATGCAAATGGCCCACGCGCAACAAATGCCTATTTTATTTGTTTAAAATGATTATTGGTATGGGATTGAAAATTTAGTGGAGTAATTAATAAATTAATGTTATAAAAAATAGCTTTCAAGGATGTTTGTGAAAGTTAAATTAATGGTGGAAAGAGAGAGAAAATAATTGAAATACCACTAATGATTAGAAAGATTGAAATTAAAATTAATTACGTGTCACTTAATGTAAAAAGGGAGTGAGAGAGAGAAAAAGAAATAATAAAACTTGGAGGTTAAAATTTAGCCCTAGTTGCCACATGGGTAATTATAATAATAACAACAATTTTTAAGGATGTAGGAGTTTATTTTTAAAAACACAATGATGTATTAAGAAATTAAAGCATAACATGTAAGAGAAAAATAGTTAAAATATTAGCAATAATTGGAGGAAAAAGAAAGAAAAAAGGCACCATGTTCCTTGATGGGAATTAAAGAAGTGGAGCTCAGTGGGTGAAGTTGAAATTCTTGATAAGATGGGATGGTTATCCTAATTACTATTAAAACGACATGCCGTGGACGCACCACAATATTCCAAGTTCATCGAACACGCGAGGGAAGATCCGGTCCAGTATCAAGTTTGCTATGAAATTGCTTGGCACCAAAAGAGAATTGCATATTAGGATTGCTGCCGTAATCGTCATCATATCATGCTGGCTTGAGTGGATTGGATTGTGTTAGGGTCTTCTCTTTAGAGACTATAAGGGCATCCACTTTCCAAATTGTGATCTTTATTGTAGACAAAGTTCTCTGATTTGAATAAGTCACATCAAAATAAACTTTATATAATTTATTTTAAAATATTAGGTCAAAAGGTTTTAAAATAACTTATCTTTAAACATATCAAGTTAGTTAAGTTATTCGAGCTAAGACATCCTGCATAAAAACTCAAGTTATTCGATAAGTTGAGCTAGAAGGGTTTTTTTATGTCAATAGTTTTTTTAAAAAATTAGTGATCATGTGAGATGTTTCTGAATTGACCAGATCGATTAGATCATGTCAAAATAAATTTTACACATTTTAATTTTAAACTCGTGTTGGATAATGAGTTAAGTCAGAAAATTTACAATCTAAGTAATTAAATTGAGTATAATAAAAGTATCAAATAGTTCCTTGCAAACTAGATATTTTTATTTATATACTTAAAAAAACTAATATGTATATTATAAATGAGAGTTTAATTTTGATAATAAGTGACATATGCTTGGGGTGAAGAGGTTTGCTCTTGATTTGAGTTATATAGTCGTTAATTTCAGAGTTTTGTAGAATTAATTGAGGTAAATATTTATATTAATAAAAAAAATATTGGTTGCCAACGGCAATTAATTGGAAAAAATAACCACATTATTGGGAGTAGAACCCGCAATTAAACTACAAGATACCTGCCTTAAAATTACAAGTCAACCTCGATTATCTTTAACATTTAAGTATTTAACACCACCAATTCATTTTCGATGAACGATCTTGAAGAAAGTCGCCCCTTTCTACGGTCATGATTGGTTGATTAACCTTCATGGCGTGCATGGCTCGTGTGCTGGGCCCCTGCTCTATTTCTCTAATGCTTGCTTCAAGGCATCAAAAAACACAAACCCACTCTATAAACTAGGATTAATTATAGTATTATACAACTAGCTAGTATTAGCTTGATAGGGTGACCAGCTGTATGAATCTTTTAATGAATCTGTCTGAACTGTATCCAGGCTATTCTTTCGGGTGTCTGACATTATATTATAAAAATATTTAAAAACAAACATTATTTTAAATTAAATATTTTTAATATTTGTAGATTATTTTCATGTGTTCAAAAATAATTTTTTAAAAATAAAAAGTATAATTTTAATATTTTTTTAAAACAATTTTAACTATATTCTCATTTTAAATTTTAAATCAATGCATCAAGTTGGTCAAGGGTCAACTCAATCATTTTTCAAATCTTTGGCTAAGGACCAGACATTCATTTCTTTTTTCCTCTCTTTAAAGTAATGTATCCTGACCTAAGGACGGAACAGCACTATATAGATTTGCCCCGGCTGAGAGAATGGGTGGATCCCAACCTTCTTGTGATCATGTTGGAATTTTTCTCAACTGTCTTGTAAATCCACATTCCAGACAAATCTGGTTATATGGACAGTGGAAGAGGATGCAAAAACTTTGGCAATGGCCTCTTAATTTACTTGGAAAAATTTATGATGTTATATTAACTTTTTATACGAGTGCTTCTTGAGAGTATGGTTAAAATTATTTTTTTTATTTAGAAATACATTAAAATGATATATTTTTTTATTTTTTTAAAAATATTTTTGAAATTAGTACATCAAAATAATTTAAAAACTCAAAATTAATTTAAAACAAAAAATAAAAATATTTTTTTAATTTTTTTTTTAAATATTTTTAAAACAAAATATCAAACAAACACTCAAATAGTTTGGTATTTCAAAAAATAATAATTTAAATTCATATTATCTAGTGTTATTAATTAAAAAAATGAATAAGAATGACGAAATCTAAATTCATAATTGTTTAATCATCAAAACTTTTATATCAAATTAAAAAATTATTTCAACCAAAAAATCTAAATGGTTAAGGGATAAGATATATAATTTATATTATTTTGTTAATAATTTTAATAGTGAGGAACACGACTGAGTTTTTTGTTTTTTTTTTAAAAAAAATACACCTGGTTGGCTAAACTATGATTTGACATTGGGGTGTATAACATTGTTTAATCTTTTCTTTAAGATTCAGCATTTGGGTAAAGATTAAAGAATAGTCTCGTACAGAAGATAGAAGATATTAAAATATTAATCTTAAAACACGACACTTCACATGTCCTTTTTTTTTATTATCATGTTTCAAAAATATTTAAAAAAAAATTGAAAGATTTTTATTTTAAATTTTAAATTAAAAAAATTAATATTTTTAGATCATGTACTATATTAAAAATAAATTTTAAAAAAATATTATTTCAATTCATTTATAAATAAGAATATACTTTAAAAAACAAACAGATAGACACAAGTGAGTCCAGGGGTCTAAAATAAGAACCAACATTAAAAAACAGTGAATTATTGAGGTATCTTGTGCTCTCAGCTCGCTGGGAGCCACTCCAAGCTTTATAGATAATTAGTGTTGAGCTGACACGGGCATTCTTGGGGTCCTTAAATTCATAATTTCGGAGGCTATTCTGCTATATTCACAGGTCCATGGACTTGTAATAAGTTGGCAAGAGAAATCAGAGAACTTGTGCTTGTTGAGAGATGGGAATCTGCGTGTCCTCTGCGTCTTCAGAGATACACCAGGCAGATGATGGCCTTGAAAATGTCACGCATGTCCATGAAAATATTGTTTCCCATGGAATTAAGAAGCTTGGTTCTCTTTACTCTAAAGAAGGTAGCAAGGGAGTAAACCAAGATGCTGCTATTGTTCACCTGGTTGGTTAATGCTATCTATTCCTCGCTAGATTTCACCTTTCTTTCGTTGTTTAGGGTTTTGTTGCTGATTGAAACTTGTTCTTCTTTCAAAGGGCTATGGAGTGGAGAATGGAGCTTTCTGTGGAGTTTTTGATGGGCATGGAAAGAATGGCCACATAGTGAGCAGGACTGTGAGAAATAGGTTGCCAGCACTCCTGCTAAATCAAAAGAACGCTTTAGAAGAGATAGATTCCGTCAGAGATCACAGCGACGAGAAAGCAGATGGTGGGTTAGTGCCATTGCCAGGTGAAAGTTTTCATAAATGGAAGGAGGCGTGTGTTGGTGCCTTCAAAGTGATGGACAAGGAGATCAAGCTTCAAGAAAGTCTGGACTGCTCGTGCAGTGGAACCACTGCAGTAGTTGTCGTGAAACAGGCAAGAAAAAGCAAGCTATTTTGAGCAAACAAATCCTCTCGAATCAATCTTTTCTTTTTTCATATGTAAAGGAAGGATTTTTATTTATCTGTTTTCTCTTTCTTTTGTTTGTTATTTTGGAAAATGAAAACAGGGAGAAGATCTTGTTATAGCTAATCTTGGAGACTCGAGGGCTGTGCTGGGCAGAGCCAATGATCAGAAAGGAATCATGCCTGTTCAATTAACTACAGATTTGAAGCCTGGAGTGCCAAGTAGGAGATCCTTCCTTCTAAATTAAAAGTCTTGACAGAGTTGCAGCAACTTTTAATGATAATAAGCAAATTTATTCTATCATTTGTTAAACCGGATCATCTTATTGTTCAGGTGAAGCAAAAAGAATAAGGAAATGTAATGGCAGAGTGCTTGCACTGAAGGAAGAGCCACACGTCCATCGAGTCTGGCTACCCCATGAAGATTCTCCAGGCCTAGCCATGTCTCGAGCTTTTGGAGACTTTCTGCTAAAAAAACATGGAATAATTGCATTACCGGACATCTCTCGTCACCGAGTAACTTCCGAGGATCAGTTCGTTGTCCTTGCATCAGACGGGGTAAGCAACTTTCTCGTCAAAGATGAGCACGATCCAATTTTTATTACAAAGGTGAAGTGATAATTACTGGTTTGTGTCGTTTGTCTCCTGTTTACTTAGGTGTGGGATGTTCTTAGCAACAAGGAAGTGGTGTCCATCGTTTCGGCGGCGGATTCTGAGCAGGCAGCGGCAAAGGCGGTGGTGGAGGCTGCTACAGCTGCGTGGAAAAGGAAGTTCACTTCTTCGAAAGTAGATGATTGCACGGTGGTTTGCCTCTTCCTACAAACGAGAAAATAGCAGTCTGGCTTCATCTTTTAGCCTGTCCTGTAATAGTTGGGCGCCGCCTCTCTTTCCCTTTTGGTGCAGCTGGTTCGTAATTTTGTAATACTGTCAGCTATTTTCTTATTTCAAATTGAGAAACCTAGAAGTCCCCAACGATATGATGAACAGGTGAGCACAGGAATTGTTGAAAATGAGCAGAGATCTTATAATAATAATAATAACCAAAACCAACAGTTTTAACACTTTGAGAACCGAGTATCAAAGTATTGCGAGTTCGAATTAAGCCCTAAGAATTCGAAAATCACATGCCTTACCAATCTCATCCCAAAAAAAACTGTGGACAAGAATGTCTCCGTCCATGCAGTCAACAAGAGGTCCTTCTGCGTAAAAATGGGTTTCAAGGTCTGGACGTTCTGCTTTTCTGAGTCGCTAATGTAAATGTAAATCAGCAGTACCAACTTCATCCGAGGAATCTTCGTTTATATACCTTTAATATGAACAATGAAAGTACCCGTCACAATAAGATTGATTTTTTCATTTTTAATGGAGGAACGATTGAGGTCAATCTATGTCCAAGTACACAATTGCACGTTAAAAATGGACTGCCTACTGAAACTCTCTCCTTTCAAAAACTGGAAAATGATCCTGTCAAGTCCCAAGAGCATTTCTGTATCCCCACGTAGCCGAAACATGCTGCCAAGCCCAACATTTATGCTTCAGAAATCACGCTTCATCATTTTTCAAATCATCTCCAAGCAGGTCGTCATATGAAACAGGCACCCTGATCCTCTCATGCACAGATTTGCGCTTCTCGTCAGCACTGGACTGTTCATGCTGAAATTGAAGTGTCGGCTCTTTTTGAGAACTATCTGGTATGCTAGCTGGTGGTGTCTCATCAATGAATCCAGAGGCAGTTCTTTGAGAGGAACACGTGTTGTTTTGCTCCGGTGCTCTCTGAATACTTTGTTGCCTAAATTGCTTCTGCAAAGAGGGGGTACAGATAATACAGATTGTTAGTGTTCAAAACATAGACATAATGCAACATGCATTGAAGCGGCCGCAGATACAGTGATGAATGATTAAACTTATACATGGTTGTGTTAAAACAAAAACATAATGCAACTCGAGTGCAGGTATAGTGTCATAACTCATTTCTGGCTTATTCCCCTAAATCTACCCGAAATCAAATAAAAATAACAAATATTTAAAAAAAAATTGAAATAACATTAAAAAAAATATATTATTTTTGTTATTTCTATTTGATTTCGGGTAGATTTTGAAGAATAACCCAGAAATAGATTATGACATAGTATGATACAAAAGATCAGCAACATGCATGAAGCAACCACAGATACAGTAATGAAAGATTAGAGCCCATTTGGATATGCGGCTGGGCCGCTCTTTTTCCAAAACTTGAGTTTTATTTTTTATTGTTTTTGTATAATTTTAATGCGATGATGTTAAAATTAAATTTATAAAATAAAAACAAAAATACTATTTTAATGCATTTTCATATGATTTTTTTTTTAAAAGCAACCGCTACCACAATACCAACACTACTTAAAACTTAAACATGGTTGTGCTTTCACCCAAACACGGGCATAAACCCAAAAGTTGCCTGCTTGTTGGAACAAAACAACAGTTCATTAATCAAATGCATTCACGGGAACACAAAAGTTACCCACCTCAAATTCCTTGGCTTTTTTCATAATCTCTTTGTAGGCCATTGGTTCTCTTGTTTTCATGATATTCCATAATATCCCACCACCTGTTCGAAAGCGTTTGCCATCAACCGTCATCTGCCCTCCACAAGACTGGATTGCATACACCTGAAACTTCCATTTTAGAATGCATATCCAAAAAGAAAAATCTAAATAGAACACACAAAAACATAGCAAACACTTGCAAAAAGGAGTGCGAAGAGAGAAAAGGCAGTAGTTAATATAAAACCATTCTTTCAAGAGGCAATACAAATGGTGGCACAACACATTTCGAATGCAGAGCAAGAAATTAGCAGCAAAGAAAATTAAGCATGAAAATAAGAGAATTACTCAAGGAATTAATATTTGCCAACAATCAAAAAGCTGGACAGAAGCATGGGAACTAAGGTAAACAATCAACATTTACTGATGAGAGCAACAACGCCATCAGTTATGGCCAAAAAGTTGTAAGAACTACTCAAAGAACAAGGATTTAAGAACTTATTATGCATGTCTATATGATATATTTCACATAAAAAGCACATGTAACTCAGTTTAAAGAATAAGAAAAAGGCACTGTCAAGAGTGGGGGGAACATTGTTCTAGTTTCTCAAATAACATTGGGGAGGTTTAAATATTGTTGACAATATCAAAACGCAGACCAAGTCAATAAAAAAAATAAAAAGAAATTATATCGACCAACATGAAGGAAAAATGACCATGAAGTGGTTCAGCCAAATTATACACATCTCAGAGCACACAATTTGAAACAGTAAATGGCTTTGACAATGAAAATCTGCAAGGGTAGGGAAACGATATTCAGTGTCAGATTTTATGGAAAACTTTAAATAGCATAAATGAGCATTGATGGCACAAGGCCAATCCAGAATCATGCAAACCCAAATTCTCACCTTTCCTGTCAAGCAGCAAGTACACCTTGGTTGCCTATTACCAAAATGAATGGTGGTTTGTTTCGAGATAATAACCCTATTTGGAAAAAAAAATGGAAGCATATCTAAGCAGTAGGTTGCATCAATATCAGAAAGCACAATTGCGATGTCTAGACTCATCAAGAGAAACAGCCAGTCCACATACAGAGAGACTTCCTCATCAAAAAGTGGGGCGGGTAAGAAAAACATTTTGAACATAAAATGATTTACCAAGCACAAGGCGGACAGCTCAACGGTAAAAATGAAATGCAACACCAGTCATCATGATACATAAACTTCAAAGACACTTGGCTATTGGGCATCTCAAAACACAACAGAAACACAGGCCAACATACACAGGAATGGTATCTACTGCATTATTCTGAGAAGAAAGCATCATCAGGAAAGCATGAATTGCACAGCTTAATTTCATTCGCACAAGACATCATTCTCACTGATCAGACAATAAACAATCAACCTTTTAAGGTGAATAAAGGAACATTACCTCTTTCACGAGATCACTCAATGCAGAAACCCCCAAACAACCTACAGCAGTATATACCATGTAGGATTTCTTCTCTTTCAAACGTCTACATGTATCTAACACAAACCTGCAAAGCAAGACAACATTAGACCCAGAATCACGTAAAATCTGTCAAATTAACAACACATTAATTCGCCATTATTTTTTAAGACAAGAGCAGAACTAAATTCACTTCATCTAACATAAGACCGAAGCAGTTTGTAAAATGAATTTGATGCAAGAATTTACCAGTTCACGTCAGTAACATTTGACCCAGGACCACCTCCTCCCCTCTTCTTGTTCTTCCTCTTCTTTTTATTACCGCTGCGCCGCCGCCTCTGGTTTTTACTTTGAGGCTCTACATTTCCAGCATTCTCGCCACCACCATCGTGACTGCCATTGTTCAGTCCTGAATCAGTATGTGAATTGTCGTCCACCAAAAACTCTCCTTCTTCCACATCAACCATATCAACATCTTCTAAGTTGTCATCATCATCATCATCAAGAATTGCCTCCAATACATTCTCTCCTTCCTCCATCTAAAAATTAAAAAAAAAAATCAGAATTTCTACGAGTTCGGAATTGAATTAAATTAAATATTTAAACCCTAAACAAAAACTAGAATAATTATATGATAAATAAATGAAGATGAGATAGGCGAGGAGATACTAAAAAGAAGAAGCTAACCTTTCGAATAAATTTATGCAGGCAACGGAGCTTCGGAGTGCTGCTGCGCTTTCTGGGGTGTTTCAGGGTTTTTGGAGTGAAATACTGACGTTACAAGCCGGGTTGCCTGGCTGGAAGGGGATTTATAAGCTATGGCTATTTCAGACCTTTTCAATTTGGATATCTTGATTGCATCGCTGGGTTTTTCAGACTTTTCAAAATTGTGTGGGCTGGGTTTTATTTGGTCCGTAAATAGAATGGCCCAGTATATGACACTATATGGGCTTCGAACTTCTGAAATGGGCCTCTCCGTCGTTACCTTGCCAAGATGCTCAGACACTGGATCAGTGGTAGTGGGTTTTACTAGCATTTGTTGTGTTCAATAATTAAAACGAACCCAAGGGTCCTGGGCGTGAGGGCGCTCTCGTCCTTTAAGAGAGGTTAGGAGTTCAATCCTTACTCTTGTATGGAGCTGGCTATTTGGGGAGCACTTTCATCTCTTTGGGGCCCACCCGGTGCGAACGTGGATTAGTCTGGACCAATATCTAGGACACCGCGTGGTTTATACAAAAAATAATAATTAAAACGAGATTCCAGAAATAAAAATAAAATGACACAGGCTCTAACACGTTGCTTTGCTTGCACGCGAGGCGAAAGCTCATACAACCGCCCGACATGACAAACTTGTGATCAAACGAAAATCATGGCAGCTGCTTTCTTGCAGCGAAAGACAGAGATCAATCACCTAGGATCTCTTAAACTGATTTTTTTTTAATAGGTTTTATCGTACAACGAGGAAGCATTCTGGTTAATTATGGGCGCGTGAATAAGGTATTCGCTACACTCTGGATGAATACAACTTCGAGGCCTAGTTATTGTCCGAATCCCTGACGTGCGTCTCCTTCGTCCGTGTTGCGGGCTGCTTCCTTCCCATTGGGGGGTAGAGAAGTTGTTTGGCAGGTGGGTTGAAATAAAATGCATGTACTGTGTTTTTATCGATGGGGGCAAAAGAAAACGAAAAATATAACGGTGGTCTAAGTGCCCGAATTTTTAAATTTTTATAAAAAATATAAATTTTGATTCAAATTTAAAATATATCATATAAATCATAATTTTATATCATTATGGTTAGTATTTTATTTATATATTAGTTTTAAAATATTTAAAACTGGAATTTCAGATTGAAATTCTAGATAAAGATAATATTTCTTTTCGGTTGGTTATATTTATTAAACTTAATAAAACGAGAATCTTGGTCAATAACCTTGAAAAAAGCCTTAAATTGCCTAGAAATATTGTTTTAGGTTTAAACTGATTTTACCATGAAAAGACATTTAATAAATATAAAATATCATTTTAATATATTTTTAAATTAAAAATCATTTCAAAAACAATCTCCATCTCACAAACAAACTGCCACTAAAACTTGAAAACTTTCTAGGCTTTCAAATGCTAATCAAGTTGAGATAAAAAAATGTGTAGGCCATCTATTTATTATGCTGGCATCATAAAAAATAAATAAAAAAGTATATCTCGTCCACGATGAATCGGAATCTTAATATCAACTCACTTGTCTCTCCTCTTAAAAGTTGAGGATGAGAGAAGCAACTGGATTCATTCATTTTCAGACGTAGGTCCCACTGCCCACGAATCACAGCTACAATAATTTACGAGACATCAGCCATGACGGAAGGAGCTAGAAACAGTTCCGACCACGACCTCTCTTTGTTTTACGTTAATAAACAAATAATATCTTGTATCACGCAACGTTGATAATCACAATCATATCATTTACTCAGAGAGATGATACGGCAAGTATTTCCCGGCTTCAAACTCGGAGCATAAAAAAAATCAAGTTCCTGCTGAAATGAGGAAAATGACGTTGAAAAGAATTGAATTAAAATTAGTTATAATGTAAAATAAATATCTCATCTAAAAATTTAAATTATTAAGTGAGATTTCAGAATATAATTTATATTATTCTATAATATGTTAAAACATTTTGAACTTGAAACTTTTACAATCCCGTATTATCTTGTGCTTGATTTTTATTAAATAAAATAAAATGATGAAATTCAAACTTATAATCATTGAATCAACAAGGTTTTGATACCATATTAAAAAATTATTTAAACTAAAAAATTAAAATTACCAATAAATCTCCGTAATATAATTAATATTATTCTCAATTTATATTTCGAATACAAGTAATCCCACTTCCACGGAAGGATTTTGCCAGATGAGAAAAGGAGACTCAAGAGAGAAGCCTATTTCTATCCAAGTAACATGCACAAGCATTAGCTCCACGAACCCAGAACAAAAACCCTAAAACAACGTTAATCAACTTTCATAATACAGAGCATCACTGTCCGGACGGATGCCCATTAAAAAGCTAGGGGAAGCAGACGACAGTAGCAGTGAGGATGGAAAAGGAGATCCGGTAGTGTGAGGAAGGCGTTCATTATTGCATCGATGTCACCTGCATCTGTAATATTCAGTTTTGTCTGCTTGCTAGTCATTGATACTAATAGATTCCATAGCAGCCTCCATCACTGCTGCGGATCCAGCAGCTGGGGTCCTCGAGTGTGCATGACATGTCGTCAATCAACTAATTCGGTTGAGAGATATTTCCATCCACAGTTGCTTCAGTGAATCATGCCCATAAAATTAGTTGCTTGAAAGTTGCGTGAATTAGCCCTTCGAACTCTCTGATTGGTTCATTAATTCAAACCCGTCATCCTGTTCCCCTGAAATAATATCATTTTGTTTTATAAAAATTATAGTTTCTGTTGTTGAAGTTTAGCTTAGATCAACGATGGTTTTGTGGAAACTGTATTTTCTTAAAAGAAATCATAAATTTTTTATATTTTAAAATTGTTTTGATGAAGAAATTAATGTTAAAAATATTTTAAAAAATAAATATTAACACGCGGACAAACTCTTAAGAAAATACTATCCCAGTAAAGCTTTGTACAGGGATAAGAAGAATTCATGACAAACAAACAAACAGCCTCGAAGAAATATAAAAGAAACACGAAAGAGGAAGAACACAAGGAGAATCAAAACTAATTAAATCCACTGAACTGATGATTCATCGACTACCTAACCGATAGCATCACGTTATCTGGAAAAAAATTATATATAAAAAAATAGCAATCTAATCCCGTCTCGTCATCTATTATATACATAAATAAACTAATATATATATAAAAATACCGATCAGCCAATAATTCAACAGAGGACTTCGCTATCTAACAACGAATCAAAATACAAACTCCTCCTCCTTGGAAGCCGCCATGACGAGCGCTGCCGGCATCGTAATTTTTCTTCTCGTTGCTCTTTTTGGTGCTGCTGTCGGAAATGTTCTGCGGATGCCATCGGAGGTTTCTAGGTTTTTCCGTCCCTGGGAAACCAATATTGATAACAGAGAATCAGAGATGATGATTACACTGGGACGAGATGGGCTGTCCTGATTGCTGGATCTAAAAATTGCAGGCACCAGTTGATAATTACTCTAATTTTATCATTTATTTAACATATATCAATTTACAGTATCTATTTGAATTGCAGGCACCAGTTGATAATTACTCTAATTTTATCATTTATTTAACATATATCAATTTACAGTATCTATTTGTTTTTGGTAAAATTTTAAAAAAAAGAATTGGAAAGGAGTGTCCACTGTCCAGTCTCCCGTGCATTTAGGCTTCTGATTTTGAATAATAAACTACTATCTACTTGTTTTAATTAAAAAAGAAAAAAAAAGCATAACAATTTTAGTAGCGTGCGATGAGAAATGTGCTGTAATAATGATTTTTTGGGGGGTGGGTGGGGTGGGGGAATGAATAATGATTATACGGTTACTTTTTAAAAATGTAATTGTAGTCAAAACCGCCTATTTTTGATGTGATTGCTGCGCGGTTCAAACTTTTTTTTTTGTTATAATTTAATTTTTATATATTTTCTATTGTTTTGATATGAATTTTTAAAAATATATATATATTATTTTAATATATTTTTAAATAAAATATATTTTACAAAATAATCATTTTCATATTTTCAAAAACTTTTTCTTGTATCTAATTGATTGCTTATATGGCAAGAGCATCCTATTTTGAGTTTTTTTCTTTTCTTTTATGGACAATGGTCAAGCTTGGATAGTTGTGAAGTCTATGATTCAATGCTATTTGAAGTTGAGTTTTTAATTAAATTTAAATGATATAAAATATTATTTTAATTACACGTAATTGATATTTATTAGATTTTATTGTAAAAAAAGTTTTTTAAATAATTCAAGCCCTTGTTCAAGTTATGTGTAACAAGTATGATTCTATCATGTGTTTATGTAGTATTTTTACTTGAAAAATATAACATTTTGAAAAAAATAAGAAGTTTAAGGAAAAAATAGAATTCAATGGTTTGGGTCAAGTGTGAATAATTAAATCATGTTAGCATTGAAGCGGTTAAATAACCATTACTCAATCTTATCTCGCATAATTACACCACACAAACATGTCACTAGATTCCAGTGCTCCCAAGAGGGCATGGACTAGATTGAGTTCGTGCCGTAATTTTTTTTTTAAAAAAGAAATGACATAGGTTACACTTTAATATTCAAGTATTTAAAGTAATGTTTTATTTATGAATTTGAAGTTAATGATCATATAAATTTTCAGTGATTATTATATTAGCAACCACATGACTCGAACTTGAAACTATATGAATGAAAAACTTTCTAGTCCCGATCTCTTATCACCAGGACACCTATTAGATGATTAGATATTGGTTTGATAGTCAAGAAGTTATGTTTTACATCTTAATTTCATGGATTCAAAGCTCGAGATAAATATTTTAAGTTGTATTGGTTTGCATTCTACAAAGTGTTTTGAAAACAAATTAATTTTTATTATTTTAATTTTTTAAAATTATCTTGATATACTGATATTAAAAATACATATATAAAAAATATTATTTAAATAATTTTTTGAATAAAATGGACTTAAGAAAATCTCCATCACGTTTCTAAATAAATTCTTAAAATAATAATTGATTTTTTGTACAAAGTATATTGGATGTATCTTTAAAATCGCTACAAAGAACTCCATTCATGATTAACAAGAAAATTAATCCAAAAAATATCCTTATCACTATTTCTTTTAAATAAATTATCAAAATGATAACATGTCTATATCACATTCATATTGCCAGTTTTCAAGCTATTATAAAGTAGCACCTCCTCTCCATAAAATTTTCAACAACATAAATAATAAAAGTGTTTTTTATACCGTTATAGTTTTTATCATTATTTTTTTAAAAAAAGATAGAGTGATTCATGTAAATATATAATGTGTATTGATTAATAAAATATAATAAATACTTTTAATGCATAATGCTTTCAATTATGTTTTGGTACTGTGATAATAATTATTTTTTAAAGTAATTTTTACTTGTAAGTATTTTGAATTTTTATTTTATTTTTTAAAATTTATTCTGATATAAACACATTAAAGAAATTTAATGACATAAAAAAGTATTTTAAAAAAAATGTTTTTCTTATTTTAAATATTTACGAAACAAAAACAAAAACAAAAGCAATAAGAAACACCCAAGCTCTCCCCGATCGTTGTATTTTGTAACTAATCATTTTAAAACATTAATTGCCTGTTTCTGACTTTTTGTGTTTTAAATTGCTCTTGAAAGTTTTTATTTTTAAATTTTATCAACTTTTTTTTAAATTACTTTTAATATTAAAACATGATTTAAAAATATCAAAAATATTTAATTTAAAATAAAAATAAAAAATAATTTTTTTAATAAAATGCTTTTTAAACAAAATTAACAGAACAGTTAATAGCTTTAGGGGGTGGGAAAACTTTTTGGAAAAATAAAAATAATATTATTTTAATATAATTTTAAACAAAAAAATATTTTTAAGAATAATAACATATTATTATTAATGTCAGCGTTATAATTCCCTCTGGAAAACCTCGAAAGAGGTAAAGATAAAGGGAGAGGTGCATCGCACCTTCCGTTGAAAGTACTTTGCTTTACCGACAATGGCCCCACAAGTTTTCCACTCACCCAAGCAACTAACAACTCCTTTCTATACACCCTCACCTGCCATTCATCTCTACCACCGGCCATTCATCTCCATCACCGGCCATTCATCACCAGACTTTTATCACAGCATAGATTTGGTCATCCGCAGTTTGTTTTTGTGTTCGAATATAATTTATTTTTAAAAAAATATATTAAATTAATATATTTGTTAATAATTTTAAAATGCAACTAAAGAATTATTTTATTGTGTTTTAAAACAATACCTTATATTATAATAAAAACAAATATAAAGATGATAAAAAATATTTAACTGAAATGACAGAGATAAGAATATGTAATAAATCCATTTAAAATAATTTTAGAGTGAAGGTATATCATCCCTGTCTCCATTATTTTCGAATCTTGTATATGATCTTCACTCACTGCAGCTTCTGATTGAAACCTCACAATAAGATTAGCCACACGCTGTAATTCCCAAATCAGGATACCTGTAATTCTGAAGACCGCCCTGGCCTATACTATACCCCTATCACGGATTTCCTCGTTCTTAGGAAAATATTAAATCCTGACCGTTCGATTCACTAGCATGAAGAATCTAATCCAATTGAATTACCACCTTGCCCCCTGTCTAATAATATAAATCCATGACCTCACCCATATTCTACCCCAACCCAACAAACCCATCCCTTTTTCTAACCGGAAAATCGATTATGACGCGACTCTTTGCCGGCTTGTTTTTTCTTCTAATTTCTTTCTGTGGTATTGCCGTCGGTGCCCGAGACATCGTTTCTGACGTTCTCCGTTTGCCATCGGAGGCTTCTAGGTTTTTCCGTCCCGGTAAAGTTAATGATGATAACACTGATGATGATGCTACCGGAACTAGATGGGCCATCTTGCTTGCCGGATCTAACGGTTACTGGAATTACCGGCATCAGGTCTTAATTACTATAATTTCTAATTGAACGGCTGCATGGTTGAGTGGTCTGATAAATTAGAATTTTTTTTTCCTAATATTTTTACAGGCAGATGTTTGTCATGCATATCAACTGCTGAGAAAAGGTGGGTTAAAGGAAGAAAATATAATAGTTTTCATGTACGATGACATTGCTCATAACACAGAGAACCCAAGGCCTGGAGTCATCATTAACAGTCCCCAAGGAGAAGATGTTTATGCAGGAGTTCCAAAGGTAATTTTCTTTTTTATGTAGATGTATTTTTTTTGGTTTCAGCAATTATGGGTCTGATTTTGATTTTGATTTGGTTGTGTTAGGATTATACTGGTGCAGATGTCACCGTTGGAAACTTTTTTGCTGCAATCCTTGGAAACAAGACAGCTATTACTGGGGGCAGTGGAAAAGTTGTAGATAGTGGGCCTAATGACCATATTTTCATTTATTATACTGATCATGGAGGTCCTGGGGTGCTAGGTCAGTTTCATTTTCTATACACTGATGATTTTCATGGAATATTTCTTATTTACTCTGATCAGGGATTTGTAGGATTTTCTTATTTGTTTTTTTTACTGTTGTTTTTGCTTTTTAAATTGTTTTTTAATTGAAAATCTATTAAAATATATATTTTTTAAAAAGTATTTTAATATCAAAATAATTTAAAACACTAAAAATAATTTAAAGTAAAAAAAAAACAAAATCAATTTTCTTAAATATAAAATTAAATATATTTTTTTATCTAATTATTGCAAGCTTACGCAGGCTTTGCCACAATAACAAAATTTTGTCTGTTTTGTTTTACGTTCCAGTCCAGATTCCAAAATGAATCTATGACTTGTGATCGATAAACTACTATTTTGAAAACCATTCCAAAAATGGCACTGTCACAGTGTTTTATCATCGCTAGATTGTATTTATTAGAATACATGTCGTTTATAGGAATTCTTAAGGTTTAATACTAAATAAACTACTTGACGTTCATGTGTGGATGGATTTTTATCAGGGATGCCTACCAATCCGTACCTTTATGCCGATGATTTGATTGATGTCTTGAAAAAGAAGCACGCATCAGGAACCTATCAAAGCTTGGTAATTACGAGCTGAATTTCCAGTTGCAGCACTCTTAAGTTAGTTTAGTCACTTCAAAAATAAAATAAAATAAAATGAAATTGATGGTCTATATCTTGTAAAACTGTAGGTGTTTTATCTTGAAGCCTGTGAATCCGGAAGCATCTTTGAGGGTCTTCTTCCTCAAGGTTTAAATATCTATGCAACCACAGCTTCAAATGCACAAGAGAGCAGCTGGGGAACCTATTGTCCCGGAGAGTATCCTAGCCCTCCCCCAGAATACGACACTTGTTTGGGTGACTTGTACAGTGTTGCTTGGATGGAGGATAGGTATGAACGGTGTCAATTTTGAATTTTATTTGTGTCTAGATGTGATGAAGTATTTAGAACTGTCATAAGCATCATTCAGTTTTTCCCACTCCCCCGGATAGATTTTCTTCACCTAGTAATCATTGCTCATATTTTCTACTGGGCTGAAAAAATGTTCTCGAAAGTTCATCGAAAACATTCAGATGTTGTTTCATTGTCCCAAGATAGATATTTTATATGCAAAAAACTAAGAATTTGACCCTGTGTACAGTGACATGCACAATTTACGGACAGAAACCCTGCACCAGCAATATGAACTGGTAAGTGTTAGCAGGCCATTCGTTTTATTCTATTCTCTTGAATATAAACTAAGAATGGCAACAAATATGGCGTTATATCTGCCTGCATAGACAAATGATTTCATTATGGTGCTTGTGCAGGTAAAAAGGAGGACTTCCGAAGCAAATTCTGCCTACGGCTCCCATGTCATGCAATATGGTGATGCAGGACTTAGCAAGGACGACCTCTTCCTGTATATGGGTACAAACCCTGCAAATGAAAACTTCACTTTCGTGGAGGAGAACTCCTTGAGGCCACGTTCTAAAGCTGTTAATCAGCGTGATGCTGATCTTGTCCACTTCTGGGCTAAGGTTTGTTTTATCTCTTCTGTTCCATTTTGAATTAAAATACTGCCTCGTGGGCATAAATAATTTTCGCCACTGCTAGCTTTTAAATTTTAATGCTTTCATGTGTTCTCTATGTATTGAGTTGCTGTAATAAGAACGATAGCTATTGTGTACAAGTTTTGACAATGAACAGATGTGGGTCATAACTGCTTTTTATATATATGATTATTAACTGGATGCCACAGCTAGGAGATGTGCATAACTACTACTTTTATATACCAGTTTTTCACCTTTTTTTTTTTTTTTTAAAACGCTTTGTTATCCATAGAATTTACCTTTCGGCTTTAGTTCCATCTCACTCTATTTGTCGTCTGTTCTTTATGAAGTACCGCAAGGCCCCAGAAGGCTCTTCCAGGAAGGTTGAAGCTCAGAAGCAGTTTGTTGAAGCAATGTCACATAGAATGCATATAGACCACAGCATAAAACTTATTGGGAAGCTCCTCTTTGGAATTGAAAAGGCCCCAGAGGTATTAAACACCGTACGTCCTGCCGGGCAACCTCTTGTTGATGACTGGGTCTGCCTCAAGACACTGGTAAAATTTTACAGTTCTCAACCTCTGCTTTATCAGAACCTAACCTGTTTGTTCTCATAGCTCTGCTGGTGACATATTGAAAGGCTCATCTTCATGTTTGAGAATATTTTGTCCCTTGTTCTTCTATGCAGGTAAGGACTTTTGAAACACATTGTGGATCCATATCCCAGTATGGGATGAAACACATGCGATCTCTTGCAAACCTTTGCAATGCTGGAATTGTGAAGGAACAAATGGGAGAGGCATCAGCACAAGCTTGTGTAAGCATTCCTTCTGGTTCATGGAGCTCCCTTCACAAGGGGTTCAGCGCCTAATTGAAGCCGAATGTCCTATTTAAAACAAAAATACTAGGATTGTGTTCTATATTCCACATATGATCCACCTGAATACAAGTTGTTTCAGGGATGTTCACTCTCATGATTACTTCTTTGTAAATATATAAATTAGATGTACTTCTCTGCAAAACTATGATTTGTAATGAATATTCCTATTGTAAGATTTCCTGTAAAATAGGCCTTTTCTTAAGCATTGTTTGCACAAAGATGCATTGTAAAACTTCTGTTCCAGCAAGCAAGTTAAAGCGGGGTAAGCAGTTCTCCCCCTTGGGTTTTCACTCTAGCGTGCCAATCTTTCCATTCAAAACCTGTATCATTGAGTTTCTACTCGCCAAAAATATTTTGTTGCGTTGCCATTTAAGTCTCTTAACACTTTCGGCGAAATATAGTAAATTACAAAATGCAATAATTCATGGCAGCAAAATTGCAATTGAAGAGATTTATCGCCATGTTATTAGACTCTCTTGTCATTAGAGTGTAAACTTCACTTAGCAAGGTAGTAGTGTTTCAAAATACAATAATAGGTTTGTTAGTTTCAAGATTACGGGTAATATTACTTGGTCAAACGAAAGCGTTGGACTTTCAAAATGTGGCAATAAGTACACTATAAAATAAATAAATATATAAAGGTTTTCTAGGAGCCAAGTTTGAGGAGTTCTCACCCTATTATTATTATTATTATGATTATGATTATGGTAACTAAAATTTAATACAATTTATAATTGATCAACAAAAATTCTATGATGCAAGACTGGTTACACATACAACAACAACAAAAAAAATACTCTGCCATTGGCGGCTGAGTGACTCATCATATTAAATCCTTAAAAAAGCACCGGCATTTTTTTTCGGTTATTTTTCAGCAGCTTTCTTTTTTTCTAACTTGAAAACTAATGACTAAATAAAATAAATTTTTAAACCAGAATAAAATAAATATTATATATTTGAACAAGCCATGTATTTTATCCGTGTTCTATTTTTAAAGTTTTATTTCATCTAATTAAAAAAAAAAAACGAGTTTTAAAAAAAAAGTTAATTAAAAAAATCAATGTGCATATTAAATAAAAGCAAAATATGGCTTTCTACTTTTCGACAACTGCAAGATGGATTTTCCAGCCAATTGCTTGTACCACATTGCATTTTAAGAACCAAATAATAATAACAATTTGATGAGATAACAAAATCTTACTGGCCAATCTGAAGGCACAACATTCAACACATGATGGAGGCATTGCCTGTATATCGGCAAGCATGCATCCCAAAATATCGAAGTTACGAGCATACAATCACTAGCAGTCAAATAACCCAGTCCTTACCAACGGAAATAACAACTCGTGACAAACACTGAGGGAGGGAGGGAGGGAGGAGAGTGTATTCTTTCATTAAATCAACAAAATATTACTACTCTTCAAGCACTGATCAATCTCAAGGAACAGACTTCTTTCCACTTTCTAGCACCCCTGGCTCCCAGTCACGATTTTATTCGGCTAAGATTCTCCATGGCTTTACCTGAAACGAGTCTTCCAGATGAGTATGGCAAAAAGGAATTCCATTGACAATCAAGCAAACTGTGACATCCAGAATTGTGTGTAATTTGATACGATGAAGAAACTCTAGCAGGTGCTTTCCAAGTAAAATGTAATTTAAACTGACTTTCAGGTCTTGCAAATTTAAACCTAAATCTCACATGTTGCAAGAACATTTTAACACTCTTGAGCAGTGGCATGTTTTGCATTGAATACATTTTTATTCTTCTCTCTAAATCCAACATGCATAGCAAAACCTATATTTTTTCAAGGCTTTCTGAGCATCTAAACAAAAATTCAGTTCAGTTTGTACACACAACGAAAGCTTTAACTCGGTAATAGAAACTGACCAGTCATGTGCTCCCAAAAGATGACCAGTTTTTAGTCTCTATATCTGACTCGATCATCATCACGCCTGTAATTTTCATACTGTTTCCTCTCACTAGAACGAGAATCATCATATCTAGACCTCTTGGAGTGATCTATCTGCTTGTCCCTCTCATGTCCTCTACTTCCTTGCTCTTCTTTCCCCCCTCTTCCATGCCTTCTACTTCCATACCGCTGGTCTACCTCATTCTTTCCATGCCTTCTGTAGTCATCGTCCTCTTCATCTCTTTGGTATCTTCTCCCTCTTTGATCCTCTTCATCCCTGGCATGTATTTTCTCCCCTCCACGCTCTTTGTATTCTTGATCATTCCTACTTCCACGTCGTGATTCATCTTCTTTACGTGTAACTCCAACATTGTCATCATCATGCCCTCTGGATCTAACCAATTTAGAAGAATCATCCCTCCTTTGATCATCCTTACTTTGATATGCTCTACGGTCGATGTCGTGCCCCGCCTCTTTTCCAACTGTTCGATTTCTTGACTTTGATTCGTGCTCCTCATCCTTAGTTGAATCATCAAGTTTCCTTTTGTTCCTCCCTGTTGCTTGAATATCACGGCTGGTTTTGTCCACAGCTTCTCTACGAGATAGGTACAGTTCTCTGGGTCTATCACCATGGACAAGATCATCAGATCTAGAACCCTTCTCTTCTAGAAAGGATTCACGACCACTTTGACCACCTTTGTTATAACCAGCATCCCCTCCTCCATTTCTGTTTTTATCAGCAGGAGTCTTACTCACAGGTTTTCCATGTCTGTAATCACCACTGTTGCCAGAATCACTGCTTCTGCTGCTATCCTCACTGACATCATCCAGAGAACCTACCTTCTTCTCAATTATCTTACTGTGATCTCCACCTCCACTTCTGCTTTTAACCAGGATTTTTTTCTTCACCATTTTCCCATGCCTATCATCACTAGCACTCCTGTCAGAATCAGAGCTCTTGCTATCATCACTATAATCTTTCAGAGAACCTCGCATCTCTTCAACATTTTTCTTCCCTTTCCTACCATAAATTTTATCTGAATCTTCTTCATCACTATCATGCCTCCTGCTACTTCTAATTTTCTCTAATTTCTCATCACCACTAGCATCAGAATCACTACCATTCCTTTTGAGACCCCTACTTATCAATTCCCTTCTGTGCTTTCCTACTTTGTTGAGATCGGATTCAATATCACCTTCACTGATTCTGCGACCATTCCCATGTCGACTCCTACCACCATTCCAACGATCATCAAAATCAGAATTATCATCAGAGTCATGCCTCGCACGAGATTTCTTGTCTTTCTCAACTTCCTGGTGCAGATTAACCAGGCCAATATCATCCGCATCATCAGTACTATCACCAGATCTTCTGTTTTTCTTGATTTTCTCAGAAATTCTGCTCTTCTTCTTGCCATGGTCGGAATCGGTCTCATCACCAGTAGCAGAATCATCACTATCACCAGATCTTCTGCTTTTCTTGATTTTCTCAGAAATTCTGCTCTTCTTCTTGCCATGGTCGGAATCGGTCTCATCACCAGTAGCAGAATCATCACTATCACCAGATCTTCTGCTTTTCTTGATTTTCTCAGAAATTCTGCTCTTCTTCTTGCCATGGTCGGAATCGGTCTCATCACCAGTAGCAGAATCATCACTATCACCAGATCTTCTGCTTTTCTTGATTTTCTCAGAAATTCTGCTCTTCTTCTTGCCATGGTCAGAATCGGTCTCATCACCAGTAGCAGAATCATCACTATCACCAGATCTTCTGCTTTTCTTGATTTTCTCAGAAATTCTGCTCTTCTTCTTGCCATGGTCGGAATCGGTCTCATCATCAGTAGCAGAATCATCACTTTCACTGTCATGTCTTTTGCTTTTCTTGTGCTTCGTCGATGTTCTCTTCTTTTTGACATGGTCAGAATCACTTTCAGTTTCATGATCCCTTCCTCGTCTACCTTTACTATGCTTCTTGTGACTTCCTTTAGCATGCTTCCCACTGCTATCTGTATCAGAAGAATAAACCTGATGCCTTCTCTTCCTGCTTTCCTCCTTCCTGTGTCGCCTTGACTCATCAAACTCATCTTCTTTCTTCTTATTTTTCAAGGCTTTAATGCCCTTTTTATTTTCATCCTTCTCAACTTCTAGATCTTCAGTCACATGTTTCTTGCGGGTGAACTCTCTGTCCAAGAAGGCATGTTCACGTTTCTCACTCCACTTGCTTCCTTCACCCAGGTCATTCTTCCGACCATTTCTTAGTTCATCATCAGTCCCATCAATGCCTTGTTCATCTGGTTCAGACATTCGTATACCAAGAGCAGCCCTTAATGTTTCCATTTGTTTTTCCTTCCTGGCAGCAATTTGATGGGACTGCGTATCTGAAACCCTGTTTACCACATTAAAGCCGTTGTCACATCACTAAGACACAAAGTAGATGAGTGTGTGTGTGGATTTGCCAACAAACCCAAAGAGTGGGCAGGTTAGCATTTTGTCCAATTTGTTAGATTATGACAACATTATTCCTCTATGTTTCTTTATGTAAATGATTTAAACATGGATAATATTGTAACTTCAAAATTGTTTCCTTCAACATCTATCATCTATAGTCACTTTCAATTATATATGTATCTATGAGTTGTTCAGTAAAATTTAGCCAAATGCTAGAGGCCCAACAGCATTTTTTGGTTTGTTACTGCTGAATTTTAATGTTTTTTTATATCAATTTTAATTGATAAGAACCAAAAGCTCAAAAACCATTTTCTATATCTTTCATGTACATACTGCCAAATTAAAAGCCAAGTTACAAAATCTAAACTATAAACTATATTTTCTGTGTTACGCCCCATTCTAAGGATATCCTCTTTGAATTTTCTACAAAAACATTGTAAATATTCAGAGTTGGTGCTAGATATATTTGCAGTACACCAAACTTAATGTAAACCTTGGTTACAAACAAGAAAACAAACAAGGGCTGTTCTTAATCAAGCCAAATAGAAATCCCAAATGAATCCAGTTTATCCATATTCATAGGGTTGAACTTGATACAGATATGAGTGATAAATGAACAAGATAAAAGAAAGGTCAGATGGGACTGTAGGAGATTCTATGGCACAAATTATGCATTTATCCTCATTTCATTTTTTTTTAAAAGGAGATATGAGGAAATTTGTCCCCAAAAAACTGGACACGACAATAACCTGCCCAAAGAATGGGCAGGACAGCAAATCCAGTGAATATAACGTGCGCGCGGGCGCGTGTCCATTCTATCAGAATTTGAAAAATGTTAACTAACAAGAAAGGCCTTAGCTGTCACTAAAATCAGTTCCAATAACCATAAACAGGCTATGGAGAGGGTTAATATGCCTATTCCCTTAAAAATTTTGTTTTTACCATTCACAGCATATGATACCCAGCACTCTTTACGGATACCTTAAATTTTATAACAATGATAACATATAAAAAGCATGCGCAACACCAAAACAGTACCATAAACAACATAATTTACTCATACACATCCAAAACTACAAATTAGCATCTAGCCATACACAACATTTGTGCAAGCAGAACAACTAGACCCCGCAAGTTCCCAGTCAAAACAAGACAGTGCCATGCAAAATTAACACGAAACATAACTCAAACCTGTAACTATCAAGAAAAACACAATTCCTTAGTTTGTCTCCAAAATAATCAAAGCACCTAGACCCTAAAATGAACTTGCTTTTATACATGTTTATCAAGTTAAGTCACCCACACGTCCACCCCGCATAAACCATCAAACTTGCACACAGAGTCGATCTTATAATAGAAATTATGCATAAATAACACAGACAAAAGAATAAATGGGCACCATAAGCATCAAGATTATTGGAAATAGAACATAAAACGAAACCAAGTCCATAGATTCATTACTTTGTGTCGGAGGCAGTAAGCCCCCCGCTGTCTTCAGATGCAGCTTCCAAAGTCTTCCTAGCTTCCTGAAGCTTCTCTTCAATCTCAGCATCAGTATACCCTTGTTCAATCAGCTTGTCTTCAAGCACAACAAGCTTGAGCTGAATTTGCCGCTTGCGATCATGCTCAAGAATTTCCTTATTAGGTTTCTTGGATATCCCACCAGTCCCCTGATCTCCCTCGAAACCCTTAGTATCATGTGCTACCTTGCCGGTTCTCGGCCTCACGAAAAACTTGTTTGTTTGGATATAACCGTTTGTGCCCGATCCCCTCGGGGTCTGTAACCCGATCCCGTTATACATCTGTCCAAATTCAGTAATTATATTTAAAAAACTGGTATTATTTGTGCGAAATCAGAAACCTAATTATCCACGCACGAAAAAACACTAACGAATCTAATCAATTTTGCAGTAAATTGAACAAAACTAAACTAAACCCTAATTAGAGAGAGATTTGGTGTTTCATTAAAAAAATATATATTAACAATTAAAAATTAGGGATTTAAAAGTAAGTCTTGCCTGGAGCGGTAATGAGATGGTCGCAGATGGGGTCTGTCCTTTTTCTGTGCTCTGGAGAAGAGTGAAACAAGCGGGATATAGGGCGAAAAGAATTTGAAGAAATACAGTAAGGACCTGGAGAGATTTTCAGCACTTATAAGCTGTAATCTTAAAGTTCATGCACTGAACCAGAACACCTCTAAACTCTTCGGCTATTTGATATCAGCCAAGAGGGGGGGCACAGAGTCGATGTAGGAGGAAGAAGGAATCACTTATCAATTTATTGGGATACGGCTGTCCTTGCTGTCGCGTGGTAATGGGCCTTTTCTCGAGGAAAGTGGTAATGGGCCGTGTAATATGGATAGTTGGCCTAGCCCAATAGCTACTATCCCAGTGTTTTCTCTAAGTCGATTGCATGGAGTGAATAGGTCTAGAAGTCAGAGTAGGCGTAGCCAGGGTAACTAGGCGTTGTTGCTCTAATGCTCTCTACTTTCTGTATATAGGAGTATAGAGGATCAGAAGCGACTAGTCGCCTCCTTTCCTCCGCCGAAAGATGCTTTCGTTTTGGTCGAAACAATTAAAATAAGATGAAACAATGTTATTTTTGTCTCGGTTTAAATTTTAGTTTATTCTGAATTTTTTTAGTCAGATACCGGCCGAAATATTCCGGTTTCATTATGCCCGTTCCATTTCACCTAAATAGTTTTTTTTTAAATAATAAATAATTTTACAATATCAATCATATCTCTTAATTCGACCGTTAGATTGAGATGAAATTTTACGAGGAGTCTCTTAATATGTGTGTGTGCGCGCGCGCGCGCGCGTATTTCAAACCAATCAGAGAATATAATGACCCTGCAAGATTGATGATAGCATTCTCGTAATTTTATACACGTTCATAATTTTATTCAGAAAAATTATTTTATTGTGTTTTTTATATTAAATTGCACAATTCTAAATAATTTTATTTTTGGATTTGAACTATTTTTTTAATTAATATATTTAATTATATATATATACACACGTACACATAAACAGTACAACCCCGAAATAACGCTCCAAAACCAAAATATTTCACTACAATTGAAAAAACAAAGCACCAACCAAAACGAAATTGACAACCTTGATATAGACGCGAGAGAGCAGAAGGTCGCTGGAAAAAGAATTGCACATGGCTTCTAGGGTTCTCTCTCTCTCTCTCTCTCTCTCTCTCTCTCTCTCTCTCTCTCTCTCTCTCTCTCTCTCTCTCTCTCTCTCTCTCTCTCTCGTTATCAACACATGATTTAAAAATATCAAAAAATAGAAATAATTACAATATTTTCAAAATACTTTCAAAACATGATGTTAGACAAACATTTAATATACAATAATAAATGAAAAAAAAAGTTGAATTTAAAGATTAATTATACAATGCATTTTTAACATTTAACATCAAATAATTTTATCGTTTAATATCAAATTGTATGATTTGTAATTCTTCTATAGATTGGATTTTTTTTATAGAAAAATTGCAATTTCAAGTATATTTGCTTGACACGAGTTTCTTTCTTGATCAGAGTCACTTAAAGTTTTTAAATGAAATCTCAAGGTGATTATTATTTTACTAATCTCGTGTGTGAAAAGGTGGAGTCAGATGCACAATGTTTCACAAAAACATTATGATTTACTTGCTTAATACTTCAATTAATTCATCGTGTCATTTTAAGATCCATGTGAAAATCTACACGTGGCTTAAAAGATAGAGTGATCGAGCAACTTTAGATTCAAAGAAGATCCTTGCCTTGTAGAGGCAAAAATCAACGCTTGCATGATTCCAATATATAAAAATGAACAGAAAAGGAAGTAATATGCATGGGAAAAGAATTCGCAATAACTGCAATGTAAAACAAGAAGTATGTACTCTAGCATGCTTGAAGATTTTCAATCATCAAGGGTAGATCATTTGACGTCATTATGAATAGATTAATTGGTAGAAAGGCACCAAAAAAGCAAGATAAATAGACAAAGATCTTCTTTTATATTGCGTATTACATGTAATTTTGAAAAAATAAAATAAAATTATTATTATATTTTTTTATGTATTTAGATTATTTCTATGTGTTGGTATCAAAAATATTTTTTTAAAAATAAATAAATAATATAATTTTAATGTATTTCAAAGTAAAAATCATTTTTAAAAATAAATTCAATTAATTCTAACCCACGTTCCCGTGTTGGATTTATCTCAAAGCACTGTAAAGAATGTCAGATATAAAAGGAATGCAAGAAGATAAAAAAATCACTTGATTTGAAGGAAGAGAAAATAAAGACAAAACATGAAAGTACCCGTTTGACATTGTGATCCTACCGGTTTTTGGCCAAAATTTGAAAAAAAAATTCATTTTGAAAATCGGCGGTTTGATTTTTTAGATTATTTTGATGTGTTAATTTCAAAAATGATTTTTAAAAAATAAAAAACATCATTTTGATGTATTTCGGTACGATAAATACTTTAAAAAATTATCGTAATCGCACTCCCAAACAGGCCAGAAGAGAGAGAGATAGATAAAAAGGCTTGATTGTTATTATGTAGGAGGAAGAAGAAGAAATATTTTCTTTTGCTTTATAGGAAAAGAAAGCAGGAGCAAAACATGAAACGACAAAGATAAAACGACGTCATAATAGATACGACAAGTATTCCTCAATATTTAGTTGAATGCCATGAGGTATGCCAAATAAAGATATTAGTTAAGCGACATCATAATGGTTTTAAATTATATGCACTGTTTAAATTTTTATTATTTTTATAAGCATGTGCATTTTCTTTTTATTATTTTAATTTCTACTGAAATAAAAGAATTAACAACATGAAAATAAAAGAAAATATTAATTTCACATTTTAATCATTAAAACAAATGCTTGTAATTTTTTATTTAAAAAATTATGGAAGTAATTATATTATGAGTTGGATAAAATGATTTTTTTAACTACTTTATATAAAATTTAGCTACAAAAATAAAAGTTATTTTTTGAAGTGTTTTTTTATTCAAAAGTGATTCAAAATAATTTTATTTAAAAAAAAATATTTTTGATACCATCCTATCAAAATAATTTAAAAATATTAAAAAATAATAAAACAGAAAATAAAAAAATATTTTTAAAATGATTTCGAAGAATCTCGTAATCAAATGCAGACCCGGATCACCTGTGAAAGACAAATTGTTAACCCCTTGAAATGGTTAAATCCTCTGCTCGTGAGCCTGTTCAGGTTTGACAGGTTGTCTTTCCTTGTCCTAGATTCTGTTTTTTTCACAGAAGTGTGCATGCGGGTCTGGTGGAATCTCTCTAATTCCCCTGCTTTCCCCCCTCATCTGTGCTAAGTTTAGGGTGTGTTTAGTATTATTTTTATTTTTATATTTGAGGTTTTAAAAAAAAGTTTTATGAAAATTATTTTAGTCGTTGTTCAAAATAAATTTTGAAGTGTTTGGTTAAAACTGCTCTTGAGTTTGAGATGAATGAAAATCAGTTTCATATGTTTGGTTATCAAGTTTTTCATATTGTTTTTCAACTTGTGAAATTATTTTAAAAATATATTTTTTATATTAATATATATACATTATGTAAATATTATTTATATTTTAATTAATTTTTAGATTATTTTAATATTAAAAACATATTTTTTATAAAAAAATATAATAAATAATTATTATACCCCACCCCACCCAAATAAAAAAGCAGGACGCATGAAAAACATCATTATCAAACATCTAAACTCTTAGTTTTTTTTAAACCTCTGGTGCAATCTCAATTCCAAACACCCTCTTAATGATGCAGAACGTAAGATAAGAACTGCACATGCAATTCCTAGCACGTGTCCTGCTTTCCATTCTACTTCGTTGCTGATTGAGATATTGATTGATGTTGTTTTTGAAAATATTTATTTATTTAAAAATATATCAAAATAATTTTTTATATATTTTTAAATTTTATTTTTGATATCAACACATAAAAATGATTTTAAAACATCAAAATAATTAATTTTTTAAAAAATAATTATTTTTAAAAATATTTTTGAAACTTCGTAACTATCACTAAGTGAACTATGAGATTCTTATTTTTTAATTGATTCAAGAGATAATTGAAAATATTCTCGACTTTTTTATTTTAGAAAGCATGTCATGATATTTACTTTTTGAGCAAGTTAAAAGGGCTTTAGATACTTTAATTAAAAAAAAAAAACATGAATGTCACACCTTTCACGTGCTTTTTAATTAATTGTTTTTATTATTTTACATAAAAAATAAAAACAGAACTTCATTTTCATCCGATAGAATTTTTTTTTTTTTAAAAGAAAGATAAAAGAGATGAAGATAAAAATAGAACCAAACTATGTTCTCGACTAAAATATCTAAAAAAAGTGAAAGGCGTGGATGAGATTATTAATGTTAATTTTTAATCATATTGAATTTTATATAGTTCAAATGTTTTATTTGATATATAAATGACTTACCTATGTATTTTATTATTGGAGAAATGATTTAATGACCATGTAAGTTATAATTTAATTATATCATCATAGCTAAGAATTACTTTTTTATATGATTATTATTAAAAAAATAATATACTCTTATAAGTCAATAGAATATAAATTTATGTTTGTTAAAAAACAATTATCGCTCATTATAAACTAAAATAATAATAATTTGTATCTTTCCATTCATTTTAAATTTAATAATAATATATATCAACATAAAATAATTATATATATTATATTATTCTTTGTCAACAAAACATAACATGTAATTTTTATTTTACCTTGTATAAAAATTTACATGTTATGTTTTTTTTTTTAAAATTATTCTTTTAATTTCATTTCACCTTGTATAAGTCCCCAAGGGGCGTGATGTGATGACAGAGAACTTGCAATTTGCATGTGTTGAGTTCGAGTCAGAGCGTGCACCCTTTCCAAGAGTGTATAACAATCAGATTTTACTTGATCATGGGTGCACTTTCCAAAAAATAAAATTTTTTCTCATCCAAAAAATAAATCAAATATAACTTCGATTTCAGTTTTGTTTCATATAAATCCTTCTGTCTCAACTTACTTTGTGTTTTTTAATCCTAAATCAATAACTCAACATTATGCTCATTTTATTTACTAAAATTATAGTAAAAGTTATTTTTTAAAGTGTTTTTTATTTGAAAATATATTAAAATAATATATATATATATATATATTGAAAATTTTATATTTAATATCAGCCTATCATAACAATTTATAATAAATAAAAAAACTAATTTAATGAAAAAAATAAAAATAAAAATCAGACGCATTGTACACCGGACTCTAAACTCTCCATAAATTTTAAATTAACCATGGTTAGCTGTCACGTGTTAAATAAAATAGCACTGTGATCAACTTATATTATAATAATTTTACGTAAAAGAAAACACATAACGCGCTTCAAGATTCCGTTAGACTAGTGAGAGAACCGTGAGCCCAAATGCAACACCAAAAAGGCTACAACGTGGCAAGGAGTGGACGGCCTCTGACGGTTAACATGGACCGTAGATTATGAATCAGGGTGATTTATATTCGGAATTGAAGGGTTGGATATAACGGAGAGCTGGAGGGCGTATAAAAGTCTGGGCTCGAAAGGAAGAGAAAGAGAGCATTCGTTTCGTTTTATTGAAGAAGAAGACGAAGCTCTCTGTAGTATTGGCTGTCTCCTATACACAATTTTCAGTGCCAAATTTCTTGCACGTTCTCCCTCTCTCTAGCTTAACAAACACGGGATTTTGAATGGGATTGAGGAGAACTGGATAAATGTCGAGGATCTGTAACTTTTAAAGAGACAGAGTTTTAGGTGTGTAATTAACAAAACGTAATTTGATTTTGTACAAGTTTTACGTGGTTGAATCTGAAACGCAGTTAATAACTTCTTAGATTCTCTGTTTTACAGGTACATTTGCAGTGATTTGCAGGTGCTTTCCACAACCAGTGAGTTCCACGCTGGGTTCTGATTTACGAACTAATTTTGAATTTTGAAGGTCGGGCTTCGTTTGCTTGAGATTTATAGGGAGAAGGTATTATAGCTTCAGAGTTCGAAACATGACTCGATTTCTGTGGATGTTTTTCTGGCTAATTCCCTCAAGTAATCATGACTTTGTTTCGTTCTTTTTTTGTTTTGCAGATACATTGTGAAAGATTTAAGCCATCACAGAGAGAGTTTGGAGTACTTCTTGATACAGTGTTCTGATAGAGGATACAATTTCTAAATCAGATTTCTGGATACAACAAGATCGAATTCTGACATGAAAGTCCTTTGAAATGTTTACATTCATCTGAAAATCCGATAAAAGATTTGAATACTGCACAGACAGAGAACTAGAAGAAGCTAAGTGTTGTGAATCGGTGAATAATCGTAAGAGACAATTCTTCAAAATCTGAATGATATTGAAAGGTACGATAATCCAAGTTTTGATTATGCAGTTCAACTCCAGATTGCCAGTTTCGTAGCTGCAATTTTCCGTTTTATAAAGCAGCATCAATTAATTTCTCTGTTTTTGCTTTCGCAGTCTACAGTGTCCCTAGAACAATTAGTAGTTTCTCCGGCAACCAGCAAATTTCTTCAACAAGTTTGAAGGTTTTAGGTAATGCGTCTATCTTCCACTTCACAGGCCCTCGATTGCTCTCCCATCCTTCATGGTTTTCGTCTCGAGGCCTACCTCTTTCTCTCCAAAGAATTCTTACCTTGACCTCACTTTCTGATTCAGTTTTTAATTTTCAATTGTTATTGGTGCTTTCTTCCTTTCTTCTCTCTGATTTTGCGTGCAATCTCGAGGCCAACCTCTTTGCTTTCAGTTTTGCCCTCGCTATCATTTTCTCGGTCAACGATCTCCGTTTGTGTTACCAAGAAAACTTCGGCTGAAACAAACTGTTACTCAACACCACCACCTTCGCTTTTGTCTTTTCTACTTTGAAGAGTTTCGACACTCAAAGGGAAGCTAATTGGATTTTCTTCCTCTGAACTTTTGAGAAATTTCTTGAGTACCCTGTTTCTCCACGCGGATAATTTTTTTAAAACTTCACAGATCCATTTCTAGATTGAATCCATCTCTTACATTTCTACTTTTATATTCGTTAAGAGGTGCCAATCTCACGGCCACTGTTCAATTATGAACAATCTAAGCCGTAGTATTCACATCCTGCGCCAAACTTTATCCCCTTCCCCCCCTTCAATTTCTTCTTTTCCCTTAATTTTTCGCAAACCAGGGCCGGCTTCTTTTATTTGAATTTTGTGGAGGTTGCAAAGAAACCACGTTAATAGCTTGATCTCCCTCTGTTTATTTATTTTTTGTTGTTGGTGGGACGGGACAGGTGTGCAAAAGTAAATGGAAAAGGAAAAGGAATCCTTGAGGAGCAATAATAATGGTAGCACGAGCAACACCACCACCCATAGCAGTGCCCAGAGAACCACCTTAGATCCTAATGGACAGACGACGTCGTCTGATTTTGTATTGCAGTGGGGGAACCGGAAGCGGCTCAGGTGTATGAAAGTCCAAGTCAAGGACGTCTCGACCGCTCTGGTTCACAAGACAACTGTTCGGGTGGACCGTCGGGTTGTCAGCAATGATAACACAGACACCTCTGATCATCAACCAAGAAGTACAAACAACATCAACAGCAACAGTAATAATAACAATCCCACCAATCACAGTAATGGATATTTTAATCTACGTCAACGTCCGGCTCCTCCTCCACCGCCGCCACCTCAGCGGATTTTAAGGTACAGATCCATTCCTTTTACCACACAGCTAGTGAATTTTATACGGACTTTTTACTTGATGTGATTGAGGAATTTTGAGCTTATGTGGCGGGGGTGTTATTCTTGTGAGGTTGTCGGGAAATGATGGTGTAATATGGATCGGGTTGTGGGCTGGGCCCACAATGCTTTATGGGTCTTGTTTGTCGTTTTTTTATTCAAGGCTAAAATTATTTTTTACATTTATGTTTAAATTATTTATATTTTTTAAAATTAATTTTTTTATATACTGATATCAAAAATATTTTTTTAAAAATAAAAGATATTATCTTAATATATTTTTAAATAAAAAAACATTTTAAAAAACAACCATATAATATTACAAACAATATATTCATTACCGAAACATATCTTAGCATTTTTCACCTTCCCTTCAAGGCTCTACAAGGTTTAGAAACTTTTTAGTTAGCATATGGATCATAGAGTTACAGTCTTAGGAGATTCACTGCTTTTCGATAATTGATTAAGGGTTTTGGGTCCACCATTTATGTGCAAGATTTGATCCATTCCCTCTCAAAAATATCCCTCAACTATATTTTTCAATTTTACACTTAAAAGTATTTGTTCATATCAATTTTACTAGCTCTCAATTAAAAACTTCAATCTATTTTCAATATATTTCATTTTGTAGGGAAGGTATTTTTCAAGTGTTCTTATATACGTCCTTAATTGAGAAACTAAAATAATTTAATAATAAAATTGGTATAGAAATAGTTTAGGTATAAAAGCAATACACCACCTTAATAGTTTCATAGTATATTTGAGATTTTTCTTTATTTTTTATACTGGGTGCCTTAAGATTTAACTCTAAAGAAAATCACCCCATAAATTAGAGTACAGAATAATCACAATTGTTGAATATATATATAATTTTTTTTCTTGTGTGTGATTTTGGAAGACTACTTTTCCTCGGGAAATTTGGGACTTTAGTAGTTTTTGGAGGCATTATAGTGTGGACTGGAGTAGTTGAATGGAGTAGCATATGTTAAATGCTACACTGTATTTCACAGTCACACGGCAGCATTTTCTTAAATGCACCAGTGCTGTGACATCCTCATGGCTGGGCCTTGAGTGAACTCGACACCTTACCTTTGATGATCATGTCTATAGGACCCACAGTTTCGTGACTTGCGTGCAGAGATAATCAGATGCGTTCACTGTAGGGATAAGGGCACGAGTCTGGGATGCATTCTTTTGGTAGGGTGGAGATGGCTGTTCTAGAAAATGGACTAGGCGACACGTCATTGGTGCCATTAACTTTTAAACCTCCACCTGGCCTGACTGGTGCTGTGATGACAAATATATGGGCCTCATAAAATATTTCATCCTCAACATGCAACCTGCTACTTTAACGTAGCAGGTGCTTGGAGGTTTGATCAAATTCTTGAAAAGATCAAACAATTTTGCCTGGTTGAGTAGAATATTATATGAGGCTTATATTTGTCCACTTCCCAATTGGCCAGGTGGGCGGCGCATGTGTTTGGCTCAGAAATAGAGCTCATGAAAGCGCTTCTTTCCAGCGTTTCTTCCAGGTCAAAATTGGGTTCTTAAGTAAAATAGGCCGCTCTTTGCTATTTTAATAATCTAGGAAGGGGTCCTGAAGAGGGAAAAGAAACTTCAAGGACTTGATTGACTTGCAAAAACTTTTGGTTTTTAAACAGATAGGAAATAATTTATGAATCGGTCATCACTTACTCTCTGATTTAGGCGATACAGCTGAGTCGCATCGCCCCATGTAGGCTGATCCTTCTGATAGCCAAAACCTTAGTGATAGCTATGATGATTATTGAAGATTAGTTGCAGTTTCTCCTAGCAGAAGTCAGGTGCATGAAAACATTAGAAATATGACATGAATTGTATGCTTTTAGCAAGGAATTATCTGGTCCAAGTGACTGTCGGAATTAGCATTATAGTACAAAGACTGAGTTAGGTTCGGCTTTTCCTATGGTAGTTTGGTCTTATCAGGCTTATCAAACTTGATCATAACCTCTCAAATTCTAATCCATAACGACATGGGGCTAGTTGATAACATGGAAAAGACTAGTCCCCGTCCAGGTTACTTGAAAAAAAAAAATCATCCACCGTTCGATTACACATAGGATTAGGAATCTGGTCCACTTTATCTTGCAAATGAATACGTAGTCTTAACCCCTAAAAAGGAGCAAAAACAAAATCCAACGGCCACAAAACCATCTAAAAAGACCAGCTGCTCATGTTGGATTGAAACACGGATAGAAATAGAATCCCCGTACTTTCTCTCTCAAACATCAACAAAGGCATAAGAAAATTAAATAACACGTCCCACTAGCACACCCCCTCCATTAAAGGCCTATATGGTCCACGACAGAAGCAAAAAATCCCACAAGCCCCATTTTCGACGCAAAACCCGTCGAGATTCTGGCCAGTCACCACCCACCGATCCAAGATCGATCAAAACTCCTCAAAGGGTATTCTTGTAATTTCATAACTACCCACTTCAAATCTTTTTTTTTTCTTTTTACTACTTTACATAAAAATACTTCAGACGTTGCTTTTATTATATTTCCTAGTCAGTCATGTCGCATACGGTCTAATTTAGTTTGATTGATGTTGTTTGTTCTGTATTTGTGTTAATAATTTCAATAGGAATTCAGAGAATTCAAGTGTCATGAGAGGAGGCCAGAGTAAAGTTGGTGGTTTGAGAAGGGTTGCTTCACCGGGCAAGGGTGCGCACGATGAGAGAAGCAACAACAACCACCACCACCACCACAACAGCATCAACCATGAGAACCATAACCATAATTACAAATCAGCGGCTTCTTCGGAGAGCAAGAAAGGAGGAAGGTCATCTTCTGGGGGAAGTGGAGAACCGCCGCCACCGCCACCGCCACCACCACCGCCACCATTTTGGCCACCAAAGTTTGATATTGCTTTAACTAATAAAGAGAAAGAAGAAGATTTCTTTGCCTTTAAAGGGTCTAAGTTGCCTCAAAGACCCAAAAAGAGAGCCAAGTTCATTCAACGCTCCCTCAATGTAAGACCCTCTACTCCTTTTTTTTTTTCAAATTTTTATTCTAGCAGTATGTTTGATTTTTTCTTAATTATTATTTTTCAGTGTTATTTGAATATTAGAAAAAGCAAACCCTCAACCACTAGATGATCAGTAGTGTATTGTCTCATCATCTATTTCACCCATTTAGTAGAACTTCAAAAAGGATAGAATTGGAAAAGAAAAGAAAAGGATGATATTTAGAGTGAGGTACAAACTACAAACAATTGAATCACAAGGTACAAGTGTGAGCTGCTCTTAGGGTAGATAAGGAATAATAGCACACGGATACCGTCGTCGATTGCAAGTTGAGGGTTTAGGCGATTTTGGTCTTTTTCTTAGGCTGTAAAAGCTAGGAAAGCGTGTAAAGTGACAGGTGCACTTGTTGTACGTGTCAATCAAGCCGTGGATGTCTATCTATTAGCGAATAATAAACTAAGTTTGTTAGCACTAACCTTTTATTTTGTGTATTTCTTATTCACATAAACTACTAGAAATTAGGGTTAAATTTTAAGAATAAATAGGGCATTTGTACCTTGAAAAACAATCAATAGGAAATTATCATGTGACAAGTTTAATGCTTTTTCATAGGCCATTATTTTAGCAGTTAATAGCTACCTGCCCATTCATTTTCATAGGCCATATATATATATATATATATATATGAGAAGGTCATTTGAACAGCTCATAATCTGAGTGGGGTTTGGCTGACTGAATCATCTGGGACGTGTTAGGTGATTTTATCTGATCGAGTTTTAAACTAAAGATGGGTAGATTGATCTTCTTTTCTTCCTTGTTTTACAATTTACATGACGCATTTAATACTATTAAACCTGGGGGGATCACCCATTTATTTCTATCAGCATGATTGTAATTGTGGACCGCCCACACTTGTTATGTTTTACAATTATTGTTCTTGTGACGCTATAACTTATGCTTCGGTAATAAGCAACAACCCATGGAATTGTCCTTTGAAAAAAAAACCATAACCATATTTTTTTATAGTTTTGATATATTAATACTAAATATAAAAAATACTTTAAATATATTTGTTTTAAAGAATATCATACACTATAATACCATAAATAATAAAGAAAATTTTGGATTGATGACGGAGTTGTAGTAAAACATAAGATTAAATCAGAATTAAAGGTGCCGGGGGAGGATTATAGTGTACAGAACCATGCTTATCATCAAATGTCTAACCTTTAGTAGCCGACAAAAGTGACATCAACCTAACGGCTCCTTGTCAATGACCAACTTTTGTTGGTCCCATCTTTTAATCTATTTCCCATCGTTGATTATGATATATTTGTTTCTATCATCCCTGTATTTCAGAGTTGTATTGTGCGATATTTTGGGAATATTGTTGACTTTATGCGCAAATTGTCATTCATTATAGCTAAAACTATTATTTTTAAGTGGCGGCTTTATTAAATCAAAAGGTTATTTTTATATCTCAAAAATCTTTATTTATTTATAGTTTTTGATATTTTTAGATTAAATAAAAAATAATTTAAAAAACATCTGATTCTGGTTATCCTGCGCAGCTTGTGAGTCCCGGAGCATGGCTATGTGATTTGACACTAGAACGGTACGAAGTTAGAGAGAAGAAGATCACGAAGAAGGTACTCAAAACAATGAACCAAAAGTATTTGTCTTGACACCAATTATGATTTTTAGCTTGACACGTAGAATCTTTGTCTTTTCCATGCAGAGACCGAGAGGATTGAAGGCCATGGGAACTATGGACTCCGACTCTGATTAGGAAAACACCTCTGCACAAATCACAACTGTACTTATCCTAGCCCTCTTCTCTAGGAAGAAGATGGCGACAAAACATCGTTGGAAATTGTTGGTTTTTTTTTTGGAGGTAAGGAAAACGCTGGCTCTCCCGTGCTGTATAAATCATGACATTTCACCTCCTGCAAGAAAGAAAAGGATTAAATTTCAGTGGTGCATGTTTTTTTTTTTTTTTTAAAGATATCTTTTCCATTCCTTAAGAGCCTTCGATATTTTTCAATGGAATTAGCCGACATCGTGAATTGAATGGGTTATTGCAGTTCAATTGGAGCTTTTTTAAAAAATAAATTTTGTTGGAATGTTTTGGTTTGAAGAAAAATCCCAAATTTTACACGAGTTTATATCAGGTTTGAATCGGTCATCGAGTTGAGATCGATTAATTTTAGGTGTTTTGGTTTCTGATATCTAAGCGACGAGGATCGATTAAGTGAAAACGATATAAAATCTACATCAACGGTTTGTATTTTAAAGCTTTAATGGATGAGGTTTAAAATATCTGTTAGGTATATAATTTTTCCATACAGAATCATAGTATATTGCTTTATCATTAATCATTGATTTGAGCCACTCTAGCAAGTTAAGTTGTCCTTAATTAAACCTGATTTTATCCACTTTTAGGTATCCCATCTGATGAGATCTTACTTTTCCCCGGAGAAATAGAAAGCTTTTTGGCTTTATAATTGTCCATGTACTAACAATACTTCTTTTCATTTCCGAACACAAAAGAAAAATGAAAAAATCTCTCTTCTTTGGAAAAATTATAATTTACAAAACAAAAAGGATCCAAAGACAACTTTCAAACATATTCTGTACCTATTTTAAGGTTTGAGGTCTAAACTGGCACAGGGAAATAGTTGCTCCAAGCTCGAGCCACAAACATTTAGAATCAAAATTCTGGGCCCAACAGAATCGAGAAACACCATCCTTGTTAATTTCTCTTCGTGGTTTAAATTTGACCTTACAGAATAATATTATAAAATATTATAAAGTATAAAGCCTTGTTTGTCACCGTTTTTCAAAAAAAAAATTGATAATATTTTATTTTTATTTTTTAATTTAAATTAAATGTTGATGTTTTTAGATTATTTTCATGTGGTGATGTTAAAAATAATTTTAAAAAAATAAAATTTTTATTTTAATATATTTCTGAACAAAAATCATTTTAAAAAAAAAACGATAATTAAATTCTCACACAAGCTGTAACTACCAAAACTTGTAGAGCACGGAACTCATAAAAAAATGATAATTATATCCCTGTGATCCTCATAATTTGTGCAAAATAAAAGATCCGATTTGTAGAAAGTAGAACCAATAGCTGGGAATTTACCTTCTCACAATCAAGTTCATGGAAATGAGAAGAGTGAACCCTGGGAATAATCCATATCTCAAAAGGGAAAATGACAAAAAAGAAGAAGAAGAACAATGGAGATAAAATGGGATGGTTCATCAATCAAGAGTTCTTTTGCTCGATCTTCACAGGGACTGCATTTTCCAGACTTTTCAAAGTACTCCTTCATGCCCTCAAATCTCCCTAAATGGATTTGTTTTTAATAAAATGATACATTTTTATTATATGTATTTATGTAATTTAAATTTTGAAAACAAAATCATATTGATTGATGCTTGTCGATCTTCAAGTTAACCTGCACAAAAAAAAAAAATCATATTTGCTTTTCGTTCCAATTTGTTAAAAGGTCTAATGTATACCTTAAAAAAATATTTATTTTTAAATTGCAGAAATAAATATATTAATAATAAAAATGTATTGTTTAGCTGAAAAAATAAAGATATAAATTAAATATATTTCAAGATAATTTTAAATTGAATTTATATATTTTTATAGATATATAAAAAATATGCGTTATCTATTGACATCTCTTTTATCTCGAAATAGAAATCAAATGATGTCTACAAACTAGTGGAAGTTTCACAAACAAATTATACAAAACAAAATAATCTCATATCTTGTATTTAAAATTTTATGTGCATATAAGTATTTTAACCACATTTCTAAACACGAACTTAAACGTCATGCTTATGAACTTTTGAGGAGCCTAACATACACCAAAACAAAAGAGGGCCAATCATTAACGAATCACATGACATAGGGACATGATTGAAAACTAAATTTCAACATAATGACCGAATATTACTCTTTACTATTTAAGGTACTAAAGTGTAATTATACGGAGCAGGGACCAAAATGCATTTTCCTTCCATCTTCTGTACAGACTTCTCCCAGTTGATAACAATTTCCCTATACCGAAAGAAGAAACTCTAAACAAACCTGTCAGCTCCGCTTTACATAGTTCTCATTTCACCTGAATTAAACCTCTCCGTATCGCAACCAAACCCGATCCCATTCAAAATCAAATTCCAAGAAAACCTTGGCTCAGAGACTCCGGGGAATTTTCTTGGTGGATTTCGTGCTGGTGTCTGTAACAGCAACGCTCTGGATGCAGAAACTCGGGCGGGTTTGCTTGGAATAAAGGCCCTTGCACCTGGAATTGGATTCAGGGGACGGGGAAGAACTTCCGTCAAGAGGTGGTGGGTTCAAACTTCATCTTGCTGAATCAAATTGGAAAACATCTTCAGAGAATTGGCTGGTTAAATTTTCGGCTATTTTTGTTTCTATCAAATTATAAAATATCACCTGATACATAAAATAAATCTATTTTTTAACCCCTAACATTTTGTTTCTAAGAAGAAAAAACTGGGCCCTAAAACGACAACGCATATACATCTAATCTATTATAATAAAAAAATCATCAGCGAAGTCGAGGAACAGCCGGAAATTTCCAGATCATAGCTGTTGAGGAAAGAGAATCTATTCTCCGTTGGTTACAGCTGTCCAGTTTAATTACACAGCGAATGTGAGAGGGTAATCTAACAATTCCCTTTTGCAGCCAAATATCATTGATTAAGCTGGCAATAATATTCTTCTTCTAATATCATTTTAATTCTTCCATAATCACATGGTCTTAGAGTACGTGGACTCTGATTATTGGTTCGCTTAGCACGAAGCTAGTGGAAGAGGGAACATGGTTTTATTGTGATCAGGCACAGGTCCCCATGTCACATCAGATTCTGCATAAACTACGGGGAGAGCAGCTTTCCAGAACACAACAGTAAGCTATTTGTCTGTTAATGAGTTTTAAAAATATTTTTTTAAAAAAATGATTTTTTTAAAATTAAAAATCTTCTTTGATTTGAAATAATTTTGACATGATAAGCTTAAACTATTTTTTTTTAATAAAAATAAAAAACAGCATAAATCATGGTGTCAAAACAGGTGTCTCCATTGTCAAATTGCAATGGGAACCCCACTTAACCATGGTCTCCTGAATTCAACGATGTATTCTTTATGTGCTCTAGACAAGTGACAGCAAATTTATTAAATCAAGCACTGAGATATTTTTGTCTCCCACCGTTTTTATATTGCTTCTGGTCAAGTTTTTAAATTGAAGTGAGAAATTATTTTAAAAAGCAATTCATTCCAAAATAATAAACAGGAATCCTTCCCAAATCATCTACAATGCTATTTAAAATAGTGGTATAAGTTGTTTTTTTATTCAAAAACATATTACATTATTTATTTATTTTTTTATTTTTTTAACACTTTCGTATACGAAAACAGTTGTTACACAGCTGCACCAAATGGTGCCTCGGTAAACTAAACCCAAGCCTTAGCATTGGGGAAGCTTCTTTTTATGTGTTTGCTAGCAATAATCACATCCACGTTACAATGGTTAGCATAAATTAAATAAAAATATCGTTAATTGTATAGGAGAGAGCTAAATTCCTACTCATCCCTGACGCATGCTCGCGTGAGATATCCACGGACCAATCATCAAGCCACAGCTTGCGGTGGTTTGTGGCTTACAAGTTAAGCATTTGTATTAACACATAAAAGTGACATGAAAAAGAGGCAAGCATAATCGTGTGATTCCTTTCCCTAGAAAAGAAAGGGCTCGAGGCACCGCGGCTGTTACAATGTTTGTGGTGGAGCCAACATTAGTCAACGAGCACTCCCTTAAAGACCGATAAGCTTAGTGGTTAAGGAATTCAAGTTAATCCGCATTACCCGTTAATCACATGAGAGGCATGGAAAATTATGCGTAATGGCACAGATTAGATATTTATTTAAAAATAGAATATTTACATATCCCACTCACGAGACTGTTTGGCTTCCAGAATGTTCCTTGTGGTTCTCTTTTTTATGGCCGGTTTCTTGTGTCAACTTTTCGAATATGAAACGCCAGAAGTTTCAGTCGCAGGGGAGAAAAAAATAAATTCAAAAAAAAAAACATAGATTAAAAAGAGAAAAGAAACTAGAATAAACCAATGAATTTATTGATGAAAATGCTAACATCCACAATAGCCAACTGTGCAACACCAACCATATGATAAAAACCTCAAACACTAAATCTCTAGAATACTTGTATATACTACGCTCACTGAGCAACCCTCTATCCGTCACCCGTAAAAACCCTCATTGCTAAGTAAATCTCAAACCCACACCCAGTCTCAAAGATCCATGTCGCTCCTTCAGATCTTGAGTCCATGTCCAAAGAAGAGAGCCACGATTGCTGCAACAAAGACGGAGCCCAAGGAAGGATAGATCCCGGCGGCAGCGGCTGTTGGTGCAGGAGCTGGAGCTGACATCGGAGCTGCGGCGTGAACGGAGAGGACAGTGAAGGCTAAAGCCAAAACGGCAGTGAGAATTGCTTTTGAGAGTGCCATTTGTTTGCTTACTGAGGTTTTTGAAATTTGAAGAAAGAATGCAAACGAAAGTAAAATGCCTAAGATTAGTGATAGGTAGAAGTAGGGAAGGGGCGTTTATATAGGAGAGAGAAGAGGGGAAGGGTTGGGGCAGTGTTGCGGGTAGCGAGGGATGCCCGAATTTACAGGCTGGCATTAATTGGTGTACTGACAGCTTGCAAATGCTGGTTTTTGTTCTGTACTTTGAAGCAAGTGTTTTGTTTATACGGCGCCGTTTATAGCATGGAGTGGCTATAGTGTTCTTCTAAAAAAACGGCTTATAAAAAAGAAAACAGAGCTGATACTTTCGGCGTGTTAAAATTGGGTAAACCAGCACTGGCTCAGGGTTTAGAGCGTGTAATGCACTTGCGGGTGTTTTCTAGCCGTTTTGGTGGGTCTTGATTGTTCCATTTGTATCATAAATGTTTTGCGGATTTTTTAGTTTTTAAATTTTCTTACACAATTACTTCCACATTAATCATCCGTATTCTTTTTAATAACGGAAAATAAAATCAAATCCCTAAAGTTATTGAGAGGAGAGGATAAAATATCAACGGTTAGATCTTTGAATTCATAATTCAATAGATATAGATGACTGTATAACTAAATGTAGACGTGTATTCTAAAGAGACGCGTTAAAAAAATTATTAATCGGTCAAGTGTATAAAGCTAATGTGAAAGCCGAAATTATGAAGAAAAAAAGGAGAGTGTGTGAATGTAAAAACTCCTCGCCACGTATGACCACTTGAAATTCATAAAAAATTGTAAGCATGTCGGGTTTTTTTTTCTGTTCACAATGGCAGGGAAAGAGCCAAATGGGTAGAAACGAGAGAAACGCGTAGATGTAAAGATAAAATAAACTACATGAGGTCGGGACATAATTTTAATAATCAAACTTTTTAGAGGAACCTAATTAAAATAGCCTTGAATATAGGGATTAAATTAATTATAAAAAAATCTATATGGATGAAATTAGATGGTTGTAAGAATATATCAAAATATTATCAAATATAGCCTTGAATATAGGGATTAAATTAATTATAAAAAAATCTATATGGATGAAATTAGATGGTTGTAAGAATATATCAAAATATTATCAAATATATATATATATATATATATATATATATCGAGATTTATTGGACCTCTTTCTTTTTTATATATATATATATAAAAGAAGGTCGTGGTGGTCGTGTTTTCCGTATAATTTGTATTTTAAAAAATAGAAACATGAAATTACCAAATGCTCTCGATGGATTGCTTTTCAGTCACATACATAAGAGATTTATAATGATAAATAGTCACGAGACACCTTTATACCAGTATAAAAACAAAGCAACGCGCCCACTTTGGTGACGCGACAACACGGACACAAAAGATAGATAATAAAAATTACGAGAAAATCCATTACTGTTGGTTCAATAGAAGGGATGTTCTCTGCTGGTGATTGAGAAAATTTTTACCCGGTATTTCTAATTTTAATCTGGTATATTTAGAAAAACAATAAAAGGCTCTTCTGGATATTTGCTCTACGAATTTATTTTATTTTTCAAAAAATATAGTAAATATTATCTGATGTTATTACGGGTAGATTTAGCTTATAAAACTAGTAGCTAATATTGTCAGGATTTAGACTTTATAATTTTCATTTAGAAGAGTTTATGACTTCAATTCAAGAAATTGCCTCTTTTCCATAAAATTAAATTTGAGGTATATAATTTAACTGGTCTGTATATTTCTAAAGCCTCCAATTATTTTTTATAATTAGTGGGGTATCTTTTTTAAGGACTTTAAAATTTTAATTTAAAATTATTAATTTCTAAACATCACAATAACATATAGAACCTATATAATAATGAGAGAATAAAATGAATGGATCGAGAGCATCGATGTTAATAGCAGTCTACTCGATGTGATCGATAGAATTTTTTATATAAAATTGTTTAAATATGAGTATGTTATGTTTATTTAAAAGTGTGGTTGATATTGATATTATAATAGGCTGGATGGATTTCTAACCTAACACGTGGGAAAGACTTCAAATACGATGAAAAACAAAAAATTATCATGGATGATTAAAATATGGAAACTTACCATGCGTATTAACTAGGACCATAATAAAAACAGAGCGCCACAATACGACGGGGTTTCGTCTAGTTTCGTTTAAAACAGCAGTTGAGAGTGCCGAGTACGATTTATGTGCGCGTGGGGTATTATTTGGGAAGTAGTGTTCAGCACAATTAATAACGAGATTCCGTGATCGCTGGTATACACGGGGACCACGTATCCTATAACCAAATGTTAGAGGACACGTCGATGGCAGTTTTTGTTTCTATTTTGATTTTGTAGCAAGCAACCGCGTTACTGTCATTGCTTTCCAGCACTTCCAGAACCTTCTCTCCCCGTAGCCTCCTCATTCAACCTGCGTTTTAAGGGAGTGATTCTCGGAAACAGTTTTGGGAAGATGCCAGATGGGCTCATTCCTTGATTATCCCCTGAAAATGTATTAAACTAAGGGCGTGCTTGGAGTGGTTTCATGATATTTTTAAAAGTTTTTTTTTAAAAAAAATATTTTGAATATTAATTATCTAAAAATATACAAAATATTTGATTTAAAATAAAAATAAAATCAAAATTTTCAATAATATTTTTGAAATACAGTGATAAACATCTTGTATTATAATATCATTAATTAGTTTTTAAACAGACTAAAAAATTTGAATTAGTTGATACTCTGAGACAAATACCGCAGGAGTAAAATTACAATCTTATCATTCCCAGCTAAAAATGATAGCTTTGGCAATAGAGGATATTGAGATAACTAACGTACTCCTCGAAGGAAAACAAATTGAATTGCAGTGCTTTGGCAATAGTTAAATATTTTTACTTTTAAAATCTTTTGATTTCATCATTTTTGTTTTTTTAAATATATTGATTTTCATGCATGTCCACGTGCAATTTTCCAGATGATCTAGAGCAATTGGATATTTCTTTTGATTTCATCATTTTTTTTTACCTGTTATATTTGGTAATTATTTAAAAATAATAAAAATATTTTTTATATAAAACAAAAGAAAACATAGATGAATCAGAATAGTGTCTTCAAAAATCAAATACAAGCATTTTTTTTAAAAAAACATATATTGACAAATGGTTTGCAAATTTTGTGAGCCAAGTCCCGAGACCAGGAAAATCTATATAAAAAAACAAAAAATAATCACAAAATCAGTATTTTTTGTTAAAATAATATAGAATAATAGGTACATAAAATAAAATGAGAAAAATAAGATGTCAGAAAACATTAACTTTTCAAACTCGGTCTCGAGTCATTAAATTGAAAGCACTATAAATAAAAAAAATATAAAGTTCATGATTAAAACTATAAAAAATTATACAAAGCGATCTAAAAAAACATAATTATAAAAATAAATTAGAGGGAGAACAAAAATTTCATTTCGAAGGTTAAATTGACATGAAAAGCAACTTTATCAATAGAAAACAAATTAAAAAAATGAGTGTCTAGAAAAAACAACACAACATATACTTTGAAGTTTTAATGAATGATGAAATTGAAAATCAATAAAATTTTAACAAAAAAACTAATAAAAAAATTAAAAATTAAAAGAATAATAATAAAAAAATAACATATGAAAAATTATAATTCAAGGGCTAAACTTGTGTATAATAGAAGTGTATCTCTCGAGTCAAAATGAATTTTGTGATGTCGTGATTATTTCGAGGAATTATAAGCTGCTTCCAGGCTTACGACACTCGCCTAAGAGTGACCGCATAATATTTCTACTTCCGTATCCTTTGTCGTGTCATTTTTGACGATACCATTACAATAATAAAGAAGGGGAAGCGTACTCAAATTTGTCTCTGGAGATTAATGGTAATTTCCTTCTTCGAGGAAAGCTATATAATGAATGATTCACGTGACTTGTTACCTTAAAACAATTAACTGGATTTGGAAGGTAAGATTCCGTGCCCCTGAGCCTTCAACGAGTGAAGTTGGTGGTGAGTTGGGATCATGAGCTTACCAACTCCACAAGGCAAGTTATGAAGGAAACCCTAGCTAGCACTTCGAGATTTGGAGTTTTCGCCTACAGCTGCCCCGTGTTCATATTTCAAGATTAACTTATGATTAAAGAAAAATCTAATTTCTTCCAATACTTATCTCAAGATTTGAATTCGAAAAGTAAAGGAAGATAACAAATCTCTTTCACCACCATGCTAGTCTCAGGATTTCATCACTCAAAACCACTGAGCTGATGGGATGACTAGGAGGGGGGTTATATGAGGTTGTTTTTGAAAGTATTTTTTATTTAAAAATATATTAAAATAATTATTTTTTTAAAAATAAATTAATTTTGATATCAACACACAAAAATAATTTAAAAACACCAAGTTTTTTTTAATTTAAAATAAAAAATAAAAATAAAAACTTGAAATTTTTTCAAAAATACTTTTAAAATACAGTGTCGAACACCCTGAAAATGGCACTGAAGGAATTCTTCTCGATTTCACACTAGCCAAAACTAATCCAGACCCTCTGAAATAAGCACAATTTTCTCCCACAGCTTTGAATTACTTTTTTTTTTTGTCTAAATAATTTAGATACAGGAGAAGGAAAGTTTTTTTTTTTTTTTTATACACGCACTCGCAGTCGCGGCGTGTTTCGTGTCTGATATGTTTAAGATAGTGTTTGGTTACATTAGATTTAAATTGGAAATTTTATTTTTATATTGACGATCATTAACAATTATACACGTGCCGAATTCCTGTCAAGGCAAAGGAGATTATAGGTTCGGGCAAGGATCAGGAAAGTCAAATGATAATGGGATTATTAATATCCACCCTCCGCAACCAATTAGGGGCTTGATTCCAAGCCAGATACGATCATAAAATGAACACCCAGCAAAGATTAGCAATGGAGAACTTGAATAAGATGACAACTAGGGTCTTAAGTCGTGAAACTTGAGTAATCCCTGATGAGATAGATAAAATCTAAAGGTTGCTAAAGGAATAAAATATATGAAATTAAATATTAAACTAATATCATTATCAGGGGGGAAGGGGAGGGGTGACCTGGTCACGAAACGATGCGCATAGAAAGTATTAAAAGCAAGCATGTGGCATTAGCCATACGTCTTCTGTACATCTAATTTTGCTTCGGACATGAGCATTCCTATAGTGGAACAAGCTTGGAACCAAACCACATCATCCAAGATGGTTTCTGAAAAAGAAGTGACATTAAAATGCAAGAAATGAATGTAGCATGTTCCTCTCAACCATTCACAACTGCTAAAACTTGGCTGGCGAATCCACTTATCAAAATCCTAATGAGTTTTGTGATATACGTAACAGAGGTTCCAAAGTGCTCGGCGCAAACTTCCTCGCAAAAAGAAAACAAACCGAGGACGATTGATTATTGTAAATGCAATGCTCATCTTCAAGAATCCTTTTGAAGAACTCCACTGTTATGTCTGCTCTTCCGAAGGTAGCCGGGTGAGCGCCACCCCTTGACCAGTCCACCCATGTAAGGGATCTGTTAGCTAAGAGAGGTGCTGCTTCAATGGTTAACATGGTGGGGAAATAATGTTCATCAACATAACAATTCGGCTTACAGAATTCTTCAAATTTTGGGTAATATCTAGCATCTTTTACTATGCTGACTGCAAGCTTTCGGTTGATTTCAAACCATTGAGATCCTTTACGCCATTGGGTAATATTCACTTCAGGTGCCATGTTCTTATCATACCGTCCTCTCCCATATGGCCCAGGATCATCAAATGCACCGATGAAGCTATACTTGGATCTCATTAAGTAGTCATAGATGACGCTGAAATTAAAGAGAGGAATGCAAGATTCAGATACGAGAACAAACCGCTCATTGGAGATATCGAGCAATGCATTAGCAAGGAGTCTTCTTTCTGCATCACACATACTCATCTTGCCCCATTCAGCAACCTGTGTCGGGAAAGAGCGAGATAAAATGTAAGCTTCCTTGTATCATGAGATCAAAATTCAAATGGTCAATACAACTTCAAGTCTTGATGATAAAACAGAAAGCGTTTACTGAAAACCAAATTTATAACTTTGTGGCATTCTTTAATCATATATCTTGCTCGTGTAACAGTGATTTAATTTCCTGGACACGTTGACATTCACATTTTCAATGAAGGAAAATTTTTGAACAGTTAATAAGGTAAGGAATTATTAGAAAGGCGTGATAACTATGAAGCTATGAAGTGGCTACCTTCAACAAGCAAGGAGCAGAAGTTAGTAGACAATTTGAAACAGACTCAGGTGATTTCATGCATATACTTTGTCTGACAGCACAAAAACATTAAAAAGGTCGCGGATGAGATGCCTCTATCTTTTAGCACTGCTGTGGTTTCTGTCTTAAAATTCCAAATTGGTCCATCACAAGCTCCAGACTGTGCCTCAGAAATTCAAGTTTATAAATTTTACATTCTGCTTCCTCCAGCCCTGCAGACTCTAGCTTCTTTTACACGAGAAAGGAGGTGTATTTCAATCTGTGTATCAGAGCCAAAAGAGACTGCAGGAACCCATCAACTGGACAGTAGTTGATCGATAGGTATAGCCAGTTCCATTTCATTATCAAACTATTGCTCTTTCAAATCTGTTGTCATTGTTGGCTTTTGACAAGGTCTGGGCTTGAAACAAAGACATGGGCATCATGGAAGGAATGGGTATGAAGCAGAAAAGAATGACCTTGAAGCATAAAGGTGTGAGATAGCAGCGTGATGCATGGACTTGAAGCAAAAAGGTTGCGAATATCGTGAGTTGTCTTACTAAAATACTATTTCATGATAAGATCTCTAATCTTTAATCAACTGCCTACACTATTACAGCCTTCTATCTTACTACAAAATTCCAGGATATACATCTTTTTTTATCAGCTTTTTAACACCTTCAGTACAGCTTTAAATAATGAAATGCCATCAAAATACTTCCACAAAGATTTCAAGTAATGATACCAGCTCTGTTAATTCTAAACCTTAGCATTTTCAAGCCAATTTTTAGCCCAAACATTGGCATTTGATAGTAGTGCATAAAAAACTGCCCAGAGCCTTGTCACTTGAGGTATTCTATGTATTTTAGCACCATCAAAACCCCTTTCCCTTACTATATGCCATGCTTTAATCCATTTCTAACATTCTCCACACATCCCTTATTAACATGTCAATCTCACCTAGTAATGTCTTGTCTTGTTCCAGAGTCTTATATCTTGTTTTGCTGGATATAAGCTGTGTAATCACATAATACTGGAGTACAAGAATTCATTTCCTTGTGTATTTTCAACCTTGCTATTTAGTCAAAAAGAGCAATTATTTAGGCAATTATTTCATGATGTCACAACCACAGGTTTTCGTGCAAGTTATTGGAATTCCACACACTCAGTTAAGAGAGAGAAATCATGCAGTACAGTTTTTCTTCGTGTGCTGTCCCTACTTACTGAAAATAAATCCCATTATAAATGAATAAGACTTCTAACAAAACTTCTAAGAACGCTCTCTAAAGTACGCCTTCATAGATTATAGTCATCAAAATTCCCTTTTACCTGAAAGAATACAAAATTTCCTTAAAAAGGGAAGGCTAATGAAAAGAATTCAAGTAAAAACATAAATCAAAAGCTGGGATGAAAATGAACCTTCCGAGGACCTAAAATTATTTTCAACTTCCAACAGTAAGTATATTTGATGCCATCAAATAAATTAGCGGAAACATGGGCATAACGAAAATTCAGTAGGCATGGAAAACCACATCTGTATCTCTAACATGCAGTTATTCTCAGGGAAAACTGCTTCCAGCAGGGGGAAAATCTCCACATTCAAGGATATATATATAAGATGTATGCAAGTCCATATAAACATTAAAATTGTCAAACCACACAAAAAAACTCTCAACAAACTAGGGTAGCTATTTGCAGACAATGGAAACCCAAAAATAAAATACAAAAATAGAGCACTAGAGCAAAGACATTTACAAATTGCTCAATCATCAAACAAATATCAAGACCAAAAATCTTAAATTAATGAACAACGAATGAAGAAAATCAGGATGTTTAATATTTACACACCTGGCTTGGGATTTGTCTCCGATGGAAAACTGAAGAAGATGGAAATTTGGCTTCAAATGTTGGCAATGGATGAATGTAAACAGAATATAACCCTTCATGCCCCTTCAAAAACCTTTCCCAGAGAGGTGCCAGAGGCAATGGCCCCTTTGTTAAAAACATAAATGCAATCTTTGGAATTCTCTTGAAGGGATACTTCTTTATTCCAGGAACAAATGAAGCCCTCCAAAGGAGCTCTTTATCACCCATTTTATGGAGCAGATTGGATGGAGGCCTAATCCAACGATCCAAAGTATTAGGTTCATCAAAGCATGGCTTAAAAGCAGGCCTAACAGTTCCCCTTGCAGTCTGGACTCCAACACGCTTGACTGTATACATACTGATGATCGAAAATGCGATGCATATAGCTAAAAACAGCAAAAATATTTGAAGTAACCTTATTGGAAAGGGCTTGGATTGACTTGCTTTGATTGAAACTGCAGGGTCCTTCCCTTCCTCCAATGGAACAACTCTTGACTGCATCTTTATAGTCAGAATTCAACTTCTGGGTCTGATCTAAACACACTCTTTTGGCATTAAAGTACTTTAAAACCTCGAAAACCTCGAAATAAATCAACTTTTATCTCCAACTAAGAGCCTAAAAACTCCAAGATTGTATCTTTCAAGAGAAATAGTGAGCCAATTTATGGTACCTTGCTCTATCACACAAAAACCAACACAGATCTAAAATCTAATACTAAGGAACCTAACAAGATAATGCTATGTTGATATCCGAGTTTGCAGCACATGGGGTTCTAGACACTCAAAGAAGGGTGTGAACATACCATGTTACTATTTAGTGGGCAAGATGAAACAGAGTCAAAAGGATTGTTTATTACTTCATTCAGTGCTGCAATCACGCCAAGATTGAGTTTTGATAGAGAGAGATCGAGACTGGCTGACGGAGTTAGACAAAAGGAAATAGAAAGTCTGGTGGCAAGAGAAGGGGGGGCTCTCTGACTCCAATAGAGTGAGTAGAGAGGGAGAAGTAGGGGGAGAGAGGGAGGGAGTTAAGTGTACATGGGATTGAGTGAAATTGAGGGATGGAAGGGGAGATTGATGATCTGTGAAATCTGAGTTTTAAGAATGTTTTGTCACACAAATGGTAAATGGAGTGAGACTGTGAGAGGATTGGCTTTGGCTGTGGTTTTGTTTGGGTATTTCGATGATTATTTTTTAAAATGTTTTTTATTTTATTTTTAATATTAAATGATAAATGGAGTGAAGTTGAGGGAAGGAAGGGGATCTTGATGATCCTTGACCAATTGTTATTTCTTTTTATTTATTTCAATGATATTTTTAAGTTTTAAAAAACAATTTAACTTTTTATAATGTAATTAAATAAAAAATATTATGACACTAGTTGAGGTTTGATGAGTCAAGCTGCAAAACTCGTAATGGTCAAAATATTATTATTTTAATATTTATTTTAAAAAGATATTATTATAATTTTTCTAGACTTATATAATTGAATTACTTTTTATTTAATTATATGATTTTTTTTAATCCATCCCACATAGTAAGACGAGATTCTAACCCCAAGTACATCAATGAAAATGCTTACGGTTTCTACAAACATAAGAAAGAAAACGCCCTCGTTTCAGTGGGAAAATTAATCATTTTCGTGACAAAGAGTGGTAATGTAAAACAAGAATCTCAATAATTTACCAAACCACACGTATCGACATCATTAGAACCAGTTCTCTTTATACATATACAGGTTTAAAATACTATCACAAAAATTTAGCCCTTTTTTATATTATATATATATTTATTTATATATTTAAAAAATATCGCTTCAGTTGAGATAAATTAACGCGAGGGTATCATCCCATTCAACTAAGGGGTATAAGAGAAACTACTTTGAAAAATGTTTTTTTTAAATAATTTTTTTATTTTAAATAATTTTGATGTGTTAATATTAAAAATAATTTTTAAAAATTAAAATTATTATTTTAATATATTTATCTGTGAGACATATACCTCACCGAGCCGGGTTTATTAACTTCGCTCATCCGATACCTCGCGTCAAATGCTCACCAGTCATCAATAAGAGCATATGGGCATTAGATGTAGTGACGGATTGAGGGTACTATGTGCATATGTGGTACAGAGAGAGAGGATTTGTTTTTAAAAGTTTTTTTTATTTAGAAATGTGTTAAAATATATTTTTTATTTTTTAAAATTATTTTTGATATCGAAAATGATTTAAAAATAATAAATTTTTTAATTTAAAATAAAAAAAAATATTTTTTTTTTAAATCTTTCTTAACACGTATTGTTAAACATTGTATAATCGTGTCACATTGGCATCCTAACGTTTCAGGCAGGGAAGGTGGTGCTATGCCTATGCCTGCCGCTCGGACTTGACTTTCAGCCATCTTAAAGAAGCAGAAAGAGACGCCTCACCTCTCTTTTGCTAGAGTTGAATAACAACAACACTACTGTTTGCTGTGACCACAATCCTTGTTTGAAGAATTGTCCATCCTCTTCACACTGTTTGCTGTGACCACAATCCTTGTTTGAAGAATTGTCCATCCTCTTCACACTGTTTGCTGTGACCACAATCCTTGTTTGAAGGATGGACCACTGTTTGCGTGCACAACCATTCGTATCAAACCATCCTACTTGAAGCTAATATAATCTCATACATTATACAAAATGCTAAAACGTTTAAGGGATAAGTTTTTCGTATATTTTGGATAGATTCTCAAGGGATATGGCGGGATGACAAAAAACTTGTGATCTTTGTAGCAGGTCTCGAGTTCGAGTCAAGACATGTATTCTTTGTAAGAATCTTGAATAATCAAGGTTTTATTCGTTTACCAAGACCTACAAAATATGTTTTCCTGAGAGTGTTTCCCTGTATAAAAAAGTGTTTGAACAGTAAATTTATTATTTTACTATTTCTTTACTAAGGCAAGGTTATTTTTTCACATGAACTCAAATTTTATAAATAAATAAAAGACATGAGGGTATTATAATCACCTTATATTTTTATAGCGCAATAACAATACTAGATTACTCTTAAAAAATATTTTTATTTAATTACTTTAAGGGGTGTTTTTCAGTTTTGTACATTATTTTAAAAAATAGATTGACTAAATTGATTTTTATAGTGCAATAACAATACTAGATTACTCTTAAAAATTGTTTTTATTTAATTACTTTAAGGGGTGTTTTTCAGTTTTGTACATTATTTTAAAAAAATAGATTGACTAAATTGTCCTACAATAATTTTTTTAAAGCTTTTTATTCAGGGGTGTTTTTGTCATTATCAAATTGGGTTATGTTATATTCAATCTTTCTTTATTTTTAGAAATTATTAAAAAAACTACTAGCACGGCCATCATGCAAAGCGGTTTCACACTCTTTGAGTGGCTTATGTGCTGGCTATATGACGAAACACCACTAGAGAAAAAGACGAAACAAAGCTACAGAAAAAACATTAAATAATAGATTATTCCAGTCGCATAAGATTATCGATTTCCTTCAGATATCTTTTTTAATTTTACTTTTTATATTATCAAATCATGGATTTTTAACAGTCCTTGAGCGATGTTTTTATGCTACAAAAATTAAACCTGACTCGCAGCAAAACTCTCGTGCCACCTATCTAGTCATGAAATAATGATATTAAAAATACAAAATTTCGGCAAGAGTCTTGACAGGGACTCAGCAGGAGAGTTAAAAAAGTGAAAATCACAAGTCACAAGCCATGCCACGGATTCCACGTGCCTTTCCTCACTCAACAACATATGGTGCTGAGAAATTTACTACTCGAGACAATTCAGCAGAGTTTCCATGCCGAGTTAAGGTTCAGACTAACAATTTTGATGGTCCACATATCAAGATCAATAGGGCATCAAAGCAAATCATAAACACTCTGGGAAAAATATAACCAAAAAACACATTTCACAAGCGTCGTCAACCATGGTGTGATTCATTGATAATTTGGCAGATAAAATCAACCATCATTCAGAAACTTGAAATAGTGCATCAATCCACTGCCAGACATTGGTCTCATGCCTACTACATTTCATCAGCAAGAAATTGAATATCTGCATCTAGAAAAACAACCACTCTACCTCACCACTTCAAATTTGGAACGGAGGTTGGATATCATGACTGGGCACTCTCCTTTCTCATCGTACTCGTTGAAGTCATCTCCAGACAAGTCAATGTCTTCGTATTTTGTCCCTGCAATCTGCAGAAATGACTTGCTATAAGTTGGAAATATTTATCAAGGGAAATGACACTGAACACTTCCAGACATGTAGTGACTCCAATATTGCATAAAGAAGAGTTCACAAAAAGAAGCGTGGATAATTTGCAACTGAAGCCATGCACAATATAACAACAACAAAGTTCATCTATTAATAATCATGGAAGCTACACTAATTGTTTAACAAAGAAAGTAAACAAATGCTTGTGGTTTCATTTAAATTTTACCAGTTTTTGCTCTGTAGCCATTAGGGTGTATAAACTTCAACTACCAAAGACTAGAAAAAGTAATTTTCCATCCTGTAAGTTCTTGAATCTGTTGTTTATCACTCTGTTTTGTTGTCCTCCCATCCCAACACATATACACCTTTAGTTTTGACATGTAGTATATTTCAAATCATTGGTATTCACCAAGCATCTAAACCTATTTTGAACGACAAAAGATATGTCAAATTTAAGATAAAATGGTGAATACACTAATGTGTTAGGCCTCCCAGTCCCATTCCCCTGCATACCTAGCTTGAACACATGGTTTTGCATTCCATAACCATGCCTGATAAATTTCTACATCTTATCATTTGCATGTTTGCAACTCAGTTATAGGCACCAGGATTGATCAGATTTTTTACAAATCCACCCTGGATATAAAGCTTCCTTCCATATAAGCAGGTCTTGAATGTTTCATAAGCAGCACCAAGTTCAAAGACAACTACGAAAGGAAAAAATAGCATTGCAAATAAGAAGTCATGTGCATACTCCTTTGGCCCAGCAAAGATGGAGAAATAAGCTTGAACATTTTCCTTTAATGGATTTGGATCAAGGAACACGATAGGTCATGTTCATGAAATCAAGCCGTTGATTTGAAATCAATGGTTAGGATTTCTTCACAAAATAAAGAAAATACCATTTCAAAAACAATTATAATCACATATTAATTTGTAGGAATGAAATCATAACTATTGATATTCAGCCGATGACTTGGATTAGATCCCAATCCTCTTTAACCATTATAATTCCAAGGGATTAAAAAAAGAAATGCACCCGAGTCATATTGTCCTTTACTGAAAATTCACAAACTATTCATACTTTTGAATGGTTAATGTTCAGTTAAGAGAGTTTCAGGAAAAGAAACTTACAGATTCAGCATTCCATGCACCACTGAATACAAAACCCTCAGGCTCATAACCTCTAAAGTCAAATAACATCAACGGGGCATATTTTCCTCCCTCACTCAATTCCTGGGTCAGTGGTTTGCCTTTGCCTGGGATCATTGTCACAGTTCCATCCCTCCCACAAAACTTGCACTATTAATGAAAAAAAAGGATCATAGAATCACCACTCAGCATTTGAAGATGATATTTCATAAATACTGCCATTCATGATGACCAAGAGCAAAAATAAGCTGATATAACCAAATAACTCAAAGCTACTATCAATTCCCTGGACCTATCAACATGTAAATAGTCAACGCGGTCATTACAAAACAGCAAGAACAATTTACGCAATTCATTTGCTTTTCACACAAGAAGGATCATTCAATGCACGTCTATAATTACAGTTTGCTATTTATAGTTCAAAAACAAACTACCCTGTTTCCTGATCAAAATTTCAATACTTTCAAAGCTTAACTAATTATAAAACACCAAGAAAAACCTAAATGATAACATCTTGTTACTAAATTTTTTCTCACGGGACTTGATCCTACAGACAATGACTAAACATAACTCAACAAATTTAAACAGCTTCTTCTGTTGCTGCAAAGGTGAAATCGACACGAAAAGAAACCAATAACTAAAGTCCTGGCTATGTTTGAATCACATTACACCTGAAAAAAAGAAGAAAACATAGAATCAAGATCAACAGAGCCGTACTATGAAACACCATGGTAAATGATGTACTTTCAGGATCACGACTTTCTCTTTTTCATTCCCAGCAGCCAACCAGAGCATCATCAATTCATGAATTAAACAAACACTACATCTCAATAAATCAATTCCACTACTAGCTAATCACACGAGCTTGTGTGATTGATTTTACAAAAATACAAGGAAACAAAAGATTACCTTCTGCATGAGATGAGAAGTTCCCTTTCCCTGATGAAGCGAAACAGTGTCATTCAAGGTCACACATGTTTCTTTTTGGCTCACCTCTCCACACCTTCCACATTTTATCTACATCCCCAGCAAGCAAAACATATAAATAAATACATAAATCAACAAACAACCTAGCAGATCCCACTAGTGACTATATTCAATAACAAAGGAACATAAAATAGAAGCAGTAAACCATAAGAATTTAAAACATTATACAATATACATGTATGACCCAAATAGATTGATGAAAAAGCAAAGAAGATTCAAATTCCCTTCCAAACTTCTTTACAAGAGAGTTTTTGCAAGGAAGATGACCTGATGCCACGTAAAGAACAAAACACAGGAAGGGGCATTATGTCCTCGCAATTCAAATTGTTTTCTCAAATAAGGAGGTGGTGACTTCAGAAACCCTTCAAAGTAATTTTCAAAAACAAAACAATTTTCAACAATATTATCCAAATCAATTTTTTCAAAAGATTTTGCTAATAGAACATGGGATTTACCATAACAATCCAAGGATTTTTGCCAAAAAAATTTCTCCTCCAAAATGGCATTTCAAAGCTTGAGATACAAGCAAGTCTTGAAATTATTATGAATATATATCAAAATTGGGTCAGTACCGGATTCTCGGACTCACTACCGGGACCACTCCTATGAGCTTAGATACACCCGTTCAAAAGCCAAAACAAATGGACAAACTAGACTCCCATTCCATTCCTACCCCATGGCTAACAAGGCCATGATACCAGGTGGATATAAAAAAAACAGAAGAAAAGGTAATTAAGTATAATAAAGTAACAAAAAATAACATCAATTTAAGAAAAATGAAAAACAATACAGATTTAAATAACAACCACACATTAGTAACCACTAAAATATACAAAAATGCACCAAAAACACAAAACTTAGGAGCAGTAAAGAGTATAGGATTTGAAGTAAAGAACCGAAAACCGAAAACAACCACTGATTATGCTAATTATTCACTTTAGAAAAAAATGGAAGCATATAAAACCACACACACAAAAAAAGTGATTAAGCTACAAAATAAAAAAATCGCATTAAAAACAAACTAAGCAAGAATCAGAAGAAGAAGCTACAGTGAAAAAACCCTAACATATGTTAATTTAATTGTAAAAAAAAATGATAGAACAAAGAGAGTAGACCTTGAAGAAGTAAGAGAAATTAGGATCATCGCAACCGCCTTGAGGCTGGAGGCTAGCGATGTTCTCGAAATCAGCTGTTATCATTAGCATGTGATTCACCATTTTTTCCCTTTCAGCGTCAAAACCAAGCTCCCCTTCTTCTCTCTCACTTTCTGTTGTGATGATCTTTGCACTGCGTCAGCGAGAAATGCGTCTGGGGTTTTATATCCACGTTGATGGCAAATATCAAATACACTACCGAATTATTAGGATATTATCAGTTTTGTGTCCAAATTTTGTTTTTATGCCTATTAGATCACAAATAAAACTAGTCTAGCTGGAACGTTATTAGATGTTGAATTGCATAATAATAATAATAATAATAATAATAATAATAATAATAATAATAATAATAATAATAATAATATAGTCTAATAAATATAAATTTAATAATAATAATAATATAGTCTAATAAATATAAATTTAAAAAAACTTGATTGACTCTCTACTCTCTACTCTCTACACTCCTAATCTGAAAATACTATTTAAAAAATTACGAGATTCTTACACATTCAATAAGAAATCATGATATTATATGTTGCTAAGGTACAATTATCTACTTTTACAAAATAAAAAATTATCTACTGTTTTTAGTAGATTTATTATACTTATAGGGTGTTTGAAGTATAATAATTATTGTTTTTTAAAGTGTTTTTCACTTTAAAAACATCAAAATAATAATAATTTTATTATTTTTTTAAAAATATTTTTGATATTAGTAAAATAAAAAAATATTTGATATCAGCACATCAAAATAATCTGAAATAATAATAATTTAAAGCAAATAATTTTTCTTCTTCTAAATATGTTTTTAAAACGCAAAACAAACAAACAAACACTATATTCATATTTGTTAAGGGTATGTGTTTAAGGAAACATAATATTAATGTTATTGATTGTATTTATAAATTAAAAATAATTTCTCTAAATGTATGAAAGTAATGATTTGTTTATAATTATATTAAATAGTTTTGCTGTCTATGTTCTGAATTAAACATGGATTTAAGATGCTAGTCACTTTTTTGTTAGTAATTTTCCTTTTAAACAACAAGTTTTAACTCATAATATACCAAGTTGGCACCATTAAAACCCTATATGACGAAAAACATTATAGCACAATGATGTCCAAACCTTTTAAAAACATAAATAAATTCTAGGTGGTGTTTATTTTGAAAACTCATAACAGTGCTTGATAGCTTTGAGGATTATGAATTTGCTGCTCCCCTTCTTCTTATTTTTAGTTGAAACGATTGTTTTGTACATTGCAGGGGGAAAACGATGCACTCTTTTATTTTTTATTTTATTTTTCTAGAAAATGACATTTCTTACAATAGCATGATATTAAGAGGGTGTTTGAAAGAGCTATTGCTGTAGCTTTTCAAAATGTTTTTCATGCCGAAATATATCAAAATGATATTTTTTTATTTTTTAAAAATCATTTTTGACATCAGCACATCAAAATGATCTAAAAACACCAAACCATATTCATTTAAAATGGAAAAAAAAAACCCAAACTGGCGTTTGAAACGCCAGCCAAACAGGCACTAAGAGTACTTTTTTTAATTTTACTATACCTGCAAGGAAATTATACAAAAAAAATCGAAAACTTATCTTCAGGAGTTATTATAATAAAATGCAATTGAATGATACTTGTGAAATTAAAATAAAAATAGTATAAGATAGAAACAGGATCCAATTGCATACATATGACTTAAACTGACTCCAGTTGAAAACTTTGATCAATGTGCTATAGAAAATTATGGTTTAGTGTATTTTTGAGAGTATGATACATTCTTTTTTTTAAAGTATTTTTTATTTAGATGTGTATCAAAATGATGATTTTTTTATATATTTTAAAAATTATTTTTGACGTCATCACATCAAAATATCTAAAAACGCCAAAATTTTATAATTTAAAATAAAAAATAAAATAAAAAAATCAATTTTTTTCAAAAACTTTTTACAAACACATTCTATTGACAGTTTAATTGTTCATCTCAAAAGTTGGTCACTGGCTACAGCCTACGGGTTTGATTCCAAAATGCTCCAAAGTTATATTCTTCAAGAACCCAGTGTACATGCATGATGCGCAATTTGCATGTCACATGACGGGATGGAAACGTAAAATGGATGATTAGAAGGTGAGCCATAAAAACTGTGTGCTTTTGAATTTGAAAGTACTTGGAATTTCCGCATGATTTGATCTTCATTAAGTGATGATTACATCTCGTTCAAGTTCATTTATCACTGTTGGGGCAGGGGATTGTGCGAATCATTATTTTTTCCAAGATTTTCTATCGAGTAAAGCAGCTTTTTCCTGCAAGAAATGGCTGGAAGCTGCTGTTCTCGTGGTTTGCCGCTTAAAGGAATGGCCATTCTGCTGGGAATAATTATTTTTGGTTCTGGGATCGGCGAGGGTGACTTGATACCAGGAAAGAAGATTTTGGAAGTCAGAAAGAGGATCAAACACCTCAAAAGCAGCACAGTAAGAAGACTTCAGGTACAAGTTTCGTGCTAAATTTGGAGACTTTCTTCTGTAAACTTCCATCTGCTAATATTTATGTATATAGTTGTAGTAGAACGGGTAGATTATTCAATCACTGACAATATCTGTGCCAGTAGAGTGAAGATGGTGATATTATAGATTGCATCGACATCTACAAGCAGCCTGCTTTTGATCATCCTGCTTTAAGGAATCACACCATCCAGGTCATGATTTTACGATTAACTTTAGCAGAAGTCCTTTTCTCCGGGTTTTTTTTAGCTTAAATTGTTCAAGTTATTTTTTTATTCAGATGGCACCCAGTTACGATCCAAATATAGAGGAAACAACAGCAAAAGAAAATAGATTGCAGAATCAAGACTCTTCAATGAGTTTAGCATCACGACCGTGGCAGAAAAATGGAAGCTGTCCTGAGGGAACAATTCCAGTCCGAAGATTACCGCAAAAAGCATCGCTTAAAATAAATTCACTTGAAGACTATGGAAGGAAGAAGCCTAGCTCTTATCCTCCTCTTACTCGTATCAATAAAGACATCGGCTCAAACCTTCAGCAGAGTAATCGCTCGGTATAGATCATCGTTTCTAATAAGCATGCAACTATTAGAGAATAATACAAATTATTTTCTGGGCCTCACCTATAAATTATATTTTAGGACCTCATCTATGCAACTGTTAGAGAATAATACAAATCATATTCTGAGACCTCACTTATAAATCGTATTTTAGGGCCTCACCTAATAGCTTAAGTTTTTAGGTGAAATGGTTCTTTAATATGATATCAGAGTCTTGTTGACCTAGCGGTCACGAGTTTAAATTTCACTATTTTCATTCTGTTTGATAAAAATCAAGCACAATATAATATGGACCTCTGTGCAAGTTTCAAGTCCAAAGAGTTTTCATTTAAAAAGGTATATTATAGAATAATATAAATCATATTCTGAATTACATTCATCATGTCCTACTTTGAATGGTATCTAATTTTGCGCTGTGCTAATCAGGTGGCTATACTGCTCACAGAAGGGTATAGTTATTCAGGGGTTAAGGGAGACATAAGAGTTTGGAATCCTCATGTGGAATCTGATGACGAATACAGTACTTCTCAAGTTAGTCTGAAAAGTGGTCCTTACTATGATTTTGAGAGTGTCGAAGCTGGATGGGCGGTTAGCAAAACACTGTTAATTCGTACTGTGTTTGATTTACATAACTCAAAGCAACACAACTGCATCTTGTTTGTTGTCTCTGTGCAATGTCCATTTTTTCTTGCATAAAATCTGATGATCCAGAACACTTCTCAACTTTGCAGGTAAATCCAAGTGTTTATGGAGACAGAAAAACTCGATTATTTGTGTATTGGACTGTAAGTTCAGGCAAGGCCTATCTTGTTGCACGCAAGCTCTAAATGAAGAGAAATGTGTTTGTCGAAGCATTACTTAACTTCATAAGTGACAGTGTTAAAATCTCATCCATTTTGAAAAGGCCAGAACAAGTTTTGATTCACTATTTTCTCTTCTGTCTGGAATCAGGCTGATGCATCAAAGAAAACAGGCTGTTTTGATCTTACATGTCCTGGTTTCGTTCAAACAAGCAGTGAAATTGCTCTCGGAGCAGCGATATATCCTCTTTCTGTCCCTTCTGGTCTCCCATATCAAATAACCCTTTTCATCTTTAAGGTCAGAGAAGCTAATTGTCAGTTGATGCTGGCCTTTCCCCACTTCAGTCATCCCTGTCATCTGAAATGTATCTCTCTTTTTATCTTAATTTGTTTCAGGATCCAAACACAGGCAACTGGTGGGTGCAGTATGGAGAGAAAATTAATTTGGGTTACTGGCCACCTGACTTGTTTGCTTCGTTGCGTGGTAATGCAGAAACTGCTCAGTGGGGAGGCGAAGTGTACAGCTCAAAATTAGAGCGTCCTCCCCACACCAGGACAGCTATGGGTAATGGACAATTTCCCGATTATATATCAGGCAACTCCGGCTGTATCAAGAGAATGCGAATTCGTGAAAACTCTCTAGTCCTGAAGTTCCCAGAGTGGGTCTCAACTTACCTGGACGAGTACAGGTGCTATAATGCTGAGTATATCGGTGATTACATAGAAGATCCTGAGTTCTATTACGGAGGGCCCGGTCAGAATCCCATGTGCCCTTGATCAGAACTTATAATGCTGCTAGGATTCAGGTCATTTGGATTGAGAAATTTTATGATCTCAACTATAATTAGTGGCATCCTATATAAGTTTATAGCTTGTCCCATTAATGAATATATCATATCAAAATGGTAGCCATAAAAAATAGCTAAAGAGAACAAGCTGTAACTTATAGGATGTTACTAGTATAACTTTAGCACCATGAAATTTCATTTGGACCTGCTTTGCTTCGATTAAGATTGTAATGTATTAATGTGCCAGCAACAAAGATCTTATCAATTCCCAAGTGCTGCTGAATTGATGAAACTTGACTTGTTTCAGATTCTCTGCTTCTATAACGCATAGGTTTCTGTCTTCCCAGATGTAAATGCATTCACTCTTCCCTTGATAAAAAGATTCTTGCAATTAAAAACAGAAAACATAACCACATGAAGAAACCATGTTCTTACAACAATTGGCAGAAGAATCTTAAGAATTAGAGAATGCAGTTGTTCCTGTCTTGTTTCTATGTTCGACAGTAAAACTGAATTTGGCCATGTTCACATAAATGATGTTTTGGCATTTGAGAGTTTTACGATAATAGTCTCTAAGAGGCGTTGCATGATGACAAAAGACTTAAAATCTGTACAAGAGGTCTTAAAGTTCGAGTTAGGACGTGCATCTCTTGTAAGAGTTTGAGACAACCGGGATTTTACTCGCTTACCTGGCCACAAAGTGCGTTTTCCAGGGATGGGGTTTCCTCGAATCCAAAAAAAAAAATTACGATAATAGCATTTGATTACTATCTTCCTTACAAAAAACAAGATAATGAGGGGGAAAATATGTTCAGTTAAAGAGATAAAATAAAAATATAAAATGGATAGTTTTGGAATAATTTTTTGTATTTTCAAAACAAGGAGTGACGAAACGTTCAAATAAATGCTGTTATGGCATTTTGGAGTTTTACAATAATAACGTTTGATTACTATATTGGGACAAAAACCAAGATAGTGAGGACAAATATATGTTTAACTAAAGAGATATAAAACGGATAGATTCAGAATAATTTTTTGTATTTCAAAACAGGAGGTAACCAAACGTTGCCATGTCCATTTTCTTTTTGTCTTTGCCTTGCATTTTCCTTAATTAGTTGTTAATTTTATCTTTCTAGATTCTGTCATGAAATCCGACTAAAAAAAAGTTATATTACGCAGACTTAGAGGACTAATTATAGGATAAGGAAATCACATGCTGTCCAAAGTACGTAAATCTTGATCTTTATCGTAAATCCTACAGCGGGAGAAATTGGCAATCTTTTCATGGAAAGTAGAAGCGATTTTAGTGAAATATAATCCGAGGATTTTGAAATAGTTTGGAATGTAATTAAAGTTTTCTAGGACTGAAAAATCTTTTCTGTTGAAATTTCAACTTCCTTTCTGGGGGAGTCCATATGCCTGCACATATGTTTCTGGGGCTGTCTTTCCTTCTGCCAAAAGAGAGTCTATTTGAGTTCTTCATCTTAGATTGCAAGAGAGAGGGAAACAGGTAGAGAACAGACTTTTCATACAGATGGAGAAAAGTCTTTCCATGCTTTTGTTGCTGATACTACTTTGCATATTGAGCAATGGAGTAAATGGCAAAGCTAAAGCTAGAAATTATCGATCTGAAATCGATAGGAGGTTAAAGCTTCTCAACAAACCTGCAGTTAAGACCATTAAGGTATATGATGTCAGTATTGACATGATTTTCTTTCTTCTTCTCAACTATTTTTCATACCAACACCCCCAGACGTGTAATTGTTTTCACATCAATTTCTTTTCAAATGATGTCCCACGATCGAGTCTCACTGTATGATGGATCTCATCTAGAGATGAGGTTTTTGTTAAAGGCATGGATAGCAAACCTAATGTATTGGCACTTGGTAATGTTCTTGCAGAGTGAAGATGGAGATGTAATTGCTTGTGTTGATATCTACAGGCAACCTGCTTTTGATCATCCTGCTCTGAAAAACCATACAATTCAGGTGAATCTCCAAGCTCCATTTCATAAACCTTACATTTTCGTACCTAAATTTGCAATTGTGATTAGTGAATCTGCTAAAAAAGGGCACGAGTTCTTCCATGAAAATCCATGTTATTTGCATATGGTATTGTTTTTACTATTATTCCTTTTTTATCCACAAGAAGTGTCGACTGTTGCCTCAGCTTCACAAAATATGCAGATGCAACCCAGCTTTATTCCTTCAATAGAGACTCCAAACGGAGAGCACGAGAATTCTCGGCCAGTTGTGTCTCAACTTTGGAAAAAAAGAGGTAGTTGTCCGAAGGGAACTATTCCTATCCGCAGAATCCGAAGGCGAGAGCTACTGAGAACTAATGGGAGAAAGAACCCTGAACGTCTCTATAGAACAAACAAAACAGTCAACCAAGATCGCTTTATGTACCTCAACAACACCAAAGGCTCAATTATTTATCCTACTCCAGAAAATCGTTCTGTAAGCGTCCTTTTAAAATCCATGAATTTGATGGTTACATGTACACTTATCTTATGCTAACGAATAATCTGCATATTCAATATATACTTTTCAAATTTATACATCACACTATGAAAGGCTTAACTATCAAGAGCATTCTCTTCTTTTTCGGTCTTCGGGGTGTTTGAGAATGCGTTTGGAAAGTGTTTTTGAAAAAAAAATGAATTTTTTTTTAAGCTAAATTTTTTTTGTGTTTTTATATCATTTTCATGTGCTGATGTTAAAAATGATTTTTAAAAAATAAAAAAATATATCATGTTGATGCATTTATAAATGAAAAATATTTTCAAAAATAACTTTAACCATACTTCCAAACAAGTACTTCGACTAGTATCGGGTATGTGCTTTGGAACACTTGAACTGAAAACTTTCCTGCTACATACACAGCAATGAAAACCACTTCTTTGTTGTAATTCTGATGTTATATACTAAATTAATCATCCCCGTATCAACCCCTATGATAATACTGATGTCTAACACTAAAAAATGATATTCTTCCTGAACCAGACCGCAGTCCTTCTGACATATGGATACAATTATATTGGAGCCAGTGGAGAAATAAATGTCTGGAACCCACGAGTTGAAAAGTTACCCGAATTCACCACTGCTCAAATCTGGCTTAAGAATGGTGAAGTAAACAATTTTGAAAGCGTGGAAGCAGGATGGACGGTTAGTTCATCATCAAATAGGATTGTTGAAACCTCCAGTTTTTCTTACAGAGTTGATGGTCCGTATTCTGCTCTCTATGTTGCCAACTTTTTTTCCAGGTACACCCTGCAGAATATAGTGATGCACGGACTAGATTTTTTGTGTACTGGACTGTAAGTTCTTCTGAAAAATACACATTTACAGAAGAATGTTCAAACAACAATATTTCTCCATCAGTTATTGACAATCTTCATGCCCTTTAATTTTCATTTTCTGTTAGGTTGATGGATACAAAAAAACAGGTTGCTTCGACCTTACCTGTTATGGATTCGTGCAAACTAGCACCGAAATTGCTCTTGGTGGAGCTGTCGATCCCGGTTCTAGTTCATTTCAACAGCAGTACGTTCTCCCAATCAACATCTTCATGGTAATGAAGTAGAGTTTTCTTTTCTATCTTCGTTTAGACATTTACTAATGATGTTTCAGTTGACATAAGTTTCATCTGTTAAATCACTTAGGATCCAACCACAACCAATTGGTGGCTGGTATTTCATAACATTTATGTTGGATACTGGCCTGGAAGTCTCTTCTCGTTGCTAAAACACAGCGCCACATCTGTTGAATGGGGAGGACAAGTTTATAGTGTTAATGTCAGGAAAACTCCCCACACAAAGACTGCCATGGGAAGTGGATATGACGCGGACGAATTGTATGGTCTTGCATGTTTCATTGGACAGCCAAGGATTCTGGATTATTCTAAGTCATACAAGTACCCTACTTTTGTTGGCATTTGGAAAGACGAATATAATTGCTACTCTGCAGTTAATTACAAAGCAGGGAATGCAAATGATGAAGCTACATTTTTCTTCGGAGGGCCAGGTCAAAGCTACCGTTGTCCATGAGAGCATTGAAAACCTGAAAAATAAATGTCTTGAAAAGTTTTTTTTTTTAAGGTGTCAAAAGGATAATAGATAACTATAAACCTGATTATGGAGTATTCTTGGCTTTTTTCTTTAAAATATGGTTTGGAAAAAAAATTACGAGACTCATTCGGCAGTCGTTTGATCCGTCGTCAACTTTATTTTGAATATGAACCTCAACAATATGATTGTTGAATTGAGTCTCACCAGATTTGCATGTGAAATTTTGGCATGGTAGTGTCCTTCATGGTGAGAAAATGCGAATCTTGGCTCTTGCTGCTATTTGAAATTGCAAGTGACGCAAAATCATGTTAATAATCCTGTTTCTGAAACAGGATAGGACTTCCACTGCACTGGATAGTTGATCGGCAGAGACAACTTCACAGAAGGAAATATTAGAAATGCAATTTTTTTTTAAAAAGTTTCCGATTCTGTGAGAGAGGGAGAGAATCAGAAGTCGTCAGTGCAAAATATATCCTCCCTTTTTAAGATTCATGACAACTCGGCACAGTACACAAGTATTCAACAGCATGAAGATCAACACATTCATGTTACATTGCGATGATGTATCCTTACAGACTATCTACATACAAATAGCTTGTAATCAGGTCCAAAAAGAGGAGAGTACATTACGAATAACGAGGAACCACTACTAACTCAGATGTGTCTCAGGTTGTCTACTAACAGTTGACAGACATTAAAAAAAGCTAAAGAGTGTCGTATTGTTTTCTCCCTTCCTGTATGGATTGGAAAATCCGAGCTGCTGATTCAGTAGCAGATCTACCATTGTGAGGCACAACCTTGATCACTTTCGACAGCTGGTCAGTCTCTTGGAGCCGAGTGGCTCTCTCAGGGGAAGGAGTCACGGGGAAAGGTGGGAGCGCGGCGCTTCCATCAGCAGATCGAACGGTCCCAACCCCTTCCACTCTGCCGTCGGGACTCTTAACTACTGAAGTGTTTTTAGATGCCTGAAGCTTCATACCTTGTAAAACAGCTTCACTCTTTTGAGTCTGTTCAGTACTTGAGCTTTGATGTTGCATGTTCGAGCTCAAAATGCCTCCTGGATACTGAACAGTTTGACCACAGGAACCAGACCCTGCAAAGTAGTTCATCTGTTCCACTACAGAGCCTGAGACAGCCGGGTTCATTCCTGGCATGCCATACGGGGGAAAGCAAGCATTACCAACTGGAGAAGCACCTGGTAAGAACCCCATTCCTTGATGGTAATGAGATGTTGGAACCCCATAGGCTGAAGTCATAAAGTTGCCTGTCAAGGGAATTGACCCAAAAGGTCCATATCCTCCACAACCCGGTCCCATGAATGCAGGGGCAGTGTAAGGTTTATATACAAGTCCTTCTGAGGGGGACATTACAGGAACTAACCATTGATGTCCAGGAGAAGGATGGAAACAACAAGGAGCCATATTGGTGTCAGCAGCCATAGGAACTGTTGTTGGTCCTGCATGAGGCCTTAAATTTGGAGGCTGGCCATTTTTCGGAGAAAAGAAGGATGTCTTCCCAACTGCATTCTCTGCAGAACACTCCATCTTACTGTTTGGATTCTCTGAAATATCTTTGCGTTTGCCAACATGAACTGGAGGTGCTACAACACATTCTGATGGAAGGTTCTTACAAGGAGAGCTCTTCACAGGAGGTTTGGCCTGATGAACCTCATCCTCAAGTAAGATATGTGGGGATCCTGCGATCAGTCGCTGAACCTGTATGAACAAGAAATTTTGAAGGCATTGTCTTTCCAATCAAGTATAAATTCAAGGAAACCCATTCCAGGGCTAACAAGCTACTTATAACAGGGACCACCTTACCTTTATCAGTCTATGCAACTCGAACACTTGTACGGAAAACACTCTTTGTTGACTGTAGAAAGTAACAGAAGTTGGATCAAGGACAAAAAACCCTCAAGAATTTGTAACATGTTCTGGTAAGCACATAAAAGGATCACCAGAATCATCTTACCTCAACATTTGTTCACAACCAGGCATAATGTAGCATTACTCTTAAAAGACCTCAACGCCAAAAATTAAAACCAGGCAAGCAGTTGGTAAAAAAAATATTTGATTTTACCTAGGTCATTTTTCTGCAGGAAATGAAAAATCTAATATTTGATTTATTAGTTGAGTGGTTAATTTTGTCTGAAAAATAAAACCATGATGCCTACCTCCCTGAGGCCACCAAAACTTTTAAGCCTTCTCTAACTATACTTACAAACACTCAGTAGAAATCATATCATTATGCACTTCTATATAAATAGAACCACAATGGTAATGTCATGGGCAAAGAAATATACGCTTAAGGAGAGGGGAGGAGTGAGGAAGAGAAAGAAACAACACAGAATTCAAAACAAGAAAACAGTCACTGAGCCATGCAAATGTAAATGTTGAAGCTTCACGCATTGAACAAACATTTTGGTTCAGAATATTACTTGTTTTCAACTCTTCATTTTTCTGGTAAATAAATTCTTAAGCATAGTTGCATACTCAAAACATGCTCAGTCCAAAAAATAGACAGGAGCTCAAGTCAGCTTCACAGTCACACCTTGTACATATATACAACTCTGTTTTAATTTAAAGATATAAAACCAGTTTAGTTAAAAAATAGTACATGGGCAAATTGTACATCAGGAAAATCACGAAAAAGATAGGCACAAACAATCGGAATCCCAGCCCTATAAATCCTCCAACTTAAAACACCAAACACAACAATCCCACACTGGCAGTTATTTTCCAGTTTCTCTCTTCCATGACTCGCCCAGCAATATCATCTGGGATCATCCACCACCCCTTGTTGCCTTCTTGTGCCAAGCCCTCGAGTACCACAAATGGAAAAACAAAGGAAGAAAAAGTTGCAGGGAAAATTGAGCAACACCAAATTGAGACAGGAATGAATCCAAAAAGCAGAAGCGAAGGGGCATTTTTTAGATGATCCAGTCTCGGGGGCACAATGACAAAGTACCTCAAAATAGTATTGTCCATCTCCCTGCTGTCAGATGATCCGCCATTAAAATGCTACCGAGGGCCTTCGCACACACAAACATGCCAAATTGGAAGAGATCCTAGGATTCCACACTAATGAGTTCTCCCTTGCCCATAGCCACATTTACAAGTCTTCAGTTCAAAATCAAACAATCATTCCATGTTCCTAAAGTTAGCATGCCATGTAGTGCTTCAACAATAGCTCTGCATTTTTTAAATAAGAAAACTAATCCTGAGACCCAAGAAAATGTAGAGGCTTCCTGGATTCCACTTACCATTCTCTTCCCCATAGAAAAATAACATCACATTATGTTTTCTGATCCTACCAGGAAACCTCCAAAATTCTACAGTTAACTTAAATCAACAGCTTATTACAGGTTGCCTTAACCCAAGAACAGAAGCAATTTTTACAAATGTATAGGCACAGATAAGAGAACACACAAAAATGTAAGGGCATCAAAATCAAACTCACTAAAATCTATAGTAGAGCCAGGGAAATCTGATATGTCTGTCGAGTATATTTCCACGTTTTCCCTTTGACATGAGACATACTCAAAAGGGAATGCAAGGCCACAGACAACAAGAAGAGCTTTTTCCATGTTCTCATTTTAAAAAAATATGATTTACAAAGGAATGCACATACTCTCATGTTTCAGATTAAGAGAACACTCAAAAATGTAAGAGCATCAAAATCAAACTCACTGAAATCTATAGTGGAGACAAAGATATCTGTAATGTCAGTAGAGTATATTTTCATGTTTTCCCTTCGACATGAGACATGCTCAAAAGTGAATGAGAGGCCACAGACAACAAGATGAGCTTTTTCCATATTCAAATTTTAAAAAAAAAATATGACACTGCAAAAAATTTACAAAGTCAAAACCTCTGTAATATATAAGAAAAAATTTTGTGCAATCCTAAACTTTGAATTTTCCTTGACGAAAAAATCATGAGTAGCAGTAAACGAGCAAGAAGACTTACTTGGCAATTGCTTTTCTTGCTTTCCAGAAATGTTTCTGACCAATAATTCCCACAACATCATCTGGAGAAATATCCAACGTTGATATAGAATCCACCATGGAGGTCTCAGAGGCATTATTGCTTCTGTCTCCCTTTCTGAATTGCATTGACCCACATGTCTTGTCTCCAAAACATTCGCTGACAATTTCAGGCTCATTGGGACTACTACAATCCTTCCTCAAATGAGAGTCATCTCCAGCCTGAAATATGTTTATTTTCTCTTTTTGACTCCTCAACTCAGGAACATGGCCATCATGTTCACTGTGGTTTGATTGCAGTGTACCTGAAGTCTCTTGTTGCAAACAATTATCATTTCCTTGTAATCTGGTAAGATTAGACACAAGGTTATTTCGATATTGCTGATTTTTTTGAGATGCATTGGCTTCTTCAGGCATGTAATTCTTTCCTCTGGTTTGCAAATTTGTGGAATGTCTTGCTATATGATCACTACTTGAGACACACACTTCCAGGTTATCTTCACTCTGGTTTCTTGTGTGGGGTCTCAGATTGAGATCTGTGGAGCCAATCAAACCATTATCACCGACATTTTGGATTCTCGATGCGTGACCCATATAAGCAGAGCAAAGGGAGTTGAGTTTTTCCTGAGCAGCACTAGTCTGCATTTTAGTCTGACTTTGACCTTTCCCTGAATGAACAAAAACAGGAACTGTAAAATCTTCTTCTCCTACCTTCTTTCTTTGTGTAAGCAGTGCCACTGGAGTGTTCAGATTTCCTCCATCAGGCTGGTGGGAATGGTGTTTCTCAGCCACACGAGTGGGTGTTGGAGGAGGGACATAATGAGGGTAATGAAAATGTCTTTCAAGGCCACTGCCCTGCATATAAATCACTCATGATGATCAGAAAAGGTAAAACCACAATCCCTATTAAAAGAGAACAATAGGCAAGAAGCAGTCACATGCTCGCATACAAAGAATAAAAGTTCATATCAGACCACCATAACCCCTTTCAGTGCTTGAAACTTGTAGGGAACCGTTATGCAATACAAATAGTTTCTATCAGGTGAAAGTTACTCTTAAACATGCCAATAAAGAACCAGTATCAACCACCATCATTATCTCTCTGAGGAGCTAATGGCATAGGAATGCCTCATAGTTAAGACATCATGAATACCAACTAGCAGCATCACCATATGGAACACATTCATTACATTCAATGGCAATTAATGCTTAACCTAGTCATATTACTTGTTGGCTCCTTCACCATAGTCAACAACCATAGCATCAATCTTAAGGAAAAATAATACTAAACCACTTGTGCATGCTTTCCACATAGAAACCATGCTTTTATTCTTCTGATAAGCAGTAATGAGAAGAAATTCTGAAAGACAATACATAAATAAACCACCTTAAACATGACACAGAAAAGGACCAAGTTAAGTGAAGGGTTCCTCAAACTATAAAATTTACAACCAAAAACAAGTCAACAACCTACAAAAGCCATGATATGAAATTAAAACAGGTCAAAAGACCAACTCTAATGAACCAGAATCATTCTAGATCATTACTAAATCTAATTCCAAACCATAGCTTCTCTTGCTCAGAACTAACTCTAATAAACATCACTTGCAAGAAACGTCACATAGAGAGGAAAAAATCCACATCGAATGATAGATAACAACAGATATAAATACATCAGAAAGTACCTGGCTTGAGGATCCAGGAAGAGCTGAGTCGCTAGTATTACTCGGATTACCAGACAGAGCATCGGGATTAAACCTTTGAGATGGAATACTAAGCTGCTCATAAAGAGCCATCTTGTTCCTTGGAGGTGCTCTAGGCCCTCCTTTATCTGTATCATTCACATGAAGCCTAGGAAACATAGGCCCCATTATCTTATCATAATCTTTCCCTCTCTTCATCTCCAAATCTCTCAATTTGCCTCTCTATCTCAAATTCCACACAAACTCCTAATCAAAAAAAAATTATTTCACCATTAACCCACCAAATAACCCATGAACCCACCTCTCCAAGATAAAAGAAATAATAATCAAAGTATAACCAAAACCCACTTCAAAAACTGAATTTTATGCAGATCCAGATTCTGAAACCAGTTCCTCTTCTCAAAAACAAATCAGTTAACCGAAACCTCCAAAATCAAAACCCACTTGGACAAAATATCCCAAATTTATCAAAACCGACTCGGTATTTTAATAATAAAACTGAACCTCAAGTACCGAGATAGACCCGTGTTTCCACTGTCAAGAAAAAAACCTAAAATCAAAGCTACCCGGATGCCGAAATGGGTTGTTTTGGCCAAATAACTGGGGGGAAACGTGCTTTGAAGCAGATATTATTAGAGAAGGAAGAACAGAACATAAAAGAGAGTGGCATTTAGGGTTAAAAGAGACCGTGGATAAAAAGGAGGTTCGAGAAACGATAGGATTGGTCGAAACAGTCTTTGAAAAGGGTAAAGGGCAAAAAGTGCTTGCTGGTGGACCCCTTGCTTGATGGTCCATCACCTTCCCTCTTGCCAATTTGTAAATTAGGTTTTTTTCTTCTTGTTTTTAGGTCCTTTTGTATTAATATCTGTTTGCAGACAAGAATCCAATAGAAATTGAACATCCCTTTCAGGGTTTAATCCATTATTCGAGTGGATAAGCATGGGTATACAAAATTCTATAGTAAAGGTTGTTCAAAATTCTATTATACAAGTTGTTGTTCATACGTAAGGTGTTTGTTAATGTGTTTTAAGAATATTTTTTTTTTTAAATTAAAAATTTTGGTGTTTTTAAATTATTTTCATGTGGTGATGTGTAAAATAATTTTTAAAAAATAAAAAAAAAATATTATTTTGAAGTATTTCTAAATGTAAAATATTTTTAAAAAAAAAACTCAACTACACTCCTAAACAGATATTTAAAAAACTTTATTTAGAAATATATTAAAGTAATATATTTTTTAATTTTTTTGAGATTTATTTTTTACATTAATACATAAAAATAATTCAAAAACATAAAAAAATATTTTTTAAAATAGATAATTTTTTTTTTTCAAAACATAATTATAAACATCCCTAAGATTGTAAGTCCATTGGAAATGGATTCTGAAAATCAAGACATCAGCATAATGGGTATAATTTTTATCCAAACAGTTCATGAAAGCAAATATAATCTTCTACAAATGTGAGTAGCCACGTAGAAGAGAGAGTGGGCTGGTGCCAAATTTCGTCACATATTATAGAATTCACAAGACAGAGCGAATTTGACCGTGCAATATCCTTGACTTTTTTATCTATGTAGAAAATTGATTGATTTTATATATATTATATTTTGTTATTTTAATATTTAATTAGTAAAATTGTAATTGATAAAATCTATTAAAAACAGTATTTTTCCACCAAAAAATGATTGAATATTGCTATTGCTAAAAAAAATGATAAAATTTGTTAGAAAATTTGCCAAGAAGATGAAATGATTTATTAGAAATTTGTTGTCACGGATACTCTGTTAAAAAAAACACAAAAAAAGAAAACCGGTTAAAAATTTTTTTGACTTGGACACCCCGATTATAAAAAAATAAAAAAAAATGTGAAAAAAGGTCCCCATTTATTAAAAGAACAAAAAAAAAAGAAGTCAGTCATAAAAAAAATTGCAAGGGGAAAACACTTTTTTAAACAGTAATGAGAAAAAAATTATGGTGCTCGTAAAGTAACCCGGACACCCCGATCATGGAAAAAAAATGTGTAAGTGGAAAAACAAACAGGGAAGAAAAATGTTAAAAGAAAAAAACATAAAACACCTTTTCAAACAGTGAAAATTACTGTAAAAAAAAAAAAGGAAGCCCGGTTATTAAAAAAGTGCAAGGGGAAAGTATTTTTTTAAACAGTAATGAGAAAAAAAATCATGGTGCACGTAAACTAACCCGGACACCCCGGTCATGAAAAAAATATATAAGTGGAAAAAAATAGGGAAAAGAATGTAAAAAAAAATGGATCTAAAGATTAGTCATAGTGCGCGTAAGCTGACATGGATACCCTGTTTAAAAGAAAAAGAAAAGAGAAGTCTGAAAAAAAAGAAGGAAATGACCTTTCCAGAGAGTAATGAACAGTGAAATCACCGTTCATTGTTGTTTTAAAAACATTTGCAGCTGGAGAGATTCGAACTCTCACTCCCGTGATTTTGCGCCCACACTTAATCACTCAACCAAATGATTTTGTTGTTCATCCTAGCATTCAAATAATACTTATCTTAGTATATAGTATTTACTATTTCAATCCACAGTGTATATGAGTCTAGGTTAACAGTGCAATAAACAGTGAAAAACACTCATTCTGTTTTAGCTTATAGCGAGCGAACTTTCCGCGCGTTGCGCTGGGCTTCTATTTATGTGGAAAACTGATTGATTTTATGTGTGTTATAATTGGTTATTTTAATATTTAATTAGTAAAATTGTTGTATCGAACTTGTTGATGGTTGTGTTTACTTTAACGGCAACAAATGATTTAACCGGGTGATAGCAAAATTGCAAACACTAAAATCTATCAAAGATGGATTATGTCTGGTTGATTGCTATTATGTGTTGATTTATTTAATTCGTAGATTGCAAAACTGCAATTGATTGATTGTTTGGTGTGTCTTAATCGTTTTGATAATTATATAATCGGTTGATGAAAAAAATATAATCGATGAAATCAATTAGAGATGAATTAATTTTTTTTGTAGTCAATTGGATATTTGTTGGTGGTTGGGTGTGTCGTAATTGTTCGGCTTATTATTCTTTTTTTTCTTTTTATTTATTCTTCAAGTCAAATAATTTTTTAAAATCTAATAATATTTTTTTTATGTTTTTAATTTCTTTTTTTTTAAATGTTACTAGGTGTTAAAATTTCTAATTATTATAGATAAGGCATTCAAAATAATGATCATAATTATTCGTCAATTGTTTCCTTATAAATATGTTAGACTAATTATATATTTTGCTATTTATTTCATATTAGCGCTTTAAAAATAATGATAATAATTATTTTTAATTTTTTCTCTGATAAATATGTTAGACTAATTATATATTTTGTTATTTATTTCATATTAGCGCCTTAAAATATATATATTCATCACTTTTTGGAATTGCGATCTCCTTTAGGTATTCTATAAAATAATAATAGTCATGGTGGGTGTAAGCTGATCCGGGCACCTTGATTATACAAAAAAAATGTATAAGAGGGAAAAAACAGGAAAAAATGTTAAAAAAAAGTGAGTTCAGGGATTATTTGTGGCGCAATAAGTTGGCCCGGAAAAAAAAAATACTTGGGAAGAAAAAATCGTGGTGCGCGTAACCTGACCCTGACACCTCGGTTATAAAAAAAATAGAAAAAAATGTATAAGTGGCAAAAAAATACAGGGAAAAAATGTCAAAAAAAGTGGACTGGGAGATTAGTCGTAGTGCGCGTAAATTGGCCCGTACATCTCAGTTATTATTAATAATTTTTTTTTTGTAAAAAAAACAACCATTTATTAAAAAAAAAAACCGTCCGAATTGAAAGATTAATTGGACAACTCTTAAGAAATAAAAGAGCAAACTAAATTGAAATATTAAAGAAATATTAAAATAATAATTAATATTATATTAGAAGAACAGTGTTATATAACTTCATTCAAAGAAACTTTCTTTGAATCAAATCACTATGGAAATTGCTAGGGACTAAAAAACAAAACCCGGTTTTTAGAAGAAAAAACAACAACCAAAATCAGTTTTGTTGGTTGAGCGGTTCGAACTCCTACACGCTGCATTTTCCAACGCGCAGAGAACCACTTGGCCACAACCACTACCTTGTCATTTCTACCATAAAAATTAAAAAAAACCTGTGTCCAAAAAAAAAGAAAAAAAAAAGAGTTCATGTGCGCGCGAAGCACCAAATCAAATGTCCAGTCCATAGTGATATGTGTGTGCGTGAACAGTGGCTAGCTACAGTACACGATCCATTTTGTTTTAGCTTATAGTGTAATAATCATTACATTTCATTTTATAATTGACATGGCTCAAGGGTTTGGATTAGCATATTGATCTGAATTAGTAGAAAAAATTAACATATTAAAACTTGACTCGGGCTGAGTTTCAAATTAAATGTTACTGGGTTAACATGCTGAGCCCGTTAAGATTCAATAACATTGTTTTTACTATAGCTAATAATATATATATATATATATATATTACAAAACAAATAAAGGGCGTGGTGTTTTTACTGTGGAGCCTCTCACAGAACACTGTGGATTCGAGCAGTGTGCGGGCAAAAATGGCCCTCGGCCGCGCGGCAAAATCTCGGTTTGAAACGGGGCTAATTTCGGGTTTTCCTTTTTTTTTAAATTATTAAGCTATGAACAGTGTAATCACGCTTTAACCCCCGGTAATAAGACAAAAAAGGCATCCGGCTGAGGGGCACCGGCGTAATTGCGCGCAGCCGGACCGGCCCGGTCTGGTCCGCCACAACTTTTTTTTTTAATATTTTCTGAAATGGCTAAATACGGTTTTAGCCCATAATAAGACAAAAACCATGAATTGGGTTCAGGGGTGGAACGGTAATTGTCCCTATTTTTTGAATTTTTAAATCGGTGTCTGTCAAGGCGTGAGGCGGACGCGCCAGATGTTTTTTCGCCTCACGCCCTGTTCAGGTGGCGCGTGCGGCCTCCTAAGGTGGCCGGAAATTGTCTACCGGAGGCTATATCGATGCGCTGATGCGTGGTCTTCCTCCCGCGGTGGCGCGTGTAACTACCAAATGTCCGTGGACGCGGCGGAGGCCGGTTAAAGCCACCGGCCACGTTTCTCTCTCTCCTGCACGTCAATGTGCAGGAGAGTCCCCCATATTTCGTTACTTTTCACTTCGGTCCCTCTACTGTTAATTTCGTTTTTGGTCCTCATTTCTTTGATATAAGTTTTGATTTTGTTCGATTGGGTCCTCCGATTTTAATTGATTGAATGTGAAAGTTTCACTTCGGTCCTTCTACTTTCAATTTCCGGGTTGGCTGTATATAACTCAATCAATTCGGTACAAAAGTTCCGATTTTTGCAATTTTGTCCTCTGATTTCAATTGAGAATAAATGTAATTTGCATTTCAGCCCTTTGACTTTTAATTTTTTAATTTAAGCCCTTTATATTTGATTTTCATTTAAGTCCTTATACTTTTATTTTTTTATATTTCTAGAATAATCCATACTTTTGTCCATGTATATATAAGTGTATTTAACACAATAATAATAATAATAATGATAATAATAATAATAATAATAATAGTAATAATAATAATAATAATAATAATAATAATAATCATAATAGTAATAGTAATAGTAATAGTAATAGTAATAGTAATAGTAATAGTAATAGTAATAGTAATCATAATAGTAATAGTAATAGTAATAGTAATAATAATAATAATAATAATAATAATAATAATAATGACTTAATTATTTTTTGTTCTTACTCTTCTGTGGTTTTTTTTCTTTCTCCCGATAATTTGATAATATTTTTTTTTTGCCAGTAATAGCAATAATAATATTTTTTTTATCTTTTGTGAAAGTTTCTTGCATGTTTTTAGTCTTTCATTGTTTTTTTTTCTTTCATTATTAGCATAATAATAATAATGATAATAATAATAATAATAATAATAATAATAATAAAATTGTTTTTCGTGCTTGCTTTTTCTTTGATGGTTTTTTTCCCTCCGGATAATTTGATAATTTTTTTGGTTTTGACAGTAATAGCAATAATAGTTTTTTTTTTAATCTTTTGTTAAAGTTTCTAGGATATTTTTAGTCTTTCATTTTTTTTTGTTTCTTTCGTTATTAACATAATAATAATAATAATAATAATAATAATAATAATAATAATAATAATTTAATTGTTTCTCTTACTTATTCTTTTGTTAATGTTTTTGAGTTTTTTTTTCCAGAATAATTTAATAATTATTTTGTCGTTTTCAAGGGGTTGATTCATGATTACACTGTGCACATTGCGGCTGATTTAAAAAAAAGAAGCCAAAAACCGAAAACACCCCCAGAAAAAAAAACACAACTCGCCTAATCACCAAGCCCATTTTCTTTTGTGATCTTTTATAACGCAGTTTCTTTGTTCTAAAAAATGTTATTTATGCTTGCACAACAAACTTTACTTAAAAATTGATACATGTTATCTCATAATCTATAATTTCTCTTAATTATATCATATAAATTTATTTATTTTTATTTAATTCTGTTAAATTATATACACAAAAATGTCCGCGGCAACGCGCGGGCAATATAGCTTTTCATTCTTACTCTTTTGTTATGTTTTTTTCCCTCCCGATAATTTGATAAAAAAGTTTTTTGCCAGTAATAGCAATGATAAGTTTTTATTTATTTATTTTTATCTTTTGTTAAAGTTTCTGCGATATTTTTAGTCTTCATTTTTTTTTCATTATTAACATAATAATAATAGTTATAATGAGAATAATAATAATAATAGTGATTAGTATTAATATTATAATAATAGTGATTATGTATTCTATTATTATAATAATAGTGATTATTTATTCTTTCATAATAATAATAATAATAATAATAATAATTTTTAATTGGTTTTTCTTGCTTGTTGTTTTGTTCATGCTTTTTATTTTTTTCCCTCGGTATAATTTATTAATTTTTGTTGTTTTTATTCTAGCGTCAATAATAATTTTAGATGTTAAGACTCCGATGTTGCTATTGTTATAATATTTTAAATTGATATTGCTTCCTTTTCCCTTTTTTTATTTGCTCTTTCTATTAATTGGTTTTTATAATTTTATTATCTACACAATAATGATTTCAGTAAAAAAAAAATTCTTATTCAAATATTTTCCTCTTTTTTCTAATGTTAGTGCGCGCTCTTTTGTAATCTTTTATGACGCAATACCTATATTCTAAAAGATGTAATCTATGCTTACGTGACAAACTCAACTCAAAATTTTAAACATTTTATCTGTTAATCTATAATTTTTATTTACTTATATCATATAAATTTATCGTTGTAGATTTAATTATATTAAATTATATACAAAAAAGTACCCGCGGCAACGCGCGGGCAATTATCTAGTACATATATATAAACAGCGTCCCACTTTTCCTGTACACCTTTTACTGTAGCGCAACACTCAGTTGCACTGTGGATTGCAATAGTTCTCTTTTTTTTGTTTTTTTGTTTTTTGCTTTTTTTTTTGTTTTTTTTTTCTGATTATGTTTTTTTTTGCTTTTTTTTTATTAGGCTCCTCTTTTTTTTTCGTTTCTTTTTTTTGTTTTTGGCTTTTTTTTTCCTACTTATTCTTTTCTTCTTTTTTCCCCCCGTTTTTTGCTTCTTCTTTTTTTTGCCTTTTTTTTTGTATTTTTTCCTTATTATATTTTTTTTCATTTTTTTCTTATTATATTTTTTTTCCTTTTTCTACTTATATATTTTTTTGTTTTATTTTTTTTAATAATCGGGGTGTCCGAGCTCGCTTAAATGCACCACGATTATTATACATATATATAAACCGCGTCCCACTTTTCCTGTACACCTTTTACTGTAGCGCAACACTCAGTTGCACTGTGGATTGCAATAGTTCTCTCTTTTCTTTTCTTTTTTGCTTTTTTTTTTGTTTTTTTTTCTGATTACGTTTTTTTCTTCTTTTTTTTTGCTTTTTTTTTTATTACGCTCCTCTCTTTTTTTCGTTTCTTTTTTTTTGGCTTTTTTTTCCTACTTATTCTTTTCTTCTTTTTTTCTCCGTTTTTTGCTTCTTCTTTTTTTTTTTTGCCTTTTTTTTGTATTTTTTCCTTATTATATTTTTTTTCATTTTTTTCTTATTATATTTTCCCTTTTTCTACTTATATATTTTTTTGGTTTTATTTTTTTTAATAATCGGGGTGTCCGAGCTCGCTTAAATGCACCACGATTAATCTCCATATCCAATTTTTTTTGATAACCAGGGTGTCCAGGCCAACTTATGCATACCACGACAATCCCCGGACCCACATTTTTTTTCTAAAGTGTTTTCCTGCTGGTACAATTTTTTTTCTTTTTTTTATACTTTTGTTTTATTTACTTATATATTTTTTTATAACCGGGATCTCCGACCAGCTTAAGCACACCACGACTAATTCTTGGGCTGAATTTTTTTAAAAACAATATGGATTGTTACAGTGCTTTCACGCTTATACTTTTTTTTTGTTTTCTTTCGCTTATACATTTTTTTGTAACCATGGTCTCTCAGCCAATGTTGTCAAAATCGCGAGTTGACTCGCAAAATCGTACGATTTTGCGAGTCAACTCATCAAATCGTGTCAACTCGGAGAGAAAAATCGTTTTTGGTCAAACTCGGTCAAACTCGGGTCAAAATCGTACGGAATCGTAAAATCGGACAAAATCGTTCCGATTTTACGATCCTCTTAAATCTTTCAAACGAAATTCCCCCGCGCCCATGCCCTGCCTCCTGGCCCTGCCCCGCTCCCCCACCCCCATGCCGATGCCCAGCCCCTGCCCTGCGCCCACCATTCCCTGCCAAGTGCCAACTGGAAGTCTGGAAATGTTTCTATCTCTCTCTTGCCATGTGGCATAGGCCATGCCTGATGCCCAACAGCCCCCCATGCCATTTAGCATTTAGGATTAGTTAATAATAATAAATTATTATAATAATAATAATAATAATAAAATGAGGTTTCTACTTTCTACCGAGGGGGTTTGTTATAAATTAATAATAATAATAATAATATACGGGGAGGGGTTATGATATTAATAATAATAATAATAATCTGGAGGTTTATAATAATAATAATAATAATAATAATAATAATTAACATAAAAAATAGTTAGCATAAAAAATAATTTTAAAAAAAATCTATTAATTTAAGATAATAAATAACATTAATTAATTTCAAATACAACAATCATAAAAAAATATACAATTACTTGTATGCCAGCTGAAGATTTGTTTTAAATTTGTTAGTTTTTAACTTATGAACTTTTAGGGACATAATTATTTTGTAATGTGTTTTGAAGTTATTTTATATCATGTATGAACCTAAACTAATTAAGTTTTATGTCCATAATTATGCTATTTTGTATTCAGAAATATTTTACATACGATTTTACGATTTTTCTTCTCACACGATTTTAGCTGTGATTTTACGATTTTTGTACGGACAAATTCAGGTACGATCTTACGATTTTACGATCCGATCTTACGATCCGATTTTTCGAAGCCCCTTCCGATTCGTGTCAAAATCGCGATTTTGACAACCTTGCTCTCAGCCAACTTAAGTTCTTTTTTTCACTTATACATTTTTTTTCACTTATATATTTTTTTTATAACCACGATCTTCGGGCCAGCTCAAGTGCACCACCACCACTCCTCGGACCAAATCTGTTTTTTAATAATCGGGGTGTCCAGGCCAGCGTGGACACACCATGACTAATCTCCGAACCAATTTATTATTATTTTTTATTTTTTTTCCTTATACGTTTTTTTGTTAACTTATATAATTTTTTTATGACTGGGATCTCCAGTCCAGCTTAAGCACACCACGACTAATTCCCGGACTGATTTAAAAAAAAACAATATGGATTGCTACAGTGCTTTCATGCTTATATTTTTTTCCCACTTATATATTTTTTTATAACCAGGGTCTCTGGGTTAACTTAAGCGCACCATGACTAATCCTCTGACCCTTTTTTATAATCGGTGTGTCTGGATCAGCTGATGCGCACCACGAGTTCTATAAGTACGTATATACCCCCTATAAGACAAAATCCAAGAGTTGGTTATAGGGGTGTGTTGGTAATTTACCAATTATATTTTCTATAGCGGTGTTATGGGCGCGTCTTCGGGCGCGACGCCAATTTCAGAGCTCATGCACATTTTGGATGGCGTGTGCGGCGTAGAACTTCTAAAAATGTATATTATTTTTTTATATATTCATTTTATTATGTAAATTGTGTTTTAAATAATATCATGGTATTAGAGATATTTTCAATTTCTTTCATTTATATGCATAGTACAATAATCATAATATCTTTCATTTATGTATTCATCTTTTTGCTGATGGAAAATTAACTATTTCTTTTTGTTGTTTGATTATTGGAGGGTTTTCTTTATATTAATTCATTTCGTTTTTTTTTTATTCTTAGACAATGTTTATTTTTTATTCGTATTTATACATCTATACTTTTAGTTTTTTTATAGTTTTTTTGCTGCGATTTTTTTTATCGATTCAATCCTGAGATTTCAATCTAAATTGGTAATCATTTTAAAATTAATATTGCTTCCTTTTACCCTTTATTGATTTTTTTTGGTTTTCTGTTATTTTTATTGGTTCTTTGGATTAAATGATTTTTATGATTGTACTATTTACGCAATAATAATGATAATTTTTTTGATTGGTTTTTTATTGCTTTTTTTTATAAATCTTTTGCTTTTTTTATTAATTTTCCAGGGCAATTTAATTATTTTAATTATTTTGACAATAATGTTAATAATAATTTTAACTGTTGTAGTAATGATAATGACAATAACATAAGGATATATTTTCAATTTATGTTTTTATCTTTTTGTTGATAGAAAATTACAACTTATTTTATACTGGTTATTTCATTGAAACCTACTAAACAAATAAATTTATATTCATTTAAAATTTTTATATTTTATACAAAACTTGCACTTCATAAAAATTATATACAGATTTATTATTTTGTCTAAATTTATGCTATGATAAAAAAAATCATACATAATAAATATTTTTTTACGTTGAAAAAAATATGATTCCGCCCGCGACGAGGCGCGGGTGCCATGGCTAGATGTTTTCTTTTATTTTTATTTGTTCTTTGGATTCGATGATTTTTATAATTTTATTATTTGCGCAATAATAATGATAATTTTAGTTATTATTATTTTATAAAAATCTTTTGATTTTTTTTTAAAATTTTCCTGAAATTTTAATTTATATCGGTGATCATTTTAAAAGTAATATTACTCTATTTTTCCCTTTATTCGTTTTTTTTGTTTTCTGTTTCTTTATTTGTTCTTTAGATTATATGATTTTTATGATTTTATTGTTTATGCAATAATAATGATAATTTTAGTTATTATTTTTTTATTGTTGTTTTATAAAAATCTTTTGCTTTTGCTTTTTATTTTTCATGGCAATTTAATTATTTTAATTGTTTTGGCTGTAATGTTAGTAATAATTTTAGCTTTTATAGCAATGATAATGGCAATAACGTTAGGATGAATTTTCAATCTATGTTTTCATCTTTTTGTTAATAGAAAATTAACAACTTATTTTTTTTATTTGATTATTGTAGGTATTTTCACAATTTATATTTTATTTTTGTTTGATTTAAATTGAATTATAAAATGAACTAATCTTAATACAGTGAATTTAATAATTCAGATATCCGAGTTTTCTTGCTTTTTTAATGATGATTATAAATTTATGCTGGTTATTTCGTTTAAAACTCCTAAACAGATAAATTTATATCGATTTTAAATTCATATATTTTATAGAAAGCTTGCACTTGACATGAATTCTGCACAGATTTATTATTTTAGCTAAATTTATATTATAATAAAAAAAATACATACAATTAATATTTTTTACATCGAAAAAATTATTATGCCGCCCGCGGCGAAGCGCGGGGGCATTGTCTAGTATATATATATATATTAGAATTATCTCAAAACCCTCCTATTTTTTCCAGAGATATTTACTTTTGTTTCGAGTGTAAAGCTGTCCCTGTTCTTCTATTCCTATATAAAAAAAAAAGACTCTCAGAAATTGTAGATTATAAACAATATCGTATAAAGAAAATGGCATCAATAATAGTTAAGTCACAGCAAAATTGTTTTGCAATTTGATTCAACTGCATACGCTGTGCAAGCTCTCTAAATATTTTAAATAATATAAATTATATTTTATTGTTTTATTTAATAGTTTAAGTTTTTAAGTGAGATAATTTTTAATATAGTATCATAACTTTATTAACCCAACGATCACGAATTTGAATCTCACTATCCTCATGTTATTTGATGAAAAATAAAATACAAGATAATGTGAAGTTTATGCAAGTTTCAAACTCAAAGAATTTTCTACTTTGAGGAGATTTATTAGAAAATAATATAAATTATATTCTAACATTTTATCTAACTGCTTCCTCGTCCACTTTCTTTCCCCTTGTTTGGTTTTGATTTTATGCGTTATTTAGTAGATTATAAACAATATAATATTTTATTTTATGTTATTTTTTAACTGGTAAGATTCTAATTTAAAAGTTGACCACCATTCTTCGTGCTTAAAAGTTTAAATGCTTGTTCTTTTGTATTGCTTTTAATTCATCAAATTTTATTTTATTTTTTATCTAATAAAATTCTAAAATCAATTTCTTAAACATTCCAAAGTTAATTTTTTGATTGAGATTATTTTTAAAAATATTTTTTGTTAAAAAATACATTAAAAATAATATTTGCTTCTAAAAAATTACTTTTGAAATCATCATATCAAAATGATTTCAAAACACACCAAAATTAATTTAAAGCAATGAATAAAAATATTTTAAAAAAACATTTTTAAAACACACCACAAAATAAATATTTATCTTTTTTTTATTCTTTCGTGAAACGAGTAACAATTGCACTTTGATTTGTTTTTCTAATCAAATAATATTCATGAAATATAAATGTAAGTATGAAAAATATAGATGAAATTAAAATACTTAATTTTGTTTTCTCAAAAATTATATTAGATTTCAATCTAAATTAACTCAAAAATCAAAGAAAACATTTTGTAAGCTGATCGCTTACCAGTAAAATTAGAACTTGTTTGGGAGGTTGATAGAAACAGAAGTTTCCAACGATCTATAATTTTCCACAATTTAGCTGGGAGTCGCAAGCATTCACTACAAATGTCTTTAAATCAAATCGAATTACAATTTCATCCAAGTTAAATTTAAGAAATTAAGGCTGTGTTTGTTTCCGGAATTCACTTTCCGGGAAACCACTTTCCAAACTTTCCTATGTTTGTTTGCCTTTTGGAAAGTTAGTCAATGGAAAATACTTTTCAGTCAAAGAAAAATTTGGCTTGGTTTTCAGGAAAGTGTTTTCCGGAAAATTTGGGCGGAAAACACTTTCCGGAAGTTGTTAAAAATTTAAAAATATCATTATTTGCTGATTATATCAAATTTGATCCTCAAACTTTTGATTGTTATATATAATTTGTTTTTGAATATTTATTTTTCAATTCCATCTCTTAAAATTTAATTTTTATATTAATTTTGATCCTTATTTTTATAATTGCTATTTGCTTTTTTCTTATCATTTTTTTATTGAAATTTTTTATCTATCAAATTTGGTTCTCATTTTTTTTATTGTTACTTATTTTATTTGAAATAATTTATGAAATGTTAATTATTATTATTTTAATTTATTCACCTTTCATTTTTTTTAAAATTTTTAGATTTGATTTCTATTATTTTGATTATTATTTATTTTATTTGAGATAATTTATGAAATTATATTTTTTTTCAATTTCATTCTCATTCAACTTTTTAATTTGTAAGATTTGTTCCTCATTATTTTAATAAACTTGAAAAAAAAATTAATTTATTAATAAAATATTTTCCAGTTCATTTTCCATAACACAAATAAACACTGAAAAGTGTTTTCCAGTTCATTTTCCATAACACTGCCAAATATCGAAATTCACTTTTCAGGAATTCACTGAAATTCACTTTCCAAAAGGAAACCACTTTCCAACAAACAAACGGAAACGGCGCCTTAAGTGAATTGATTAGTTCAAATTAAATTACTTTTAATCGGCCAATTTAGAATCTCATTAATATATAATTTATTTATTTATTTATTTTAAAAAGTGATATGTTTAACTTTTTTTTAAAAAAAATCAAATTTAAAATAATATTATTTAAATTTATTTATATTATCCAACCCACAAACTAGATTTGGGGTCGGGTCCTAGCCAGTTATCGTTTGATAACTTTTCTTTGGCTGACCCGCGAAAAGAAAGGAAAACAGGGAGAGGATTTTAGCCAAGAATGATGTTTTTTTTATATATAAAAAAATTATTTTTAATATTATTACATGAAAATATTTAAACATATAATAAAATATTTATTTAAAATAAAATTCAAATTTTTTTAAACATTTTTGAAACAGAACTTTAGTGATTTTATTAGTTTGGACACCAGAATTACTAACAAAAAAAAAGGAGAGAAGGCAAGGCCCCAGGAAAGGAAGGAGAAAAAGGGAAATTGAACTTGATGGTTCAATCGCATGGCTTCCTCCTCTTCTCTTCAGGCTCGCGGTCCTTTCCCTTCCGACCCCGGTAATTCATGATCTCTCTCTCTCTCTTTTACCATTTTTTTAACCACGATCAACCCATAAATTAACCTCTGTGATTGTGATCAAAATTAAATTATGCTTTATGTGATTTAAATATTAGGTATCCATCTTACATTTAACTAATAACTATGATTAATCAATGGTTTAATTAAATCTTAGTGCAAATTATTCTAAGTTAGCTAGCCTCCTTTTGAAGTTACTGGTTTTGAAATTTCTATGTTGAAATAAAGTTCATGCGTTTTGTTTTATGGAAAGCTGGTGGTAAACCACTAGATCACGAGGTTCCGATCCTTGTTGTCACCGAACCTTCTCAACTTCCGGTCGAGTTCCTTAACCCTTCTGCCGCAAAGCAACTGATCATTGGTTTTGACTGTGAGGGTGTTAATCTTTGTCGTCATGGAGCTCTCTGTATTATGCAGGTCAGCTATAGTTTAGTGGTGCTCTGTGCGCGTAATAGAAAGTATAAGTTTATTACTGCATTGATTTTTTGTCAATGGTTTTGGCAGCTTGCGTTCCCGGATGCTATCTACTTGGTTGATGCCATCAAAGGTGGAGAGTCACTTATCGAAGCTTGTAAGCCTGCGCTCGAGTCGAGTTACATCACCAAAGTTATTCACGATTGCAAACGGGATAGCGAGGTTTCTAGTTGAACTTGCTTGATTCTAGATGGTATTAGCTTTTTATGATGTGCACTAGTACCAGCCTTTTATTAATGTAGTTAAAAATCAATTTTATTTTGTAGGCATTATATTTTCAATTTGGCATCAAGCTAAATAATGTTGTTGATACCCAGGTGAGTAACTAATAGGTGGAACTGATATTCTATTTGGGATTTTTTTAAAATGATCTTTTATGCACCATAGTACATGTTCTTCAAGCATCGATAGAAAGCACCGAGTATAAGGTTTTTCTGTTTAATTGATATTGTTAATTTATCAAGTTATCTACAGACTGGTGGCAGACTGTTAATGAGTTTACTGAATTGACCAGGCGAGAGCATATTCTGTGCTCTTTATCTGTTCTGTAATACTCATTTAAACTGCTCTTTTTGGGAGCTGGGGGGGATGCCATTTGCCAAGTTGGATGCACGCTAAGTTAACTTTGGGGTTAATCTAGAACGTCTTTGGTGAAGGCTGTATGAATATGGTGCTCAGGAGGGCTTCAGCGTTGCACCTAAAAAATGAACAGAGTAGAGTAATATGAGGGCATTATTCTTAATATTAAGTTCATAACCATTTATATTTGTTTTAGACTTTGGTGTATGATCAGCTTTAGGTGTGCATCATAATCTCTATTAGTTGCTTTTAGCAAAGATCAATTATAATTGATACCTGCAATGCCTATCTTTTAGCTTTTGAGATAAGATTTGTGCATTCACTATCATTGTGGTAATTGCTTATATTGGCATAGAAAATTATCTCTCTGGAGCTGTCATTTTGATTTTAATACATATTTGTCATTTTGCTTGTAGATTGCTTATTCTCTGATAGAGGAGCAAGAAGGACAGACTAGATTGCCAGGGGACTATATATCATTTGTTGGTCTCCTTGCAGATCCACGCTATTGTGGTACTTTATATTCTGTGGTATCCATTTTTATTATCTGTTTCTGGTCATATAGCTTGATTATTGTGTCAATATATTCCATACTTGCTAAAAGTTTTTGATATAACATATGGATGATAACTCGAATGTCTTGACATCATTTCCTGCCTTTCTTCTGTCAAAGGACTTAGTGTTGCATTAATGCCTATAGTTTAATTATGCTTGTGGGTGCGTCTTGAAAGCTACCCTCTGTTGTCCCTCTTTAATATAAAAAGAAGAGGCTGGGAAACAGGTCTTGTGAAATTTTAGCATACAATTGGAATCACATTGTAATGAGCTGATGGGGTTAAAATTGTTTTGGATTGAGATCTTCTAGACATGATTCTTACAACAAGGACGCTTCTGACTTCTGCAGGGACAAGTTTTGTGTTTCCTATACTGTCTCTTTTAAGGTCTGCATCATAAGAACATTTAGCTTCCTGGTCTATGTGTTGTTTGTTCGGTAGGAAATGCAGTAGCTTTGACTGACCTTATTATTACTTGTGATTGGCACTTTGTAGGAAATTTGATAAACACTGCAACCTTTTTCGTCTACTCCAACATTTCCTACCAGTTTGCGCCACTTGTTTCTCTTTTTTAATTGAAAGTAGATTTGTATGAGAGTAGCATTTGAATGTTCTGATTGGACTTGTTAAGCTAAACTGATGTGCGACAACTCTGGATTTGTGTCCTACGAAGGACTTGTGGCGAGCTAGATTTGGGGAGTGAATCTAGAAAAAATGAAAGTTTTTGACCAAGGTTACTTTAATGAGAAAGCAGTAAAAGAAAAGGAAGAAAAACAAGAAGAAAATAGCACCTGAATTGAGAGGGAAGAACAAAAGAAACACTTTATGTCATGCCCTTCAAACTAAAGCAAAATATTCATGATTCCATTATTCAAGTCCTTCCCATCACATAGAATAAGTGTTCAGGCACCAAAAGCCATAATAGTACTCAACTAAATGGAAATAGAAATTTGGATAGGAAGAAAAATACATAGCTAATAGAAAATTCCTCATGGTATTCTAGTTCCCAAATAAACCATGATTACTATATAATAAATTCCTGAACGGAAACTTGTTTGTTCTTGGTTTCATCATAAACCTTCAACCTTCCTGAACAAATTAAGCCTACAGAAAATCTAGATTATACAGATTAAAAATTAAGGTATTCAGATACTTCTTTGTTTTTGGTTGAATCTTAAACCTTCAACCTAGAGTAAAGATTTTATTGGTTATTGTCTGCAATAACTACTAAATTATTCTATTTTGATTTTGAAAACAAGAATACTTATCTGTTCTTATTCTCATTGGTTTGCTTTTACTTTTGACTGGACATACTTTGTGGTATCTAGTTGGCAAGAAAATTGACTTCGTGTGTCATTCATTGTATTTCTGAGTTTTATATCTTGAGGATTTGGATGCAGGCATGTCTTATCTTGAGAAGGAAGAGGTTCGTGCTCTCCTCCGACAGGTTAGTTTAAGCATCTGACTCTCCTTCTCTCTCTTTGAGTAAAGTAGAGAGAGCTATATTGAAAAAGTTATTCTCTAATGCCTTGGTTTTGATTCCAAAAAAACATTTTGGCTCTTTGGGAAGATAAAGCAGTGGCACTAGCCAGGAACATTTTCTTTCACTCTTCTTTAACTTTAAACACATTTTCCTCTCAAGTTTACACACCTACTATGCTATCCTTCTGTTGCTAGATTGGTGAAGAATGATTCTGTTGTGCAATTTAGAGTTTCGTGATGTGCTGGCATTTGGCATTTAGACAAGGACTTCTGAAACTTACAAGAGAGCTAGTCCCTTGCCATGTTAAATTTTACTGGCAAGTATAGTGTTTTTTTTTTTCTAATGGTTGATTGAAGATATTGTAGAGGCAATGCCACAAGCTATGAGATCAAACCAGCGACCTTAAGTAGTGCATTTTAGAGTCTTCATACTTATTTTTTATCCCATGAATATTAAAAAGGAAATATACCTCAACATGTGTATAACAAGATTACCAATGGTGTTTTTCTTGCATCAAAATTTCTATTCTGAGCTCTTGCACTCTAATATTTTCTATTTAAGTTTTTCTGTACATTTAAACAATGATCAATCAAGTGCATTTGTGGAAAGACCCTTTTGATCACTGATGTGCAAAGCTCATTGGAATGGTATTTTCTGAACAATTGCACTTGAGTGATCATTTTTTAAAAGTTAAAAGACATTCTGATAGAATAGAGGTAATCAATTGGTGATTTGGATAAACTACAAGAGCCAAGGTTGTGACAATCTCTTTTTATGATTTTGACTGTGTGTGTTTATTTGCACTTGCTTCTTCTCTTTGAGCTCAAGAGAAATTTGTTCAGTGACTACACGCCCCCTTTGCTGCAACACTCTGCTGTGTTTACAGATGATACTTCCTGACATTATTGTGTCTTTCCAATACTTTCAGGATCCTATGTTCTGGAAACACAGGCCATTATCCGAAATGATGATCCGTGCAGCTGCAGATGATGTTCGTTTTCTTCTCTGCATCTATTATAAGATGATGGAAAAGCTGAACGAAAGATCATTATGGTATCTTGCAGTTCGCGGAGCATTGTATTCTCGATGTTTCTGCATTAATGAGAATAATTATGCTGATTGGTCCCATATCCCTCCTATTCCAGGTTTTATGTTTCATCAACCTATCATTCTTCACTACTTCTTGTTTCCCAATCTTCCTGGAATTGTGTTACCAACTCTGTGGACTTGGTTTGTATGCCATCTTGTTTTTAATATACATCAAATATGCCCTGTATAGAATTTTACCTATACAAGATAAAAGTGGTGCCAGACTCTCCAAGTTGGTGAGTTTTGCACTACATCTTATTGGCTTTAACTATTAGTTTTCATTGTTGAAAACTATGGGAAAGGATTTCCAATTGAGAAAGTTTGCTATTTTTTCACAAGATAATGCCACTAGCAATCTAAATATTTGAAATGCGATTAAAGTTCAAGGGCAGTGCATGCATGTGGGTCTAAATTTTGGAAAAGAATAGGTTATGTGTAAGCAAGCTTTCAGAACTCCAACTGTTAATGCATGCACCGTAAAATAAGAATGTATAAAACAATATAGCTTACTAGCAAGTAACAAGAAATCAAACCGAATACCTGGATCTTGTTTGACTTGTTGCTTAGCATGACCTTTATTGGATGGACTTCTCTTTATAGATAACCTCACCATTGAGGACGATGTTCCCGAGGAGGAAATCCTCTATGTTCTTGATGTTCCCCCGGGAAAGATGGGACGTGTTATTGGAAGACGAGGAGCTTCCATTTTGTCAATAAAGGAATCTTGCAAGTGAGTCTCTTCTCCCTCCCCTCTCATATTCATTTGCAATCTTTATCATCGATTTGGTTCTCTTGTTCTTTAATTTGAGCATGTGCATCTTTTTACAGTGCGGAAATTTTCTTTGGAGGTGCGAAGGGTCCACCTGACAAGGTAAGTCTATCTAATTAATGACGATAAGTAGCTGCTGGGTGATAGACTCGGCCTTGGTCGAAATCTAGCCAACTTAGAATTCGAGTCAATGCAAAATGAAATCTGCTTTCAGATTTCTGTATTCAACCACCAAAGAAGGAGTTGGAATCTTTTTGTATTTTGATTATCTCAAGAAAAATAACATCAGTAGATACCTGCAAGATAAAGCCTTGAAAGATTATCCAGGCTTTGTTCAGGATTTACTGGTATTTATTTGCTGCCATCCCTCGCTTGTAAATGTCGATTATTTTCTTGTAGGCATTCATAATAGGACCAGTGAGTCAGGTGAGGAAAGCAGAAGCAATGCTGAAGGGGAAAATGGTTGATATTTATTAGGGAGCTTCGTGTTTCACTCTTGTTCAACTTAATCTTAAGTGTAATAATATCAAATTTGAGAGTTTAGAGAGAATTTGTCTGCTTTAACTTCTGATGTATTGTTTTGCCTTCCTAATACTAATTTGTCCAGTGTCTGCTGTTTTCACACAATTAGTAGAATCTATCCTTGGCATTTTGGAGGCAATCTCAAGTGCGAATGATTCCAAAAATATAACCTTTTGGTTGCCAATTTAAGGATGACATTTACCGGCCACTTTCTTGCAAATTTGCACCCGAAAAAGCTTTGTTTAATTGTAAATGCAGAAAGTTTGCCATAGGATGTTAAATCCAGTTATTTCTCTACATTGAATCCAATGCAGGTTTTTGTTTTTTTGGAAGGCTAGACTAAAAGGACCCCTTAACCATGGGTCCTTGAACATTGTGAAAGGGTGTCAGCCAGCCAGTCAAGAGCCTCTGAACTCTTAGCGTTCTCGTGCTCCAGTCCATAAAAATTCAAGAACATTTTATATAGGGTTGCACAATGAAAGGAGATCAAAAGGCTACCTTTCAAGTTTCAGGTGTAGCTCCCTCTGTATTTTTTCCTTTTCTTTTTGGCTGACAAACAAGAATAATTTCCTCTTCTTGATTCATTGCATCTGTTATTGGCATCGATGCAAATTCAGAATAATAGCATTTAGTAAACTCCAGGTTTGAATATAGAAACAGTTTGCTCTCACACAACCAGTGAAGAGATCTTCAAAAAAACTGCATCTCTTAACTACAAACAACAGTGCCACCACAATGCAGGAGGACTTAATAAAGACAATTTTGCAATCCTTTTGAAACAAGTAATCTAGTAAAAACCTTCTCAAGATTGGTGCAGAATCAGATCACCGTGTTGTTCTCTTGAAATCACACCAACATGGTAGCGCTTGGAATATTTATACCAAACGAAGGCATAATGAACGAGTAAAGGCCACTTGACAGAATTTACTTAAAATTACCAAATTGGTATTGTTGGCCACCAAGGGTTGAGAAGAAATCATCTCCACCAGTTGCTTGTGACTGTGAAGATGTAAAGCCAGATTTACCAAGGCCAGATCCCATGCCCATCGCCCTTCCCATATAGAATGAAGTCGGAGGTCCCTTTTCCCTCTCATCTAACCCATCAGTAAGATCACCCACCACACCAACATCTACAAGAGACACCTTCTTGGCTGCAAGGAGTTCAAGTGCAACACAATTATGACTGAGACTCACAATGTTAAAGATGAAATGCAGACACACACAGAGAAATGCCAGACAGGAATTTGCAATCAAAGTTCATATCAAGAACACTGGACAAAAATGGTACTATGCAAACAATGAATAGCATGTATATGGAGAACATCTCTGAAAGTAAACAATAGTAAGTGAGAGATATACTTACGAGCAGATATATTAAGATCAATCAGTCCACGGCTAAGTGAATCTGCCCATATTCCAGACTTCACCTGGAAACCCTCTTTTTGTGTAGGATTGGAGCTTGCCAAAGACTTCCCATCCAAATTGTCAAGACTGGAATCTTTAATAGGACTTTGAGTTGGTTCTGAAGAAGCTGGATTAGAACTAGAACTGTATACACCAAAAAGATCAGATCCATCAAAATTGTTCATTGCAACTGCAGCAAATGGGTCATTGACATTAGTATTTGGAGGATTGGATTTTGGAGCCTTGATCCCGGGTTGTGCAACTGGTTCATCACTAGAAAAGAAGTCAAATGTAGAAGGAACTGCAGAAGTGTAGGCAGGTTGGGAAGTGAACAGATCAACCTTAGTCTGCAAAACAGGTCACAAAAAAATTCATCACCACAGAATATCTAAGCATATCTATCAACAAAGCATTGAGTTCTGAGCATATAAAATCATGCACCTCCAGCAATTGCAAATAACAAAAACATTCTCCAACTTATCGAAAATAAAATTGTGAAGCAAATGTTATCCAAGAAACTCTAGCAACGATTCCTTGAAAATGGGGGGAAAGCAACTTCTGTCCATCAGGACACAGAGCTCTACACTAAAGGTTAACTACCTTTGTGAAGCTTACACGTGTATTTCAAAGACAAACAAGAATAAACTAAATCAAAATCCTTCTTGGTCGACACAAAGTCAAATGAATAACAGCTTTCTCCAATTTGAAATGGCACACAAGAGCCAAAAACTAAAACACAGCATTTCATTTCCAGAATTTAAGATAGCAAGGTATCTGACCTGAGTCTGTGAACTTCCTTCCTTTCCAGCTTGGGGAGGTGCTGATACAAAAGCTGCATCAGCAAACAGATCAACCTCTTCTGAATTCGCATTCATGACTACTGCCTCAGTAGGAACAGATGTAGGTGCATCCATGAGATCACCAAGCAAACTTTCTCCAAACAAATCAACTTGGTCCAGGGTTTGAGAAGCAGACTCTGTCAGAGAGGATAAAATATCAAATATATGAAAATCTACTATCAAATATATTATAAAACAGGAAGGACTCGACAGCATGGTATCTTCAGTGGTAATTTCATTGAAAGTTTTGAGGTGTGATAATATAGGAGAATGTACATATCTAAATTATTATTTAGATGCACTCATTTCAATTGACGTGCATACCACTGAACAGTATTAAAAAAGACATGAGTATTAAAAGGCACAGAAAGGAAACAGCACACCACACAGGACTTTGCTGCCGGTAAATTTCTTGCACATTCGCCAAAACATAGTTATCTAAGACTTGGAACACAGGACATGGCTTCTTGGCCATCAGACAGCTAAAAAGCATATAGCCCTCTGATACTATGCATTCAAACCACAGTTTCATCCAAGTATTGCCACATGCTCATCCCAATTTCTTCACTCAATTTTTTCTTTCACAAATACAAGAAAAACCACAATATTCTCACTTCATAAAAAAGCATCAATGGTTTTTCAAGTTTCATTTTGATTTATGGACAGAGTTTGGTAATTTATAGTTTATTAAAGTTACTGATTCAAAAGAGTCTGTGAACACGGATTTTAATGGTTTCAATATCCTTGCATCAATGTAATATTTTGTGTTCTGTGTGTCCAGAAACAGATCTGAGCAAGCATCCAGGAAGCACAACTTCCCTCTTTGAAAAATATTTACAATTACATTTTATACTTACAGCCCTTGAGTGTTGCTGAATAGACAGAACACGGGATAAACAAAACAAAACATGCAAATATATGCATCTCAAGCATTATCTTTGACTAGGATAAAGCAAACAACCACACCATGCGTCAATATTCAGAATACTTACTAGTGCTGGAGGTTCCCCGGGGATCAAAATCATCGTCATCATAATTACTTGAAACTGAGTTTTTCTTATCAGAGGCATTTAGGTTAGCAGATGACTTTGAAGCACGAGAAGACATGTTACCTTGATCCTTGCTGCAAAACAAATATTCTAAAATAAACAAAATAACAAAACATAAAAAATTACAGAGGCAAGTCGTATGTGTGTGCCTGTGTGTTTGTGCATATGGCAGAGAATGTAGTGGAGTAGCTTGCTGTTCATGGAAAATGATACTACGAAGAAAAGAAAATGGCCAACAAACTGAAGTAGTGTTTGGAATTGTGGTCGTGGATCGCAAATCCAGATTGGAAAGCATCGAAGTATGGTCAGCCAAATCATCAGCGATGGATGTTTTGATCAATTACAACAAACACAGGATCACAAAAAAATTTCGACCAAAATGCCAATCACACCCCAAACAATCATATCAGCAGTAACGTGGGCATTATTCTCTGTAAATGATAAATTTACTAAAACAATCAAGTATAAAAGTAATGACACAAAATTGTATTTGTGCCCACACATGCATAAGGAAAATAAATTGATATATCCAGCAGACTAATGATAAAAAATGAAACCTTCCAAAGCCTGCAGAACCCTTTTTAAAGATGCTGTCTTGATCATCACTCATACCCCTTCGATGTGACTTCGTGTAGGAATCCTTTTTACTCTTTTCTTGTTTAAAACTATCATAGCTATCTTCATCTCTCGTACCACTTATGCCACCACCATACCGATCTCTACTTTGGAAACTGCTGCCGCTACCAAATGAGGCTGTGCTTGACTTATAAGATATTCCACTAGATGAAAGACCAATATACCTAGGATAATGCAAACAGTTTAGTACCAATAAGAAAAAAAGGAAGGAAGCTGAAGTCTAACACAAAATATCACTCGTGCACATGAGCTTACTTGTCACGGTTAGCAGCAGCCTTACTTCTGACTTCATGTATTTTATCCTTATTGTTCAAAAGGGATGCGATAGTTTCGGCCTTCTTCCTCACATTAAGTCCTGAGTCCTTTCCATTTGGCTCAACATATTCGAAACTTGTGAGCGACTTAACCAAAACAAAATAGGGGAGCTGAAATGTTAGTGGATATTCAAGCTTATTTTGAACATTGTAGAGACAGCAATAGGCAATTTTACTTGAATACAGAAATAGTCCTTACTGATATCTGGAATGTGTGTTCTATTATGTCATCAACAGCACGATCAGATCCATGTGCCACCAAATATTCTATGACAGTCAATGCCTGATATCAAAATGATTTAATGAATTATAGGCTTTAAAGGAGCAATATAACAGAACAAGGTCAGGGAGTATACATGAAACTTATGCTTTTATAGTTGAAAACTCTAAAGCAGAAAAATTAAAAAGTTTACCTTGTAAACAAGACGCCAGTCCTTGCCCGTCTCACCTAACCTCGTCCACAGGACATTCATAATCATTTGACATTCCGTGCTACACATTGCATGAAAAAAAATACAAAATCAACCCATCTCCCCTTAACACAGAATGCGCCTAAGCAAACTACTTAAGTAAAGGAGCACAAACAAGCCATAACTCACAATTTTTTGGTAGCTTGCGCAATCTCACCCATTGTAGAGCCATGTGGACCCCAAGGAGCATCGTCAGTGGCATCCAACACCTGTATTAACAACAATTCACAAAAAAGGTCACTTAATAAGAAAAACCGCATGCAAAAGCACTGTGATGGCGTCCGGCAGACGGTAGATCCACTAATAATTCAAATAGTTAATAATCCTAGGCCTACACTGTAAACCAAAACAGAAAATCTGTTCTATTTAAAAACCTAACTATTATTATGGATGCTCAAAAAAATCATCGAATCAGAAACTAGAGCAGCACAAATCAATTTAATGTTGTCAGATTAGCACAAAGGCGGCATGGATCAATAATGTTTACAAATAAAGGAAAAAATAATCCTATAAAAAATTAAAAATTTGCATCGCACCGATCTACTATTGAATTTTATCAATTAAATTTGAAAAAAGATATATATAATCAATTCATTTACGAAACATCCATCACCTTTTGTTCGATTTCAGGAACCTTCAGGACCTTGAGATTTACCTCTCTCTTTCTGGAATCAAAAACAGAGAAGAAGAAAAGGCATTCGAATTGTGAGAAAAATGGATCGAGTTGCAATAAAAATGGAAATGAGAGAAATTGGAAGCTGACATTTCGCGGACTGTTTGATCAAAGACTTTCATGAAATCCATGATGGATCTGCAAAATCGGTGCCGCCTGATTAAGATCTGCACGAATCGCAGGATGGAGAAATGCAGAGATTGGGTGGGTGAAAATTGTTAAGTGGCGAGATCTTGAATTTGGTCGAAGAGAGGTGATGGATGCGTAATCAGGTAGGAATGTTTGTGGTTTTAATAATTTTATTGTTTTGAGGCTAGCGAGGCTAGCGAGGCAAGAGAAAGAGGCTGGTACTTGTGTTTTGAGTAGTACCGATATCGCTTCCTTTACATTTTTCTTCGAGACCAAATTATTAGTATTACCTAGTTTTGTTTTTAAAATATTTTTTTCTTTTATGATTTGAAATTACCATGGCTTTCGGGAAAACATAACTCTTAACCGAGTAACGTTATAAAATTGTTTTTTTTTTGGGTTTACCATGCGTAATAAAAGTGTTTATTTTCTTTTATACATGTTTTTACGATGGAGGTATTTTTTTAGTTTGCAAGTCAGTAAGAATTAGGTATTTTTTAGTTTGATCTTAAAGATGCACTTTCTATTAGCCTGTTTGGATGACGTTTCAAACGCCGGTTTGCAGTTTTTTTTATTATTTTAAATGAATATGGTTTAATGTTTTTAGATTATTTTAATGTGCTGATGTCAAAAATGATTTTTAAAAAATAAAAAAAATATCATTTTGATATATTTCGGCACGAAAAACACTTTGAAAAGCTACAGAAACAGCTTTCTCAAACACCCTTTATATCTATCGTGTTCAATAAAACATCAGTAAATTCTTTTACATATTGATTTCAACATTTGAGTTTAGAAAATCAAAATAAAACTAAAATTTCTCCATTATATTTTAAAATAATAGATAGCAAAGAAGCTTTTGCATCAGCAAATTGAAAATAGTAGAAATAGCCAAACATGCCTTCAAAATCAGTCACGAAGTCTCACAGAAGATTCCATTTCACGATAACCACTCAAATTAAATTCTGTGAAGTGTGAACCTTTAACCTTTCTCGAAATTTCAGATAAAAATGCGCGAAGGAGATTGAAGAGTTGATGCCCGGAGCAATGGGCTCCTAGGAGGGAGCTTGGGCTCCCCTGGGCTACAAGAGCTAGATTGCATTGCCCTAGATCCAGCTCATTAGATGGTGTAACGTGTGCATGATTGAGAAACCCATCCAAAAATAGAAACGCATGATAAAGATTGGTTATTTGAAAATTTATAAAAAAATATTGTTGACTTTAAAAAAATTAAAAATTAATATTCTTGAAATTATAAAATTGATACATGGCGTTTGATTACTATTTTTGGGATAAAAGAGATAAATATAATAGAGATATGCCTTTCTGTATCTCATATTATATTTTATTTTCAAAAAATTGATCTGGTCTCTCCTAACAATTTTCAATCATATGCAAACATTTCCAACTCTTTCTAAATGGTTATTTTTCTCCATTTTATTTCGTAATTGCTCTCCCCCCACCACCACCGCCGCCGCCGCCATGGTCCCCGTGAGTTTTTTTTTTTTCATTTTTTGTAACCCTACAATCAATCCTTCACTTCATGAAACATATATTTATTGATATATTTTTTTTATAATCGAAGAAATATTTTGTACTTCAAACTATTTTTATATGATATTTCAGCCTATCCTAAATTTCAAGGCTACAGTCCCCACCCTCCAAATATCAAGAGGCAGACAATCAATTTTGTGGTAGCCACACGAAAGATGTTGGGAAGTAGTAGTGTTGAATCTCATTATTATCGAACCACCTTCTCCTGTTGGTATCTGAAAAGCACCTTTCATCGCACAACTAATTGCCCGGCGTTGGGGAGAGAAGAAATAATTTTATGGCCAGCTAGAGATCAAATTCAAGATGAATCGCCGGATTCTTGACGTATAACAATGTTCGGAGCTCCGGCATGAAATACAGCCATATCGTGCATGACTAGCAAACTAGGGCAAGTGACATTAAAAGTACAAGTCATTGACCTAAAAAAAGAAAGAAAGCGTTCTGTATTATATACATATATAAAAACAAGTTGTCATTACAATAACCTAGCTCTAATCGAAAGATTAGTGTCCAATTATGCTAATACAAAATCATCAATGTTGTTATTTTACTATTTGCTTCAAAATTTTGAAAAATTAATCCAAGTTCAATGGTGGCTTTATACAATAATTAAGTTTATTTTGAGGTTGTCTTCTTGAAAAGATAATCCATTCATTGACTTGCACCAGCTCTATAATGGAGGCAAGACTGAAAGGGACTCTCTCGTTTTAAAAGTGATATAACTTTGACATTGATTAATTAGTTGAGTAATCAATAGAGTGGTCCAATTCCAATGTATATAATTTAAGATATGTTGTGGGATCTGATTATATGCACATCATAATAAATATTTGTGTGTTAAGATATCTATTTCATTATTTTGTTTCAATCATTATAGTTTATTATATTTTTTTTCCCAAATAATCATAACATTGTTTTTTCCGAATAATAAAATAATTGGCATAAAAACATCTATATAAAATTAGAGCACTTTTGCAGATATAATAAATAAGTTGCCGGCTCGATCTTTCAAAATCCTTGCTAGGTTAATTGAAATCTTATCGGTGATTTTAAAAAGAATTAAAACTTGACCTTGCTCTCTTCTCCCCATTACTTCTTCTTCCTTGATCTCAATTCAAACCTTAGCTACCTTAAAATCATCCCACTTGACCTAATTTAACTTGGACATATCTACCGATGGAGATGGACCGGCGACGATGATGACCATAGCTAAAGAGATTTCGTAGTCAGAGCGAGGGAGTGTCTGCTGGAGACTAATATAATCCACGCTACTCCCGGCTTATATGAGCCCATTTTTCTTTGGATCTTGGCGTGATGCTGTATTTTGTAGTGAATTTTGATTGTATAATTTCTCATAATGATAATAACATTGATAAAAAAAAAAAATGTTGCATGAACCATATGCCTCCATGGACGGAAAAAGGAGAGAAAGAAATCATAATGGAAGACCATGGTTACATACAACTAGTTATTTGATCATTGTTTTGCCAATGATCGAATAATATTATTTTTTAAAATAAATATTCAAACTTTTTAAATGTATTTTTTATAATAAAAATTTAAATTAGAGATTAAAAAGCGTACACATCCATTTAAATAAACAAATCAAGAACCATCCATGTCAATAAATACAAAAAAATAATAATATTGATGCATCTATTTGACTTGTCTAGATGCAGGTTTGATAATTGCTTATTTCAACACTAGTGAATTATGTGAAGATATTATTAACATGTTTTTCGACAACAAGTAAAAAACAAAAGGTATAATAGTATTACAGCAACAAAAGATAAAAAAAGGTGATGAATAGGTAAAAAAATAAGAATACATGTGGATTTCAGCGTAGCATTTCATCCAATCATAGTACTTCACTTATTGCGTAGACATGTTCCTAATGAGGGTTGATGCAACCTAGCAAGAGAAGTATCTAGCTGCGGAGTCTGAGATGAATTTTCATATCTCTTTGTATATGTATACATGTATTTTTTTTTCCATGTATACAATGTTTATTTTACAATATATTTATTTTATCTTTATGTTGCTTTTTATGAGTTTAGAGTACTTGTGTTCATTTTAGCTAAAGTCTAATGCTTATACTTGGATTACACGCACGCGTAAAGTGAACAAGTACTGCAAAACTATAAAGGGGGTATTTTTAAATATTTAAGAAATATTTTATTTTTATTTTTATTTTTATTTATGTCTCACAAGTGGTGCTTGATATATATATATATATATATATATATATATATATTTATTTTTTGTTAATTGAAGGTTTTTAAGATGCTAGGGATACATGGCTGTGTTCTTAAATATAATTGAGCAGGAGAAGGAATATTCAGCTACCTGCGCATAAAGACAACAAGAACTCGATCAAGGAAATAATGATTCAATGTCTAAAAAGTCTTAAGGTGCAGACATTGGAGGGAACAAAATGTCTGCAAGTCCTGTGGGACCCCATGAAACACTTCTGTCCATGCTTTGAATTCTTGCGAATTTCTTATCAAGGCGGTGTGGAATAAGTATTCAGGCTATTATCATTATTGTTTTTTAAAGTATTTTTTATTTAAAAATATTTAAATAATATTTTATTATTATTTTTAAAAATTATTTTTAATATTATCATATAAAAATAATAAAAAAAACTCAAAATAAATTTAAAATAAAAAACATTTTTTTTTTCAAAAATAATTTTAAAACACAATACCAAATAGATTAGTAAAAAAGAGAAATTGGAGGCTTTATTAGGCCGCCCCCATGACCATGACCATGCCCACGGCCTGCCACCACTAATGGCATACGTTGAATTATGCTTGGAATCACTCGGCTATAAATGATGTTGTACTTCTTTCGTTTAAGCACAGTAAAGATTGAAAAATCAGAGTTTAGGGCAATTATTTAATTAACTCTTTCATATAACCACAGTGAAACGTGTTCTTGACTTGAAGAAAATTAAGCTGGGGTTTGATTTGGCAAGGAAAAAAATGTTCCAATCCTTGGCAACTTGTCAATCAATTTCTCGATGAGAAAATTCATGCAGATCCAGTTTATATGTGTAGTTCTCGATCTTGGCTGGAATGTCAAGTACATGAAATAAAACTTAGAACACAAATTAAATGACTCCTTTTTTTCCTACCTGTTCTCGTTTCGTTTCGATGGTATATTTGTTAATTTTGTTTTGTTCTGGTTGAAACAGCCAAAATATCAGTTAAAAAATAAGATAAAATGATGTTGTTTTTACCTTGGTTTAAATTCCGATCATTCCGGATTTTTCGGCCAAATACCGACAGAAACATGTCAGTTTTGTTCTATCCATTCCATTTCGGACAAATAGTGTTTTTTTTAAAATAATAAATAATTTTACAATATCAATGATATTTTTTAATCCGACCGTTAGATTAAAATGAAATTTTACAATGAGTCTCTAGACATATTTATATATATTATGTTAAAATTTTAGGGCAATCAAAAAATGTAATGACCTTGCGAGATTGGTGATGACATTCTCTTAATATTATACGTGTTCATAATTTTGTTCAGAAAAATTATTTTATTGTATTTTTGTAGATTAAATTGCATAATTCTATATAATTTTATTTTTGAATTTGAACTATTTTTTTTAATTAATATATTTAATTATACACACACAAACTGTATAACATGAAACCACACGCCGAAACGGTATTGAAAATTTTTATTAGAGGAGTCATGCGCGCATTGGATGGCTTCTCTAATTTGTTTTTGAGTTATTTTTAGGGTGGCAGGATAAAATTGCTCATCCCCGAGACTTGTTCAATTTATCTTGGCTTTTTAACAGTATTAAACAGTGCTGATTTACGTAATCGCTAATCGTGCTTGAAAAAGTCTCATCTTTGAAAGGGGCAAACTGTACTGGGCATCTCATGCAAGACGATGACGCTCTGTAATGACAATGAAGAGGAAATTCACAAGCATGGAGCTGCTCATGTGTGCGAGAATCTTTTATTGTTAGTGTCGAAGGAGACTTTTTCAATATACACCGAGCTTTGAATAGGCCAGAATCCCATGCAACTTTCGTGAAAACTGACTGGCCAGCCAGCCAGAAACAGGCAGACATGCTGATGCCATCACTCACATTCATGTGCACCATCCCCTTTGAGATAGTAAAACTAAAATTTGAAAACCCTACTGAATTAAGTATTTATGTGAAATAATTTCTTGATATGGTATTATATTCTTGTTTATTCAGTGGTCACGAGTTCAAAACTTGATAAAAATCAAACATAAAGTAATGTGAATCTATGCAAATTTTAATCTTAAAAAGTTTACTTGAGAAAGTATATTAAAAAATAATACAAGTTATATTCTGAAATTTTAACTACCAGTTTAAATTTTTAGATGAAATGAGCAGATACAGAGAAATGGCAATAAAAAGTAGATCACTTGCATTGTTGTGGCATTACATTGATGTTCCTGTCGTGCTGCATAAACAATTATGAAACCCAATTCAGAGAGCAAATACTTTTCCATGCCTAAAACCTAATATCTAGACCTCATCAGTTGCTTGGAAGTGATAAAAATAATGTGTAGATGAAACCCCCTAGCTATACTTGTCTCGTTCCGTTTCTGGGCCTTTGTCAATAGTGGTTAGTGACGCCTTGATTCAGTCCTTGTGGCTTCATATCAACATAGCCAAAATCAGCAAAATATTGGAAGCAATTAGCAACCATTTCACTCTCTCTGTCTTGAAACAAAAGGTCATTGACGAAGTCGCTAGGAAAACCAAGCTCAGAATCCATCAATATCCCAACATCCTCGGGACCACCATGAGTGCTAGGCAGTGAGAGACCCTTGTAATCCATGGCAAGTGAGGAGGAATCTGACATGGTCGAACCTTCTTGGGATGGAGAAACAATTTGACTGTTCATTGAAGATGCACGAAATTCAGACATGTCGACGATCCCAGGGAAACTAGAATATGGGAAATGGTTTTGGCTCCAGTTCTGAGTGGTGCTGCTTATAACAGGCTCGTAACCAGCATCGGATAAGGTAGGAAATGCTCCTGAACTTTGAGTTAATGAATAATGATCAGAGAAGGTGGCAGTGCTTTCGGTTTCAGCTTTAGGGATATAAAGAATAGGAGATGTCGAGCAAGGAATAGTAGGAATATTAGTAACGCTAGCCGGAGGGGCATTGGTAGAGTTGTTCTTGATTGAGAGGCTTATTTTTCCCACAAGAATCTTCTTTTTCAATTTCGTGTTCCAATAGTTCTTCACATCGTTGTCAGTTCTTCCGGGCAGTTGAGCAGCTATGAGAGACCATCTAAATTAACAAAACAAGTTGGAGTAATTAATTATGAATCAAATGGTTCCATACAGTGAAAAAGGACCAGATGAAGCTTTGTATATATAGACAAGACACATACAGTAATTATGTGGAATCGAATAACGCTTCAACCAAAAATAAATAAATAAATAAAGTAGACAGGGAAACTTGCCTGCTTCCCATTTGACTATAGAGAGAGCATATGATGTTGTCTTCTTCCTCAGTAAAGCCTCCATGTTTAATGTTTGGTCTGAGATAATTAAGCCATCGTAACCGGCAGCTCTTGCCGCATCGCTTGAGGCCTGCGACCGATAAGATTACAGATTAAGGTTTAGCTCTTGAACAGGTGGGAAATTGAAAGGGTTCCACTCCTTACTTGGCTACTCTATAAAACAAGAAATATTATGGGAAACAATAGAATGGACAATCGGAGCATTACCTTGCGTGCAAATCAAACATATGCAAAGAAAAACAATTCAATATTGTGAAATTATCTCAATTATATGTAATCTAAAAGAAATTATATACGTTCTAGAGATCAATTAACTACTAAAGATCGAAACTGGGCAAATGGCCCTCATAATTGGGATGATCAGAGCTAGGAAAAGCTGTTGTATACAAACTTGAATGTATGAAATTTGAGTAATACTCTGGAACCAGGAACCAAGATCAGTACTTCAACAAGGATCAGTCAACCCACACACTACTTTTTCTTACACAGCTACAGCACACAAGTCCAAGAAATGAAATCAGTAGCGCAGCGGAAAGGCTTCTTTTTGTTTTTTGTTTTACTGAAAATGTCTGAGCAAACAGCGAAAAAACACAGCACTATTTGTTGATATATGGTCAAAATGTCTGCAATATGTGAGGAAATTAAATGAACATATTCCCTCTAGGCCTCTCAGTATCTGACTAGACTGATATTTAGTAATTAATGAAAAGAAAATGAAGAAATTTCCCTGAAGGAAATTGTTGTCAGGCAAAACCAACAAGTTTGTGTGTTTGAGAGAGAAATATTACCGGCTTTTTGAGGCAAAGAAATCCAGTTACCACCGGTGCCATGAGTCTCAAGGTAGCTTTTGAGAGTGGCATCTTCCTCTGGAGACCATGGTCCTCTTTTCACGTTTGCTTTGTCACAACAAGGAGCTCTCCCCATTTTCTTTTTGCTTCGAATTCACTCCTCAAGTCTTCTCCAACAACAAACTACTTATCTACAAGCAAAGAGTAGAGAGAGAGGGAGGGAGGGGAGAGAGAGGGGGGGAGGAGAGAGAGGGGGGGGGGGGGAGGAAAGTTGAGACCCGCAAATTAGCTAGGGAAAAACAGTGGGCTAGCTTCTTTGGTGAAGGATTTGGTTCAGCAGCTGATGGTAACTGGAACCTTTAAATTGGAGAAGAACCTCTTGACATTTTTTGACTCTTCTTCTGCTTCAATTTTATTTATTGAAAATTACTTTTTATCTAATATTTTAGTTCCGCCCTCTCTTGAGGAAGCAGTCAACAACCACACCATTTGAAATGTTGACTAAGCAAGACTAGGGGTGTTAAAAAATATCTCAGGAGTACGTATATCATTTTATGTATCGAGGTAATATTAGGAATTTAATTTAATATTATTTTTTTTTATTAACATGGTTGTCCGTACTAAAATTCATGAATCTCGATTAATTTTATAAATTATAAAATTAATAATTATTTAAATCTCGAGTGATTATTATATTAAAAACTATAAAATTCAAAACAACATAAAAGACAAATATATTAATCCCAACTCTTACAAGTTAATTACCTACTAGATGGTTTTAATACTACTTTAGTTGGTCATCGAAAGGGTGCCATCTCTGGTTAACTTTTATCCTTTAATATAAATATATTAAATAATTAGAAAGTTCTACCGATATAAAATGTTATTTTATTTGAAAATATATTAAAATAATAATTTTTATTTTTAATATAAATATATTTAAATAAACTAAAAAAATATATTAATTTAGTTTTCCTTTCAAGTCAAAAGCACATAAAAACAAAAATAAAAATAGTGACAAAAATCCCTTCGGCGTGTAAATGTTTGAGGCCAAGCCCAGCAAAATATTTTACAGGTTATGCAAGTTAACTCGGGTTTGTTTTCCTTTTCTTAATTGAATTTTATTTCAATTTCATCTTTAAACACGAGGTTGACCATGAATTAGATTTCATAATTATTTTATTTGCTTTGTAAAAAGTTATTTCAATCTTTATTACATTTTATAGCACGGATTACCTTTTTTCTTACGTTTTTATTTTTATTTGTTTTTTATGTTTCATATCATTTATTTTTTTTCTCATCTCATTTTTTTTTGTATTGTATATTGAGAAATCTGTTAATTGTTTAAGGTGAATTATACTATTGAACAAATCGATTCTTTTATTAGGTTACATTATTGATAAATCAATGCATTTTTTTTAATCATTCATGATGGAGAAATATATTAATTTGGGTATACGATTTTAAACAGTAAATCAAGATTCTATCTACCATGCAAGAAGAAAGTTATGGCATTAAAATAATCTTAAAATAAAATAAAATAAAATTGTAAAATATATCTCAAGCATAACCTAGATAGCATAACCATACAAGGATAAAGTATTTTATTCTATTTTGTCCAGGAGAATAAAATACAAAACAGTACAGTTTTCTAAATCTCATCCCCGCAGTTTCATGTTTCTTAGAAGAAAAATCAAGAAGCTTTTTATATATTTCTTCTTAAGAAAATCAGCTTATTCGTTTTTTCGAGTAACCTCTCTCTCCTGACCCGGAGTCAAATCAATTCTAAGAGGTAGCTTTACAAGCCCCGGGCTTTGATCGCCCGCTTATCCACACTTTTTCCTGGTTTTGAAACTTCTCTGGTCTCTTACAAAAATCAATTTTATGTTTTCTCCTTCTTTCATTTTCAAACGTAAGATCATGGTTGAAATTAGCTGTCTTATACGACTCCACACGGATAAGGGTATTGGAAAATATTAACTTCCTTTATTGAAATTAACACCCCTCATTAATTAAGCTGAGACCACCACTCCATTCTTGGCAGGACTTCACGCTATGTGCATGGACTGGGCTGGGTGCCTTGATTGCCGAGTGCTTCGCTATGTCACATGATTATTTGTTTATGGTAAAAGAATCATCCCATGCAAACATGCACTGCGAGATGTGATGATAGCTTCTGGTAACACGAGGCCGGGTCCGAAGAGATGACGAGCCAAAATGGACTGATTCAGATCCCACATGGCTGCATTGCTGGCTTGTTATTACGAAACAATTATTTTATCTAAAAACTTTAATTATTAGGTGATGTTATTGAATATGATTTATATTATTTTCTAACACACTCTTCAAATAAAAACTCTTTGGGCTTCAAGCTTGAATACAAGTTCATACTATTTAATGCTTGATTTTTATCAAATACAATGAGGGTAGTGAGATTTGAACTCGTGACTGCTAGGTCAACAAGATTCTAATATCATATCAAAAAACTATTTCACCTAACAAATTAAACTGTCAAATAAAATTCCAAGATATAATTTATATTATTCTCTAACATATACAAGTTCATACTATTTTATGCTTGATTTTTATCAAATACAATGAGGGTAGTGAGATTTGAACTCGTGACTGCTAGGTCAACAAGATTCTAATATCATATCAAAAAACTATTTCACCTAACAAATTAAACTGTCAAATAAAATTCCAAGATATAATTTATATTATTCTCTAACATATACAAGTTCATACTATTTTATGCTTGATTTTTATCAAATACAATGAGGGTAGTGAGATTTGAACTCGTGACTGCTAGGCCAACAAGATTCCAATACCATATCAAAAAACTATTTCACCTAACAAATTAAACTGTCAAATAAAATTCCAAGATATAATTTATATTATTCTCTAACATATACAAGTTCATACTATTTTATGCTTAATTTTTATCAAAAACAACGAGGGTAGTGAGATTTGAACTCGTGACTGCTAGGCCAACAAGATTCCAATACCATATCAAAAAACTATTTCACCTAACAAATTAAACTGTCAAATAAAATCCCAAGATATAATTTATATTATTCTCTAACATATATATACCCTAGAAATCGGTGGCCAAAGATCAAAATAAGGGTCATCCTTGTCCCCCGAGCCCTTGTGTACTGGCCATACAAGTCACATGAATGAACTTTTCAAAGCGGGATTTGAACAGCTTTCTACCATTCAAAGAGATGAAGCCTGAATTGGTCTCTGGTGAAAAGGCTGTAGCAGCTCTTTGTTTTCGAAATGATTTGATGGATTGGTTAAAAGGAGAAGCTTCTCAACAAACGCAATTACATGGTGTTTGATGTCACATGGTGATTACTGGATGACGCGACAGAATCCTGCTTAGCCTCTTATTGAATATCTGTGACTTCGTGATATTGGTTTGATGAATTCGAAGTTTAAGAATTTATATGAATACGTTCTTTAATTTATATCTCTCTCAACTTTAATTACACAAAATTTCTCAAGTGCTCAGTCTTGTGTTCGTATTGTCTTCCGGTGCTCTTCCTCCTCCACGCTTTTCTGTCCATTTATATATGCCCGCAACTTCGTTAACTTCTCTAGTAATCATAATTAGTGGAGTTACACCCCGGGTTTATCTTAGACAATATTTTAAATTTTAAGACTCTGTCGTTTGGCACGAAAATGTAGTTAGAATGTGTTCATCAAGAAACATTTACCTTTACTTTTATAATATGAGCATGCAAGTCCTTTTGTTTCGTTTTGCGAGAAAGCAGGAATGGGGTGCATGCCATCTAACGATTGTATTATTGCTATTAGACAAAATATTAAACTTCATTTGATATTTATTAAATACAATCAAGTTAGTAACACAGGTTTTAGATTTTTCTTACTTCTTTTAAAAATATTGATGTTGCTTGTGTTGGGTTTTCCAAAAATAGCGGAATCTGTAAATTTAATTATTTTTTTTAGAGTTACAAGAATATCGTTAGACAAATCTAGGAGTTTTTAGGGTTTATAGGAAAAATCACATGAATATTATGGGTGTTTTTTTTCATGCTTTGAATAATAGCTTTGAGATTGGATTGTTGCAAATCACATGTCGTCTAGCTATCTTGCTTCTTATAATAACTAATATGGATCACCGGTAAGAAATTTCATAAACTCTTCTAGGAAAAAAATATATCTATACTAAAGAGTGTTAGCTTTTTTCTTTCATGCTTTATGTATTTTTATATTGTACTTGATTTTGAAAAATAAAAGACATAGCTTTTTATTCACGTAGAAACTTAAAAACCTTATAAATAGTAAAATATTAATGTATTCCCTGAATAACATCACATATATTATTCTAGAGAAATTTTAGAAATTTATTCAATCAAATCTTTGTTTGATTTCGCTAGGTCTAGAACTATAATTTTTAATATAAATTATACTTTACTCCTCAATTTTTAAAACTTATTCACAATCAAATAAGACTTCATTAGTCGTTCCATTTTAGTTTACTATCATTGATTTTTACATGTATAACTCATTAAATCTCTTAATAAATTAATAAAAATATAAATAAATTAATTTATCATCGTTTCAACCCTTAATTGATTTATATTTAAATAACAGATATAATTTATATGTATTCGAGGGGTTAGGGAGTAATCGGGCCCAAGTGACGACCCCTGTACAAAATATAGAAAAGAAACCGTTTCTATTAGACAAGAACCATTCAAACTCTTTCCGGCATCCAAGAGGTGGTGAGGTCAGAGGTGAGATAATATCTAGATCTCTATCTTGAATAGGTCCATAACACTTGATTCCCGTCAATGACAGTAAGTGCTTTCAAATCCTATGACAATAATGATGTTTGTCTTCTAATTCATTTAATCAGGACAGAAAAAGAAAAAAAAAAGTTGAATATATCTTCTCCCACTTCCTCATCTCTTTACCACTTCAATCTCAGGAAAATTTGACACAAATTAAAACCTCGCCTCTTGAATTATTATAAGTACAGAAATAATAATAATAATAATAATAATAATCTTGAATTATTATAAGTACAGAAGTAATAATAATAACAACAACAACAATAACGTGAACTGCGGTGAATAAATCCAAAGTTGATTTTTTTTTTTAATCTTATGATATTGTTTGACCTGGAAATAAATTAAAAACTAAATATTTTTTTTGTTTTCTTAGGAAAAAAACAAATCCATCTACCACCATCATGATCTTTTAAGATAATTTTATCCAGTTTCTTGAAAAAAATATTAACAACAGTTGCCAGCTTTGAATAAATGAACCACTTTTTTTGTTTTTATTTCTCTAAACTTATGAAATAAAGACATAAAATAAAAATAATATCTAATGATCTGTTGAGCTTAGACAATGGACAATAATATCAAAATCCAGGGATGACGATGGTGTGTCTGCCATCGTAGCTGTTTAATTAAGGACGAATTCATTCATTTTCACCCCCTGAAAACACTACACAGCCAGCTCATGCTACCCTCTGCACCAGAAGTTCAGAGCTTCTTTGAGCTAAAAAAGGAACACACCCGGTTGCTGGGAAATTTCTTGATAGTGATATTAAATTTGTCATAACATGTTAATTTTTAAATATTTTGGTCAAATTCTTACTAGATTAGGATTTAAATTAAATTATATATAATTTAGTTGATTTGATACGTAAAATAGTAATTTAGATGATAGGAAAATATATGTTCCTACTTTATCTTTTTTTTTAAATAAAATAAAATATTAAAACAGTAATTCCGGTTGATGATTTGATTCGCTAAATCCAAGACATTGATGATGGACTTCACTAGTATAATAACTTTATTTATATAATTATAAGATAGTAAAATTAAACATTCAAATAATTAAACATCAACTCAATGTTAAGTTATTTGTTTGAGACCGCTGTAGTATCATAATTTTTTTTTATAAAACTTAATTATCAATCGACCCAAGTTAAATCATTGAGTTTATTAAAGTATTATTTTATAAAACTATTTTATAACACAAGATTTTATAAATCATGTTCAAAGTCAAATCATAAACATAATCAAAGAAAATTATGAATATGTTCAAAATCAATAAAATATTGAAAGAAAAAAAATAATATTAAAGGATGGGATTTTGAAAAAAATCATAAGAGAAAAACAAATGTATGACACGTGGGCATAAGCCTTTTTTAATTTCATAATAGTAGCATAAAAGAGAAAATCATCTTTGTCAATTTTGATCCCCTCATTCTAAATTTTCTATACAATTAAACTATTGTTGATGGGTATGTGCATTTTTTTTTAAAAAAACATTGTGACTTATTTACCTCTGAAGTCATTAAAATTAGAATTGTTTATTTCTTAAATATACAATAAAAATATATTTTTTTCTTTTAGAAACATACATGATATATGGCATGTGCACGAGGGCATTCTCATTCCTTCAACTTTTTTTTTTATGTAAACCCATGCTTATAAAGGTTATTTTGGTCTTTCCATGTTGAATACTTATTTTTTATTCAACAAAATTATTGGCAAGAGCTTATCATTTGTCAGCATGTGAGAGGCATTTGTGTTTTTTGGGCAACACATAAGGCGCCTTATGATGACCAGACCCATTTTTTATGTTGTGTTCTTGAAAGTGTTGACATATCATCTTCCTTTTAGGACAACACATGATGATGGATGAATGTCATTGGTGATCTTTTTTTCTTTTCTTATTTCTTCTATTTGAAAGGTACATGTTTATCCTTTTTATTTTTAATATTATTATTTTAATTTTTATTCTTTTGATTTTTAATCTTTATCTTTTTATAAAAAAATAGTTTATTTTCTATTCAGTCCTTTAATTATAGTTTTTCACATATAACTTTTTTCCAATTAGATCCCTATTCTTTTTATTTCTATTTTCTCTCATTGACTCTTTTGTTAAAGTTTTATTGGTTTTTAATTTTATCATTCAATCAAAGCTTATGGTTTATTGTTTTTTTTTCTTCAATTTACGCCTCATTCTTTTGGTTTTTTTTATTTACATTTGGAGTTTCTTATATAAAAAAACACATTCAATTCAACATCTTAATAGTTAATACTTAATACTTTGACTTTTAAGATGTATCATTAGTGTCTGTTTGATACTATATTTTAAAAATATTTTTGAAAACATTTAGAAATTTTTATTTTTTTTGTTTTAAATTAAATATTTTTGGTGATTTTAAATTATTTTGATATGCTGATATCAAAAATAATTTTTTCAATAATAGAAAACATCATTCTTATATATATTCTAACGAAAAATATTTTAAAAATCAAATTTAATCATATTTTGCTCAAACTATTAATCTTGCTTACATTCAAAGTTATAATCGCATTGTAGCATATGACTTGGCCCGTGACTCTTGGCATGGGAGATCATGTTTAACATTGTGTTTCAAAAATGTTTTTTTTTTAAATGAATTTTATTTTGATTTTTGATATTTTTAAATCATTTTCATATATTGATATCAAAATTGTGGTTGAAATTGATTTAAAAAATATTTTTCGTTCATAAATACATCAGAATATTTTTTAAAAAATTATTTTTGATATCAACACATGAAAATGTAGTTTATGAAGGAAATTAAGAGTTGCTTCCAAAAGAAGAGGAAAGAAAAAGGCTAAGAAATCTCACTGGCGCGCGCGCGCGTAGCAAAGCAAATTGCTTCAATTTAAAAGTGTATTGACTAAAAATGTATTTTTTTATTTAAAAATATATAATTTTCTTTTTATATCAATATTTTTAAATATTTTAAAAAATACTAGTTTAACATTTTTTCAAGTTAAAAATATTTTCTTAAAAATACTTAAAAGCAAAAGCTCAAGCATAAACTATGATAAACAGGTGTTATACTTATGATTTTGAAACTCACAAAATTTAAATTACCTTTTATAACGGGCAATAATAAAGACATTAGATATATCAAATTAGCAAAAAATAAATAAATAGCTGAAATATAACACCTTAGGGTGCCCAATCTCCTAGTAGCAGTGCCTAATCGAACTTATATCCCATAAAGAGAGAATGCTATAAGCTGGATAAGCAGTTTCAATAACCGGATGCAAGTAATGAGTAACTGTTTTTTTACTTAGTATTTTCAAGGTTTAATGCAAAGTAAGTCTAAGCACTTGTTTACGTTCTTTTTTAAAAATATTTTTGAAAAAAATTGATTTTTATTTTTAATTTAAATTAAAAAAATTATTCTGATATTTTTATTATTAAAAAATATTTTAAAAAATAATCTCAACAACAATTTTAAATAAATATTTAATATACTTGTACCATAACACATTCTAAACCTAAGATAACATGGGCTCACAAGTTATCAAACTCAATGCAGACTGGTTGAGCCCAATACTAAGTGGATTTGGAATTTTGATATACCCAGAGTGCTTGGATCCGACGCATGGTTGAATTCAAAGCAACGTGGACCTACCGGAGCTTGTTTTGGTGGGAGGTGGAGTTGTGTTTATCGTCGACGAAGGCGAAAGAAGGACAAAGGGCTATTGGTTTCGGGTTTAGAGTTGTGGCCGAGAGTGGCTAGTTTGGGTATGAAGAAAAGAGGATGAGGGAGTTGTTGGTGGTGACAACGGAGAGGTGGTTTGTGTTTGTGGTATTTGGGGGAGAATAAAACAGCCTGGTCTGGCCGAGTGGCCGGTGGTTGATTCTAGTGCGGCTGTTGGGAGAGGAGTGGAAGTGGAGGATGACCGGTGATGTTGACATTGGAGATGGTGTTGAGTTTTTTACTTTTCAAAGTAAAAAATTTCATGATATTTTAAATAAAATACAATAATATTAAGATTTTGCATTACAAGTTGATTGAAACTTTCGGCCTGTGCGAGGGGAAGTTGACAGCCTTGATATTTTGAATTTGTGATTGTTGCCAAGTTCTTGCTGCATCACCAGGAAAACTGACTTGGTGATTTTATCCCAAACAGGTTCGATTCACGCCTCACTTCTTTTGTCCTTCGATAAGCATATTAATTCAGCATATAAATCGTAGTTGAATCTTTACCTTCCATGAGTGGTTGATATATGAGCACAAATGCACAGAAAATATGATTTGTCCCCCCATGTTTGTGATGCCCAAAGGTTTAAACGCTATATCATTGCCTGCCATGAGATCAGAACATATAATGTTTGTTCCTGTAATTTACAGGACATGATAGTGTTTAGGATGTGATGTGAAATCTGGGTTCTCGTTTACTTGTTGCATTCTTCGTTTCTGAAATTTGTAAAATCGTCCTCTGTTGGCTCAAGTTATTACATAAATTCCTGTCTTACAAGTTATCCCAAACCTCCAACACATAAAGACATGGATGAACGATTTAATAAACACTTAAGCATAATGAATGTGTTAAATGGGGAGGATTGCCACGGTAATGTCTGCGTTGGAAATCATTGTGGGTATCTGTCTGGTTCTGTTCAAGAAAAGAAAAGGAAACATGTAAAAACACATGAAAATTGGCATGATGAACAGTAATATTCATGATTTTGCTTTTACAAGTGTTCATGGATCAGGTTTCAAATCTTGTAAGTTTTTTCGGGTGGCTCTGTTTGGGGTGATTCTTTTGGTTGAGCTTTGTGTGCATTCGATGCTTGGAAATATCAATGGGTGCTACACAAGTTCACATGAATTGATTGGTTTGATCTCCAAAATATAAAAATAGCTCCCTATATATTGTTTATTGGGCCGGGCTTTATAAGGTCATATTTTAAAGGGAACCTGGGCTGATCTTGCTGAGCCTATCTGTTTGTCGGCTATGGCTTGTATTTCGGTTTTCGGCCATATCACGTAACTGGGCCGCAACCATTTTCGGGGTTTGGATTTCAGTCCTGTTTGGGGCCTGAATATTTGTTTTGGGCTCAGAAATGCTTTATGTGAGCCTGCATGGACTGATTTGTTTCATTTAGTTTGGTTATTTTTTATTTCTTTAATAACCCCTTTATTTTTTATTTCTTTTAGTTTTAGATCGCCATTTCTCGTCACAAAGAAATAAAAAATAAAAAATGCTTTGCTCTAAAATGTATGCTTAACAAACGAATAAAACGGTTAGAATCGCAAAACCATTCTATCGCTATACAGATACACACAGAAACTCCATCATGATGAAGCTATCACTTTCAAAATTTACAACTGTAAGACTATCACGTGCTTCAAGTAACGGGCGGCAAAGGCCCTATGAAGAAAACAAAAATTTACAACTGTAAGATAATTTCAATCACTTTCAAAACATTCCTGGCCAATGTTCACTCAGTGGCTATCGATTGATGACAAATTAACTAATATATTGAATTTGATTATATATTTTAGGCTATTATAAATGGTTATTGTATTTTCCACCTTCACAAACTGTTTGGGATTATATTAGAAGAAGATAGAAAATCATTGCTCATTCAGTCTTTGGGCATGTTTGGGATTAAAATAAAAGAGGGTGCATTATAGATAAAACTGTTTCATTGCACAAATATATAATGAGGTTATTAGGTTAACCCGTCAAACACATGACATGAGTCATGAGAGAACTCTAAAAAAAACAAGTCATAATAAATTATAAAGTCTAATCTTCATTAAACCAAGTGTTGAGTGATGAAATTAGAAGAAAAAACATAGATAAAAGGGAAAATTTGATAGAATGAAATTAAAACATTTAGGTTGGAATTTGACTTGAAAATCAAGAATAGGCCGAGGTCCAAAGCAAGATGATATTAGTTCCGGCTAGTTTGTTTTATAAACTGGAATGTAAAATATACCTACTATTCTAGAAAAAACAAAACAAAATTGACAACCTTGGTTTTTAGTTGAGGAAGAATTTATTAAGTTGATGTCTATTACCAAAGGAGAAAAGACTTGTGCTATGAGTTATAAAGAAATACATCATAAAATTGACTTTCTTTGTGTCCAGGAAGAAATTAAGTTTGAAAATAACATTTAAAAGCTTAGAATAAGCTTATTAATTATTGATGTTTAAGTTGTTTGTTTGGAGTGATTATACTAAGTTTGTATAGAAATATTTTAGGTTTTTGTTTAATTATATGTTTGGTGTGTAAACTTAGATTTAACTTATGACGTGTTTAATTTACTTGTTTAAAATATTTATATCAGGTTTGTATTTGAAATATTTTAGTTTTATATTTAATTGTGTGTTTGTTATATATGTTTGATTTTGACTCGGGATTAATTTATATGTGTGTGGTATTTTTAGGTATTATAAAAAAGCAAATGAGATTTATTGAATTTCTTTATTTAACAAAGCAGATGAAATGGATCAACATTTATCTATGTGTTGTTTTATATCATGGAATAAACAAAAACATAGCTAAATATTTTCAATATTCACTTGCAACAACGTCCAATTATGTTTTGCCAATTAAAGAAGTGATTGGCATATTGACTTCTTTAAAGTTCATAGAAAATAAGTGTAATTTGAACACGATTTCTATTTTCCAATCTCTCCAAATAGAAAACAATATAATATGAACATATTTTCTAGTTTTCTAAGTTGGAAAATTTGCACTAGAACTTTTAAAAATGGTCATATTTTTTGATGTTCTATTCGAGAAGAAAAACAAGAAAATGAGAAGAAATTTGAAAAAGAAAAATGATTTTCCCCCCACTAAACACACCCTAAAAAGATGATGAAGAAATTTTTAATTTAATTTATTTATGTTTGTGTCATGAATTTGAGAGGAAAAAAAACTACCCAAGTATTCGAATAATCAGTATTAGGAAGAAAAGGTGTAGAAATAGTGGTAAGAGAAAGAAGAAGTCCTCATGAGACGCGATATAACGTGATGGTAAGATGCTTAAGATCTATCTTGCAGATCTTGGATTCATGTCAAGGCATGCTCATCTTGTAAGAACCTGAGATAACTGAGTTTTACTCGCTTAACTCGGACGAAAAAGATTTACTCAAGTCTAAAATAAATAAATTATAAAAGCACCTTGAATATTAAGTTAATTATAATAACAATCCTTTAATTTTAGAGTTTCTTGGTTCACTAATTTTGTGCATTCCGAACTTAATATGAAAAGCATTATTATCTAAATAAATAATATAATATAAAATGTAATTAAAAAAAGCTAATTAGATATATAAAATATCATGATAATTTTTCCCAGTACAATATAACAGCTAGAGGGAGAGGGTGCTTTTGTGGACCCCCGAGCTCCCGTCATAATCTACAAAAACAAACAAAACCACAAGTTCACGTGGTGGTGGTTACTGGGACCATCCCAGCTTTTGGCAGCTTCCCTCCATATCTCCCATATACAATCGTATGCATGGAATGGACATTTACGTGTGAAAAGTAATAGTTTGTAAATTACATCTTACTCCCTGTATTTTAAGAATTTTAACTAATCAATCTTTGCCGTTTCATATTTTATCTCTATTATTTAAAATATATTTATAACTCAATTCTTCTATAAATTCTATGTCTTTTTCTTTCTTTCTTTAAATAAAAAAAGAGAAAGAGAAACAAATAAGATCAAGAAATTTAATTAATTAAGAAATAGCTTTTTTGGAAAAATAAAACCATTGAATGGAGGATGGTCAACGTTAATCGAGGGACTATTTAATTATTTTTATACCAGGGGGATTAATCAGTTAATTTCAGTAAACTACAGGGATTAAGTTAAGTTATAGCTAAGCAACAAAGGATCAACTGTTTAAAGTTGAACATTTCAATGATTGTAATTAGTAATTCGTGAACATTTCAATGATTGTAATTAGAGCTCTTTTTTATGCTTTCTCGTGATCCCTACAAGATTCAGCCCCTCATTTGGATGTTTCCTGGTGTATGAAGCTTCGAGTTTCTCGCCCGCTCGGCAGTACTCGCTCTGATTACTTAGTTGTGCGTGTAAGAAATCGAAGTCTTTTTGTAGATGACAGCACACAACAGGGGATCGAGTTCTATTTTACTTGATTTACTCGCTCTGATTACCTAGTTGTGTGTAAGAAATTGAAGATGACAGCACACAGCAGGGGAGTTCTATTTTACTTCATCTGCTTTCATTTTAGCTCAAGTGATGATATGCTTTGAATCAAATTAAGGCTGATGGATTTATAATTCTATAAGAAAATATACTTGAGAAGCTTTGTGTAGCTTATTTCTGACTCTCTACGTACTTTGTGTCCTCATTATATATATATATATTTATATACATATATACAAACAATATTAGCATTGAAGAGAGAGAGAGAGAGAGAGAGAGAGTCAGTTTCAAGTATCTTTCAGACTAGCTAGCACAGATATATGGTGTTACTTTAATTAATTTTGTTCTCCGTGGAAGAGAACAAGCCAGGATGCGTCATAGAAAGGAATATTAGCATTGAAGAGAATTTGTCTTCTCCTCTCTCTCTCTACTCTCTACTTGTCCGTCTTCCCCTTCACCCATCCAGTACTCAAGCTCGTAATCCCCATAGAAAGACAAACATCATCATCTTCAAGTCTGGACCTTTGATTTACACATCTGTCCCCATTCAAACCAAAGATCAAGGGCCTTTCCGTCCTGCAGCTGCTCATTTTTTTACGAGGGTAACATCAATTATTGTATCGAATATTTTTTCCACTTGTAGTAGTATTACAAGAAATTATACTTTACCATGAAAACCTCTTGTAGAAATTAAGAGCTACCAATAATATATATATACATATATTATTAGTCTTTCTCAAAACTGCTCGACTGCTCTTCCACCAAAATGAAGAAGGCCTCTTTCCCAGAATCTATCCTTTTCTCAGAATCAAAGACATCCCATTTGGCCGCCGAATGCTGGTTCGACGATGCATGCATCCTTGATATGGACTATTTTGTTAAGACCCTAGCCGGAATTAAGGCTAAGGGTGTCCGTCCAGACCTTATTGGTTCAATCATAGCTCATTATGCATCAAAGTGGCTACCAGACCTGTCTGGTGATCACCATCCTGGTACAGACAGGGGACTTACAATCTTTGCAGAATCCCCGGAGAGTGTCACAACTTTGTGGATGAAAAAGAGATTTTTCGTCGAAACCCTGGTGGGAATCCTGCCTCCGGAGAAGGATTCCGTCCCATGTAACTTCCTCTTACGCCTTCTCCGGATTGCAAACATGGTCGGTGTGGAGCCTACATATAGAGGTGAGCTTGAAAAGAGGATTTCATGGCAACTTGACCAAGCTTCACTGGAAGAGCTAATGATACCATCGTTTAGTCACACTTGTGGGACATTGCTAGATGTGGAGCTAATAATTCGTCTAGTGGGGATGTTTGTTAATTTAGACGAGGTTGCTAAAAGTGGCGCAGCCTTAATTAAGGTAGCTAAGCTTGTTGATTCTTACTTAGCAGAAGCTTCTGTGGATTCTAATTTGAATTTATCCGAGTTTGTTGCTCTTGCTGGTGCTCTCCCAAGTCATGCCCGCGCCACAGATGATGGTTTATACCGTGCCATTGATACTTATCTTAAAGTAAGTAGTCAGTAGTATTGATTAATTATTTATTTTGTGTGTAATTTTCTTGTTTTCTCTCCATTTAATTAGTCCAAACATACACCATGCTTGTACCTTTAGCTAAATCAGTGTCTCTGGCCCAAAAAAGACCAGTCTGTTTCACACGAGCCAATTAGTACATGGTTAATCTCAGGTGGTAAGTGTTAGAGAATAATATAAATCATATTCTGGGGCCTCACCTAGAAGCTTAAGATTTATAGGTGAGATGGTTCCTTAACATGGTATCAGAGTCTGGTTGACCCAGCAGTCATGAGTTCAAATCTCACCACCCCCATTCTATTTGATAAAAATCAAAGACAAGGTAGTATGGGCATGTGTGCAAGTTTCAAGCCCAAATGACTTTCACTTGAGGGGGGTGTTAGAGAATAATATAAATTATTTTCTGGGACCTCACCTAGAAGATTAAGCTTTTAGGTGAGATGGTTCCTTAACAGTAAGCAGGTTGTTGTCTATGCAGAGTTTCTTGGTTAAATTAAGGTACAGGAACTAAATTTTTTTTAATGATGTTTGTAGTTCAAATCTCGGGGTAAAGGTATTTTGAATGATTAATTGTGATGTGAATGTACGCAACATAGGAAACATGTGTAGTTATCAAATGCAATTGAGTGTATGATAAAAAAATGATTGAAAATAACACGCTTTACAACAGGACAATTAGGAAACGAAAGGTTCATATTGGGACCAATCTAGAGGAATAAATGTCTGCTGTTGTTTGGGGTTTCTGTCACCAGCAGGATATTCTTCATCTGAGAACAATTCTGTGGCGGGATGGGGTGTTTGCAGGGCAGGAGCCACTTGACATGAAAGGTGGTGTCAGTGCTGCATTCTATTGGCATTACTTGGGATTTGTTTTGTACTGAAATCTTTCTTTATGCATCATGAGATCAATATATGTGACTGAAATATTTATGAATTGGTATTTTTGAAGTGCCTGTTTGATATGCTCTCTTCTGATCTTAGGCACATCCTGGAGTGTCAAAGCAAGAAAGAAAGGTTCTTTTTAGATTAATTGATAGCCGAAAACTCTCCCATGAAGCATCACTCCATGCTGCTCAGAATGAACGATTGCCCGTTCGTGCAGTGGTCCAAGTTCTCTTCTTTGAGCAAACCAAATCTAATCGACAAATGGATTGGAGCGGGTCGTTTAGTGGAACCAGAAGCCCCTACTTAGGGTTTGAGGCTCCGGCTAGGTGCCTCTCGAAACGTGAAATGTGCGGGCAGCAAACAGAGGTAAGGAAGCTAAGAGAAGATGTGCACAGGCTACAAAGCCAGTGCTATGCCATGCAAATGCAGATGGATAGGTTGTCGGAGAAAAAAAGGGGGTTTTTCAGGTGGAAGTTTGAGAATGTCATGCCTTCTTCAAGATTGAAAAGTAATAATCTCAGTGTTGTTGATATTGAAAAGAGTAACGAGGGAGAAGGAGAGGTAGGTTGTGGGATGCAAACTCCTGTGGATTTGAAGACAAAGCTGGTGAGAGGCAAAAAGAAAAATCCCAGATGGAGAAAATCAATATCTTGAATGTGAAGGGATATGATCGATCAGTTCGATCAAATTTAGGTTAAGCCGAGTCTAAATCCAGTCAATTATCAGCAACATATTTTGCTTTTCAGGCATGCTTATATATGTACGTTGTCACAATAATAATAACTCGGGGAATAAAGTATGTATGAAATAAGATATCTCTTGTATTTTCACATACAATACCGGCCTTGATCTTAATTCAAGATGCTAGAAAGATTATTGTTAGCCTTAATTAGAGATACTTTTGCTTGATAAGTAAATGAGTTTATTTTCCATATATTTGAATATTATAAAAATATCTATAGACTCTACCAGCATAAAGTTATATATATATATATATATATATATATATATATAAAACAAAGAATCTTCAGGAAATTTGATGATTCAATGGAGGCAGCCATAAACTTTAAAATGATTATACTAACTTCAAAAATTATAATTGAAACCAGTACTTTCTTCAATGGAATGGAGAATAATCCAAACAAAATATACTATCAAATTCAACAATAAATAAATCGAAATACAAATTAAGTAGGAGCTAACCAGCTTAACTGTAAATTTACATGGGCTCTTACAGTTTATCGTGAAGTTGCTAGCCCTCGGCCCAAACCCCTCTTTCTTTCTTGCAAACAATGCTCTTTTGAACAGAGAAAAACAAAAAGGCTTTCTCTGCTAAATCTCCATAATTTCCTCTCCACCAAGAGCTTCAAAACCTTAACTCCCACTTCCCCAGAACCCACGACCCCAACAAAACTTTCACCCTCTCTTTCAAACCCCGAAAACCAAACCCTTTTTTTCTCTTCTACGCTTAAACCCCCTCAAAACTCACCCAACTCCACAGCCACTACTTCAATTACCAAGTGGGATCCTTGAACAAGCTATGAACACCTTGCTTCAATGCAAAAGGTTGAAGTTCTCGTAGAAGAGAACAACTTTGTTGCTTTGATAAGGTTATGTGAGAATAAGAGAGGACACAGTGAGGGTGAGTTTGTGTGGAAAGCTGTGTTGAGTTCATTGGTGACCCGGTTGAGTGTTAGGCTTGGAAATGCGTTGTTGAGTATTTTGGTGAGGTTTGGTGAAGTGAGTAATGACTTCAGCTTCACTCGCCTCTTAAGCAATGCCCTATCCTTCTCGCACGAAATCAAGATCTTGTTTCTTTCTAGACATGCATAGATATTGATCTTCTTACAAGGAGGCTGCAAAAACAAAGCAGGATCCTTGTATTCAAACCAATAATTTCCTTCAACAACCAGATTTCAATGATCCAGACAGATTTTTTTTCTTCACCAAAAACTCATCTTGGATTCTGATCATGTACGAGTACTACGTATATAATCATAAACTTGCATTACCCATATTTCTTTTATGTGCTCTCATTTTACTTCTTTGTTTTCTGGGCTATGTCGTAGTATAATGTTGTAGCTTTGCATTGTGGGTTGGTGTGCCAGAACTGCTAATTTTCATTTGCTCCATCCACTATTTTGTGTTTTTAGCGTCAAAGATATCCAAGTTCTGTGCATTTGGTGTTTGGAGTTTCTGTTGGTTGGTGTTGTTATTTGGATTCACTAATTCATATACCCCAACTCCGGCTTCAGAATTTCTGTTTGTATTTAGTGAGTCCACTGTGAACTATAATTATGATAGAATTGATGAAGTGAAGAAACACTGTGCTGATGTTCTAGCTTCTGCTTCTGATTTGAAACCCGAAGAAAATATAATGATCCAGACATTCAGAGAAGTAATCTTTCGAATTTCCAGACCTCACCACTGAACTTAGTTTATTTCTGGGTAATGGATGTTGATCGTGCCTATCGATCGAAAAAATCAGTTGGTGTGAATGGGTTCTTGGTAATGGGATATACCATACGATGGTGTTAAAAAAATGTGCTAGCTCATTTATAATATCAAACATAAGAACAAGAAGAAAAACTAAGAAGAATGATTTTTTATAGTGTTTTTTTTCAATTAATTTATTTTCTAAACCTTCAAATGAATTCTTAACTTTCCAAATGAGATTAACTTTTGGGCTTGCACATCCTCAATTTCTTGCAACTTATCTTTAATGTTATCAATTAAAGCATAAACTTCATCATAATTGATTTCTTGTTTTTGACTATAGCTTTTTTCCTCCAATTTCATGTTGTGCCTTTCTACTTCTCGTTTGACATTCTCTTTTTTTTTTTGTAGATCCACTTAACACTTATTGTCTTCTTTTTTTCTCGTCTTAAAACCAATTTTGATGCAATATCCTCATTCATATTAGTTTTCCATTTTTTATCCTTTATTATTTCTGCTAACACTAAAGGATCATATGTAGCAAGATGACAACATAATGTTATATCATCATCAATAAAATTTGTTATCTCATATAAATCATCAAGGCTGTGTTTGTTTTCCGAAAAGTGGTTTTCGGGAAACCACTTTTCAAACTTTCCTGTGTTTGTTTGCCATTAGAAAAGTTGGTCAACGGAAAACACTTTCCAGTCAAAGAAAAATTTGGCTTGGTTTTCAGGAAAGTGTTTTCCGGAAAATTTGGGCGGAAAACACTTTCCGGAAGTTGTGAAAAATTTAGAAATGTCATTATTTGCTGATTATATCAAATTTGATCCTCAAACTTTTGATTGCTATATATAATTTGTTTTGAATATTTATTTTTCAATTCCATCTCTTAAAATTTAATTATTATATTAATTTTGGTCCTTATTTTTATAATTTCTATTTGCTTTTTTCTTATCATTTTTTTATTGAAAATTTTTATCTATCAAATTTGGTCCTCATTTTTTTTATTGTTACTTATTTTATTTGAAATAATTTATGAAATGTTAATTATTATTATTTTAATTTATTCACCTTTCATTTTTTTTAATTTTTTAGATTTGATCTCTATTATTTTGATTATTATTTATTTTATTTGAGATAATTTATGAAATTATATTTTTTTTCAATTTCATTCTCATTCAACTTTTTAATTTGTAAGATTTGTTCCTCATTATTTTAATAAACTTGAGAAAATAAAATATTAATAAGTTATTTTTCCAGCTCATTTTCCATGACATAACCAAACACTGGAAACTGTTTTCCAACTTATTTTTCATTACACTACCAAACATCGGAATTCACTTTCCCGAAATTCACTTTCCCCGGAATTCACTTTCCAAAAGAAAACCACTTTACTGCAAACAAACAGAGTCCAAGTCTCTGCATCTTTCTTGGTGGACTTGATAAAGAGCCACTACTTGAGCTTCCATTAAAATGAGAAGTTAAACTCATTGGTGTTAGTAAAGATATAACTATAGGTTCTTGATACTCTTCATATATTTTCTCCTTTTCATCAAGAAGCGGCGAGAATTCATATTTCTCGCCATCATTTACTTTATAATCACATGTTCCTTCTTCATTTATCTTAATATGCATATTAATCATTATATTTCCTTCATTAGGCACATTTGACTCTGTATTTCACAAGAATGTTTTATTTTCACCATTGTTACCTTTGCAATCACAACTCTTTTAGTGTCACGTATTGTCAAAGTATTTTCTTTCAACTTAATCTCATACCTTTTCTCCAACAATTGTCAAATATTCCTGCAAAAATATTCACAGCTCTATATTCATATCTCTTTATTTGATTGCATATGATCAATACTCTTGCAAAATATTCTAAAATATTCTTTGATCAAGAATATGTAATTTTTTGAAGGCACCATGTAATTTTTGTAAACGTACATTTCTCTCATTTTTTGGCTCCTTGGTTTGATTCTTGCTAATCTTTTCGTGTTTGTTGGTGGCAATTGCATTGGCCACTATCTCAAAAGTTGCATCATCCAAATATTGGTGGATGATTGTGAGTGCTCGTCGATCCATCTTTCATGCCTTTTGCACAATCTCTCTTTAGGCTGAAGTCAACATTGCTCCATATATAGGCTCCTCGAAGCCTTTCTCAATTGTATCCCATATATCTTGGGAACATATTCAAGTTTTTACTCGAATGCACCAAGTTTATCTTTTGTCAACTTAGAACATTGAAATGGAAAGTTTGAATTAATCATGTTAAGTAATTAAACCTAAACTCTCATATCACTTGTTGGAAGAGAAAGATAACCTTTCTTTATATCTCTCTATGTTTATGTATTATGCTTCTAATTACAAGTATATTTATAGTTTTCAAGTCCTAAACAATCAATAGATTAAACTATTCGGATAAAATTATAATCAAACTAGGAATCTAGCCTTTTAATTAAATAAAAATTGTAATAAACTAATTTATTATAAATTCTTTTCTATTCAGGATTCCTCCTTTAACTAAAATTTTGTCTTAATATTATAGAGTTTTAATATTATTAAAATTCTTATAAACTTTAAATTTTGTTAATTTAAATCCTAATTGATATTGAATTTTAAAAAAAGATAGGCAGCATTTTCAGATGTGGCCTTTGATGATACGCAGCTTTCCATTTCATTTCAAAGGATATAATATATATACCGAGTCAAAGAAGAATGGGGTGAAAGAGTGATGTGTTTGTTGGGGAGCACAGTGTTGCCTTCTCGAGAGTCAGATTCGAGCACTCCATGGGAATGGGCAAAAGCTGGTTCTAATTATAACCAGCCACCTCTTCTGCAAGATGATCGAATTCTGCGTGTTATTCAATGAGTTTTACATTGAGAAGTAGAGTGATCCAGGGGGAGATGAAGAGTTTAAACTCCGAGCCAAATCTTAAGTACTTTGATGAAGTTCACATTTTATCCCAGCTGGAGCAGTCAGCGAAAGACGACTTTGGCTCTGAAAGACTTGTTTCCGAATCGTGTGCTCCATACCCATATAATGATAGCTTGGTGAATGGTAGGGCATTGATTTCTATAAAGGAACTGAATTTTGTGAAATTCTGGGGATGATTACTGGAGAAGGAGCTGGGTGTTTCATCATTGTTCCAAAATGGAGATGCAATGGTACAGATGATTTTTGTCGTAAATTGAGTCCATTTGTTTCAGATGAAAACACAAAGGCCACAGATGAGAGCTGTCAAGCTGTATACGAGGAATGTTAAATGTGAGCAAAAACCTGCCCTAAGGAAATGTAAGTTCAGTAGGAGTTGCTGTTGTCTTTCGAGCTGTTTCGCCACCAGAGATTCAGAATGCTTTGCCAATGAGATCTAGATTTAGCAGCATGGCTGTCGTGGCCTTGGAATAGTTGACTCGGAAGGCAACACCTGCATTTTACGGATCTGTTTGTACATTCCTCTTGTCATTTTCCATAAAGCAACACAGAATTATTTCTGGGAGTTTCTCCGGCGCTAGTAGAATTAATGACTCATACTTCCCGTCGGAGTTGTGGAATTATTTTAGGAATTCCCGTCCATATTTCAGCTACTCAAAAATAGAAAAAGCTGGTGTTATATTGGAAATAAACGAGCCCTTCAGCTTTCAGACTGTTGTGAAAAAATCATTGATGCGGTTCCCTAGATTAGGGGACACAGAGAAATCGAAGACCGGCCCCTCTCATCTTGCAGAGGATCTGACCCTTTAAAGATCTGCCTTTCCTGATCCACTCCCTCTCTCGCCGCCAAGAACAGCAGCTGATTTTCATATTCATATGAGAAAACTGTTTAACCCTGATGAAGCTCAATATACTGAAAAGCAACTTCTTATTAATGTATCGGTTCAAATCACACTCGATGGAGAAGCTTATAGCAATTTACTGACCTTTTCTGGAAACCCTTTATGATCCTCGTGCTGGGAAAATGTACCTAGTTGGTTGCAGGGATGTCCGGGCCTCGTGGAATATCTTATTTGAAAGCATGGATCTAGAGGCAGGTTTGGATTGTTTAACTGAAGCAATCGTGTCTTATCCACCAACCACAGCCCTGTGGTCAGTCAATCCTGCCGCTAGGATTTCCATCTACAGCCAACGGAATGAAGATGATCCCCTCTATTTTAGCACGGTTAAGCTCCGAAATCTTCCTATTATGTATCGAAGACATCCTATCTCGCAGTGGGGTTGAGGGGGTCCTCAGGATTTTGACTCTTTCATTTGCAATTGGTTTTTGCATTTCAAGCCAGCTACTCTACATCAAGCATGAATTGGATTCTGTTCCGTTCATCTCTCTGGTTATGTTATAGCCTTCCCCTGATTACTGGTGCAGAAGCTCTCCTTCAGAGGAAGCCATCTGAATCTTATGAAAGTTCATCTTGCTATCTTGAGAAGAATCAGCGGCTCAATGTGATTGATCATGTGGTGAAAATTCTTGTTATGGCTTTGTCAGAAGGTGTGGAAATCTCGTATCAGATTACTTACAAGAAGCCCCAGTGAACTGCATCTTGTCCCGAGCGAGAAATGGGTACTTTCTGCTAGCTTGACCATTCATGTGATCGGGTATTTAATTGTGCTCATCATTCACTCTGCAAATACCTCTCCAAATGGAGGAATACCTTGATGCATCAGGTAATTCTCACACTATTTGAGTATGTGCATGCTTATATTTTATAATTTTTTTGTATTTCGCATGCATCTTCTCAGTAGCTTTTGAATCATCAAGTCTTCATTTTCTCGTATAAACAGCCTAGAAAATAGATAGTTAACCAAAAGTTCATTATCTTTCTCTACTAAAAGATTTGGCACGCTTTTTTTTTAATTCATCGTTTTTTCTTACTTTTCAATTTCATCCTTAGATTTTCTTAACAATCATTTGAGTTATTTTTAGACCAATCAAATTGACTAGATTATATTAAAATAACTCCTGTACATTTTAATTTTGAACCTAGGCTAGATGTGAAATCGGGTTGAGAAGATTTTTTATTTTAATTTAATCCCTAAACTTTTTTACTCGTTGTTACTGCATTATTTTTTAACAAGTCAATTTGACTAAACACATGCTAGAAAAATGAAATCCAGGACGTGGGGGGGAAATGATTTTTGACGGTCACTGTCTACAAGATGAAAATTACTTGTTAGGACCAGCAAGGCGACTTTTTTTTTTCTACAGATTTTCTCGAGCCCAGTGTGTTCTGGCTGTGTTGGATGATGTGTAGCCCACTCGGGGCCAACTTCCACGATACCCTTCAATGGATGGAGCGACACTCGTCGGAGCAACTGTTCTGGATCATGTTCAGTGACTGTACAAAATCACGAAATCGGCAAGGGTTCCCACAAGGGATGCCTGTTTCTTGGGTGGCAACTTCATCCAATGCCACCCCACATTCCCACGAAAGCCCACCTCTAGAAAGCGTGGGCCTAAGTTTATGAGCCTTCTCAGCCGCACACGTGGAGGATTTGCACTCGCTCCTAATTTAGCTTAGCCGACAAGTCATTTCAAACTGTACTTTCTATTCAAGAGGGAGAGAGAGAGTAGATGAAGAAAAGCCGCTCTAAACTCAAGCCCAAAACAAAAGAGAAGTGGATGGTGATTACTACTATGTGAAGCCCGATAATCACATTAACAAAATAATAATCAAGATTACCAGATAGAAGAGCATGTAAATGTAAAGAAATGGGACGAGCAAGATGGCAAGAAGCTGAATAAAGGGCTTGGTGCCAACTTCGATTTTAAAAATTATTTTTTTAAAAAAATTATTTTTTATTTTAAATTAAATTATTTTAGTGTTTTTAAATTATTATTTTAATATACAGATGTCAAAAATAATTTTTTTTAAAAAAAAATGTCATTTTAAATTATTTTTAAATTTAAAAAATAATTTTAACAACGCTATTGAACAGTTCTTAGTGTCAAAAAATTTATCCTGACAGACGAGCCAAGATGTAACGTCGAACCTACACTTAAAATCAGACAACATGAGGATGGAGTGAAGCTAAAGATTGTTACAATTAGATAGCACGATCAGGATGAAGTGGAGCCAGAGATGGGTTCAATTTAACAACCAGCACATGGTGGCACCAGCATGTGTTAGTCCTTCATGAGGGGACTCACAGGTCCCTTTTCCGCGGTGTCGCCGGCTACCAAGCACGAGTTAATACGCATTATTTCCATAGTCGTGGATTGAGGTGATCTGGGTAAGTAGCCACATGGAAGGCTTTACCGAGACAAATCTTGCCCGGCAATATCAATCCTGAAAAAACTAAAAATTCTTGGAGTTCAAAAGAGTACGAGTTCTCCAAGGATACTGTAATTCATGTTATAGTTTTTATATTAATATTAATAATGTTGTTTTTCAAGATATTTTTAAATTGAAAATATATCTAAATAATTTTTTAAAATTTTATTTTTGATATAGCACATCAAAATTATCTTAGATTAAAAAATAAAATAAAAACTATATCATATATGTGTACATGTGATTAATTAATAGATTGTTATGATTAGAAAGCAATAAGATTTTATAATGAAAAAGGAAAAATAGACATGTTAGTTTATAATTTCAATCATTTACTTAACAATAACTGAAATGAAAAAAAAATCGATTAAACCAATTTTAAAATTTTTTGACCCAATTTGGTTTTTCTAAATAAAAAACGAGTAAATTGAAATTGAACGAATTGGTTCAAATAAGAAAAATATATGTTATAATTTTATTCTTTCATTTAAATATTTTAGTTTTCTTCTATTTTAGTTAAATAAGAGAAGAAAAGGCTTAGTGTAAGTAAAAAAAAATCAAAACTATTTTGAACTCAAATTTAAAAAAATATATATTTTCAAAATCAAACATCAAATCTTTCAAGTCATAGCTTTGTTATGTCATCTCACATCAAAAGAAAAATATGTTCATTTGTTATGATCATGGTATAGATTTGTAATGTGCTAAGTTTGATTTTTTGGGATTTAAATTTGTCATTTCATTTTATGTCCTGAACTTACGATAGTTGTATTACAGGTGTGAAGATTTGATTTCCCTGAAAACATCTGGAGTTTGGAGTATAGTATAATGCAATTCTTCGGTTGATTGATGTTGAATGATTGACAAACGTTGGTGATTTGATGGCATTTTTAAGTTGATTTAAATTATTACCTGAGAACTGTATATGTTTTGATTAGTAACAATTAATTATATTTATTCCAATAAAAAAAATTAATCATAACTATGATCATAATAATAATTAAAAACCCACAAATTTTTAATTATAAGAATAGTTTGAATATTTGATTCGCTTGGCAATTAGCTTACAAGAACTCTCCATTGTTTTTATAAACAATGACATGTCTAATACGTTAACCCATGATTTAGCCGATGTATAGACCAATTCAAATTTTAAAAAAATTGATTACCTCGGCTAAAAGCTTGTATTGACCTGGTGATTTTCATTTTATCCAATCAAAACACTCGATTTATTTATTTTTTAAATTTTAGCATATTGAATTTTTTTTATGTAAAACAGTACAAGATTTAACAAAGAGAGCAAAATCATATTGAAACTGTGATATTTTTAACACTGTATTTTAAAAAGATATTTTTTTTAATATATTTAAATTATTTTGATAGGTTGATGTTCAAAATATTTTTAAAAAAATATATTTTTTAATATATTTATAAATAAAAATCATTTTGAAAACAATCTAAGACTCTCAACAGTCATCTTCTATTTTCATAAATATTTTGTATTGTTTTATTAATAATAATATTATTATTTGCTATGCCGGAATCCAGAAAACTCTAAGGAGCACATTCACCAAGAAGATATAAAAGATTGGAAAAAAAAAAAGGAAAAAGAGGAAAGTAGCTAAATAATAATGCCTCATGAAACGACAGTTTTGAAGGGCACGCCAGGCTAGAGAATCGATCTATTTCTACCCCCTCCCCCAAGTAACATTAGTAGTTGAGAGCAAATCTTGAAACTACCGTCCACTTTGTCGGCCTTTTTCATTCTTTTAATTAATTCCAGCGTGCCACCTTAAATGAACCCACCCTCTCTCCTGGTCTAAAGTAGAAAACGGATACGAGCCCTTTATTTTATCATTATTGCTATGTGGTCCCTACTTGGACCATGGCTAGTGGTGCCTGCCTTGACCGTAACCTGTCTCTCCATAACTTTCACGTCAGTTAATTGGATTCTTTATTAAACTGGGCAGGAAATTATAAAAGTTTTAGCAACTTGGTCAATTACAAGTGGCTTTGAGGAGATAACTTCAAAGATTTTCTGCAGATAAGGACGGTTCCTATCGGTTCATTAACATCCACGTCAGCTATCTTAATCCTACTGGACATGACCCTTTGTAGAAGATAATGCAACGGGACTAGTTGATCAATTAAATTGATTGATGTTGCTTTTAATTTATCGATAATAATAATAATGTTGGAAACCCATCATAGACTTGGGATTATAGCTAAAAGGGTGGGAAAAAATAGATTAATGACGTGGAAGATCAGGAACAGATGGAAGACGATCAGACCAGGTCACAGAAACCCTTGATCAGAGGGCGGGAACAGGACTGGGAGAGCATAGAATTTGAATCTGAATCCGCCTCTTGCATCGTCTCAATTCCACGCAAGATACTTCAAATCAAAGATTGCAAGGATGGATCCAACCATGGAGACAAATCATCACTTTCATAGAAAAACATGCGATTTTTAGTTGCAAGATAAGCTCCTCTGGTTTTGTTTCAGGCAACCACGGAAAGAATCTCTCCCACGAAAAGGAAAACCGGCCATCACTCCAGTTTTACTTCCCACACGGCTGGGAAAATCTGGGTAGCATTCGGATCCGGACACTGACAGCTTTAACCCAAGAGCAAAATTGAAATTTAACTGATTATAACATTACATTGATTAGAATAATAAACACAAGGAAGCTTACAAGGATGCGATTATACCCGATAAAATTAGACAAAATGATCATTCAACGTACAAATCATTAAGAAGTTTGAGGAACAAACCGCCACCCGTTCTCCGGCAGAACCCTTAGAAATACTTCATTTATTGCTTTACAAGAAAAGGCTAGCATCTTTTTTTCACTTCTCAAATGCCACAAAACGGAGAGACCATTGACATCTCCCTCTCTGCCCCTCTAAAGCTTCATATTTACAGCAAATCGGCTTCATATTCACAAAAAGTCAGTAATCAAAAAATTGGAAGCCTCATCTTCCATTCATCTCACTTTACCAGCTCAGAAACCCACCCAACATCGGGACCTGAAACACTTGAATCAACTCGGTCACGGTCCACCGAGTTCTCTTTACTTAGCTTGGCATATATTTTTGCCCTTAAATTTCTCCCAGACTCCACCCTCTCCATTGCAGGCTCTTCCTCACAAGTAACCCCGTCTCCCCAGATATCCAGCTGACCAAGTCCAGACCGACTTGGCATTGTTCTAGTAGGAGTTGAAGGCAGGCTGCAGAAACCGGGTCGCAGAGAAGACCCGCGCGGAGACCCGAATCTAGACCCGGATTGGACACTCCATGAACCCACTGGAGATCCCATTTTCGTCTTCCCAACCTGCAGTCCCCGCATCGAAGCAAGAAGCGCACTCATGGAGTTGAAGGATCCGGATCCGCCAATCACCTGTGGACTAACTGGAGACATTGGTGGCGAGTCAGATGGTGGAGAAACTGGCGGTGAAGTCAAAATCGAAGTCGGAGATGAAACAAAAATCCCAGCTTTAGTCATGTAGGAGTCAAAAGGATGTATAACCGGGGAGCCAAAATCATATTCACCCGACCCGAATCCAGCCCCGGATCCATTTTCCTTAGGACTGTGCTGAGGAAGGAGCCTTAGCTGTTCCGGAGTGTGAGCAAAAAAGCAAACCCTGCGGCGACAAGCAGGCCCGTCCTTACACGGCTGAGTGCGGTAACGGGCAGGATGGAGCCAGCACTCGAAGACACCGTGGGCGAACTCACAGGAATCTCCTTTTTTGCAGCCACCTTTCCGAAACTCCGGGCAGGCCGTTCCAGAGTAATGATACCTTCTTGGGTCCCTGCGCCGCGCTTTCTCTCCAGGATGTGCATACGGGCACTCGGTCCAGTCATGTGACCGGCCACGTGCACACCTCTTCACTTTGAACTCGTACATACGGAAGTGATCGCATGAGAACGCGTCCACTGGTAAGTCTAGTTCGTCTTCAAAAGAAGGGTCTGGCTCGTTTGACGGGAGGTAACGATGGAGCGACGTCAAGGAGTCGAGGGCGTTGAAGTTGGAGAATGGAGAAGTCGGGATTGGGGACAGTGAGGGAGACGTCGTTGTTTGATCTTCATGCGGGTCCCACTGTGGGATTTGAACGGTGGGATTTCGGTGATGAGAAATTTCTCCGATCATCATCATGGTTTGAGCATAGTTTGCGGCGATGGAAGTTTGGGAATGAGGAGCTGATAGCTTGGTTATCGAGGGTTATAAATGCTTGGTTAACTATGGTTAGGTTGACTTAACTGGGGTTAGGTATTGATAAATGAAAATATCTACCGTCCTGCAATTTTTTAACGGTGGTTACAATAAAGGAACTGTATTTGAATACTTTGAAAATGTTTGATGTGAGTGCTTTTGTTCACAGCGATGTTTCCGCCGTTGATCTTATCTATAATTGATGGGCTCCTTTAGCAGTGATCTGCTGGATAGTGACTGTCGTGGAGAGAGATGTTACAGCCTTGTGATTCTATCCCTGCTCGTTGTAAATCGAAACTGGTTGCTCTTTTCTTTCGGACCATTGGATATTTTGAGGTAGGTATCACGTATCTGAGGTTAATCGGTGTGCATCTCGTGACTGTGGGGCCAGCTAGTTCTTAAATCAACAAAAAATATTGAAAATGTTAATTGTCACTCTGCGTGCTTGTAGAAATGGAACATATAATAATTGTTGAATTTATTTCCCAGGGTTTAGAGCACTTGGAACAAATCTGATCGAGCATGGAAATTGGGAGGTCTTTTCAACCTTAAATATATCATTGTATTGGAGTTGAAAAATCCATCCTTGAAATCTTTCAATGGAATGACCCCACGCGTAACTTTATATAAATATAAATCATTCTATTTAAAAAATGAATAATTATTTCTTTTTTTAGCATTGGATTTTAGTTATATATATATATATATATTATTTTGATATATTTATAAATAAATAATATTTTAAAAATCAATTCTCTATATATTCTCAAACAAACCTGGGTGATACAGGAGACATTCTAGATATTTTTTACATATTAATTGCATATTTATACCAGCCTGGTATATTTTAAAAAATAATAATAAGCTTTTTTATATATATAGATGCTGACTTGAAGATATAAATCCATGAAATTAGGGGAGGAAACGTACCATTTAAAGCCACGGTCTATCTTTAAAAGTGATGGTAATTTTATTTAATGCTATTTGAGTGGTTGGGTTAACCTGGTAACCTACACCAAGCCATGTTTGGTATAAAAAGTAAGGGAAATGGCTTGACTCATCCTCTCGTAATACGATGAGTTTTGGCATGTCATTCTATCCTTTGTCGAGTCAATGCTGTTGTTATAAAATGTTTCAAAGCTATCATTTTATTAATTTTCCATGTTTCTTTTTATTTTTCCCAGTTTTTTATCTTTTCTATTTCCTGAGATTTTAGAATTTTGTCAAGTTTGTGAAATTGATCTAAGAAAAATAGTGTTTTTTAAAACACAAATTATTTTTAAAACAAATATAAACCAACCTTCCAAACAAGTATCCGAATAGTCTAGAAACACAATCTAATTTTCTTAGAAAAAAAACATTTTTTTAAAAAATAATTTTTTAATTTTTTACATTTTAATATTAAAAATATTTTTTTAAAAAAATACCGTTACCGCGCTTCTAAACCCCCTCTAATTCTTTATTTTTAATCACAATTTTTTATCCTTGAAATGAAAATGAATGGATAAAGTTATTTTTTTATAGTTAAACTATTATTTTATAGTAAATTAAAGACAACCTTTATCAAACATGTGTTCTGTCCATTGTTTTAGATAGTGACTTCTTTGAATAATCAAATATTTTGCTGTGGACCTCTTCTACCACGATTATTAAAAAAATATAAAACATTTTTTAACACAGAATCGACACTAAATCATGGAATCAAGGAGGTGTTTTCTATATTTCTTTGAACTATAATGCTCCTAAAAACTACATCTTTATGTCAACACAAGATCAAGAAGGTGCCTTTTATTTATTTTTTCCGAGTACTGCTATGCTTCCTGAAAGCTTATGCATATATGTATATATATAAAGGAGACGCCGTTTTATATTGTTTTTGCGAACCAATGTGCTCCTCAAAAGAGTCGAATTGTTTTTTATTGATCAATACGTGATTCATGTAATAAGTCACTTATGTTTAGTTAATACATTATTGTAAAAACAAAATGAATATCAAGGAAATTAATTGTTGCACTTGTCATAACAGCTATGCCATTGCATCTTGATTAATTTATCATTTCAAGGGTATAGTTTGATTGAATAATTAAAAAATATGTATTTGGTATTCTGTTTCAAACTTACAATTAGATTGAAAAGAAAAAGAAATCAGCGCAGGTAGAGATATCTTTAATAAAAAATCCTTTATCCAGAAAAATATAACATTTAAGAAAAATAAAGCTGAAAAAATAAATAGTTTTTTTAAATTATTTTTATGTGCTAATATTAAAAAAATATATATTTTTTAAAAAATAATATTTTAATTTGAAAAGTTTTGAAAAAAAAATAAATTTTTTATTTTAAATGATTTTTTTTAATTTTTTAAAATTATTTTTATGTGTTAATATTAAAAAAAAATATTTTTTTAAAAATAATATTTTAATATATGTTTGACAAAAAATATTTTTAAAAACAAAATAAAAAACCATGTCGACTAAAAAGGAATCCACAAGACGACAAAGTCACGATATATTGCGATAAGTCCAGATCTTGTATATACTTATTATAGATAAAACAAATTGAACGGAGATTAAAAAGTAATCGACAAAGTCACGAAATATCGCGATAAATCCAGATCATTCTTCAGGATTTGATAAATTTGAGAAGTATCGAGCATGTTCCTGCAGGGTTCTGGAGACCTTAGAGTAACGGAGTGAGGGAACACGTGGACGGTAGGCAGGAAGTGGCAGCCATGCGGAAATGGGTGCATTGAGTTGGGTGGGTGCACTACGGCCACCTGTCACGATTTCCCTGCTGTTTTTATGAACCCATGAGCTACTTGGCAGTTACGGGCCCGCCAAAGATGGCGGCATAGTAAAGCGAGGTACCCTCGTGCATTGTAGCCATTCCTTCCTTGCCTTCTCTAACTTGCGCTCCAGCTCCAGATATTATTTATGATGATACGACGTCGTAATAAGAGATCAAGAAAGAAAAGGGAGAATTAAAACCATGTTATTAAGAGATCGCCAGGCTTAATTCGACCATGAGTGCATCTAAGAGATGGTTCATCTTTCTTTTTTTCATTTTTTCTTTTTTTTTACGAGGATATGGAATAAAGTTTTCAACTGTTTCGTCAAGTAATTAAAATTCAATGAACTTAAAGTTTTGCTTTATTTTATTTTAATTTATCTAGAAAACATCACTTGAAGATATCATTCTTGGGATTGATGTGAATCTTCTTTTTAAAAGTAAGAGTTTTGCCTTATTTTATTTCTAAGCATAATTACATATCTTGCAGAAGCGGCAAATTTAATGAAATTAAGGCTGAAACGTATAAGCAATTGAAAGATTGAAATACTGATCGCTTTTTTTACCTTACTTAACTTATTGCCTGTTAGGTAGTGCGATTACGGTGGTTTTTCAAAATATTTTTTGTGTTGAAATAAATCAAAATGATTTTTTTATTTTTTAAAAATCATTTTTGACATCAGCATATCAAAATGATCTAAAAACATCAAAACATATTCATTTAAAATGAATTGTTTTTTTTCAAATTTTCAGCAAACGACGGTTGCAACGCACTCCCAAACAGGATCTTATTGAGGTTGCAGTTTAAATTATTTTTAATTTATAAATATATTAAAGTTATATTATTTTATTTTAAAAAAATTATTTTTGATATTAACACGTGAAAATGATATAAAAATTTCTTTTTTAAAAAATTTAAATAGAGAATTTTTTTATTTCTAAAATATTTTTAAAATGTAGTGTCAAAAAGCCCATAAATATATGTTTGAGAATATAATTAGAGATGATTTTAAAAATATTTTTTATTCAAACCATCTCTCTCCCGTTCAGGTAAAAAATAGAATAAAATAAATAAATAATAGCTTTATATTAACTTCAAAACATAATTTTATTTTATTATATATATATATATATATATTTATTTCATCGTCATCGCCATGTTTTTTTACGTTGTCAGGGGAAGGCTCTCTGGACTCTGGAAGGAATAAAATCCCTGGCTATGCAACTTCATGATCCGTGGAAATGAACGATGCTGTGGCGTTACAGCCGTCTGCTAGATAACGTGGGAAGTTGTGAGATAGCCAGACAAAATGAGCCTACCGTACAAGAATATTGAATTCCTGCACGGACACAAACTAAAAATGAAAAATAAATTGAAAAATGTGACCGGTCACGTGAGACCGACCCCATTTTCGGTCAAAGGATACACGTGGTTGGTATCATAGTTAAGATTGCTGTTTCCTCACTGACACTCCATCAAAGATGACGGAAAACGTTACACATGGCAATGGACATCGTTTGTTCCCTGTTTTTTTTCTACTCCTTGGATCAAGATCAAGACGACGACGACGACAACTTGATTTTTTCTAATACTGTATTTTAAAAGTAGTTTTTATTTTATTATTATTATTCTTTATTTTTTAAAATGTTTTAAATTATTTTGATATGTTAATATTTTTAAAAATATATTTAAATAACTTAATATATATATTAATATAAAAACCATTTTTTAAAAGAACTTTGATTAATGATATATTTGGGAAGCACTCTAAAAATTATTTTTGAAAACAATTTTTTTGTTTTAAATAGTTTTTTTAATTATTTTGGTGTGTTGTTATTTGATATCTAATGTAAAAAATATTATTAATATTTTTATAAAATAAAAAATAATTTAAAAAATAACTAAATCACGCCCCTATAAAATTCCAAACAACCCCAGCATCTTCACGATGCTGACATTGCTTTTATCTTTGGCTTTACTGTTTGTTGTTTTGAAAGAAATAAAAAACTTGAGATTATCCTTATGAATAGTATACTTCGGATGTCCTTTAATGACAAGACCTGTCTTCCAAGCCAGATGGTTCGATTCAAATTTATCCGGTTGATAAAACTCAAATATAATAATATTATTTTAAAAAGTCACTAAATTAATAGTCACTTGATCTAGCATCATGCCATAACAGCTCGGATTTTAAATTTGATCACTGAAAGGAATTTCATAGCAGGTATATCTTGCCATTCGCGTGGGATCATTTAATATCTGTTTGACATTATAATAGTTGATATTATTTTTGAAAATATTTTTTATTTATAAATATATTAAAATTATTTTTAAAAAATAAATTAAAATTAATATATCAAAATAATTTCATGTCATTAAATCAAAAATACTTTTTTAAAATTAATTAAAAAATATTATTTTAATATATTTATAAATAAAAATAATTTCAAACACATTCACACTGGCCATTATTAGAGTGCTGTGGTAGAGGAAACGCTCGGCAAAATTGCTTCGACATGCAACAGATTTTTTCTTTTTGTGGTAGCGGTAAGTGTTATCGGATACTTCAATGAATATTTTATATTTTATGAAACTATAATTTTTAATTAAATCTTGCACCCCCTGCCAATTAGTTCTTTTGATTTCTCTACCATTTATTCTTTCGCGCATACTGCGCACGATAGATTTTTAAAAAAGGAGGGTTCATCAACGCATCAAGAATCAAAGATAATATATTTTTGAAAAATAAAAATAAAATATCACTAGGGAACAGGAAAGGAAGTTATATTTTTCGCCAAGAAAGTCAAAATACGTTGTTAATGTGTCTTAAATTGAGAGCTCCACCTGTTAGCCTTATCGACCTCCTCAGAACTAAAAATAAGCCTGACAACGTTTTCTTACAAGAAAGTCAACAATTGTGAAAACATAATGCCACGTATAGTTTTTGACAATTTCGTAACAAATATCTTATTTTTTATTTTTTCTTGCTTTGAGAAGCCTGTACGGGGCAATTTAAATCTATTTCTTATTCATATTTTCTACATCTAATAAAATTCAAGCCGTGCCAATAATTTCCTTTTAAAAAATAGTAAATGGTGATTTTCAAGTCAAGCTAAAAAAATCTTCACCCGGAACCCATCACTCTGGAAACTTTTACCCCGCAATTCCTGGCATTTTTTATTATTATTTAGGGAGTATAGAGTACTTAGGCACATTCCACCCACGTAAACATCTTATAATCCGGCCATTGCCTCTATTTTTAAATCATATTTATATTAAAAAAAAGTAAATTGATTAAAATAGTTTATTTTATTTTGAAACTTTTTTTTTCTGAATAGTATGTAAGTTCAGTGAGCATATATAAAACACCACGAGAGTAATAGACATACTAAACAGAGATCGAACCAAGATGTTATGAAGAGGCACCCTTCAAATACCGCCAAGATACTTGAACCACAGTTTCATGAAAGGTGCGCCCTCTATCTACCTCTGGAACAGACCTGCTGGTTTATTTTATTTTGAAACTTAATTTAGGGCAAAGATACCAGGCCGGGAGTTATGAAATTGACGTGGGAGGACTAAACAGGTATGATAAACCTTGGTTATTGGTGGTTTTAGAACAGAGATGAGGATAAAAAGGACACGAACCTTTTAAAATAATACATTTTATATTATTATTATTCTAATCTTATGATTCTGGAATTAATCAACTTGAAATCTGTCATCGCTGAGTGGAAAACTATTTTTAATTTTTATCTAAGGTGGTGTGTTAGGTTGTCCACGTCATCAAACAGTTACCAAGATAATGCTTTTTGTTTAATTACAGATTCATCCGCCCATGTTTTATGATCTTTGTGTCTAGCGAATGTCTCCTCGGATAGCTACATCGAACCAAATTATTGCTAACATCCGAGTAAAATACAGAGCAACTTGTGTTTCCCTGGAATATATTTTGCCGTATTGAACGGTGATGGGTTGTCTTACGTGGCCTATTCTACTTAGCATGCGTGTCCACAGAGAATAAGTCAATACCATTTTTTAAAACTGCACTCCACCGTGCGTTGAATAAAAAAAAGTAAGGGTTATACTGGATTTAAAATAAACAAAAAATAAGTTTAGTTGATTTAAGACAACTTCAATTTAATTATATGAAAAAGAAATAAATCAGGGTAAAATTTATAAATCTTCATTAATATTCAAAAATTATAATCCATGAAATCTCCTCCACGTGTATATAAAAAAACTCAATTCTCAATCAATTTAACATTAAAACATAAAACGTATATAAATACAAATAAAAACAATCTAAAACCCCCGTCAAATCATGAAAATTGCAATAAAAATGTCGAAGACCAAACTTAATAGCAAAAAAACACAAGAGCATGAAATTATCATAATTTTTTTTATAAATTATACTAGATTAAAAAAATCAAGAGAATGATGACCACAAATGAGAGATTAAGATAATTAAAAAAATATATAAAACTGAAAAATAATTTTAAATTTGAAATGATTTTTTCAAATAAAGAGTTGTAATGACCAATCTAAGACCTATTTGACACTACGTTTCAAATATGTTTTTGCAATAATTTTTTTTTTTTTTAAATTAAATATTTTTTATGTTTTTAAATTATTTTCATGTGGTGATATCAAAAATTATTTTTACAAAATAAAAAAAATATTATTTTGATGTATTTCTAAACAAAAAACACTTTAAAATACAATTAGAACCACAATGTTAAACATGCACTTAATAAAAAAAAATTAACAGCTGTTGTGATTTTTCAAGGGATAACATGTATATTAAGAGGGTGTTTGGCTGGTGTTTCAAACGCCGGTTTGCGTTTTTTATTTTCATTTTAAATGAACATGGTTTGATGTTTTTATATCATTTTGATGTGATGATGTCAAAAATAATTTTTAAAAAATAAAAAATATATCATTTTGATATATTTCAGTATGAAAAACACTTTGAAAAACTATAACAATAACTCTCTCAAACTCCCTCTAAAGTGAAGGGGAAAGAAAAATAAATAAATTAGCACCCAGCCATGCAAAATCATAACGCATGTCATCCAAAGAGGAAAAATGATGTTGAGATATATCATATAAAGATCTTGTTTAACATTATGTTTTAAAAATATATTTTTTTAAAATGTTTTTATTTTTTGTTTTAAATTAAAAAAAATGATGTTTTTAAATTAGTTTGATATATTGATATAAAAAATACAAAACATCATTTTAATATATTTCAAAATTAAAAAAATACTTTAAAAATTCATCTTAACCAAATTCTTAAACATGTCCAAAGTAGTGGAACAACAATTGCACTGCAAGGGTTGGTGCACGCACCATTTGAAGACGGCGAAACGGTTAACATTGCATTGCATACATCGCCAACTTTTTATTCCTTTTATTTGTCAAAATTTTACATTGATCATAAGATTAAATTATCACTGCAAAAAGAAAAAATGAAAATTACTAATAAACCCTTAATTACCACACCGTGTTTTAAGAAAATAAAACATAAAAAATACATTTAAACCAAAATTCTTTTTTTAATATATTTTTTAATATATTAAAAAAAAACAATTTGAAATACAATGAAAAACATTATTTTAGAGGACTGCTTTTGATTCATTTCAATTTAAAATCTAATAACTATACAAGCTAGGCAGTTAACCTGGGATTGGCATGGTTGAACTTCAAACTGGTTTATACTGGAGAAAAAATACATGGAAAAAAATATGGATTGATTTATTGACCCGATTGACCCGAGTCCAACTTGATGAACTAGGGTTTGATCATGTCAACACTCCACTATCAACGCATTGATTAATTTTTTTTTTTAAAAAAACAAAATTGTTTGAATTAGTACCTTTTCAGGACTGACCATTCCAACCCATAATCTAAGCTCGGTACCATATCAGCCTAAGGTCAGGATTGACAATTACATTACATTATATATAAAAAAGGAAGCAAAATCGAAAATAATATCTCAAAACACACAGATAAGAAAACAACGAAGCTATATCCAAGTTGACAATATGGTATTATTTTTATGGTATTTTAAAATATATTTTAATCTGAAAAATATTAAATTAATATACAAAATATTTAAAACAAACACGTATCATCAAAGTTCTTTATCACCTAATAGTCACTACAAGAAGCAGTTTACCACTTGCCAGGCACATCATTATCAACGTCTTATTGGAGCCAATTATCTTCATCCAGTCATTATCCGCAATAACACTTATTATTATCCTTGTCCGACTAAATGATTGCTTGAAATTGGTGTTATATTTGTTTTTTAAAATATTTTTTGTTTAAAATATATTAAAATATATATTTTTTATTTTTAAAAAAATATTTTTAATATTATTATAAAAAAAATCTAAAAATATTATTTTTTAATTTAAAATAAAAATATTTTTTTTTTTATTTTTTTCTAAAACACTTTTAAAATGCTGACATATACCTTTTAAAATGACATTTCCAAGTCCCCGGTGCCATTAAAATCGATATCTTTCCTTCGAAATACTCAAAAATCAAACTCCACTTTCCATTATTTTAAAAAAAATTAAAAACTCATGCTCTGATCTAATCCGGACCCGATTCTTCCATGACAGCTCAGTTCGTAAACACCCTTCAACATTTTTTAAGGATTTTCGTTGTCTAAGTTTCTGGGCAAAAAAAAACCCTCTCTGCGAATGCTCTAGCTTATCTGTTATGCATCATGCGACGTCCACGTTGACAATTGTTTTTTTTTAAAACTAAAAACTGAAACGACATGGGTAATCTCAGTTCATTGATCTTGACCTATTTTTTCTGTTCATTCACTGTTAAAATAGCGTTGTAGTAATGGCATTCGCTGTTGTATTGTTTTTGGATACCTGTCGTTTCTTTACTTGGTTTGTTCCACGTTATTTCCAGAAAATTCTTAGCATGCTGTGATGTGTTTTTTCCTTTTCTTTTTCTGATAGCTACGCATTTTCATTTTCCATATTAATTGAAATTAAACAAGTTTTTTTTATAAAAAAATATTTATTATTTATTTTAATTTATTGTTTTTATTATTTATTTTAATGTGTTGATATTATTATTTTTTAAAGAATATTATTTTATTATTTTTATAAATACTTTAAAAAATAACCTTATTACCATCCTAAACATATTTATAGATTATACACCACTTATTCTCAGTGTTTTTTATTTCTCTCTCTTGCCCCCTCTGCTCTTCTATTTTCTTTGTTTGCGTTGTATTCATTTTTGGTGTTTGGGAGTTTTTTCAAAAATATTTCAGAAAAAAATTGATTTTTTTTTATTTTTAAGTTTAAATTAATAAAATTTGATTTTTTTAGATTATTTTAATGTACTGATGTAAAAATGATTTTTAAAAAAATTAAAAAACATATTTTTAAAGTATTTTTGAACGAAAAATATTTTAAAAAACAACTGCAATCACGTTCCCGAATAGACACTTAGTCAAGTACTTGTATCGACCAAGCTTTAGTGTTTTTTTTAGTAAAAGGAATTAGCCAAAGTAATAGTTTTCATTAAAGGAAAAAAATAGAAACAGCTTGATGGCTTGGTTGGATTACTCCGGGTTACATATATTTCTTACATGCATGGAAAAATAAAATTTAATCTCATGTTCCTGATATATTTAGATACACTTCCACTACTCAGATGGACAACTTATTGCATCAGTAAACAATAAAATGTTGTCTTAATGCTTAAATGTGTTTCATAGGTTATATTCACTATGTTTTTTTTTTGTAATTTTATTTAATTTTTAATTTAAATAAAGTTTATGAGTTCTTTTGAATATAAATAACTTTTGATTTAAATAAAAAATTGTTACAAAAATAAATCAAAATTTTGATTCAGTCAAAAGTAAAAAACTTTTAACTTATGGATTCTAACTTATAGCTTATTATTTCTTCAAAAAAAAATATTGATTTGAGTCATCTTTACTAAACATACTTCTAATTCAAAATCATTTTAACTCAATTTTATTATATATATATTTTAAAAAATGAAATTACAACTCAAATGCAAAAACTAATTTTCGTAAGTCATGTGAAACACCCTCTAAATCTTTTTTTTTAGAGGAAAAAAATTCATATTTTAGCATTACTGATTTGTTTTTATACTTGCAAATTTGGAAAATATATATTCTAGAAAGACCTTTTCTCCTTCCACGGCAAAGAGAAAAGCACCCTTATGGGCCGAACACATGATTGTCAAGCTGTAAAGTACCATGGGTTCAGTCTCGGGCTTATTTCAAAACCTATGCTTACAAGTTTCGGCCCACATAAATCGAACCCAAATCCAAACTACAGATATGTCTAGGTGGCGGACAAGAATATTCAATAACTGCAACGTCTAGCATATTTATAGACCCGTTTTGCACTTTGTGCACATCTTGGAGATCAAGAACCGGTGGTGGAGAAATGACAGCATTACTTGTGTCCAATTCTGTACACGAATTCTCTTCTTTCCTTCCTGCTACCACCCTTAAGTTCTGATAAGCTTACAAGGACTTGATGGACTCTGGTATTTCTCTACCAAAATGGGTGTGGGTTTCAGGCTAACTCCTAAGTGGGGTTCTCCTATGCAGTCTCACTCTGTCACCAATTCTACTTCCATGTTCTCCTCCTTTTCTGGTGAGTTCATTAGCTTCAGAGTCCTCTTTCACTGTGTTTGAAAGCCGATTCGGTATAGAACTCAATTGCATGTGATCATATAGCAAGTTAAATAGCCCTGGTAATGATGTGAATCTTCATGTGAGATTTTCTTTTTGTACCATGCTAATTTTTCTTATTGAAAATGGTGTTTCAATGTTATCATTTGAACTTCAACAGTTTTTGGTCTGCTTGGTTGCTGTGGATTCACTAGTTCATGCCCTAGAGAGTAATGTTAGTCTTATGCAAATGTAGGATATTGATTTGGGGCTGCTGAGATTACTATTTGATGTTAGGCTTTCAATTTAGTGAAAAATGTTTAATTTATTTTGCCTTTTCATTTATTGATTGCTGGCTACCTATGTCCACCAGCAATAACTTCTTAGTTTTTATTTTTAACATGGTGCAGCTAGAGGCAGGGAGGCTTCTGTCAACCAGGCAAGGTTGTCCTTTTTGGCTGTTGTTTCCGAAGAGGGTGATATTCTCAACAAACATTGTTTCAAGTCTTTTTCTTTTTCATCCGCAGCACAAAACGTGGAAAATGATTGCTTGCAAATGGAAAGACTGAAGGTTTGTGTTTTAGACATTCATCAAGTTTTGGATTACTTCATTTTTCAGATTTTTTTTCATATTATTTTCGTCGCGTTCTTATCTCCTTGATTTCTGATTAGCATGTTCTTCAATATCACAGATGAATATTGTCGACAAGACGTCTCATGTTGGCATATATAACATGATGGGTAATGATGAGGTGTCTGCTGAGGAGGAAATTTCTACCTTACATACACGCTCGAGAGAGCGATTGACATCGCGGTTTAGCTTTTTATTGGACAATCTTGATACTTTAGAGAAGCTGGTTGCTGACTTGGATGCACTGAAGTTGGAAAGGGACATTTTGCTGCAATTGGGAAGACTTGGAGCTCTAGAGTTTTTCAATGCCTGTCTGTCAAGCACCCTTCAAACCTCCAATGTTTTGGACTTGTCTGCTGTTCATACTGAGAATACAGGAGAGGGTAAAACAGATGGCATGTTTGATGACTACACAGGTAAAACTGTTGTTCGCACTGGGAAAAAGAAAGAAAGAAAATTTAGAAGAGAAAGAGCTGCCTCCGACAATGGAAAAAAAGCTGCTTCCTTGTCTCTGCCTTTAAAGACTGTCCAAAATAATCTTCAAAAGCCTACCTTTGTGAAAAGAACAGCAAGCTCTAGTGGTAGACGATCCTCGATTGCAAGAAATGAGGCAAAACTGTCAAGGGGAGTCAAGGTTGTAAGAACTTCCATAACACATGCTCAGTTTTCTCTTGCCTTTTTTGAAGATTAGCATTTCCATTTCATGCTATAGCGTTTCAGGTGGCTTTGGACTTGGAGAGAATTAGAACAACTTTAGAGGAAGAAACCGGACATGTAGTCAGTTTAAGTTGCTGGGCTAAAGCAGCTGGACTTGACAAAAAGGTGCTGCAGCAGCAATTGCAATTTGGTTGGTACTGTCGAGATGAGCTCATAAAGAACACTCGCTCCTTAGTTTTTTACATCGCAAGAAACTACAGGGGAATGGGAATAGCCATGGAAGATTTGCTTCAGGTTTGTCAACTTTATCTCGATCTTTCTTTTTGAATCGTGTAGCGCTGTGCATTAAAAAGAATAGCAGCTTCTAGATTCTGGGTTCTGAACTAAAACATTTTCTAGTTAATTTGAGTAAAAAAAAATCAATTCTTTTTTCCTGATAAATCTTTAGTTTTCTTTAGATCATGAAACATAAGAGATACAATGGCTTTATGTGCGAGAGAAACCGAAGACTTTGATTTTTGACAAGGAAATCAGCTCCTTCTCGTACAGTATGACCAAACTTTTGACTATGTAATAGTTTCAAGATCTAGCCAAAGAGATGACATATTAGTTTAAGCTAGGTTCTTTGCTTGTTTCCATTGAAAAAGTAAACGATGGTGATAACAGTATTTTGTTACCTACTATCTTTATCTTCTATCTGCCCTTTCCGGAAGTTCTAATAAGGATAACCACTATTGAACCTCACATGTTAGTATGGGTTGCCAAAATGTGTAGTCACATATATTTTTTATTATTTTCATTTCATTGTCGGTTCATTGACAAGTAGGTTACTATATGTAGAAAAACTTAATTCCAACCATCACTTCCAGTGCAAAAATCTCAAGGTGCAGCCTGTTGCTTCACTGGAGTTTCTTCGAAATCCAAATTATAATAAAGGATTTTGCCATTCGTGATGCTACTACTACAAGGTCAATCAAATGGGTTTTTTTTCTGATTTTGGGATTTAACACACTTGATGGCGATCCTTCTTAGAATCTTGAAAGCAATTTGCTTAAGGCCTGGGATCTCATGTGGTTTGTCAATGCCTGATAATCCTGATCAATAATGTAGAAGGTTCAAGAATTTGTTCTACGGAGAAAGTTGGAGCAGAGGCTCAGGAAGCCTTGATTCGTGTTTTTTTTTGAAAATCTAGAAGCTACTTTCCTTATTTGGAAAGTAAGAGGTTTAAGAAATTCTTGAAAGATTAGGGAGGTTTCTTCTTGGATTAAAGATTTGCAGTCTCAGGTTTTTGTTTGCGCGAAACCAAATCTGACTGTGTTGATGATTCTACATCAAAAGCATGTGTTATGGAATTGATCTTCCATTGCTAGAAAATACGTATGCATTTGGTAATTTTGGTGGTTTAATCCTCACGTGGCAGAGTTCTGCTTTCTATGTCAGTGTGTGAAATCAGATTCTTCTAGGAAGGATGATTTTGTTGTTAGTTTTATCCCACGAATCCTGAGCATCCCATATTGCTATCCCTGTAAGACTCTTGCTGACTTCAGACGATCACATGCACCTGCAATATGGTTTGCTACTATCTTGAGTGCCTGATGTTGGTACTCTCAGTCTGATATTATCTTTGTTTCTGCGAAATGACATAATCACTATTTTCTAGGTTTTTTGCTTGTAGTGTGCTTCAGTGAGGTTATGAATTTAATTGCTGAGATAGGAAGGGGTGCAATGACATTGCTGAAGATTTCTGGTGGTCTGTGCTGTTTGTGCTGCTGCTCTAATATTTCTGGTGGTCTCTCCCTATGCTGCTGAGGATTCTGGGTTGCTTCACTATGCTTATTTCATTTCGCTTTGCATTTTTCTTTGATGGTTGAAGTTTGCTAATTCAACATCCAATCCAATCAAAGACTGGATTGAGCCCTTCGGATAGTCAACTAGCCTTGGTGATAAAAAACTTTTATTTGAAAAGGTTTATTTTATACCAGGCTTCTTGTTGACATCTCTTACTCAAGTTCTGAGATTGGAATGCTGCTGCTTGGATCTATGATTTTCTGCTGATTGTTCTATGCTGATTTATTCTTGATCTCTCAGGCCTGTTTTTGGCTGACCATATTTGACTGGGTTGCCTCTTCCTTTCTGTTCATTCTTTTTTAGTGGCCTTTTGGCGCTTTTGTTACCTGGCTTCTACAACAACAATTGACTCATTTTTCTATTAATATATCGAGTCTCATTTTATCAAATAAATAGATATAGTAAGAAGAAGAAGAAAATAAATACTTGAAGATGTCCCTGTAAACATTCTCTTGCCTTAAGTTTCCTCTACTAAATAATTTCAAGTTCCAATTTTCAGGCTGGAAATTTGGGTGTCCTACAAGGTGCAGAAAGGTTTGATCCCACAAGGGGGTACAGATTCTCAACCTATGTCCAGTATTGGATAAGGAAATCTATGTTAAAGATTGTCGAGCGGCATGCTAGAGGGATCCAAATTCCTGTATGCTATTTATTTTATGTCTCTGAGAAATGGAATCATACTCGTAAAATCTGGAGTTTCATCTGATAACTGGTTTTCTTGCTCATTGTTTTTCCAGTATGCGTTAAGCAGGTCAATAAACAAGATACAAAAAGCTCGAAAATCCCTCAGCAACAGCCATGGCAAATACCCGGATGACTGGGAGGTTGCTAAATTCACAGGTCTATCTTTGGCTAAAATTGAATCAGCAAATAAATGTCTCAGAGTCGTGGCTTCACTTGATCAGAAAATAGGAGAAGGTCACCATGCTAAATATTCAGTAAGGATATCTTGCTCTGCGTGGTTGTTTGTATCCTGTTCATACTGGTATCTTGCATCGGGGAATCCTGTAATGATAGGAGCTCTTGATAACAGTTTAAATCGGTGCAAAAGGGGCATTCCTATTCATTTGAGGCACCCCTGAAAACTGATTTGTCAATACTATATTTCAATTTGTTGAGACTTCCTCTTTGACTCCAATATGTTTTTTGTTTCATGACGCAGGAATTTATCCCTGATATGTCAATTCAGAATCCTGAAGAGGCTGTCATGAGGCAGCACATGAGAGAAGAAATCTATGATCTCTTGACAGGGTTGGATTCAAGAGAGAGGCAAGTGATGGCTCTGAGATATGGGTTCAAGGACCATCAACCAAAATCACTTGCAGAGATCGGGAGGCTATTCCATGTGAGCAAAGAGCGTGTGAGGAAGATTGAGAAAAAAATCATGACAAGACTAAGGGATGAAGGAATCCGCAGAAATTTAAGTCATTATATGAGTTTGTAGTCTCGTCTTCACTGCTCCATGCAAAAATAGGCCAGTCGAAGATACATGGAAAGCTGCCTGACCGAGTTTAAATCTCCTGAGACTCCGCAGTTTTCCGTTTCGAGTCTTCTAATTAACTCACCAGCCAAATCGACTCTACCTTGCAGTAAATCTTTTACTTCTACCTGTCAGGAAGAACCACATTATACATGTTCCATATTTCATTCTTTTACGCTCAATTTCTGGGGAGGAGGACAGTGATTGATGATACATGTATATTTATAGTCCTCCTCAAAGAAACAAACAGTTAATACATGTCCTCTCAGAGATGTACCCGAGCTCTGAATTTTCGTTAGTACCATGTTCTGTGAAATGTTGGGATGGTTGTCTGGTCGGGGCAGTGCAGGAGAGCTATCAATTTACTGTGCTTAAGTAGCTAGGCCAGGATGATGAAGGCAATGGCAGTCAACAGCACCTAGTTGAATCTTTTTGAATGAGATTTGACGTGTTATATATTCTGCAGTTACATAAAATGATGCTAGCTGAGATCAGTCGAAGAATAACCAGATTGATTTGTTGAGGCGGCACTATTCCTTCAAGCAGCTGATTTGTGTAGCCCCTCACATATTCTTCGTGCTTGATAAAAACTTTCATGGTTCGAACGGCTTGCGTAGTTGTAATTTGGTCAAGAACTGCAGCATTTTCTATGAAGTACATGACAAACTCAACGTCACCTGGACGGCCACCATATCCAGAAATTCAACATCACCTTCACGTCACTTGTTTTCATGGTTATTGCTGATTTGGTTTTATTTGTTTTTTAGCAGAGTTTTCAAGTTATTTTTTTATATTTTATTGTTGAATTATTCCAATTTATTTTCAGGTAGAATTTTGAATTGGTTTTATAGTAATTCTATTCCTTTTCAAGCAAAGTTTTCAAATGATTTTTCAACCCATTGTTGAATTGCTATAGCTTGCCGGGCATAGCTTCAAATTGTTTTCACGGTCAATGTTAATCTAGTGATGCTGACGGAATTATGACAAGGACAACAAGCACAAAATGGTAGATAAGTGGCTGAATATGGTCAAACATGAAGAACACTAAAATCTTATTATATTTCTCAAATATTAATATGATAAAGCTTCTCTCAATAAGAGGGTTACAAGCTTTTATGTAGGCCTGAAATCAGCATTAACGAGGTAGAAAAAAAATCAAAATCCTAAAACAAAAGGAAAAGATAGCTAAAAATCATAAGAACTAGAATAATTAGGAAAAATAACAAAAGTAGAAACAAATAGAATATGTAGAGTCTAATTTGAGAAAATTCATGTGATAGATGAATAGGTAAATGAGGTTCCTGTATAGCTGATTCAATAATCAAATAAAAAATAATAGTAATTTTTAGTCATTATGTTGGTTTGATGTGACCACACCTCCTTACAAGTTTATCTCTGATTCAATAATCAAATAAAAAATAATAGTAATTTTTAGTCATTATGTTGGTTTGATGTGACCACACCTCCTTACAAGTTTATCTCTATTTCATTGAAGAACAACAACCAACATATAAAATTGGTTAAAATAAGGTCAAAACACAAAGAACTCTAAAATTTTATTTTATTTTTTAAATATTAATATGATAAAGTATGCCTCTCTAATCTCTATAAGGTTTATAAGTTTTATATAAGTCCGAAAAAATCAAAATCCTAAAACAAAAAGGAAAGATAAATAGTAATTATAAAATCTAGAATAATAAAGAAAAAATAACAAAATCCTTAAAGCCTAATTTAAGGAAATTTATATAACAAATGGGCCAAGAAAGTTAGTCTTTCATAAAACTAATCTAATGATCGAATAAAAAGTTATGGCCTCTTTTAACCACTATGTTGATTTGTAATGACCGTACCTCTTTTTAGAACTAACTCTGTACCATTAGTTTGTAAAAATACTTGTTAGGCTACACACAATATTTGTTGGTGGAGAATCTTATACTAGTTGTGGTCACCTAGTTTAAGCAAAGTTTTTAAATGATTTTTCAGTTCATAGTTGATTTTTTTCTACTGTTTTAAATTAGATTTTTGAATTATTTTCATAGTCGTTGATAACATGATTGTGTTCTTCTTTTTTTTTATCAATTTTTTCAAATAATTTTTCAATTTATTGTCAAATTGTTTATGTTGGTTTTGAGTTAGAATTTGGACTATTTTTATGATCTTTGTTGACTAGTCTTATTTATTCTCAAATAAAGTTTTTAAATATTTTTCATTTATTAATGGATTATTCTCGCTTGTTTTCAAGTAGAGTATCAAAACCCAGTACTATTTGTTTTGGAGTAGAGTTTTTATATAACTTTTTTAATTATTGAAGATGATTTTTTAAACCCTTGTCACACGTCATGCATATTTTATAAATAGTTTTAAATCAATATCATCATTTTCTTGTTTTGTTTTGATGAACAAGTTATAGATAAATTAAATTAAATTGTTGGTAATTGATAATTTATTGTTTTTTTTTTGAATTCGATATTTTTTTCAAGGTGACCTTATAGGTTTCATTTTTTACCTAATATGCTTTCATGCACTTCTTATCTAAACACAAGTCTAATATAGTTAATGGTTGAAATGTAATTTTCTTCAATTCTCTGAATATAAATACACACAATAGATAAACAAGTTATGAGTTAGGTATGAATCGAGTTTTGGATAAAGTAGTAATTTTCATCAACCATCGAATCCCAATTTTATCCTTTAGAGTTTACTTGAACTTGACCCAAACATTAACCATTCACAATATATTCAATCTATTTAGATTACTTCGGACAAATATCTACTATGTTTAGGTAAAACTATAATCCATACTTATGATTTTAGGTAACTTGTATTTTTCGCTTATTTACTTTTAAATTTGATTATGAAAATCATAGAGCTAAATAAATATTAGTTTTATAAAACAAGTGGTGGGAATAACGAGGTTTCAACTAAATTTGATGAATTCAAGATGGATGTCTTGTGAATATTATTGTAATAACAATTGTCATTTGCAAAGAGAAAGTACAATAAGGTATTAATTACTATTATAAAAATTTAGGTGTATGCTAGCCATGTCCATATACTAAAACCCGACCCATTTATTTTCCTTATTTTTTTATCCCATGGCTTGTTTATTTTGCATGAAATACTTTATAAATAGATTTTATACATCAAATATTTTCCTATCAAGTATTTTTCAATGTTCAGCTTAAAAAATATTTTACCATAAAATTTACACGCAAAATATTTTAAAAGACATTGGTAATGAAAAGATAATCATGATGGTTGTGGCATGACGATGGTGGTGAAAGACAAGGTAGTGATAAGATGACAACGATAATTATAATGAAGGTGATGGTAATAATAATGATGAGATGATGGTGGTTATAGCGAGTTTGTCATGATGATGGCGAGACGATGATTACGATGAGTTTGTCGTGATGATTGTACAAGAGAAGGTAATGGCGAGATGATTGTGATGATGATCAATGAGATGGTAGTGATGGTAGATAATGAGATGACCATGGTGAAATGGTGGTGGTGAGCATATCTTGATGGTGATAAAAAAAAAGGTGACAGTGAAGGAGGAGATGATGATGATGATGATGAGATAAAGATACTGATTGACATAGTTGAATGATATTGTAAGCTGATTTTTTTATATAAAAAATATTTTTCAAAAATTTACAAGCTAAAAATATTATATAGCCAAAAAACTAGGTTTGAACAATAAAATATTTTATATGGATCAATTTTCATATAAAATATTGTACAGGAAACAAACATAGCAAAATATAGAAAATATATTTTTGTAAATTATTTTATATAAATAGAAAAATCCTAGATTCTATTTACCTGAATTTTGACTCAAATAACATTATATTTACTTGAATTTCTACAGATCCAACTCATTTTAGCTTCTATTTGACATTATAACATGATTATTTTTTTTAAATATAAATTATTTTTTATTTATAAATAATTTTCATATCCTAATACAAAAAATAAAAATATATTATTTTAATATATTTATAAATAAAAATAACACTTTAACAAACAATATTATCCATCATGCAATTAGTGGTCACGAGCTGATTTGCCCGCGCGTTGCGCTGGGCTTTTTTATATGTAGAAAAATAATTGATTTTTAACATGTTGTATTTTTTTTTAATTCTTAGAAAATTATTTTTGACATTAGCACATCAAAATCATGTAGAAACATTTTTTTAATTTAAAATTGAAAAAAATTAAAATTTCTTCAAAAGCGATTTTCAAACGCATTATCAAACACTCATGTCATATCTCACCAGAATCATAGTTCAATCAATTTTTTTAAATAGTAATGAAAAACGAAAATCACATTTCAAATCACTGTTTATCACTGTTTGAAATTGTTATCATCTTTGGCTATGTATAAAATAATAGTCATGGTGCACGTAAGCTAGTTTGGACATTCTAGTTATAAAAAATATTAATAAGTTGAAAAAAAAATAAAAAACAATGTCAAAGGATTATTCGTGACACGTGTAACCTACCCCGGTTCTAAAAAATATATATATGTGAGGAAAAAATTATGGTGCGTGTAAACTGACCCGGACACCGCGAGTATAAAAAAAAAAGCCTGAAAAAAAGAAGAGGAAAAAACATTTTCAAATATTAATAAACAGTGAAAATTGTTAAAAAAAATTAAGTTCAGAGATTTATTGTGATGCGCATAAGCTGACTCGGACACCCCAGTTATCGAAGAAATGATTGAAAAAAAAAAACATGTGAAACACTTATGAACAATAGAAAACACTGTTCTTTACTCAAAAATCATTTTCGGTGGCAGGGGGACTCGAACTCCAGCAACCTGAGAAAAAATATTAACTCTTATTATCTATAATTAACTAAATAATTGGCGATGCGACGGGTTTTTTTTCTCTATGTAGAAAATTAATTGCTTGTATATGTATTGTATTTTATTATTTCAATATTTAGTTAGTGTAATTATATTTAAGAATACTGATATGAATTTTTGTCCTTAAAAAAATCCAAAGTTATTTTCCCTCTCTCTTAATATATTTTTAGGTGATAATATTCAATAAATATCAGACATATTAGAAATAAAAATATTATAATTTGTTTTTCAAACATAAACTTAATTTTTTTGTGTGTTATAATTATTTATTTGTCGTCTAAAAAGAACAGTCTAATGGAAACGGGAAGTGACTTGTATATTTTTTAATTTGACTTGTAGATAATGCAGGTAAATTTGTCAGCATTTTTTTTTGAGTTTTTTTTTGCAGTAATATTATATTTAAAATATTAAAAATGAAAACATTGGAAATCCTTGTAAAGAAATAAACTTAAATAAAAGAGCACAAAATTAATTTTTGAAGCCAAATTTTTTTATATAAGATTTATTAATCATATTATTATATTAAATATATTTAAGAAAACATGATATGAATTTCTGCCCTTAAAAAATCCTAGGTCATTTTTCTTCTCTGTCAATATATTTTTAGGCGATAATATTCAATAAATATTCAAACATATAATTAGTTTTACATATTTTAATTTGACATAAATATACAAAATATAATTAATTTGACATAATTTCAATAATATATTTAATTTAAAGGATAATCTTAGGCCATTTTGTTCTCTCTCTCTATATATTCTTAGGTGATGATATTCAATAAATATTAGAACATATAATTGGTTTAACATATTTTAATTTGATATAAATACACAAATATATAATTAAAAAGTCAAAACACTGAAAATTTATTTCAAGAAAGAAACTTAAACAAAAGAGCACAAAAATTACTCTTGAAGCTAATATATTTTTTTTATAAGATTTATTTATTATATTATTATATTAAATTTATTTAAGAATACTGATATGAATTTCTGTCATTAAAAAAATCCTAGGTCATTTTTCCTCTCCCTATATATATTTTTAGGCGATAATATTCAATAAATATTTGAACATAATATTAGTTTTACATACTTTAATTTGACATAATTATACAAATATATAATTAATTTGATATACTTGCAATAATATATTTAATTTAAAAAACAGAATTGAAGTAAACACAAACATTGAAATCAAATAATTCAAAACAAAACCGGAAATTAAAAGAACTGAGACTGAAATTAAACTGAAATTCATAATTAACTTGCATAGAAGGATAGAATTGAAAAAAATCAAACTTTTGGTACCTAAAATATTAAGGATTTATAATAAATTTGCATGGAAGGATGAAATTGAAATCAATCAAAACTTTGATACCAAAAATATTTAGAATTTCAGCCCACCCAACAAAATTAAAAGAATGAGGACCGAACTGGATCTTCAAAACGTAATCAATTTCAATTGAAGGACGAAATTGAAACAAATCAAAACCCATTTAATAAAAATAAGGGCAAGAAAAACAAGTTAAAATGTTTAGGGACTGAAATGAACTTTGACAAAAAACAGCTTAGCTGACGTCATATTGCGCAGGCAGAAGAGAGAAATTGGGTGGGGAAATTCGAACGCGGGGCGCGGTCTTACCACTCGCCCAAGCGACTTCTTTGGACAGTTGTCGGATACAAATAATAATAATAATATCAATTTATTTTTTAATTATTTCAAAAATTCGTTATTACAGAGATTTGAACTCTCGCGCCCTGCCTCGCTTGGGCGCTCTCTAACCACCACGCCAAGCAACTTTTTATACAAGTGTAGTCTACAACTAATAATAATATTATAAAGTAACTTGACTGTTCCTGTCCTCAGTGATTGAGTCTAGATGAACAGTGCCAAAACACTGTTTAAAAACCGTGATCTTTTTTAGCTTTTAGATAATAATAATATAATATGAATGTTTAATTTCCAATTTCTTTAAGCTTTTAAAATATAATATAATAATATAATATACTATACTATAATATAATAATAATCAAAATCATTTAGGCTCCGTTTGTTTGCTGGAAAGTGGTTTCCTTTTGGAAAGTGAATTCCGGGGAAAGTGAATTCCTGGAAAGTGAATTCCGATGTTTGGCAGTGTTATGGAAAATGAACTGGAAAACACTTTCCGGTGTTTGTTTGTGTTATGGAAAATGAACTGGAAAATAATTTATTAATAAATTATTTTTTTTCAAGTTTATCTAATATATATAAAATATTTAATCACTGAAAATAAAAAATTGAAATCTAAAAAGTATGATGATGAATTTTTTCATTATATCCTATATTCATACATAGCTTATTTTATAAAATATATCAATATATGTCATATTATATTATGGAGAAATAAGATTGTGAAATATTTTGTAAGTAAAACTTATTCAATTTTAAAAGCTTAAAATAATTTTTTTTTCATATTAATAAAGCCAAATTAGTTTATGTTAAGAGTTATATATTTGGGTGTTTTTTTTTCGGTATGAAGTATTTTTTAAAAGATAAATAGATACAAAAATATTTTGATGGGTATTTTGGATAAATATTTTTTTATGGGTAAAAGCAATTATCCCTTTAATATCTATCAAATAAACAGCAAGAAATAAATATTGAAACAAAACATCAAACATAGTCATGCATAAATATTACGTTTCGATGTCATTGACATACATATTAGTTCAAATTTCAAATATAAATATGCTAGACCGAATTACACAAGTAAACATACTTGTCAAATAACAAACATAGTCTGAACCCAAATTTTGAACATAAGGAAATCATCTTAGCAAGCATGCCTGTAGTAGTGTTGGGTGACAAAGTTTTGAACCCAAATTTTCCTCAAATTAGCATTTTTTGCCATAAATGCTTTTGCCAACATTTCATTTTGGACCAAATGATCAAATGCATCCCCAAGAGTTATCTCATCAAAACCTTCAACTTTCATCACTTCCGCATACAACGCATTTACATCAAGTTGATTTTTGCTGAGACTTTGAATTGCCAATGCTACATCTCCAATCTGTTTAGACAATTTTTCAACACCATCATCTTCATACATGCGGTTTCTCTTTCTATGTTGCCTCTTTTGTGTACTAGAGGAAGATGTCCCTTTTCCCTGTGAAGTTTCTTCATATTCCCCTTCATTTTCAATTGACATTGATTGCTCTTCAGTGTTCTCTTCCAAGTTGACATCAGCATATGATTTGGCATAATTTCCGGTTGCCATGTCTTTTCCAACAACAATTGTCATTATCTCATACAAATCAAGTTTTTTGTTGAGATACTTGTCATGATTGGGATGTGCCTGTTCATAAAGTATAGAATATGCAATTTTTTGAGTTCATTGTATAACATTTTAGAAACAAAAGTAAATATAAAAATTACAAAGAGTATAATATTTATCATACCTTTACTTCTTCATCATATACATCTTTCGAAACTGTAATCATCTTCAAACAATCATACCAGCCAAAACCACTTTTATTTTTAAGCTTGGTTATTGTTCAACGCAATGTCGATCACCTCGTTTCAAAATGCTGTCAATATAGAATTCTCGTTGAGCAATTGCATTTATACGTGGTTCTCTTGGTATATAAATTCTATTTCTTTCTTCTTCAATAATACATACCCCTGTAGCTATCACAGTTACAGCTGCTCCCATGCATACTGCATTAATTATTTTACTATCCATGACATGAAAGTGTAGTTTTCTGATAACAAAACCTAACAATGTAGGGAAATAAATATTAAGAAAAGCATATCAAATACTTACACAATCAATACAATAAATTATGTTCAAAGACGCTGACAATATACAATTCATAAGTTCACAATGATCAATAAGATCAATCATTTTAATTTTTAAAAATAATGATCAATATGATCAAGCATTTTACAAAGTGCTGAACAAATAAGCAAAGTGAACATGCCATCTCTGACTATATGAATCGCTAATTAGGTACCCAAAAAAGGTTTATCATTGAAAGGTAAAACAAGACGCCCTAAAGTGTTTAGACAATAGATTTGACTGTCCTCCATAATCTATCAAGGTGCTTTCATCTTTTTTCACCGATATTTTTCTGCAGGTTTTATTTATTTACTAATATTATTATTGTACCTTATTTGATGGTGGCAAATCTTCTTAAGACTTTTTATCGGGTTTTGTTGACTTTGTTTGAAGAAATTATTCCATTTTACAACATAGCAGTAAGTAGAGCTATTCAGAATTTCCCTGCCAAACATACAGACTATACATATAGATATACTTCTCTTTCCAAGACTCACATTCTCTTTTAATGAGGGCTTGCAGTAAAGGTAGGAAGCTTAGTCACAAGACTCACATTCTCGCCTTTAGTTTTCATCTGATCTATAGGAATATTTTGCCCGACGAACATAAGATCAAGGACACCAAGAAGGAAAAAGAAAAAAAGAAATGGAATCATTGAATACGTTCCTCTCAGTTTCCTAGAAACAAAAAAGATAAATGAACATAATGTTTACCAGTGCTGGAATTTGTTGAAGGTATGCCATTTTCTTTATTTATTTCCAAAATGTTGCTATCAATTCTTCAATGAACTGTGTAGATTATCCTCACATCATTATTAAAATCCTGCTAAATCTGTAAATACATGTATTCGGGATTTTGCAGATCTCTCGGAACATGTTTTGATGGACCAAAGAAGTATCATATGCAGATCATTACGAGCGTGCACTGACAAACGGTATACTGAGTATCCAAAGAGGAACAGAACTGGAGTGAAGTGATTGATTTTTTAGTGAGAGTCACTTGTAACTCTATATCTGTAGAGTGTCTGCTATATACAACGTGTTACCTTTAGAGCGAGAAACTAGGAACCACTATCTTCTGGGACAGATTAGAAGGACGTTTTCAACCCAATCTTGATGAGATTATTGTAGCTATGTTTACGACAATATCTCTGCTTCAACTATGAGGCTCTAAACTTTAATGGAGAACAGGTGTTTGTTAATATATTCATCACTTTTCAATTTTAATTTTTCAAAAATGGTAGCTCAAAAATCTGTCTTTTTCCTTTGTTGGAGGCAATAGAAGTCTTTTTCTTGTCATTTCTATAATTAACAGAGTATATTGTGTGACGATTGTTATAAATAAATAGCATTTGTTTGAACTATATTATTATAATAGGAATTATTGAAGGGTAAAATATTTCAATTTACCTCTATTATTTGAAAACAACAAAGTCTAATTTGCTTTGTATTTCAACATTAGACTATAGCAAATCCTGTTTTCTTTCTTTTTTGTATTAGCATTATAATTATTGAAGAAAAAGTAAATCAGACATAGTTTTTGCTAGTTCCAAAAAAAAATTCAATCCATAAGGTCTTAGTTATTTTAATTTGTTATAACAATTTAACAATCGATGTTGTACATATCTATTTTGTTGAACTGATGACATCCTCAAAATAAAACTCAACTTCAAGCATATATATACAATAACATGGTGCCCAACAAACATGCTTGAATGGATATACAAATCTCAATTCATGTGTAAGCATGTAAATGATTGTCAAATTTTTCTCTTACAGATTGAAAAATGAAGGACAAAACCCTCTTCCCCAGCAAATTGAATTGAATCCTCTTCCCCAATCTCTCAACAATTGATCACAACAACGATTCTGCCCTAAAGTGTATCATTCAAAGATTCAGAATTTCATCACTTCCAAGCTTAAATCATGCGAGACAACAACAAAAAATCTATAACTCCCAACATGATTATTTTCCTGTCAAATTTTCAAGAACAATTCAGCCAGTCTGATCAGGAGGATTAAATCACCAATCCAACAAAAACACCCAGGTCATGTTTGGTCCAAATTTACAGAAAGGGCCATTTCAGGGAGGAGGGGAAATGCATTAGTTAATTATGCCGAGCATTAAACAAAAAACTAGTTATGACCACCAAAACCTTAATTAGATTACAAACTCAAGGTAGTGAAACATCAACTAAAATCAATGCTATAGGCCTCCAGAACCAGGCATCAAACAGATTTCAAATCATAGAGAAAGAGGCAAAATATATTCATCTTACATGCAAATATCAGTTGAAAAATGGACACCTTTTGTCACTGACCTGAGGAGTGACTGCGTTGCTGAGGTGAGGGTTGAGGAAGATGCGTGTGACTCTGACGAGCTGAGGACTGACGCAGATGATTCCGAGGAAGAGTTAATTGAGTTGAGAGAGAGGGCTGAGGAAGAGAAGGGTTTTCGATTGAGGTGAGAGAGAGGGCTGAGGAAGTTCGTTTGAGGTGAGAGAGAGGGCTGAGGATGAGGGCTGAGGAAGGTCGATTGAGGTGAGAGAGAGGGCTGAGGAAGAGAAGGGTTTTCGATTGAGTTGAGAGAGAGGGCTGAGGAAGAGAAGGGTTTTCGATTGAGGTGAGAGAGAGGGCTGAGGAAGTTCGTTTGAGGTGAGAGAGAGGGCTGAGGATGAGGGCTGAGGAAGGTCGATTGAGGTGAGAGAGAGGGCTGAGGAATAGACCAGAGACCTTGGTTTCGTTTGAGGTGAGAGAGAGGCTGAGGAATTGTTTTCGTTTGAGGTGAGAGAGAGGGCTGAGGTGATTTTTGTGTTTTATCAATTCCGGAAAGTGTTTTCCTTTTGATAAGGAAAGGAAAACACTTTCCTCAAATTTAACTTTGACCCGGAAACTTAAGGAAAATACTTTCCTTTGACCAATTTTTCCAATGTTTGCCAAACATTGGAAAACACGGAAACTGAATTCCTGGAATTCAGTTTCCGTGAAACAAACATGGCATTAGTAATAAAATATAATATAATAATATAATATAATATAATATAATATAATAATAATCAAAATCATTTAGTAAATATATATATATATATATATAATTAAATAAATATTAAAATATATAATTAGTCTGACATATTCGAAATAAAATAAAACTTAAAAATAATCATAATCATTATTTTGAATGTCTTATCTATAATAATTAGAAATTTCAACACCTAACAATATTAACAAAAAAGCAATTAAGAAAAAAAAAAGAAGTAAGGGGAAAACACATTTTCAAACAGTAATAAAATATACTATAATATAATAATAATCAAAATCATTTAGTAATAAAATATAATATAATAATAATATAATATAATATAATAATAATCAAAATCATTTAGTAAATATATATATATATATATTATTAAATAAATATTAAAATATATAATTAGTCTGACATATTCGAAATAAAATAAAACTTAAAAATAATCATAATCATTATTTTGAATGTCTTATCTATAATAATTAGAAATTTCAACACCTAACAATATTAACAAAAAAGCAATTAAGAAAAAAACAAAAAAAAAAGAAGTAAGGGGAAAGCACATTTTCAAACAGTAATAAAAAATGAAAATCACCGTTAATTTTGGGGAATAAAAAGTGATGTGCGTAAGCCAACACAGACAACCCGGTTATAAAAAAAAACTAAAAAAAATTGTATAAGTGGAGGAAAAGAAACAATAAAAAATGTTAATAAAAAGTGGACCGAGAAATTAATCATGGTGCGCATAAGCTGGCCCGGACACCACGGTTAGAAAAAAATTGTTAAAAAGGAAAAAATGTTTAAGAAGAAAAAAACATTTAAGAAGGAAAAAAAATGTTTAAAAAGAAAAAAAAGGAAATCAGTTTTTCGCCCTACTGGAATTCGAACTCCGGGCTCCCGTGTGCAGACACATTTTTGAACAACTCGCCCAAAGCAATTTCATTGTTTAACATTGTATACAAATTATAAATAATGCAAATAATAAGATATTAAAAATCCAAAACCATTTTTGTCGCCGGGAGATTCGAACTCCAGTCTACTTTACAGACGCGCGTGGTTTAACCACTCACCCGAAGCCATGTCTTTGTTCTATCTTGGTACACAAATTATACTTATATTATTTTGTAATCTCACTATTCAAGTCCACAGTTATCTGAGTCTACATAAACAGTGATCCATGCTACAGTATAACAGTGATCTGTTTTAGCTTTATAGATAAGAAAAAAAAATGAATTCGGGGATTAATTATAATGCGCTTAAGCTATTCCGGACACCCCAATAAAAAAAATATTTGATGGAAAAAAATGAAAAACAAAATCAGTAAAAATATGAAAAAAAACTATAAAAAAATAAAATTTGAGGATTAATTGTGGTGTGTTTAAGTTAACCCAGACACCTCTATTATAAAAAAATAAAATAAAATTATATATAAGTAGAAAAAAAATATAACCAGAAAAAAAATATTTCAACACCTAACAATAATTAGAAAAAAAAGGAGCGAAAAAAAGAAAAAAATATCAAACAGTAATAAAAAGTGAAAATCACTGTTAATTTTGGGGAATAAAAAGTGATGTGCGTAAGCCAACACAGACAACCCGGTTATCAAAAAATAAACTAAAAAAAATTATATAAGTGGAGGAAAAGAAACAATAAAAAATGTTAATAAAAAGGTGAAAATCACTGTTAATTTTGGGGAATAAAAAGTGATGTGCGTAAACCAACACAGACAACCCGGTTATAAAAAATAAACTAAAAAAATTTGTATAAGTGGAGGAAAAGAAACAATAAAAAATGTTAATAAAAAGTGGAGCGAGAAATTAATCATGGTGCGCATAAGTTGTCCCGGACACCACGATTAGAAGAAAATATTTAAAAAAGAAAAAACGTTCAAGAAGAAAAAAACATTTAAGAAGGTAAAAAAAACGTAAAAAAAAAGAAATTAGTTAAAAAAAAGGTAAAAAAACGTTTTAAGAAAAAAAAAATATTTTTTTTAAAAAAAGGAAACACTGTTCAAATCCACAGTGTTTCCGCGTTATGGTTTAGCTGTATACAAATTATAAATAATGCAAATAATAAGATATTAAAAATCCAAAACCTTTTTTGTCGCCGGGAGATTCGAACTCCAGTCTACTTTACAGACGCGCGTGGTTTAACCACTCACCCGAAGCCATGTCTTTGTTCTATCTTGGTACACAAATTATACTTATATTATTTTGTAATCTTACTATTCAAGTCCACAGTTATCTGAGTCTACATAAACAGTGATCCATGCTACAGTATAACAGTGATCTGTTTTAGCTTTATAGATAAGAAAAAAAAATGAATTCGGGGATTAATTATAATGCGCTTAAGCTATTCCGGACACCCCAATAAAAAAAATATTTGATGGAAAAAAATGAAAAACAAAATCAGTAAAAATATGAAAAAAAACTATAAAAAAATATAATTTGAGGATTAATTGTGGTGTGTTTAAGTTAACCCAAACACCTCTATTATAAAAAAATAAAATAAAATTATATATAAGTAGAAAAAAAATATAACCAGAAAAAAAAATATTTCAACACCTAACAATAATTAGAAAAAAAAGGAGCGAAAAAAAGAAAAAAAATATCAAACAGTAATAAAAAATGAAAATCACTGTTAATTTTGGGGGATAAAAAGTGATGTGCGTAAGCCAACAAAGACAACCCGGTTATCAAAAAATAAACTAAAAAAAATTATATAAGTGGAGGAAAAGAAACAATAAAAAATGTTAATAAAAAGGTGAAAATCACTGTTAATTTTGGGGAATAAAAAGTGATGTGCGTAAACCAACACAGACAACCCGGTTATCAAAAAATAAACTAAAAAAAATTGTATAAGTGGAGGAAAAGAAACAATAAAAAATGTTAATAAAAAGTGGACGGAGAAATTAATCATGGTGCACATAAGCTGTCCCGGACACCACGGTTAAAAGAAAATATTTAAAAAGGAAAAACGTTCAAGAAGAAAAAAACATTTAAGAAGGTAAAAAAAACGTAAAAAAAAAGAAATTAGTTAAAAAAAAGAAGGTAAAAAAACGTTTTAAAAAAAATCATTTAAAAAAAAAGTTAAAAAAACGTTTTAAAAAAAAATCATTAATTTTTTTTTTTTTTAAATCTTTTAATTTTTTTTTAAAAATAAGTTAAAAAAACATTTTAAGAAAAAAAAATCATTTTTAAAAAAAAAAGAAAAAAAAAGGAAACACTGTTCAAATTCACAGTGTTTCCGCGTTATGGTTTAGCTGCAGGTATAATAATAAATATAATGGGCACTACATTTTACGCTCTTTTGTTTAATAACAGCGCGTGAAGACAAATATCAAATCCCAAAGCAACGAATTTGATCGCAAAGGGCCTTAAACCCTTACACGCACTACATTTTCTACAGCAGATCAATGTGTCAAGCACTTCAGACGCTCTTCCACACGCGTGGAATCCAACAAACCAAAAAATTCGCACACACTTAATCTCATCAAAATAGTATGTTCCATTGGTCAAATCACCGATCAGGCAACCCCGACGAAAAACCAGCACAATTTCAATTAAAACCCCCCGACACAACTCCAAGATGAGGTTGATTTTATCGTACATCTAACCACACCCAATAAAGCGCCCCTCTTCTCTACCCCCCCCCCGCATCCTGTTTGCTGTGTACTGTCATTTCCTCTCTCCCCCCGAAAACCTTTCCATTTGCATATAATCTATTTCTAGGGTTTTCAAGCGTCTAAAAAACGGAAGAAATTGCATCGCTTTCTTTGTCATGATGAAATTGAATTCCACAATCCAATGTTTCCATTTATATTCAATTCCGAAATCCACAAATCCTAATTTCTAATTCTAATGTCTTTCACGACCAGTGAATGGCTCGATTTCAGTTCATTTTCACCTTTATACCCATTTTAATTACAATAATAACCCTAACCACAAACCCTAGAGTTCTCTGTTTGGATTCGGAACCGGATTCCTTTTCGATAATTGATTACGATTCCAATCTCATATTCCACCAAGACTACTCGCCACCAGCACCACCTCCACCGCCTCCGCATCCACCGTCGGCATCTTGCACTGACGATCTCGGAGGCATCGGCTCGATTGATACCGTATGCCAAATAGTTGCTGATGTGAACCTCACTCGTGACGTGTACATAGAAGGGAAAGGAGATTTTAATATCCATCCTGGTGTGAGGTTTCATTGCCCTAATTTTGGATGTTCAATAACGATAAATATCTCAGGGAATTTCAATATATCAGTTAATTCGTCTATTGTGACCGGAACTTTTGAGCTTGTGGCGAATAACGCTAGTTTTTTAAACGGTTCGGTTGTGAATACGACGGGATTAGCTGGAGATCCTCCCCCACAAACGAGTGGAACACCACAAGGCTTAGAAGGGGCTGGCGGAGGGCATGGAGGGAGAGGGGCATGTTGTTTGTTGGATAAAGAGAAGTTGCCGGAGGATATCTGGGGAGGGGATGCGTATTCGTGGTCAAGTCTGCAGGACCCATGGAGTTATGGGAGTAAAGGAGGAAGTACGAGTAAGGAAGTGGATTATGGAGGGGCAGGAGGCGGGAGAGTGAAAATGAAAGTGATGGAGTATTTGGTTGTGGATGGAGCTATATTGGCTGATGGTGGCTGTGGGGGTGTCAAGGGAGGTGGTGGTTCGGGTGGGAGCATACTTTTGAAGGCTTATAAAATGTAATTTACTTGCTTACCAACTACATTCATTACTTTGTTTTGTGTTAGATTTATTGTTATGATTCTGTTTTATTTTGGGATGATATAGGGTTTTAAATTGGGTAATTGGAAAATTTTGGTGGGTGGAATTGGTTTTGATAGGGTTTTAAATTGGAGTTTTATGGATTTAAATTTTGGAAAACAATAAATGAAAGGATTGATCAATGAAAAGCTTGTTGGAAAAGCCTTGTGCAATAATGTAGATTTCTTAATTTGAAATTATTTAGTTTTGGTTGCCGAGGAGATTAGGGTTTAATGGTTTAAGAATTTGGAAATAATTAATGGAGATCAGTTCATGGACAGCTGATGGACGGCTGGTGAAAGAGTTTTGGGAAAGTAAGTTGTAATGAAGGTAATGGTGTTTAACATGAGCCTTTTCATGGAAATATCAAGAGTTTTTTAATGTTTTAGTTATCCTACTCATTTATGCAATATAAGATGTAGCATCAGCTCTGAAGGGTAAATGTGAATCAATGGCTGTGGAAGACCATTTTTACCATAAAATGAGACCTAACTTATTGCTTTAATTAAACATTTTGTGTTAAATGAAGGGAAAACCTGCTGATTTCCTTTCATAGATGTCCTTTCTTTATCAACTACTTGAAAGAATTCAGTGAATGTTTGTCATTTAGTGGCCTTGCATGGTCTACTGACTTTCAGTGTTTAGCTATTTTGTGGCTCTGCTTAGTTGATTCTGAAGTGATTTTAGCAAAATAGTGGATGCTGTTTTGTGCTTTCTCAATCAACTGCCAGTATATTCGTGACTTATGCATTGGGATGGCATGGATAGTCAGTTAGTTTACTTATCCATACCTGCCCTTAGCTATGATGCTTGTATGGAGAATGAGACTCAAAATTCCTGCTTGTCAAATGCATTTACAATTTATGTGCTGGTTGAGAGGGAGCTAACTATACAAGAGTTTGATAACCAAGACCATCAGATGTACATATATACTTTTTATCTTTATGTGTCTCTTTATTCATGAATGTTGTGTAACTTACAAGAATATCTGCATGTGTGTGAGCATGCATGCATGCACGGGGACTAAGTTTGAGAGATTGACTTATTTAATACCGTATTATCCATGTATCATGGTAGACTCAGCTGCAGTTACAATGGTGACCATGTCTTTCTCCACTTGCATTTTCTGCATTCATGGTATCACCATTGGGTTTTAATGTCTCTATGATTTATCTCTATTTGAAGAGCAGGACTGGAGGTGGCAGCATAAGCGCTTGTGGAGGTAATGGTTTTGCTGGTGGCGGTGGTGGAAGAGTTTCAGTTGACATTTACAGTAGGCATGACGACCCTCAAATTTTTGTGCATGGTGAGATCCCTCATACTCCCTTGTCATGTATAGATTTTTATTGTGAAATCTTGTGAACAAACTTGTCTGAATAGTTGTTCTTGGTTTTAGTTGCCATTACTTATTGATGTCTTGAGTGGGTGCTTTCCTATTAGAGACTGGAATCTGTAAGTTTAACTAAAAGGAAGTTTGAACATTCATTCATGCTCATAGCATTTGCATTTTTTTCCTTTTCTATTACGGGAATTATGTCAAAAGTTCCTTTAAAGTGGTCTTGGAGGTAGGAATCTGCATTTGGGGTTTCTTTTCTTTTCATTTATATATATTATCAATCAACGGAAGTGATGCCTTGAAACAACAATGGACTTGAGTATTCTGGCATAATTAGAGAAGGAAAAATAGTACTTCCTGGACAAAACATTCCACATCACTTTTGTAGATGTTGGACAATTATGTTGATTGTTCTGTGTTGCACACATTAATCTGAAGCACAGAACATGTTGCTCTCTTTGTCATTGTATGTCTTTGTTACTTTCAGTGACATTGCTCATTGTCTCCTCATCTTGGTCTCCCCTTATCATCTGCTTTTCAATGTGTATATTCTAAACAACACTTGTATTTTTCCATTCACGACCTAACTGCTTACTAGAGGATGGAGCTTTTTGGTTCGAGAAATTATTCTTCACTAGAGGATGGAGCATTGTACTAGGTTTATTATTTTGTTTCTCTCCTGGCCTTGTACTTTTGTTGCTCCAAATATTTTCCAAAATCTATATTTTGAGCTCATTTTTGCTGGGATATAATTATTGGGGTGTGATTACTAGCTGTGTATCAGATGACTTTAAAAAGTGTGACAATGTGAATTGTTAGGAGAATTTATCCTATTAAGTATTCAATTTTACTTCTCAATTTGCAAGTACTGTAACTGTATGCCTTGTTGTTATGTTTGTAGGAGGGAATAGTCTTGGTTGTCCAAAAAATGCAGGTGGTGCTGGAACTTTATATGATGCTGTTGCCCGGAGCCTTACTGTGAGCAATCACAATATGTCAACAGATACAGATACACTTCTTTTGGAGTTTCCTTATCAGCCTCTCTGGACAAATGTTTATGTTCGAAATTATGCCAGGGCTACTGTTCCATTGCTCTGGAGTCGTGTCCAGGTTGTTGAAATTCGAGTTTCTTTTTAGCTTCTTTATGTGTATGAAAATATGTTAGCCTTGGGAAAAGTTTAAGATTTTTTTTAAGGGGTTGTTTGTCTCATTTAATGGAAATGAATTGAGTGCAGAAATGGGAACAATATTAAGTGCAGAAACATGAATGATCTGAAATTGCAAAGATTAAGAAACTTTATTTTTGAGGGTAGGTGGTGATCACATTTAAAGGAAAAGAATAGAGGGCAGATATAAAAAAGTATCTGAAGTTCTGGTTTTAGAAGGTGCAATACTTTGTGTCCCATGCACTAGGCAGGAAAGATGAATTCTTACTAAAAACTATACAAGCATGCATGCAGGTCCAGACATTAACCAATTCCTGCATAAGATACAAACATGCATATATCATATACTTCAGCAAACTTTTTTGGTCCATTTGTCCCATTGTTTGTCAGTTTTCAGCTTTGCAACATCATTCTGGCACAGCTATTCTGAAAATTCTTAAAATTTACTTGATGAGAATGCTGAAAAGCATAGAACAATGGTGTTTCTGGACAGTTACAGGAATTCCCACATTGAGAGGCTCGTTTCCATGGTTTATATGTCTATTGTATTCTTGTACACCTGTCTATATAAGACAGCTTGCACTCACTGTACGATCGTTGGAGCTCTAGGTGAAGCTTTTTTATATTTCATTCGTTGTGTCTATATAAGATAGTTTGTACTGGCTCTTGGATCTGTTGGAGCTCTATGCGAGGCTTTTGATATTTTCTCTTTGGCCTACCTTAGAATTTTGAGACAGTGGATATATGGCATCAGCTCTCAAAGGGGAGGATATATCTTTTGTTGAACTCTTCTGTTATCTTGGTTGTCCATATCTTTTCTTGACACAATCATTTGCATTTGGATTTTTTATAAGATGCCAGGTATTTTTTTGTTGATATAATTGCATTCTAAGCTAATCCTGGTGAATATGTAGGTTCAGGGACAAATAAGTCTGTTATGCAGTGGAGTCCTAAGCTTTGGGCTAGCTCATTATGCTTTGTCAGAGTTTGAATTATTTGCGGAAGAGCTATTGATGAGTGACTCTGTAATCAAGGTAAGTCACAACTATACATAGATTGAGTATATGCATCGATGACTTCATGAATGAAGCAAAAACCCACACTTACTGCTGTGCCAGCATTGAGGAAAACCCACAACTATACATTGATTGTGTATGTGCATTTCTTTGGTTTCTCTTACAGGAAACAAGGAGAGCATATAGGGTAACGTAGAAAGAATAAGTAAAAAATGAACTGCCATCAATTCTCAATTATCAGTCAACAAAATCCTCTATTCCACAACACAAAATATGGTTCCTCATACAGAAGCTCCCCCAAAATCTCTGTTGGACCATCACAATTAGGGAGTGAAGTCCCGACAATGGAACTTGTAATTAATACAAAATACAAAATGATTTAAGAAAACTAGATGTCTTGGGGAAAAATAAAAAAAACATAGAATAAGATCTTGAGAAAAATAAATTCTATAGCTTTCATTAAAAGGTAGTTTGTTTGAAATCTTCAATTGCCCTTGCATCATTCTCTCTTTGTTTTTCTAAACTTGATCAAGTTTTGAAATGTTCAAGCAGTACAAAAGCTTCCATTCTTCTGCCAATAGCTTGAAGTTACATCCTCGATCCCAACTTGTTTTATTCTTCTCATCTTCAATTGCATTATTAAATGTGTACAGAACATGCTATGGTGTCTAATGGACCTCCAGGAACCCTAGTATACCAAATCTAAACTGGAAATAAAATAAATTCTAATTCATAAAGCTCCCAAGCAACCCTAAATTCATCATAACCTGAAGTAACTAGTTTCTCTAAATAAGAAACATATTGTAGCCTCAAGAAAAATTGCTTTCAAATTTCTGTCAAATTTTTTGAGAGCTGAAATTGCTTCTGCATCAATCTTGAAGATTTTGTCACTTCTCAGCTTGTCCATGCCTCAGCAAGAATAGCCTTCAAATTCTGTTGAATTTGTTTGAGTGCTGCAATTGCTTCTCCAACACTGCATCAGTCTTCTCAGCTTGTCTATGTTATTGTGAAATTGACCCATCATTCTATTCCCCTTTTACAGGCCCTTGCCTTGCATAATTATGCCTTTGTATGCATATTTTACTGTCTATGTATGGAAACATCTACATTTTCTGTACCATTTTAGGCTTTGAACACATTTGTTAATCTTCTATAAAAACTATAACTTGAAAATCATCTCTAGTGTTATTCTAACCTTTTTAATATACCTTTTTCTTCATTTCTAGTGAAATTATGGTTTTTAAAATCACCACTCCTAGTCTGACAGAATTTTTCTTTTTCATGTGTCAACGAGAATTGTATGTTTCTGCTTATATCCATGTATACCATTTTTTATTTGTGCTTGTATGTAATATGATATTAATGTGCATGATCATTTGTTTTCACACATCAGGTATATGGGGCTCTACGAATGAGTGTAAAAATGTTCTTAATGTGGAATTCCAAAATGATTATAGATGGTGGTGAAGATGTAACTGTTGCAACTTCTTATCTTGAGGCTAGTAATCTAGTTGTTCTTAAGGTACTTTCTCATTGTGACTATGACATATTACTTGTGCTGTGTTTGCAAATGATATGCCAATCCTTTTTGTAAAACAGGAATCATCTGTCATACATTCTAATGCCAATCTGGGGGTTCATGGTCAAGGTCTTTTGAACTTGTCTGGATCAGGCAATTGGATTGAAGCTCAACGTTTGGTTCTATCACTTTTTTATAGTATTCATGTAAGCCGTGTTTTATGATAACAGTAATAATTAGTTGTATTGATGGCTTATAAGTTCACTCTGCTTGTTGGTTACTTAGTGGTCCAATATCTTTTTTTTTTTGTTGAAGAAAACTCTGATTCTAGCACGTTGAAGAAGTTATCTTTTCTCAGTTTTATTGTAATTTTTTTGCCCGCTGAATTGGTTTGCAGTGCTTGAAAAGTGTTTCCACTGTTTCATCTGTCCTAAGCAGTCATGGCTGCTGGGATGAGATATATTTTTATTAGGTGCAGTTAATGTGTACTTCATTAATTCTTAATAGCACATGCCTTTTCGGATGTTCAATATTTTTGTCAATTTTTAAAAGTCAACAAAATTGGTTTTTTTTCCAATAATATCCCATAGCCTTTATTGTATTTTAAAATGAACTCTCGATTTGAATATTCAAGTGAACCAGGGTGAGCTTTGGAAAGTTTGTATCAATGTATTTATTGCAATCTTCCTAAAACATTCTGCTCTCGCCAAGTATTTTTCTGAGGGACTGTGGGATGGAGTATATCTTTTGTGAGAGCTATCGTGGCAAACAATCAAGTCTTTCTTTTTTTCCTTGTTCTACTGATAATAATGTTGTTGTAGCCTGGTTTTAATCCTGGAAACCTTTGTTGTGCAATGTTTGTCTACCAGCCAGCCTGGTCGAGACACACATGACCAGTTTGTGTTCTTATTATTGATGACTAATTATGCATTTTTAATTTTCTCAAGGTTGCACCTGGATCTATGTTGCGTGGTCCTGTGGAGAATGCAACAAGTGATGCAATGTAAGTCCATATTTTGTTGGATCTTTTCCCCTCTCTGATTTATGTTTGAACTTACAGAGTTTTGTGGTTTTACTTCTGTAGTACTCCAAGGCTCCATTGCCAACTTGAGGAGTGCCCTGCAGAACTATTTCATCCTCCTGAAGATTGCAATGTGAACTCATCTCTTTCTTTTACCCTTCAGGTGATCCTTGAATAGAAGTTGCATGTTGTAAGGTTTGAAATTTACTCATTCCAGCATATGTAACTTCACCCTCCCATATATTTCAGATATGCCGAGTGGAGGATATTACAGTGGAGGGACATATAGAAGGATCTGTTGTCCATTTTAATCACGCAAGAACAATATCTGTTCCATCTTCTGGAACAATAAGTGCATCTGGCATGGGTAATACTCTCTCTTTTTCTTTGTACAAGATTCTTTAATGGACATTTGCCTACCTATTTCAGTATACACAGAATCTCCTCTCTCCCTCTCCTTCCTTGTTCCGCCTTTCCCTGCACACACAATAGATTAATTGAATACCCTTTCACAAACATGCATGCCCACATTTTTTAAGCTGAATTTTTGACTGGCAAGAAGACTTTTGAGCTCATTTGTTGTGTTTGAATAAAGATAGGAGAAGTTTGTGTTCACATTGAAGAATCATACTTGCAGGTTGCACTGGTGGAGTGGGTAGAGGTAATGGTTTAAGCAATGGGATTAGCAGTGGTGGTGGCCATGGTGGCAAAGGTGGGTCTGCATGTTACAATGGTAACTGTGTTGAGGGTGGTGTTTCATATGGTGATGCAGAGCTACCTTGTGAACTTGGTAGTGGAAGTGGAGAGGAAAACTCTTCTGGTTCTACTGCAGGTGGTGGCATTATAGGTAAGTTTGTGCTTTGGATCAATTTATCAGCTAACAACTTTCAGCTTTGTTTTGACATCCATATGATGTTGTATTATCTTTCATCCTTGTCATTCAAAAATGGTCACCTTCTGCATGATATATGGTAAGGGATCTTTCTCAACAGAGTGATATTTGGATTACCTCTATCCTGGATATATTAAAAGCAATAATATTTGTGCATTCACGTTGGCTACTTTTAACATATTTGAGTTACCCATTTGCATTTTAAGGAAGTTGGTCGTGTTTGTGTTCCTTTGCTATTTTACCTTCAAACCGGCTCACTTATATTCATTTGGTCTACCTGTCTGGTCAGTGATGGGTTCATTGGAGCATCCCTTGTCAAGTTTGTCTATTGAAGGTTCAGTCAGAGCTGATGGTGAAAGTTTTAAAGGAATCGTTTTCATGAATGGTACTGCTGGAGGTCCTGGTGGCGGCTCTGGAGGAACTATTCTTATGTTCTTGCATGCTCTAGATGTTGGTGAGTATGCTGTACTTTCGAGTGTTGGGGGATATGGTAGTCCAAAGGGTGGTGGTGGAGGTGGTGGTGGAAGAGTTCACTTCCATTGGTCAGATGTTCCAACTGGGGACATGTACCAGCCCATTGCTCGTGTAAATGGAAGCATCCACACTTGGTTTGTATTCTATCTGATCTATTTAAACACTGCATTTTCTGGTGGTGCCGGATAATTCTGATCCACAAGGTTTTATTTTTCCAAGAAATATTGGAAAACCCAGTGATAATATATATTGATTATCGAATTCATTCCATATTTTGATCATTAGATTTGCCTGATGTTTGAAATTAATTTGTTCTTAATATTAATTTTTCAAGAAGCTGTTGGAAAAAAAATAGTTTGTTCAGTCGCAGAAGCTATTTATCACGAGTTTTTGTGAAGTGTAGAAGCCATTTTGAAGGAAAGACAAATGTTAAAGACAAGGATTCAGTGTCTGAAACCACAGGAATTTAAAGACTAACAATGATGCTAAATAGTTTGGTTATTGAATGGTCAAATAAACGATAATTATGAATTTAAGATATTTAATATGAGCTACTTGATATGAGATGTTGAGTGATTGGCTGTATAATTGTGTGGATGCTGCCCACCTTCTGTCTCAACATAGCTAAAACACCAGCCAAGATGGCAAGGGACTATATTGTTCACTGATTATATGAACATATAGTGGGGGATCTGCATACTCACACAAACTTATAGGAAGATATAGTGGGGACTCTGCATGCACTTGCATAAATTAGGCAAGGCTGACAAATAGATCTTCTATATCATATGCTGAACTCATTACTGAGAAAGCTGTAATGATCTTCCTAAAACATTGCTCATTAATGGTTCTGTTAATATTATATTTCAGGCATTGAACAAATGGAAGCTATAAATTGCTGTGTGAGAAAGTATTAGATTATCTTTTCCATATACTTCTTGACTCTTCCCAAAGATCGCAAATACCAAACATATTCACCTTTCTCTCAACCCATCACAAACAGATTTTTGTCATTTGGATTGAGTTCTTGGAGGGACTGAATCCTTTACTAAACGCAGTCTGCCCTCTGCACCTTTAGCATTTGTGAATGTATAATCTATCTTGTACTATGGATGTTAATTTTAACTGGTCTTGATCTGATCGGGTTGCATTCTTCATTGCAGGGGAGGTCTGGGAAGAGATGATGGTCATGCTGGGGAAAATGGAACAGTGACAGGGAAAGCTTGCCCAAAGGGACTGTATGGAATATTTTGTGAGGTAGTGTCATGATTTCTTGATTTTGTGATTTCATCTGCGCATGTTTTTTCTTGAGTTAATTATTCCAGGTGGCATGTCTTATGTTGAGAGCATATGCATGGTTGTTAGGAATTATAATCTCGCTATCATTGAATATGATTGTATTTGAGAATATAATGTGATGCTCAATGTCATTTGATTTATTGCAAGGTAAAGAATTGAAGGTGAATTGCTAGCAGCATAATTTTTACAACAGCAATTGTTTAGGGGGTAAAACTAATGTCTTAAGGATGTTCCAAGTGTTAGCAAGTTAAACAGTACATCTTGACTGGCAATAGGGAGAAAAAGATTGAGAATGTTTCTTTCCACCCCCCACCCCCATCTCCCTTCAATCTATGTATGCTAAAACCATACGAGGGACAAGTGTGGAAATGGTTGAATTTTATTTCTTTTTCATTCAGTTTGTGCTAAACTAAAACTATTTTGTAACTTTGTGAATTGTGAATCCTTTTAGGCCATATAAATGTGAAATGCAATCATCCAATCAGAAATAAGGTACTGGTTTCATGAAAAGTGGTATTAGGTTCTTAGGGAGTTCTGATATGATAATCCTTTGGTGATGGTTTCAGACATCTTGCTTAAAATAATTATTAACTTCATTAAAGCTTTAGTCACAACATCATCTTTTCTTCAGTCTTCATTTTCTCCATTTTTCTGTACTTCAGGAATGTCCAGTTGGCACATATAAGAATGTAACTGGATCCAATAGAGTGCTTTGCCAATCGTGCCCTGCTGATGATCTTCCACGTCGTGCTGCTTATATTGCTGTTCGAGGTATTTAAAGTTGGGAGTTCTTAAGCATGTTGCCTGATCTAAAACCACATACTGGGATAGCTGGCTGCCTGAAACTTGTACACTTTCATTGTAAAATTTAATCTTTGAAATTTTACCACCTCAAAAATTCATCTTTATATGCAAAGGAGATACTAGATCACACAAACTTTTTTATTCTATGTCAAAGTAATGAACGTCTGCTAAAGTTGAATTATCTTGAGATGGACAAGGGGAGGGGTTGCAGAGGTACGGGGATGCAAGCAAATAATTTGGAGGGAGGGGGTCGCAGATGTATGGGGATGCTTGCTCTCACACACACGATGCTGGAAGACACCATGCATTATACATGTGTTTGTAATCCTAAACAGTGCAAATTCTTACTTTGTCCACTTTACCAGGTGGTATTGCTGAAACTCCATGTCCTTACAAATGTGTTTCGGAGAGATTTCACATGCCACGTTGCTATACAGCCCTTGAAGAGTTGATTTACACGTTTGGTGGGCCATGGCTGTTCTGTCTTCTTCTTTTGGGGGTCCTCATCCTCTTAGCGCTGGTGCTCAGCGTTGCTCGGATGAAATTTGTTGGGGTGGATGAATTACCTGGTCCAGCTCCCACTCAACATGGCTCTCAGATAGATCATTCCTTTCCCTTCCTAGAGTCATTAAATGAGGTTTCTCCATGTCTCAGCATGTTGATTTCTGTTTATTTAAAAGTTGTATTTAGAACCCAGCTTAGGACTTGGATACACCCTTCTCTTGATCTTTATATATATAGAAGAATTTGAAGGGAGGGCTGCACTAGTTTATGTATAGATTGACAAGTTGCGTATCACTTTTCAGGTTTTGGAAACAAATAGAGCTGAGGAGTCTCAGAGTCATGTGCACAGAATGTATTTTATGGGCCGTAATACTTTCAGTGAGCCTTGGCATCTTCCCCATACCCCTCCTGAGCAAATAAAAGAGATTGTGTAAGTAAATTCTCATACTGTTTTTTACAGGAATGGCTCAAATTCTTCTGCCTAACTTTGGGGTTTTGATACCAATTATCATTGTAAAGCTATGTTTTCACCTTATTTATGCTGGTCTGTCAGATATGAGGGTGCATTCAATACATTTGTGGATGAGATTAATGGTATAGCTGCTTATCAATGGTGGGAAGGTGCAATTTACAGTATAGTTTCTATTCTTGCATACCCCCTTGCATGGTCATGGCAGCAATGGAGACGGAGAATTAAATTGCAAAGACTGCGAGAGTTTGTTCGATCAGAGTACGACCATGCTTGCTTGCGCTCTTGCCGTTCACGGGCTCTCTATGAAGGGCTTAAGGTTTGTTTGTGTGGTGATTTTCTTTGCCCGTTCACATCACATTTTTTCTATTCCTTTTCCCTTCAAAATGTGCATGTCATGTGGCTTACTTTTGGTTCTATTGGTTTCAAATTTTGTTGCACATACATTAAAAATTTAGCCATTTATTGCTATTGTACATTTTGGTTTGAATATTATTTCAAGTGAATGGAGAAGGTGATATGTATTTTTTGTGTATCAATTTGATTTTTTCTTTAAAGGATTTAAAACATGCTTTACGTTCCTACAAAAGCCTAAGACCTCGTGTAAATGGATCATAAATATTTGGCTCAAATATGGTCTTTGCTCTCTAGGTAGCAGCAACTTCTGATTTAATGCTCGCATACTTGGATTTCTACCTTGGTGGAGATGAGAAGAGAACTGATATTCCTGCTCGCTTACATCAAAGATTTCCAATGTCTATACTTTTTGGAGGTGATGGAAGTTACATGGCTCCTTTTTCAATTCAAAGTGACAATATTCTTACCAGCCTCATGAGCCAGGTTTGACATCTGCTTCCAAGAACTCAAAGCTAGCAAGTTTGTCATTTACTTTCTTAAGGCTAGGGAGCTTAACCAACAGGTTGCAGTGTGTAGCTCAAATCTGATTTACCTTTTACCTTATGGCTTGCAGATAGTCCCTCCTACCACTTGGTATCGAATGGTTGCTGGTTTGAATGCACAACTGCGCTTGGTTTGTCGTGGGCGGCTAATAGTAACTTTTCGACCTGTCCTTAGATGGCTTGAAACTCATGCCAATCCAGCTTTGAGAAACCATGGAGTACATGTTGATCTTGCATGGTTTCAGGCTACTACTTCTGGTCATTGCCAGTATGGACTTTTGGTTTATGCTGTTGAAGAAGAAAGTGAACATACATCTGTTGAAGGCATTGATGGTGCAATAAAAAGTGAAGAAGACTCACGGTAATTGTTTATTATTTTTAACTGGGGTATAATTTCCATTTATCTGATTAGCCTCCTGAATTTTTAGCCTGATAACCTGTCGATATTAGGAGCCAACTAGTCTGTGTTCACTATGGAAGTTTGTGTCAATCAGGGTGTATAATTCGGGCTGTCCTTATTCTGAATCACTGCAAGTGTGGAAGTGGTGACTTTGTGGCAATTTTTCAAGTTTCATAAAAAAACAACAAACTAATTTGTGTGTTGTGACGAGCAGATTAGAGTATGCGGTAGTAGAAAATTTAAACATGCACTCATTGCAGGGGCAGTAATGAACATGCATGGAATATGAGGTTGTATGACATATACCTTTGTGGTTTTCTATGCTGGTACATGTTAATTAAATAATGTATTGACCTTTATTGTGAACTTTCAGCAGATTCTAGAGAGAATAGTTGTAATGTGCACATATTTGCAGTTATTTTTATATGGTTATATCCATGCATTTAATTTTGAATGTCATTTGACTTGGCTTTTCCCATCCTCTTGGTTAGTGACGTGAAGAGCACAAACCAAGTAAATCCATCTGATCATTGGAGAGAAGAGATGCTTGTATCCCAAGCCCACAGAAGCAGGGACAGCTACATGCGGCGAAGAAGGATTTATGGGGGGATTATAGATACTAACAGCTTAAGAATGCTGGAAGAGAGGAGGGATTTATTTTACCTCATCTCTTTCATAGTTCATAACACTAAACCTGTTGGCCATCAGGTAGCTTTTGTATCGATGAGCTCTGTACATATTCATTATCTTGTTAATTTTACCAGCAATTCAACTTCATCTATGCTTGTTCTTGTCTTCCTGCAGGATCTTGTTGGTTTGGTCATCTCTATGCTTCTTTTAGGAGATTTTAGCTTAGTGTTGCTTACTTTACTCCAGCTGTATTCAATTTCATTGGTGGGTGTCTTTCTGGTTTTGTTTATTTTACCTCTTGGCATTCTTATGCCTTTTCCTGTGGGAATCAATGCTTTATTCAGTCATGGACCTAGGCGATCTGCAGGCCTTGCACGGATCTATGCTTTGTGGATTGTTATATCCTTGATTAATGTTGTAAGTTGCCATATCTATGCACTTGGTCAGACTTTATTCTTTCATCATATGAGCAACCCGACATAATGTTTGCTGCTACTAGTTCTTCAGTTGCTGAAAATGTGCTTTGTTTTTCATCTTCTGTGAACAGGATAAATCCCTTGACCTTTTCTTTGATTTTATGCCAGGTGGTTGCTTTCATTTGTGGATATATTCACTACAACAGTCAATCATCCTCGAGTATGAAGCTCCCCTTTCAGACATGGAGTATTAGCATGTAAGTTGATTCTATAACTTTCAGAAAGTTAAGTTGATTGGCAAGTTGGAGTGAGAGAGGACTAATATCACGGTTCCGCACCTGTTTTTCTGTGGCGGTTGTGCTGCAGGGATGAAAGTGAATGGTGGATTTTTCCAGCTGGACTGGTTGTGTGTAAAATCTTACAGTCTCAACTTATTAATTGGCACGTTGCAAACCTGGAGATTCAAGACCGCTCACTGTATAGTAACGACATTGAGCTATTCTGGCAGTCATGACGATATGTCAAAGACATATTCCACGTTGACAATGAAGGTCCCTTTTCTTCTCCTCCTTTTGTATGCTTTTTGAGAGCACTAGGCAAATGGTTGACACAGATGTAGGAATAGAAAATAGAAAAATAAAAATATATATGTATTTTGGAATATAAACAGTGTGAACACTCGTAATTTATTTTGGAATGTAGCTGCTTTCTCTCGTCCTTTTGCCGTATAGAGTTCAATGTAAATATGAAGGGGTATTAATGTATTCAGTTTGTAAATGTGCTGATCTTTAATACCATAATTAAATTGTTAAAAGGAGATTGACAAAAATTAACTAGTCCGATAAAATTCCGTTTTCACCATATCCTCTTTGCTTTTTAAGCAGCCAGTGTGCGTTTTTTCTCTCGTCTTTCGTAGGAGAGGACCAGTGTCTAGAATCTCGGTTTATATATATATATATATATATATATATATAGTATTTGTGCTTTTAAAATCTCTGACCACCATGAGATCTGAACGATTAATACTGGTTTTTTATTCCTTTAAATTTAAAAAGCTAAAAAATACATTAGAAAAATATATTAAAAAGAGCAGGTAGAAGAGAGATAATCTGGGTCAACAGTGCCAACAAATGAAAGCTCCTATAATAAGAAATTAGTAGATATAAAAATTAATAGTTCCATCAATAAGTTAGGGATGTAGATAGGCCGTTAAATAATTAGATTTGTATTTAGATGGTCGAGGGGGATATTTTTCATCATGTGACTTGCCTAGCTTGTCCAATAAAAAGGTGATCATCATCCACCCATTTCTTATTGGGCTGTAGTCCAGCCGAGGACTTCATTTCAAACCTAAATCTCTTTTTTTTTCCTTCCAAATATTCTTATGTTTTTGAAATAATTTTTATAAGTGCAAGTATATTACATATTTTACTTTTTTCATTCCATCATATAAAATGATAGAAATGAACTAAACAAAATAATAAATGTCATTGAAAGGAGAAAAACTATATATTAAAAATAAAAACAATGCATGAGAAAAGTGTTAGGTTTGATATTATGTGGCTGTTTGGGACAGCGTTTCAAACGTCGTTTCTAAAAAATTCAATTTTTTTTCATTTTAAATGAATATATTTTGGTGTTTTTAGATCATTTTGATGTGCTGATGTCAAAAATGATTTTTAAAAAATAAAAAAAACATCATTTTGATGTATTTCAGCACGAAAAACACTTTGAAAAGCTACCGCAACCGCTCTCCCAAACAGGCCCTATATCTAAGGTATATGAAGATGAAGAAGTACTTGGTTCCTAAGAGGTTTTATAAAATAAAGAAAATTATATGGTATTATTTTGTAATTTACATAAAAAATAAAAGAAACATTTAATTAAATTCATAGTTTATTAATATTTTTAAATTTATATTAACTAACTAAATATTTTTAAATTCTAATATTTAATCTAGCCAAAACATCAATTGCATCACATAAACAAAAAGTTTAAAAGAGTTAAACCTCTTAACTAGAAATCGAAATTGACCTTCCACATTACATTTGTAAGGCTCATTCATTATTTAAAAACAAACACTAGCTCTTACATCAAATGTATATAAATGGAGGGTCCATTCTAGATATAATAGGTAGTAAAGGGACTCAATACACCAAATAAACAATATATGGACTCAAGCAATCAAAGTAGTGTACTGCAAGGATGACAATGTAATTAGCCCAGATAAATCATGCTTGACAATGTAATTGGCTAGAACGTGCACTAGCCAATCAAAAGCACCAAAACATCCAACTCACCTTGTTTCTTCTTCTTCTTCGAAATAAAACAAAACGCTTCCTTAATTTCAGACCAAAAACCGCAAAAACACAGAAATCAGTTCAATTCAACAGGAGAAGAGAAGAGGAAGAAGGAAATATAGCTATAGCACTCCTACTACTTGTTTTAAAATAATAAGATTCTTCTTGTAAAAACGACATCAGAACAATGCATTCGTTCGGATACAGAGCGAACGCGTTGCTAACGTTCGCCCTCACTATACTGGCGTTAATGTGCGCCATCGCTTCTTTCTCCGACAACTTCAATTTTCCTTCTCCTTCTGCCGAAATCCAGGTTTCGTTCTTGTTCTGCTGATTTATTGTTGATTGGTGGATCTAATTCCAACTCTGAAATCATTTTTTCTTTCTATTTGGGGTTTTGTAGATAGTGGGATTCAATGGGTTTAAAAAGAAGCCACACGGAAACGATGAGGTAATTGATTCTTTCTTGACCTTTTTTTGAAGAGTTTGAACTGTATAAATTGATGGGATTAACAAAAAATTGCGCTTATTATTATTATTGTTGTTGTTATTATTATTATTATTATTATCTTGTTTAAAAAAAAATAGTAGATTTTTTTATTAAAAAAAGATTTACTGTTGCTAAATATCAAAAGCTACGTGGATTTTTAATAGGTCGATAATTTTTTTATGAGCAGGTTTCAAATTCTGGGTTTAATGAATTATTGTTTTTATTGAAGTAGCAAACTCTGTTCATATTTGGTTGTTGAATTTAGTTTTTAGTAATTCTATTGATATGTAGCTCAAGTGTATTTATTTATTTTTTAATATTATAAGAATTGTTCTTAGAGGTTTGCATTCTCCTTATTGGCTTGATCTTCTGTTTGTCAGTGTGCTCAGGTATAGTGTGCCTGACCGATTCCAATAACTAAAGATATATTGTCTTGGTTTTCACTATCCGAAAACCCTAATGTCAAAAGATTCACTTAGGCAGAGATTTCAGAAATTCCAATATGTCCAAAGATATATTGGATTTGGCCTGTTACTATACTGTCTTTTTTCTGCTTCAAGAAACTCATCAAAAGTTGATCACTTCTTTCATCATTCTAGAACTTTATTCATTGGTTGAATAAGTGCCAAAAACATACACTAGGGAATGTGGTGACCTTGTTTGTACCTATTAACCATTGAGTTAATATGGCTATGCATGTTCTTAAGATAGAAGGAATGTGGAATAACTTATTGAGTGATGTATGGAAGTTTGCAAGGTGGTGGAATTTCTTCTTCCAGAAGATTGCCCTGCTTGATAATGTTGATATTTCTTTCATACCGTTCATCTTAACTATTTTAAGATAATTCATGATGTCAAACCTTCTTCCATTTTTTATGCATTAGTGTAGATGCAGACACTTTATTCTGGATTATTTGATAAGCTAGCAATAATTCAACACTGATTGAACTGCCCATAATTTAATGCAGGTCAGCCTGATCATGAATATTACAGCTGATTTACAGTCACTGTTTACATGGAACACAAAGCAGGTACGAAATTTGAAATAGGAGTATATTTGGTTACCCTCGGTGATAGGTGCTGTAGTCTTTTCATTTCAGAGCTGTAAATATTTGACTCTCATGGAGAGGCAAGCCATCTGTCTGTTTCATGAGTGTGATCCGAGTAGCGAGTACATTTCATTTACTGAACCAATCGCTCTCTATTATAGTTTCCATGTTCTGACAAATTGGGTTTTGGATGCCCTGTGACAATTTGGAAATCCATTGTAAAAGTTCGTATGTTACATAGTTGGGACATTGCTGGGATGGATGACTTGAATTTTGAACTGACATTTTATAATTAATAAACAAATCTTTTTTATGCCTTGATCATGTGCACGATGGATTTTGAATTTATGGGGCACCTAAATGTATTGGTTGTTTACATTTTCTTGCCATTTATTGTTCAATTGTTATTCAAGTATATAATGATCACATAATAGCCAATTTGAACATGTATTAACAATGAACTTGTCATTTATTGCAGCTTTTCATATTTGTAGCAGCTGAATATGAAACCCCTCAGAATTCATTGAACCAGGTAACCTAGGTGCTTGAAATTAGAAGAATGTTGAATGTCTTTGGTGCTCATCTTTCACGTGTTGAACTTTAATTTTTTAAAATTTATGAGGCGTGGTTGGATCTGAATCAGTTTGCGTTTCAATTCTCCCTGTTATGTACAGGCACTAGACAAGCCTCTTGAGGCATCTGTATTTCATGTCCCCAAATGTCAGGGTCTACTGCATAAAACTATGTCCACTACTTAAATCTTTCTGAATGTCTTGTGATAGGTGTCTCTTTGGGACGCCATTATACTTGCCAAAGAGCATGCAAAGTTTTGGATTCAGACCAAGAACAAGTATCGTTTTGTCGATCAGGTACCATCCACATGAAGTGATTTCTTTTCATTTTATTGTGCGTTCACACCCACGAGCCCCCTCATGTGCTGCTACTGCTATGCTTCAGAACTAAACATTATTTTTCCTTGTGCAGGGAAGCAATCTTCGCGGTAAAGATTTCAATCTAACATTGCACTGGCATGTCATGCCTAAGACTGGCAAGATGTTTGCTGACAAATTAGTCATGTCTGGATTCCGCATACCCGAGGAGCATAGGTGAGGATAGGGCATCTTTAGTGTATGTTTTTGCTGTAATTTTAGCCATTAAATATGGGATGATAAAGGTCAGCTAAAGTAAGAAAACAAATGACGGGGAAAAAGTTCCATGATTGAGGTGGGAATGAGCATTTCAGAGAAATTTTAGTACTTGGGTTTATATTTTGGTCGTATTGGATTCTGTCTTTGGTTTTGGGTGTTTCCTGCTCCCCTTTTCTGTTAAGTGCGCCATAATCTCTGTGGGCTGTAGAGAGATCGCCAATCAATATCTTGTTTAAAGAATGCAGAAACCTGTGAACTCATTGCTAAAATGGAATCCACTAACTTTTGTAATTGATCAAACGAGTTGAACCATCAGAAATCAAAATCCAACATGTGAAGGATTGAAGCCCAGTAACCACCAGCTAGCTGAGTATTCCACCACTATATCGAATTCTTTCACTAAGTGCCCCTCTTTATGTTGTCTGCTAAAAATAATCTGACATTTGAGGTCTTTTTTCTTGCAAAAACATCTGTTTGTTCTTGTTTCACCTTTGCATCAGTTTAATAAATTCTCTTAAAATGGCCAACTATTTTAGTGAATAAGGGGAGTGTTGGTCTATTGGGTTTTACCAAGCTTCCATCAGGTGATATTTAGCTTCAATTCTTCGTTTTTATATGTATAATTTTATTTCTCAATTCAATTGTGATTTGGAATCTTTCTATAATAATAAGCATGAGTGCTCAAATCGAGACAAGAGGATAGAGTGATAGTTTGGAAGTGTAATAAATGTTGATTTTTTTATAAAAAAAAGTAGAGTACTTGCATATTTTTGGAAAGGGCCTCAAAAATGAGTTACATGCGGAATTAGCTCGTACATTTTCCTTTCATTTCTTCTATTTTCCTTTCTATAAAAGGTGTGTCACGAAGCAATTCTGACATGCATGGAATATTTCCTACGCCAAACAGTGTATAAAAGAAAAGTCAACCACTTTCCGGATCTCGTCATTGGTTGACTGCAGAATTCCTTGGAATGCTCCTTGCAATAGTGTCTAAGCCCACAAAAGAAGCTTCCTTGGAATGCTCATGTCAAGAATTTCAACTGTCTACAAGCTAAATAAAGGTTGACACCAGATGGCACGCAGGAACTGTCAAGACAAAAATTATAAGAGCTTCTCAGCAGAGAGGTGGCAGTCTCAAAGTTTTCATCTGAAACTTTCTTGATCACTATATTCTCGATTCTACTCCACACTGGGCTCTATTTTGTTTCAAGATTTTCCAACTGGGTAGTCCTCAAATGATTGACTCCATAACTCGTTTGTTTGAAGATCAATACAAAGCAAGTGGCTATTTTCCAAACCGCTATCTGATGAGCTAAGGGCCTCATTTTGGAGTCCAGATTGTACTTTTGCACAGCTGCTACTGGACAACTTGGGAATTTTGAAGCGTTTTCTAATCTTTTCATCCACTGCTTCAAGTGCCTCAGGATTGCCATTCCCCTCCAGTGATGCAATAAATCCATGAAGATATCTGAGACATGGTGATAAATTCTTAGACAGTTACAGGAAAGAAAAGAAAGTAAGCCCAGTCACACTAAGGAATACAAATCAAATGTCAAAAACACCCAAAAATTCATCAACATCTGTTATCTTGATATGAATCAGAATAGTGACTGACGTCTCAGGACTAAAATTTTATAATGCTGAATAATTAAAGAATAAGGACTGAAGAATTGATGGAAGAATTATGATTAATAGGTAATCCACCATACACAAAATTTTCAACAGAAGTTCTAGAAAGTAAGTAAAGCAGTCTGAGATTTTTCAGTGAGAGGATGGCAATTCGAAATTATGACAAAAGAGGAATCACAAAAGGCTGCTATAAGATATTTTGACAAGTAAATGCCTAAATCCGATAGTCCATTTCAAGAAGAATCGTTAACATTATTACAATGAAAGAAGCAAGAAGAAATTTACCCATAAAGATGAGTATGATATCTAAGGAAAATTCCAGGTACCCATATAAGCTGCTCTCTGAAATTTCCGGGCTGCTGATCTCAGGCAAACTTAATATCTGAGGCCATGAATTCCCCTGTTCCAGAAACAATGAGAACATCTTTTCCAGTTGCTGGCCAGAGCTGCCAGGAACGCCAGAACCAGCAGTCGCAGCTTCACCCCACGATAATATCTCCCCAGAGCTACTGGTACATGATCTTCAATGCTTAGTGGAAACTGGATTTAAATTGAAGTTATATTCAGAATGAATAGGCTCAAATAAATATAACGTAACAAGGAATGAAATCAGAAATTTAGACGAGCCTTGGAATTTCTATGGTTGATTATGTCCGGAAAATACTACTGGGTGGGCAGGAGAAACCATAAACAAGCACTGCAGTTGCGTGCAGACCCCTTGACAATAATTAAACAAGTCCTAACTGATCTTAGAATTCCATCTCCCACACTCTTAGCACATGAAAAGTGAATAAATAAATAAAAGTTGAAGTTGAAAGGTGGAAAGCGCTTCGACAGTAAAATTTAGAAGCATAGCCTAGTCTGTTAACAAAAGCATAAACTTTTTTTCTGACATACAATCTCAATTACAACTATCAATAATTAGTGAAGTTGTTTCCTAGATATGATGTGCTGACTAAAATGGAAGCAGTTATGGCTCTTGCTGGGCAATGTAAAAGAAAACAAAGTTTAAAAGGGTTGAACTTTTACCCTCTTATCTTCCCGTAGAGATAAAAATGCTTGATCAAGTGTACAAATGTCTCCCGTCACTTCCAACAATTTCAGATAGAACAACAAAAAATTCCAAATACAGGTATAAATTTCCAGAAAGTTTCTGGTAGGTTATCTTCAAGGGCCCTTTTGTTCCCCGAAAAACCTGGTGTTTTGCGCCTGACATCCAAATAGCAATAAACAAATGTAATGCGCACTATATAACTTCAACAGCAAGGCGAGCAACAACTTGAACACGTTACTTTGATACCACAAAGTGATGAAATGACCTGATGTTTTTGTGAAATGCATAAGGGAAATTTCAATGAGATAAGTTTAAGATTTAAAAGATAACATCTTTTCACATTTCCAAATCAATTTTACAAATGAAGTACTTCTTCCAAGACGAATGATTTTCACAAATTTTTTATGCAATTATTTCTGGTAAATCAAGAAAGCCTGGAGTATGAACCTTGGGATAGCAGTGAGACCATATTCTTTGCTAAGTGATAAACCACCAGAAAAAAAAAAATTCAGGAATCTACGTCCATGTGGTGCCGAAATTGTCGCACAAGTAATTATGAAATAGGTAGAGCAATATGGGAACTCATACCTTACATTTTAAACCATCCCATCTATCTCCATGAAGCAAAAAGAAAGTTCACAGATGCATATACAGATGAAGCCTTTTGCACATGGCAGTATAAACTGAAAAACATCAGCACGTGGTTTCTTGGTCTGATGACCTCCACAACTAGCATTTTTGTGAGTGTCTAGATTATCATCATAAGAAGAATAAGATCGAATGTTGAAACCATATAAGCAGAAAAAACACTGATCCAAAGCGTTATCAATTAGTAACTCAAGTTCCTCCCTTTCACCTTCGTTAAATTCATCGATACATTCTATCGGTTTGTTTCCTCTGTTCTTGCCCTCATCACGGCTTCTGCATTCTACAATTGCATTGTCTTTCTCTAGTCCTGCAGGGTATGATATAGCTTCGGAAGAAATTCCCTCCAAAACCATCATTCGCAGTGGCACTTATTTCATCCATTTCAGCTGCAACCATCTCCACTCCCAATTTATTTGTTATGGCTCAACTTTAGATGTTCTGTTCGGGCAATAAAGCTCCTCGTCATGTTGAATTGCTTCTATGCTGGAAGAGTTCAAGTTGGATTTAAGCACAGCAGAGCACCATGCTCAGCAAGTCATGGATTGCAGCAATTACTTCAACCTTGGATTGGAAGTAAGAAATCCAAGAAAAAATTATGAGAAGAAGAAAAACGAGAATGATTAAGGATGCACTCACATCCAATTTTTCTCATTTTTCGATAAAAAGTACAGCTTGGACAATATTTTGAAGCTTGAGAACGCAATGCCTGCGTATACAAAGCAGCAACTTTGCTTTTGTTCCATTTAATCAGTAATCACTGGTTCAGAAGATTTCTTTGGGAAGTGATTTGCTGTAAAGAATAAGAACAAAAGTGCACTGTATTGAACTTGAATGAATTAAGTTTTACTGAATGGAAATGGCTAATAAATAGCCTTACAGGAATAACAACAATGCAAAACAATAGCTCACGTTCACAATAACATGGCACATGAAATAACGAAAAACAAGCAACTAAATTCTTAAGTTAATCCTGGCCATACATGCCTTCCTAAAGACCAGGTATTCATGGACTAAATCAACAACTAAAAATAGACCATTTCATTCCTTCCCTTAAACTTACTGCAGTATGCAGTTAGTTTATATCAGTAATTTCTTGGACTCCCAGTAGTGTTCTTAGTTTCAGAAATGCATCAAGCTTTAACGGTTTGGTCATTAAATCTGCCAGCTGATCATGACTTCCGCAATGAACTAATGCAATTGTGCCTTCTTTAGTGAGATTTCTCAGAAAGTGATATCTCACATCAATATGCTTACTGCGTCCATGCATCACCGGATTCTTGGACAATTTGATAGTTGAGTTGTTATCACACTTTACTTCCATGCACTCATTATTCGAGTGTCCCAATTCCTTCAAGACTCTTTTTATCCAAAGAGCTTGACATACACACATTGCGGCTGCTACAAATTCTGCTTCAGTTGTAGAGAGAGTCACTATTGGTTGTTTTTTCGAGCTCCATGAAACTGCTCCTGAACTTAACAGGAATACATATCCACTTGTACTCTTTCTATCCTCCATATCTCCAGCATAATCACTATCCGTGAATGAGAGTAATTCATCACTTCCTCCTTTCTTGTAATAAATTCCAAAATTTATTGTCCCTCGCAGATATCGAAGTGCCCTTTTTGCTATTTGTAGATGAAGTTCCGTAGGCTTGGCCATGTACCTGCTGATGAGACAAGTAACGAACATCATGTCCGGTCTTGTGCTGTGAGATACATTAGACTTCCCACTAACTGCTTGTAGTATGTTTCATCTACTTCAGCTCCTCCTTCATCTTTGTTGACTCTGCATCCGGGAACTATTGGATTTTTCACTGCATTACATTCCATCATACCAAACCGCTTTAACACCTCTAGTGCATATTTCTTCTGACATATGTAAGTCCCACCTGAGTGCTGTAACACTTCGATTCCAAGAAATACCGCATCTTTCCTAAATCTGACATGTCAAACTCCCTCATCATGGAGTTTTTGAATTCAGACAACATATTTGCATCATCGCCAGTAAATATTAGATCATCAACATAAACACTTACAATGATAATCTTTCCTTCCCTGCTTCTCTTGGTGAATAAAGTCTGCTCACTTTCACACCGTAGAAAGCCCTCATTCACAAAGTGACCCTCAATTCGGCTGAACCAAGCTCTTGGAGCCTGTTTTAACCCGTACAGTGCTTTATGCAGCTTGTAAACTAGGTGTTCGCTGCCCTTCTTTTCATACCCTTTAGGTTGGTCAACGTAGACATCTTCATGCAATTCCCCATGCAGAAAAGCCGATTTGACATCCAACTGATAGACAATCCAGTTTTTTTGGGCGGCGAGAGCAATAATCATTCTTACTGTATCCATCCTTGCCACTGGTGCAAAAACTTCTGTAAAGTCAATTCCGTGTTTTTGCGAGTACCCTTTGGCAACTAGCCTTGCCTTGTATTTATCAACATCACCATGCTCGTTGTACTTTGTCTTGTAGACCCATTTGACTCCAATTTTTTTTGCTCCCTCCGGTAACTTGTTGAGCGTCCAGGTGTTATTCTTCTCTATGGCATTAATTTCACTGTCCATGGCAATTCTCCAGTGTTTAATTTTCACAGCATCTTCAAAATAAATCGGATCAGAAGACATAATTAATGCCATATTGGACTCGGATTCAGAAAAATCTTCCCCTGTAATATAATCTCGCATCCACACCGGAAGACCCCTTTCTCTTCTTCCACTTGTCACCAGATCATCACTCTCCCCGTCAGATTGCATCTCAGCCGTTGGATATTCGCCACATGTCATCTGCTCACTCTCTCCGTCTGCCACGTTTTCTGCCGTTGAAAACGGGCCACGTGTCACCCGACTGCACGCTCCGTCTGGCGCCAGCTGCGCCGTTGGATTGAGTTTTGCCGTTGGAAGCGGGCCACGTGTCACTTGCCTGCACGCTCCGTCTGGCGCCAGCTGCGCCGTTGGATTAAGGCGCCTGCTTGCCCCGTCTGGCGTCATCTGAGCCGTCGGATTGAGTCCATATGTCAGCTGCTCTGTCAGCTGTCCACTCAGCTGTCTTCTCAGTTGCCCGTGCGTTCCAGCCGTTGGATGGATGCCAGCTGCCGCCTGATTATGCGACCTGTCAGACACAATTGTAGCCGTTGGATTAGCATAAAAAATCCATCTCTCGGCCTGCTTGCTCCAGCTGGGCGTGTCTCGTCCGTTGGATTTCCATCTCTCGGCTCCCTTCTTCCACCTGGGCATGTCTCAGCCGTTGGATTGATCTGCACACTAACCCTCCCATCTGGCAGCATACACACCGTTGGATCATTTCTCAACTCACTTCCTTCTTCATTTCTCTCGGCACTTCCAAAAGTTTCACAGACAACATGTCTGTGTTCTTCATTTTCAGCCCCTTCTTCCCCATGGACTTCAGCCCCAAAATCATCACCATCTTCCCCTTGAACGTCATCACCTTGTTCACAGCTTTCGTCTTTGTCACCCCAAACCAAATCTGTCAAAATTTGTTCTTCATAGTCAGCATTCCAGTCCCACTGTTTGTCTTCCTCAAAGACTACATCCTTGCTAACAACGATTTTTTTGTTTAAAGGATCGAACAACCTGTACCCCTTAGACTCCTCACTCATGCCCAATAATATACACACAAAACTTTTATTATCAAGCTTTGTCCGTTTCACATCTGGAACATGGACATGAGCCAAGCACCCGAAAACCCTGAAATGATCAACTGATGGTTTGGTTCCATACCAAGCTTCATAAGGAGTGGAATTTGTCAAGGCATAAGTGGGACACCGGTTGAGCACGTAGAAGGCCCAGTTCACTGCCTCCGCCAGAAGGGTTTCGGAATCCCTTTACCAGAGAGGATTGATCGGACCATATTCATCACTGTCCGATTTTTCCTCTCTGCAACTCCGTTCTGCTGTGGAGTGTATGCCGTTGTTAGCTGTCGTTTGATCCCCTGTTGGCTGCAGAATTCGTTGAATTCACTTGAGGTAAATTCTCCTCCCCTGTCGGTCCTTAAACACTTCACATGCAGTAGTGTTTCATTTTCTACCATAGCCTTGAACTTCTTAAAATAAGTGAATGCTTCGGATTTTGTTGCTAGATAAAATGCCCATGACATTCTGCTGAAATCATCAATGAAGCATAATATGTATTTTTTTTCACTATTTGATTCTGGAGAAATAGGACCGCAAATATCTGCATGAATTAACTCTAATTTTTGATGTGCTCTCCAATTGCTGTGTTTGGGCATAACCTCTCTGTGTTGCTTGCCATTGAGGCAATCTGTGCAGGTGATGGTTGGGGCCGAGAATGTGGGCAGTCCATGAACCATATTTCTCCACTGTAAGGTTCTTAACCCTTTGTAGCTTAGGTGACCGAACCTTCTGTGCCATAGCACTGAGGGATTTTGAGAATTGGTGAGAAGACAATTCTCTTGATTCTGAGATTCTGTATGCACAGTAGCTTGAGATTGTGCAAGTAGGATGAACATCCTATTTGCACTCATCTTGGTTTGAATAATCAAACCCTTCTCAGAATGATAAATCTTCAAAATGCCATTCTTAATTAAAATTGCTAAGCCCTTTTCTTGTAGTTGACCTATGCTCAGTAAATTATTTTTAAGCTCCGGAACATAATAGACATCATTAACAGCATGCTTAATACCATTGATCAGTAATTTAACTCTGCCTTTGCCAACTACTGCCATTCTGCTATTGTTTCCAAGTTTGACTGAATGCTGAAAATTCTCATCCAAGTAGGAGAACATACCTTTATAACCACACATGTGATTAGAACATCCTGAATCTAGGAACCATGCATCATTCCTTGTTGTCTTATGTAATGCAACATAAGACATTAACAGCATCTCATCCTTTTCATTTAGCTCCACTGTGGACATTAGCAGCATCTCATCTTCATCATCTTCCACATAATTTGCTGTTTTGTTCATAGTTGGACACTCGTATTGGTAGTGTCCAAGTTTGTGACACTTGAAACATTCCACCATGTCTCTATTGAATGTTTGTGTTCTGCCCCCACGGCCTCTTCCTCTGAAATTGCTTCTGCCACGACCTCTGCCACTGAACCTATCATCATAAATTCTCAGGGCATGATCATCTGTGTCATGCCTTTTGAACTTCTGTTCATGAACAAGTAATGAGCTCTGCAGCTCATCAACTGAAAGATTATTAATATCTTTCGACTCTTCAATGGAGCACACTATGTAGTTGTACTTTTCAGTAAGTGTGCGTAAAATTTTCTCCACAATCTTCTCATCAGGTATGCTTTCTCCCAGATTTCGCATGTCATTTGCCACCAGCATGACTCTTCCAAAATAACTTGTGACAGTTTCTCCTTGTTTCATTTCCAGCACTTCAAAATTCCTGCGAAGGATTTGAAGTTGAGCACGCCGAACCCTTGTATTGCCCTGGTATTTGATCTTCATGGAATCCCACAGCTGCTTTGCCGTGTCTTTGTGCGTGATAGTCTTCAGAATTGATTTGTCAATAGACTGGAAAAGGTAGTTCTTCACCTTTAAATCCTTCAGCTTTATCTCATCCAGTGTCTTTTTCTGTACGTTATTCAGAATTTCTCCTGATGCAGGTTCGACAAATCCTGTCTCAATGACATTCCAATATTCTTTGGAACGCAAGAGATTTTCCATCAGCATATTCCAATGCTCGTAGTCTCCATCAAACTTCGGGATGCAAGGTGATGCAAAATTGCTGGACTCTGCTGCCATTGTTGAATATTGAATTCCAACAATTTCTTTTTCAATGTAATTTTGTTAACACTCACACTCACTGTCACTCTGTGTTTAATCACTCAAGCTCACTCACTATGTAAAAGCACTCTCACTGTCACTCTGTGTTTAATCACTCAAACTCACTCACTTTGTAGAAGCACTCAATCTCTCATTCACTGTGTTTTGAAGTCACTCAAAAAATATGTTGCCCTTTTGTTTCCTTTCTCGTCACAGGCCAGATATGGCTCTGATACCAATTGTAAAGAATAAGAACAAAAATGCACTGTATTGAACTTGAATGAATTAAGTTTTACTGAATGGAAATGGCTAATAAATAGCCTTACAGGAATAACAACAATGCAAAACAATAGCTCACGTTCACAATAACGTGGCACATGAAATAACGAAAAACAAACAACTAAATCCTTAAATTAATCCTGGCCATACATGCCTTCCTAAAGACCAGGTATTCATGGACTAAATCAACAACTAAAAATAGACCCTTTCATTTGCAACATGGCACATGACTGACAGGAAGAAAGTCCTGAATATCGCCGATGCTGCCAATGGGAATGATTTTGCCGTTCTTCAAGCATGATCTGTACCAATGGAAAGAATGATGACTATGCAAGAGGCAGGACCAAAAAACCAGAGTAATATTGAAAATAACAGAATCATATTATTACGCCTTAACTCTAGGGATGGTGACCCGAACCCTAATCCAAACCGCCATGAACGAGTATGATTTTTTTTATTTCTTGTTCAGGTTTAAGATAGGTTCGGGTAATGCTCGAAGTAAGAAAATCGAGTTCGGTCTGGATACTACCGAACCGAAATACATAAAAAAAAACCTTAGAATTTAAAAAAATTACATTTTTACCAAGTGGTATATATGTTGAAAACTTAGGTTTCCCATCTGCTCCAGCCTTCACCAGTCACCCGTCTCTCGCTCTCTTCCTCTCACTCTCTTCTTCAATCTCCGCTTCTCCGGCCAGCAGCAGATGTCAACAGCAACACTTTTAGGCAGCAGCTGAATTATTTTGTCTCCCCGCAGATGCTAAAATTCTTGTGAGTTCCACTGAACAAATTCCGTGCTTGATATGGCTGCTTATTTTACATTAGTTCTTTGCACACGCTTGTTTTGCTTCCTGAAAAAAATTGGTGGTTGTGACTGCCTGCCTGCCTTTTTGAAAAAAAAAGACAATTTGATTAGATATTTAGTTTATTATCGGTATAAATGTGTACTGCCTAGAATATAGTTTCGTCTCGATTGGAAAATATTTGCTCAGTGCTGATTTTATGTTTTTGTTAGGTTTTGCAATATCCTTAATTTTTGTGCTTAATGTTGTATTAAAGTTTTGGAGGTCGGGTAGGGATGTCCAATGGATACCCTATGGATATCCAAAACCTAATCGGGTCGGTTGTTCGGCTTTAAAAACCTAACATAGTTGTTAGCCATTGCCGTTCCTAGGAAGAAATGATTTTACTATTGTGGTCTTACTAATAGGACCACCACTGAAAACAATTGTGGTTTATTCGTCATTATACACCGCTTAGCTCCTTTACACTTTATTGCAGACCCAATTGATGGATTCTGCTCTCCATCTTCTGTAGACGATGCTGGCTTCAATTTCTTACTGCCATGCTTTCACATCTACTGCTTGTGCTCTGCATTGTTGGGTTTAGTCACAGCATCAATAGTAGTCCAGGTTTCAGAAATGGAGAAGACGACAGGAAGAATTTGATTGTTGGGGAGGAATTGTGGAAGGAAACTATTCCTTTGCAACTGGGTTCTCGAGTTTACGAACTGCAAGGGCTTAAATCACATACTTGGTATGAAGTGAAGATATCCTATCCAGCCTCTGTATGTATATTTCCCCTTTTCTTTTTGGCTGTTTTTTTTTTTTTTCATGATTCTGATTGTGATTATGAGTCTTTGATTTCCCATTTGTTGGATAATAGATGCCTGCTAGCTTTACTATACAATTGAAGAAAGATGATTCTGACCCTGGAATGAACCGGGCTGTAAGAAGATTGTTAAATACTGAGAAACTGATTTTCAAGAGTGATGTTATTCTTGATAGCAATCAGGTTGGTTCGTTTTTCTTATACAATGTTTCACTCACACATCATGATCTGATTTGGAGTCTGACGTCATGATCTGATTAGAAGGATGGGTTTTTTTTCTTTTTTTTTTCATGCAGAGTAAATTGTGTGTTTTGGTGAGGGTGGAGCCTGAGGGGGTAGTGGCAATACCAAATGTAGAGGAGAGGAAAGACATCACTTTCAATATAGGTAAGAAAAAAATAGATTCATATAATCTGCGTGATGATAAGATTCTCCATTTTAAGTGTTTGTTTCTGCTCTTTGAAATTTGAAGATGGGTGGCACCACATGCTCACTGTGTTTTAATAGAAGTCTGCTAAATACAACAACTCCTGGAATTATTGTTTGTTGTTGTTTCGGAATTTCATTAAGCTAACTGGTTTCTCATTTGTTAGTTTCTTCATTCAGAATTGATGATTGTGGCCAATTTTAAGTTCACATGGGTTTTTTTTTAAGCTAATGTATCTGTTCTTAAATTGTTCAAAAATGAAATGTTGTTTTTTTTCTTCTATTTATCTAGTGACTCGAGATATTTATAGACCTTGGTCACATAGCTTAACTCATAAGGTGAGCATGGAGACTGGTGTTACCTTTACCTTGGGGTGTTTGGAGTTGCAGTGCAATTGATTGGTGGAGAGATTAAAGCTCACCATTGGTTGTAGATAAGATTTAGACACCGTTGGGCGTTGTAGTCCAATCACACTTTTATTTTTTTAGCTTCAAATTTATTTCTTTCTTTTTTTAATCGTTTTAATATGTTGATATAAAAAACTAATTTTTTAAAATATATATATATTATTTTGATGCATTTTTAAGTGAAAATTATTTTGAAAAACAACCTCTTTGACACTCTCAAACAGGTCCATAGTGTGTAACTTTGCTATTAGTGGAGAGATTGGTGATTGTTAGTGCCAAATAAGCAGTAAATAACCATTGGTGAGAGAGGAGGTATTTGCTCTGCATGGAATATTGTGCCGTGGCTCCGTGTTATGAAATTCAAAACTTGAAAATATGTAGAGGTGTATGCCTGAGTTTGGTATTGGACAGCCCATGCAGTGAGAAAAAGGTGAGAGGGGGGAGAGGTTGTGTGAGAAGAGAGGGAGAGAATGGTTGTTCAGGCCTGAAAATCCTAGCACGGCCAGGAATTTAATAAAAAAAAAATAAGAAATTTGGGGTTCATTGGCTTTCTTTAACTCGTTATTGTATCTTTTCACAAGATGTCAACAAGCTTCTCTTTTTACAATAGCAGCTTCCTTGATTCATTCTCTATTTCCATTGCTATCCAGGTGTGTTGCCCATTAGTTAACTAAGATTTTGTTTTTTTTCATTGTACAAATTGTTGGTTTTATGCTTCTTGATTCTTAATGTTTTCATACAGTCGAAGTATCCTGTACAGAAACTGCATGAAATTCAGTATGTTTCATCGCTCTATATTGTGAAGCTTATGTTTCATCCATAATGCATATGCTCTCACAATTTCATGTATAAAGACATGTTACACATTACACTGACCAATAACTCTTTTTTTCTATCCTTTCCATATTCTTAACGTTTCTTTTGTATGACAGTTTGTGATGAATTATTATTGGGGATCCCACACAAGGCTTGGTGGGTAGTATTCTTTGTATTGCTCTGTTTGGGAGTGGCATTCATCCTTCCTCATTTTCTTCCACCGTATCTACTGCTGAGGGATAGAAGGCGAGAGACATTGAATCAGAGTGTTTCCAAAGAATCTTGATTTTTCAGAATCATCACCTGTGTTGCATTTTGCAATAGGTAACGGATGTCGTCTAGTGGTGTGCACGCTGCTTTCAATGTAAAAGTGTCTGTCATTTGCTTGTTTTTGGTCTATAGGAATAGGAGATTAACATGTCTTGCATGACCTTGTTGTGTTGTTTTACTCGGTTGATGTTTTCATTATTCAGCCAGTAATAGTTTGAGCAGACTATGTCCCCCGTAAATCCTATTTGTTGTGGGAATTTATCTCTGGTACTGTTTTATTGAATATTTCAATTCGTTTCAGTGGAGTTCCGATGCATCTGTGATTCTCCATGGGGAAAATTTTGATGAATTTCATGACCATTCCACAATGTATATGCCTCCTCTCAACTATGACAGCATATAAATACTCACAAGACTTTTTCTCCTGCAAGGTGGTCAGTAATTTCTACTGCTTTTGCAAACTGCATTGACAGAATACGTGTTCTTTCAGGAAACATTAGGCCTCCATTAGATGATAACTTTTCTTTATGAGTTCACATGTTTCTGAAAATTGTTGAAGCATTTGAACATGTCACGCCTTTGTCAGGTTGACGATGGGGATAAAAAGAATTTTGCTGCCAAAATGCCTCCAACTTGCAGTTCTTAAATCATGGTGTATTTTTAAAGCAAATGATTATTCTCGAGGCTAGCTGGTGCATTTCTTCCTTTGGCTATAGCAACTCAAAATGTTCATAGAGTGACGTTCTGCGGTTTAATGCAGAATGGTCATTCTATAGCAAGGCAGAAAGACGCCACTTTGATCTCTCGTTATTTTAGGTCCAAGAGGCTGGATTTTCGCTTTTGGACACAAGATTGTGGAAAAATAAAAAAAGTGCGAGATCTACACGATGCAGCTTGTTTTTAGATAAAACTTGATTATTTCCTGTCATTACAAACACAAGTAAGATTTATTTATTTACACACCAAAATCATCAGCTACAAATTAAAAGAGGAGAAGATTACAAACTACATAATAACCAAATTGACAATCAAAAACACCCAACAAAACCTGACAAGACAGCAGAAGCCATTAACCCTAAGAAACCCACCACCTCTTTCAATTAATCAAGAAGTTTGAGTTTGACTATATTCTTGAACCTTCGGCTGCACATTCTGACCGCACGCTTTAGCTCTATCCTTCTCCTTCATATCCTTAGCCGTTTCTGCTATCCTCCCTCTAGCATAATCCATTTATCAGCACCAGGTGGATGCTTGCAAGCCACATAGTTATATATCCACAGCAATAGCATTACAGCAGCCAAGCCACGCCCACCTGAGAACAAGATCCCAGAAGTGACCGAGAAAACAGCTATCGCTGCCGGGACTAATATCGGACTGAACATCACTATAACTGGTGTAACCACGACCAGGGCTATAACCGTCCCGGTCAAAGTTAACCCGGACAGCACCAACAGGGCTGCACCTATTGCCCCGGCAGTCATAAACTTCACCGCCTTGCGTGAAGTTGGTTGTCCTGAAGATGGCTCGTACCTCGACATGGGCCTTGATTGATCAGACATGACTATCTTTCGAGAGTTGCACGCAGCAATGACTAGGAAAATTAGAGCAAACGTTTTTTTTCCTTCTTACGATGATGCGCGGAGTTGTGTCTTAAATTGAGTGAGTTTCGGGTATAAATAGGGAGGGAGAGATAAGGAACTCGCAGGGTTTATCATCTCGTGAACTGTAGTACTAAAGGGTAAGGTGGTGCCTTGAAGATGGTGCAGGGAGTGGATAGTCTCGTGACGCTTGTTTGGGGATTAGGCAGCTTTGCATGTGGATTGTTTTTGTGTTTACAGAGTTTTATAAAAATATAATTTTAAAAAAAAACTTAAAAATAATATAAAAAATGAATTTAAAAAAAAATACATATAATTTTTTAAATAAAAAATAATCATTACAATTTATACACCTTTCATGTAGGAGTCTAGTCTGGCCCGTTCTTAGACAAATTAGCAGGCCCATGGACTTTATGCTGCCCTGTATTTTATTCGGTAACAAGTAATAACAAGAAGCACAAAAGGTATCGTAAGAAAACAGCATTTCTGAAAGGAAAAATCACTGTCGAATTGAAGTGTTTTTAGGTCAGCTTCACTGTTTGTAAACAGTGAAGCTGCTTCCTATTTTTATTTAATTCTGTTTTGTTGATTTTTTTTATTTAATCCTTTTGTGGTTTAATTTCATGAGTCAAGATTTTAGATTGTAGTGAAAAAATATAAAATTAAAAGATAAACAACTAAAATATAAAATACAGAAAAAAATATAAAATATAGTCGACGTGCATGGGATTAATCGAGATACGCGTAAACTAGACCAGACACTCATGTTAATCACAAAAATTATAAAAAGAATACATGTTTAATATTGAAGTTTTAAAAATCTTCACATTTTGTTTATTTGTAGTCTCTGATTTTAAGAGATGAGAGATAAACTCTAGGAAAAGTTGTTGATATATGGCAACCAAATAATGTTTCTTGCCGGCTCTACTTTCGTTATTGACATGAGTGTTTCAAATTATGTTTTAAAAATATTTTTAAAAAAATCAAAATATTTTATTTTTATTTTTTATTTTAAATTAAAAAAATGATGTTTTTAGATTATTTTTATACGTTGATGTTAAAAATAATTTTTAAAAAATAAAATAATATTATTTTAATATATTTCTGAATAAAAAATAACTCCAATCAGCCTCGTCATCTTACCAGGTTAGGATTTTGGTTTGTTTTCTCTTAGGTTTTGAAATCCTGATGAGATGTTGATACGAAAAGCTGTCTTCTTGATTTTTTTTATTACTTGTTTTTCATTACGAAGGTGCAGCATGTCCCGGTAAACATGATGTGATGATAAAAAATTAACGACTTATACATTAAGTTTTATAAAATATATTTTCTAAAAAAAAAAAATTCTGGCATGAAAAATAAAAAAAGTTGAGCATATTATATGGGATAGCATAGATATCCAGGTTCTCCTCTCTGTGTAGCTTAGTTTGATTGATAAATCTACTTGTTTTAATGCTATTTAATTCTGCTAGCCAGCGAAGAGATTTATTATAATTCGTCGTCGTCGTTCAAAATCATGAGCGTCAAAGAGGACCTCATAATTCTTTACAGTGGCTGCCGGAGGCTTCCATGAATATATAGAAGCTGTTGATTAGGGTCTGTTTGGTATTGTGGTTGCTGTTGTGGTTGAGGTTAAAAAAAAGCATTTTTAAAAAAAGCGTTTTTACTGCGGTTCAAAATAAGCAGTGAAGTGTTTGGTTAAAACTGTGGTTGAGTTTGAAGTTTAAAAAAAAAAACACACACACACACACACACATATATATATATATATATATATTATTTTTAAATATTTAATAATTATAATAAAAAAATATAATTGATAATTCAAGTAAATTAAACACTTGTTTTTATTCTCCTATCAAACTACTTGTAATTTCATCCAAATTAAATCCATATGTGAAGGTCTCTATGATCCCGGAACAATTATAAAATATCATTTAAAATAAAATTAGAATTGCGATACAAAAATTATATCGTGATATTCTTTTAATATATTTATTTATTGTAATTAATTTTTATTTTTTTAATATTAAATATATATATATATATATATATATATATATATATATACACACCCAGCCCTATATATATATATATATATATATATTCCAGCCCACCCTCTGCCGAATGTAACGCACGGAAAGCAAAAATTTTCTGCTTTCCGTGAAACGCCGGTTGAAAGGTAAGAAATAGTGGGTCCCATAATTAAACCAGCTTTTTTTGTTATTTACCAAACACATGTTTATAGGTGCAACCTGCGTTTTGTTGAAAACGCAGGTTGCACCTCAATACCAAACGGGCGCTTACAGCGGCTGTAAAGGGGAATCGATCTGAGTAGAGATTGTGCATGAATTAATCACCGTGTGTGTGTGTGTGAAACTTTCATTTGCTGTTTGTTTATTGTAAAGAAATTATAAACAATTAAAATCAATATAAAAAATATAATGAGTTGGAATAAAGATAAATAATTTATTTTTTAAAAGTTTTGCATTAATCATGACAAAGGATTAGTCGTTTGTTTACTATTTTCTTTTTGTCACCGGAGTCAGTTGTGGTGACTAAGAAGTTGTTTGAGAGGGTAGTTGTACCGTTGTTTTCTCAAAATTTAAATTTTTATTTTATTTTAAATGAAATATTTTTTTGGTGTTTTTAAATCATTTTGATGTGTAGATGTTAAAAATGATTTTAAAAAAATAAAAAATATTATTTTGATGTATTTATAAATGAAAAGCACTTTCAAAAGTAATCGCCCTTCCAAACAGGTCTTAAAAATCAAAATTCAGATTTTAGACCATGATTTCAACTATATTTTCATCTAGGAATATAAAATAAATTATTTGGACCTTTGTAATCCTATTTATAGCAAAAAAAAATCTAATAAGTTTCTCATTCAAAGATGAATCTATAGGATGAAATCAAAATTATTGGCTACTAGGATTCGGCCATAAAAAAGCTCTCTTCTCATTTATTTTTCTCAACTTTATATCTTCCTCCTCAAAATTTAATGATTGAAGTATAAAATAAATGACACGCAAGAGTGTTTGGTATTGTATTTCAAAAGTATTTTTTTAAAAAAAATATTTAAATTTTTTTTGGCTGTTTTGATAATTTTCATGTGCTGATATCAGAAATACTTTTTTTAAAAAAATATATTATTTTAATATATTTTTAAATGAAAAACATTTAAAAAAAAAGCATCAACCATATTTCCAAAAAGAGACCTGTAATCTTAAAAACTCACTGTTCAAAATATTTTTATTTAAAAATAGTTAAAAATAACATGGAAATCTCAACAAGCTAATTTCCAATCTTTAAATGATTTTTATTTTTAAAAAATCTAATAAAAAAACTAAAGTACCCCAGTCCACGTTGAACACCATTTTCATTGAAATCTTTTCAAGAACATGAATCATTGACACAAAAATATTAACTTTTAGTCAAACCAACCTTATTTTCAAACGAAAATTAATTAGGTTACACCAATTAAAGAACACAATTACCCTGTTAGAAACTTTCAGCATTCATTTTTTCTAATTATATTGAAGGTATTTTTTGCCTTCTTCACAGTGGAACCCATGAAAGATTATGCCGTCGGTCCGTCCAAAGAATTTTAAGTGCTAAGTCTCATTCTCCAAAATAGCCCCACTAAACCTTTTGGAAAACCCAGTCACACGTACAGCTCACATGTCAGTAACCATGAGTGTCACAGCGCTGTCGTATTAGACTCTTCTCTCTCCAAGCCAACGCTCCTCTACGTTTTTTAAAACAAAGTCAACAAAATTTGAAAGAGGAAATAAGAGGGATTGGTCCCACGTGAGAATTCGACCGTTGCAAAAAAAGAGTTGTTCTTAGGAACCCCCATTTTTCTTCTCCGTCTCTCATCGATCTCGCAAAATCTCTCCCTCTCTCTTGAAAAAAAAAAAACTCTTCTCTTTCTCATCTCTCTAAAAATATTTCTCAAATGGCGATTGCTGCAGAGACCCAATCCCAAGAGAAGGTAATTTCTTTTGAAAGATCGTGGTTAGTTTACCTTGATTTCAAAATCTAGGGTTTTTGTTTTCTCATCTTGTAAAGGAGTCAGTTCTCTTCTTTAATTTCTATTTTATAGATCGAAACTGAATCTTGTCGTTAGTTTATATTTTTGTATTTGATTTAATTTAGGATTTTGAGTTGTGGGTTTTTTTTATTTCTTTTGCAGGCCAGCACGGAGGTATCAGGAGAAGAGAAGAAGAGATGGACGCTAAATGATTTTGATATAGGAAAGCCACTCGGGCGTGGAAAGTTCGGTCATGTTTACTTAGCCAGAGAAAAAAGGGTGAGTTTTTCAGTTTCATTGATGATAAAATTTGAAATCTGTGCATATTATTGTTCATAAATCGGATTTTTTATGTGAATTTATATGGGCTCTCTAGTGTTAAAATGAATTTTTAATTTTTAGGTTTTTTGGTTACCTTAAAAAAATTGAGGAAATTAAAAGGATTTTGTTTTAACTTATCATTGTGCAATCAATTGATCTTTTTCTGTTTTTTGCTGTTTCAGAGCAATCATATTGTGGCTTTGAAGGTTCTGTTTAAGAGTCAGTTGCAGCAGTCACAGGTTGAACATCAGCTCCGTCGCGAAGTTGAAATTCAAAGTCATCTTAGGCATCCAAACATATTGCGCCTTTATGGTTACTTTTACGATCAGGTGTGTTTCTTACCATCCCCGTTCGAGTTTTTGAAAGCTTTGTAAATTTGACTGATTTGTGTTTTTTCTACCTGAAATTGTGGCAGAAACGAGTTTATTTGATATTAGAATATGCAGCCAAAGGTGAACTCTACAAAGAATTGCAAAAGTGTAAATACTTTAGCGAAAGGCGTGCTGCTACCGTGAGTTATTTTTAAGCAGTTCCACTGTATATACCCGTGTGCCAGCATGTTTTACTTTCAGTTCATTTGCTTCACGCCATGATTTTTCTTTCAACTTCCTATTTTTGACTATTAGACAGGATTTTTTTTTATAGACAAAAATTACATTTTTGCACTTTCATATCTGATCATGCGAGTACTGATTAGAACTGGGTGTGGATTTGGTAAATGTGGCAGTATGTAGCGTCATTAGCCCGGGCACTGATTTATTGTCACGGCAAGCATGTAATACACAGAGACATTAAACCAGAGAACCTGTTAATTGGTGCACAGGTGATATGACAGCTATCCTAGATAGAATTTCAGATATCTGTTAGATGATTGAGTGAGTTGTCTGTGCTCATAAACAAAGTTAACGCTGATTTCTGTTATCAGGGTGAGCTCAAGATTGCAGACTTTGGCTGGTCAGTGCACACTTTTAACCGCAGGCGGACAATGTGTGGTACATTGGACTACCTCCCACCAGAGATGGGTATGTATGTAAGCAATTGGCCTTTTAAGGCGGCCAATGGAGCTTCCCTTTTTTATTCTTGGGTTTTTATTGTGGTTTCATGTATGATTTGATTTGAGTGAAGCCATTCAAATGGTTTTAACTAATCTTGAAACAGCTCTTCCACTTAATCTGATTCCATTAAAAAATAATTGTTATTGTATTCTGATTTTTTTTTAATTGGTATTCTGTTGATGGTGCAGTGGAAAGTGTAGAGCATGATGCGAGTGTTGATATATGGAGCCTGGGTGTTTTGTGCTATGAATTTTTATATGGTGTTCCTCCATTTGAGGCCAAGGAACACTCAGACACATACAGAAGGTAAGCATGATAGGAGAAATGAAAGAAAATGAAGAAAACTGCAAATATTCCTCCATTCAGAATACATAAATATTTGTCCAGTTTAAAAGCAATTAAGGGTCCGAAATGCTTCTCTTATTTTATATTGCTCACTTGCTAATTACATTTCTCATTTCTCATTAAGAGTCTCTAGCTTTTGTGCTATAAATAAGAATCAATAACCAAGTGATTTGTTGAAACTTTTGCTATTGAGTTTATTTCTATTTTACTTTTTTGTCTGTGGCATTATTTTGTGCAAACTTATAATCCTCGTTTTACTGTGTTGCTGATACCTTATCAATAGGATCGTGCAAGTGGATCTAAAGTTCCCTCCAAAACCAATTGTCTCTTCTGCCGCAAAGGACCTTATTAGTCAGGTGAAAAATCAATTATTGCTGTGATATTTATGAACTTACATGGAATTGAAAACTGTTTTCAGACCTTGCTACCGAATTGAATTAACAACAATGCATGAAATAATATTATGCTATCACTTTTTGGAAGGATCTGTACTCAATCTCTCTTTTGTGTTTTTTTCTCCTCTTTGAACAATAGATGCTTGTCAAGGATTCTGCAGAGCGCTTACCGTTACATAAGCTACTTGATCATCCCTGGATTGTTCAAAATGCTGATCCCTCCGGCATCTTTAGGGGTTGACTTGTCTTTCTATTGATGCCTTGCCTCACTCGCTGTTTCAAGGACCAACGGGGGGGAAGATTATAGAGGAGAACGCAAAGAACCTTATGGCGAGGTCTCTGTGAGTTTGTGAAGAATCAATTATTGCTGTGATATTTATGAACTTACATGGAATTGAAAACTGTTTTCAGACCTTGCTACCGAATTGAATTAACAACAATGCATGAAATAATATTATGCTATCACTTTTTGGAAGGATCTGTACTCAATCTCTCTTTTGTGTTTTTTTCTCCTCTTTGAACAATAGATGCTTGTCAAGGATTCTGCAGAGCGCTTACCGTTACATAAGCTACTTGATCATCCCTGGATTGTTCAAAATGCTGATCCCTCCGGCATCTTTAGGGGTTGACTTGTCTTTCTATTGATGCCTTGCCTCACTCGCTGTTTCAAGGACCAACGGGGGGGAAGATTATAGAGGAGAACGCAAAGAACCTTATGGCGAGGTCTCTGTGAGTTTGTGAAGAATTGGATCATTGCATCTTTTTCTTGTACGAGTTCTATTACCCATGTTGTCTGTAGAATAAAAAAGATAACTAATGGTTTGTTGAAGCTAATTTCAATTCAATTTTATGTTAATATAGAGGCACATTCTTTTCTTTCTAAATCTTCCATTCAGTTCGAACACTGCACTTTCTAGTAAATTACAGCACCTTAATTATTATTTTAATGCTACGGCACAATATTTTTAGACTTTGTCGGGAAGAGAACGCAAAAAGAAAAAGGAAAAAAAGCCATGCCTGTTTCTGATTTCAAGTTCCAAACAGCATGAAACAGTAACTGCGGAGGCAATTGCTCTTTCTGCGAACAGTTAACACAGCTTTCTATATTAACATGTGCCAATAGCAACGACGACATTTGTTTATTTTTGCTTCTGTTGGGGGGGGGGGGGGGGGGATGATGGGACCTGATATGCCAAACTATAAATCAATCAAAACAAAAGGCTGCTACTGAGAAAGCAGAATGTGAAACTTCTCTCCCTCGAGCAAAATAATTTTCTCACTATTTTAACAAGTTAATAAGTTTTGCACCGGCCTGTGGCCACTGCAGAATATAACATCGCAAAAAGATATACAGCAAGGATAACTCGATTCAAAAATCTTCAAATTTGATCAGACATGTATCCAGAGAGATTTCCACCAAGAACAAGAAAGAATCTGCCCAGACAACATGTATATACAATACATGAACGCTGAAAATAGTACGATGCAAATCCAAAGATACCAACTCCTATGACCTGAGGTTTAGCTTGTATGATGTTGGTCGGAAGTGGATGATGGTGATATCATTCTAGGAATCTCTCAAGATTACTGTCCTCTCACAACTGTTGCCATCCTAAACCTGGGGTGGAGGTTTGCCCTGATTTTTCTTGCTCTGGGCGATAACTTCGGGGCATATGAAGCTTGGCTGGTCAGTTGAAGAAAGGAGCCTTGCCCACATCCTGTCAGTAATCACAACCTGGTGCTGCCTCTCATTAATGCGCTGAAAACAAAAAAAAATCCAAAAGTAAGCATTGGTGTCAAAAACCATCTGTTCCAAAAGATATTCTATCACAGAGCGAAGGTGGTCAAAGTAAATGATACAAATCACAAAAATGATATACAATAGAGAGGGTAGAATCATTTAAATCTGTTTTGAATGCTTTAGGCGACATCTAATATCAAGGCTAAATGTGACTGCGTGTTTAGTGAGTGATTTTGGTTTGCCAACATATTTGATAAGTTTAGGTTTTGTGCAACCCTTTTGATGAATAATGCTTATGTAATGCAAGTGGAAGGGCTTCATCTTGCAATGTTTTCAAAACATCACAAAGGGTCTCCCAAAAACATATCGTGATACCTCTAACAGAACCAGGCAAGGAAAAATAACCTCCACCTCCATTCATGATCCAACAAACCACAACTCCAAAAATACCAAAGACAAGCAATTTTAATTATTATTATTATTTTGGTACAAAGGAAACAAATGCAAGTAATTTAAACAAAGCAATCACTTCAAATCTCTCATTTCACCTGTTTTTTTTTTTTTTTTGCCCTCTTTATTTGTTAGAAAAAATTCCACTGTCTTAAGTGACTCCAAAACCTTCTGTTTTTTGTTTTGTTTATTTTGGCCTTTTTTTATTTGGTAAGGGTGTTACTTCATTGTAATGATCCGTTGAGCAAAGTTTTATTTCTCCTTTATGTTCTCTTCTTTATACGACAAAAAACAGGTGAGTTCCAAGGTTATCAAGTTAATTACATCATCAAGGGCAATATTAGTTGAAATCGGCAAGATTGAAGAACTTGCAACATTTTTCCAAATTTGAAAATCAGGTGAGAATATGTTGTTTTTACATCTTTATTTTTGTAAGATATTATGGTGGTGCCAGTCTTTGCAGTCAATTTAAAAACAAAAAATACAGGGGGGGAATCTTTTTCACAACAGTTTTAACATAAACAGAAAAGAAAACAAGAAAAGATGGAGAGAAGACCATAAGAGCAGCTCATGTAATAAGGTTTAAATCATAAACAAAGAGAACAGGTGATTTGTTGAATCAAATATATTCAATCCTCCATATCATTCACAGACTCTAGTAAATAAAACCTCCAGCACAAGGAGAACCTTCCAGCAACATTCCCATCAGTTACACCGGTAAAAGAAATAGTGAGTGATTTAAAATTCAGGAATCGTGTGGCTGTGTTAAGATTCAAGTATTCAAAAGATCCAAAAGATGTTTTTTTTTTTCATATAATACTTAGAAGCAAAAGGTACAGCTTTAGTAAGTGCACAGGCAGGAAAAAAAGAAAGAGGAGATGAGAGGGGCTACTTGAGTTGGACAATTGCAAGGTTATATGTTGTCCCTTTGCTATAAAAATGTTTTTTTCTTGGCAATGCAAGCTCCACTTTGTACCGATCTTGCCTATGCTTTCCTTTTCCTACGCTTCCTAGGTTTTTATATAGGCAGGATTCATTACTGAATTTCTCTAATTATTGTTGACTGTTAATATTCCTTCAAATAATGATAGCATGTTGATGTTAATTGCGAAATTATCTTCTTGATGATGTGTTCTTGTAGCTTCATCTATTTTCAACTAGAGACAAAGTGTGAGGGTAATTTTTGTAGTAGATGCTGGAAAACTGAATAGACTTCATCTCATAGTTTCTCCATTTCAGTAAGGGATTTTCCAATTTATATTAGCATCTTGATGTTTTAAATGTGATTGTTAGCGTATTTCTTAGTTCATTGGTATTGCCAGTTTAATAGAACAAAGGAAGAGAGAGCTGAGACTTGCAGCTGTGATCGCAAGACTTTGAATTCATGGCTAGTAGTCAAGAGGCAGAGGCAAACAACGTAAAATTTCCAGTCAGTGTCAAGTTAGTGGGCTTCTATAACAAAAATCTATAACAGCTGATGATTTTTTATCAACTATTTCCATAATATCAAGTATAATACTTATTTTGGGGCATAAAGGAATTTACCTCAAAAGGAATGTAACAATGTCGACCATTGACAGGTCCAGCCGTAAAGCCTGTAAATCCAGCCATTGCTCCATGAACTGCACTATGAGCAAGGAGCGTGCAGTAGACATTATCGGATGCATTGCCTGGAACAGCACGAATCATGTATGTAGGATCTGCAAGATAGTTGGGTCAAAGTTACGCATTTGCACCTGAATTGAGTCATAGCATAAAAAACAATTAACAAAGAACATTAATCTAAGTCGCATACCTATATATTTGAGAGTGATGGCCATCTTATCTTCTCTTGCAAAATGATCCTGCACAGAAGGTTAAAAAAGTACTAAATTAGCCAGTGGAGAAATTCTTATAAATCATATAATTTGCAAGGAATGTTCATCATCAGAACTGCTCATCTGAGAGTACAAAAATGTATATGGTATTTAAAAATCAACACAATTATGATGCTTTTAATCAAAGATATGAAGAGGCATTGAAATCCTAAGAGCTTGAGGTCATCATAGCATGGTTTATATAGATTTAAAATCCAATAAAAGAAGAGCTCTTGTGCACCCAAAAAAAGAGTGAAATGTTAATAAAGCCATTCAGGCATAGAAGCAAATCATAAACTAGACAATGCAATTATTAATTGACAAATTTCTATCTTTTGTATGTATAATATTTTAATCAAATGATCACCATGCTGAGCATTACTTGGAATGATTTTCTCATAAAAGTAACAAATCATTTAAAAGACCTTTGCTAGGACTAAAAAGAAAAATGGATTGCTTCATCAGCTGAATAAGAAAACAGGAAAAGTAAATTATTGCCTAACAAGGCTAAGCTATTGATTCTGATTTTATAAGATGGCCAAAAAATTGAAAGTCGCAAAGAAATCACAAAAACAGGGTACAAAAGTGATAATAATATGAGATTATCTCTAAATCTTCTGTCAAGTAATACATTAATTTTCTGAGATATCCATAACCCAACATCGTGATGTAGAATGTTTCCTGAAGCATCTTGCAGGTCCATAGATTGCAAGTACTTTGCGAGAAGATTCTCTCCTGCTCCTTCAGCAACAACGATAACCATGTGTCCATTTTCTTTAAGTCGATGTTTAATGAATTCAAATAGTCCACCTTTTCCTTCAAGATAGAAGGGTGACTCAGGAATCAAACAGCAGTCCACATCCCGGCTAGCAAGAGTTGCATGCATTGCAATGAAACCTGCATCCATAATTCCCAATGGATTGGAGAGAGGCCAGAGCTGGTATAGAAATCTTGAATGATAAAACAATACATGAGAGGTTTAATGTGTGACATTGTTGTTAGAGATTGTATCTGTCCATGCCTCAACTTACCACTGTGGCGACCCATCAGCTTCACAAGACCAATGCCATTCTCGAAACTCCCAGCCTCAACATGTGCTGCACTAATTGCACGTTGAGCCTCCTCGACTGCAGTATCAAAACCAAAGGATCTGTCGATGACCTGAATCATAATAAGGACACTCAATGCAACATATTTCTCCAATATTTAATGCGGGTTAAGCAGAAACATGACAGGAAAGAGTTAAATGATATCACAACTAAAGAAGTGTCAATGAAAGTACAGGAATGTCATTATCAATGGTTTTGGGAACCCCAGCAACTACGACTTTGAGGCCTCGTCTTCTAATTTCCTGAACATCAAGAAGCACTTTGTTCAAATTTTAGCAAACACATTAAGGTAATGACGTGTACAGTCAGATAATCAAGGACATTGAGAGACGGCAATCACATCATGAAATGAAAAGCAATTATGCAGATGTACAAATGGTATGCAAGAATGTTAAAAGATCAGCCAACCCAGCCTAAGAACATTTCAGTAGGCGTGGGGTAGCAGAACTATATGTATACTGAATTCAGAACTTCCTTTTATCCTGAAGCAGCAGTTTTTTGGTTTGAACATGGAAAGAAATACATGATAGAGTGTCAAAATTTGAACCAGCCAACATTCTAAAAAAAAAAAACCAAAGCAACCTGCTAAGGATGGTAGCACTGAATTAATTAGTAAAATAATAAGGTGATTCCATCCAAGCTAAATCAGAAGAAAAAAAATGTTGCCAGTAGCTCAAAATCGCTGAAGAATATGTTGACAAGGGGAGAAGAAAAAAATTCAATGGAAATGTGCAGTTCAGCACACATTCAAGAATTCCTTATTATTCAAGCAGCCATAATCCTTCAAACCATGTACCCCATAAGTCTAATAAATCATTTGCAGCTGGTGGTATGTTATGCTCAGTAGATCAAAGAAGCCATTGAACAAATCCACCATTACACACACAGCTTACCTCATAAATCACAGCTGCTCCTTTTTGAGTTCCATCACCTCCAATTATATAAACCTGGACCACAAGAGGAGACGATCAGAGCCTTAGTTAGCATGGAAAGTGTAGGCCTACACTACAGTGAAAAATGAAACTTAAATTAACAATGCACTCGAAGAAAAAAAAAATTGTTTGGCAACTTCAATATACAAAGAAAGTCCTTCCCAATACCAACCTGATTTATCCCTCGATCCTGAATACTGTCAACTATCTTTGATTTGTCATGACCACCTCTTGATGTCCCCAGGATTGTACCACCACGTTTATGGATGTCATCAACAACCTTAGGAGTTAATTTAATGGTGTTCTTGGAATAGAAACCCCTGTAGCCTCCCTACAATGTGACACAACAGATTCATGTCATTGTGTGTATGACATCACCAAATTTCGATTATAATCATGAAATGGATGATATGGAGGATTCAAGTGAAGGAGAGGAAAGCATGGATGAAGATGAATTTTTGAAGATTACTGAATAATGATGATGATATTTAATTTTGCTTTTTAATCTATTTGGCTACTCACTACTTCAAATTATCTTATTTTGTTTTAAGGGAGAGAGATATAAATTTGTATGACTGTTATGGTATTTTATATTTTCTTTTGATTTTCTAATGATCTAATTTTAATTGGGAAGATATATATTTTAGATTATATAATATAATATTTTTTATTTATTTATAGCATGTTGCCTATGTTTATTCAGGTGAGCGCATAGGCGTGCACCTAGCGCCTCGAGCATTTCACAGGCTTGGCACCTTTTAGCGCCTTTCTCCTTTGACAACATTGCTACCATTACATTCAAATTCTTACTTTGTAAACAAAAAGAAATCTATCAACTATAGGAAAAACACCTGAATGCATGCTGTGCAGGAAAAATGCAAAAATTGGATTGCCAAACTCTGTTTGTATCAAAACCATGTTTATAATTAAAAAACAATCACTCACATCAATCCCAAGGACCTTGTTGACACCATATATATGGTAAAGGCCACACACAATTTCCCTGATCACTGTGTTGAGGCCAGGACATAAACCCCCGCACGTCACAATGCACGCCTGCACCTCATCTGACTGAAAATACACCTTAACAGAACAACAAGCTCCTATCAGTGAAGACATAAGCACCATAAACACATGATAATATCAGCATTTCAACATGTTCAGACATCAATCTGTAAAGGGTAGCCATACCTTTTGACGAGGTCCAGCACGTCGAAAGTGTACCCCTCTTGGACTGTTGTTATGAACAACAACCTAAAAACCATTCATTACAACAAAATCATTAACAGCCAATAATCCTTATCAAAAGTTACAAACATCTAACAAAATGAAATCGACATTGACAGAGTAACTAACCTTTTGAGCAACAGCATCATCTACGTTAACAAAATTCTCCCTGAAATCAATCATTCCATTTTATTTATTGAATTCAACAGAAAAAAACCACCAGCAACTAATACAATAACCGTAAGACAAGAACCGAATCATGATTCATGCCAACTATAGGTCAAAAATATGCATATCAGAGCTTTTACTCACTTGACTGTTGAATAGGCTGGATTGTCTTGTAACTGATTCCGATAAGTCTGCCACAAAAAAAAAAATAGTTATTATTTATCAAACAGCGAAATTTCGAAATCATGCAAAAGAAAAAATCTGAACTGTCAAAATCCTATATACTAAATCTCAAATTCATTTTACTGATGAAGCAAGCAAACACGATAGTTAAACAAAAGGAAAGGAAGTGAAAGGTTTAGTCCTTTGGAGTGCAGCGAACAGAAGCAATCAATCAAAAGCACATATTCGCACATTGATAAAGAAAAAATACGTACAATCATACGTATATAATATATACGAAAGAGAAATGAAAAGATAAGGATGACATTACAGGGAGATCCGGAATATAGTCGGTTAAGTGAGGCACATCTTCAAGCACATAACCACCTTCACCAGTCACTGTTTTCATTTGTGAAACTTCAGCCATCTCTGATCTCTTTTATGGATGCTAGAAGAAGAAACGGTAGCAGAAAGAATGGAGAGTATACTAAGAACTAGCTTTTCAAAGCTTGCGTTTTTTAAGGGGGGGTGTGTGTCTAAAAGCGACGCCGTGTGTGTCTGAGGATATTTTGTGGGCGGGAGGGGGGGGAAGGGGGGCGGGGGGGGGAGAATAGATACGACGAAACTGTTGGCGTGGGTTTTGATGAGTCATTTGATAAGATCGGACGCCAACTGGTTTTGGAATTGGTTTGTGAAGGGTTGTTTTGGTGTCTTGTCGTTTCAAGAGCATTGAAACCAAATGGTAATAACTTAATTACCTTTAAAATTACAAATTCTTTTAACCAATGTCGGGGCTTTTCATTTTTTATTATCTAAAGTTGTTTAATGATATTTTTGTGAACAAATAAATACGAATATTATTTAAAAAAATTATATATTTATTACACAAATTGCACCATTTAATTGCGGAACAAGCTTCTTACTTGAACCTGAATTTAGAATTTCATATGTTATGAGTCTAATGGATTAATCAAGGTTTAAAATATTTATTTGAAATTGTTTTTTTTATTTTTAAAATTCATGTTTTTTCAGTTTCATACTTTAATATTTATTTAACTGGAGATTGAGCTCTATTTTTTCTAGGGTTTGTTTTCCAGGTCATTACTCTAGCAGTATGTGTGGTCTCTTTTGATATCATGCAACCTTTCATGGTGGTATTAAAAACCATCTCATTGAACTTTTTATGGTGATGGGGCATTGTCCACATGCGGAGTGGCAATGAATCTCCAAACGGTTCTTTTTTCTTCTTATTTTTTTACATGATATTGTCAAGTCATTTTTTTATATTTAATTATAAAAAAAAAAGTTATTTTATTTATTTTCAATGTTTTTTAATTATATTATTAAATTGATCGACATTGTTGAACTCAATCAAGTGAATGACAAACTCGTATTTCAAGTACTTTTAAATTCTTTAAAAACACTGATTTCGCCTGAATACATGTTTTTATATCAGAAAAAGTTTTACAAAGTTTGCTACGTAATAGTGACACTAATCGAGTTGATTGGTCTATTATTCTATTTAAATAAATTCTTTTTGTATCATCCGTTGATTTTTTGTTTATTAATATGAATGTTTGGGTCAGCTTGTATGTATCTCGATTAATTTTATGAGTTTCGAAGTTAATAATCATTTAAGCAACTAATAGCTATCATATTAATAACCACGGAGTTCAAACTTGAAACCACGGGGAAAGCACAACCCTTCGTCCTAAAATCTTATTACTAGTGCACCTACTAGATGTTTATAAATGAGTTTAATTCTCAATGTTATCATATAATTTGATGCTTATGACTAGGATATTTAAATTTTCCACTACTTTTCATTTTGATATGTGATCTTTTGACCGTCTAGACTCATGTTTAAGTGTCTGTTTGGGAGTGCGATTGCGGTAGCTTTTCAAAGTGCTTATCGTGCCGAAATACATCAAAATGATGTTTTTTTATTTTTTAAAAAATTATTTTTGAAATCAGCACATCAAAATGATCTAAAAACACCAAACCGCCGGTATTTAAAATGTAAAAAAAAATTCAAATTTCAGCCAAAAACAGTTACAATCGCAATGTCAAACAGGGCTAAACTATGCCCTTTTTTTCTACAGTTACATACTCGATACATGAAAAAAAAATACAAAGTTCTTTGAAGTTTCCAGGTCTAAACACATAAAGATAAAAATCAATTATTATTATTATTATGATGTAAAATATATATTTGATTTATCTGGTGATTTTTTTTAAGCAATACCTATTTATTTAAAAAAAAAACATCGCAACATAAAAAAATAAATGATGATTACAACTCTAAACTCCAAGAACGATTTTATATGAACGTCGACGTGTCTCCTGAGGTAAAAAGCCTCTGGATTATATATGGAGAAAAAAGAGGCCAGACTTTTAACAATTAAAAAGTTCAAGAGTCGTCTATGATCTATCCACATATCCGCCACGTATTCATCCCATTGTATTGAGTAAAAGAGTTAAACTGGATAGTGACACCTTGAGATGCTGGGTTTTTTAAGGAGCAACTAACTTTGGAAATCCAGATAAATTAGTGAATTATTTGAGGTTACTAAAAGGATGGGTTAGTAAAAAAAATGAAATATATTTTAATATATGATTTTGGCCCCACCCTGTGAAATATATGTAAGATGCATTTGGTAGATTCCAATAAGAAGATAAAAAATGTCATTTTAAAAAGTAAAGAAAATCTCTTTATTTTCTTTAATAAAGGAGAAATAAAAAACACTTCAAGTATTAACGAGGCTTTATCATTATCTCGATCAATAAACGAAAAGAAGTGAAGAAATAAACGTACTCCATAATAAATGTAAGGCTACATTAACTGCTAGAGGATTTCATTATTTGCTAGAGGATTTACCCGGAGACCTAGCATGGGTTATAAAGTATAAACAGACATATTCACTAGTGGATAGAATTAAGATAAGGTTGAAAAAAGAGAGATGTTCATGCACGAAACTGGTAGTTGTAGAATTTAAGATAAGGTTTGTAACCTTAAAAAATATATATTTATATAGTCTCGAACTTTTTTTATTTTTTTACGTGAGGAAACTTAATCTCCTGAAAAGTATATTTTATGAGTTTAAATAAACAAGTAAAACTTTTATTATCTTAGCCTCTTACAAGTGGTGCATATCTTGTCTTAAATTTGAGATTTGTTACACGGATCACAAGTCTTTTTTTATCTATTACGTCTATTGGAAACTTTAAAAATATAATAGTAATTTTCAGCCAGCAGTTTGGTTGCTGGAGATGGAAATTTGGTGTTGTCAATTTTATTTCTTACATTCTTACGTAAAAAAAATACTCCAAAAAAATATTATCAAGCTTCCATCCACGGGTTTTATTGTAAATTCAAACCAGCTTTTTAATGGTTGATTAGTTGAATCGGGGTGGTTTAGTCATGGAATATTCATAATTAAAATTCTAATACACAAAAACAACACCAAAATACACTCCAAAGGAAAAGAAAAAATAATTAGATTAATATGAATAAAATTATATAATATATATGAAGGGCATAAGGGGAATAATTTTTTTCTTGATCCATTAGAAATCTTGCGTCGCAATACTATACATTTGACTTGAAAATCATATTAAGTTTTCGTATTGTTTGAGGCTTTGTCTTACCCAGTCTTTGTTTTTTAAAAATAATTGAAATTTTTTATTTTAGTTTTTTATTTTAAATTAAAAAATAAGTGATATTTGTAGATTATTTTAATGTTCTGATATCAAAAATATTTTTTTAAAATAAAATAAAAATATTATTTTAATATTTTTCTGAACAAAAAACATTTTAAAAAATAAAATCAACTACAAGTTCAAAAATAAATAAATCTACTCCATCTACCTTATTATTCAAAATTACTTGTCGGGGGACGCCATGCCATCATCACCGTTAAAATAAGAAGTCGCTTTAGTGGTATTTTAGAATAGCAAGGGCTGTAAAAATGCAATCAGTCATCCTTTACATTGTATTTTAAAAATATTTATTATATATATATTATTTAATATTAGTTTTTAAATTTTATTATTATTATTATTATTATTTTGATTTGCTAATATTGAAAATATTTAAAAAAATATCATTGTAATACATTTCTAAAAAATAACACTTTAAAAAATGACATCAACCACACTCTCATATAGGTTTGTATAAGTTACAACCGATGATGTTCTAAAAAACATATATTAGATGTATAATTTATGTTTATTTATATAAAATAAGTTAGATCTATGAGAAATTAAATGATTATTAATTTGATAATAATTTAGGGACATGAACGGGGCAATTAAAATCATGAAAAAAATGTGTCAAAACCACTGTATCGTTCGTCAAGCCATATATAGTCCACAGTAAAGTATATATTTAAGCATGATTAAGATTAACATTGAGTTTTTAAATCTTTTTGTTAAATAGGGTTACACTCCATCTTATTGACATCCTAGCCGAAGGACCCAATTTTCGTTGAATAATTTGTTTTATTGAATTACTTCATTGATATTGCAAGGTTCTTAACACAGATTACTGTGGAAATATTTGAATGAAACCTAACCCTACTTGCAAGTAGAAGGAGACAATTTTCGTGTGTTCACCTCCATGAAGATCTGCATGATCATCTCTCCTCGATCAATAGGGCTAATTCTTCAATATTCGTTCATATGTTAATCTATGTTTACGGGTTCAGAAAACCTTTGTAAAAATAATTGATCACCCACATCGTCTTGTTTTAATTTACTCTAGAATATATAGAGATATTCCGAAAATAATTTCTAAAATATAAAATAAACCTGGTTATTTTTCTAATATTTATTTATTTATTAATACATATACATATACATACATATTCAAGTATTTTGAGATGGCTCTAAGTCTTATTTGATAACAAAAAAAAGAGATAATTGCATAAAAACAAAATGAATAAGAATTTAAAGCTACACTCTAAACAAATTAAAAAATACATGTTTTTGAAAAAAAATGCTTTTAACAAATTTGAAGTGAATGGTAGATTTCCACCATCTCGTATGATGGATAAATTAGTGTTAAGAATACATCTGCACATCTGTAATTATAGATGTGCAGGTTACCGTTGCCTATATTTCTTTCCTTTCCCATGTAACTCTATTCTGCAACCTAGGAAAATAGAAATGTGTAGAGTCCTAGTTTATTTGTATATATACTTCCATTGTAACACAGATTGAAAATAGAGTTTGTAAAAACATTACAAGCTTTTACATGGTATCAGAGCAAGTGTGATTTATTCTCTCTCGAAATTTTTTTTTCTGCGAAGTATTTTCTCGAAGTAACAGTGAACGATCACTATTCAGATCACAAGCAAATTTCCCAGAAATCCACCCCGAAATCACAACCCAGAAACCCAGCAATCACAACCCAGAAACCCATCGAAACTATCTAAAGAACACTCATCAACCAGAAACCCATCTGAAATCACTACCAAACAGACCATCCGAAATACTTCACAAGAATATGTCACAAGAACAACATACAGACAATGCAGCACACACACCAACAGACCCTTCCCAATTCATCACACATATGGAACCTACCTTCACCTCGGCAAATCCCATAGTTGTCCATCAAGACAACTCTGCCTTCCCAACAGGCATCATGCTGGATGAAACAAACTTTATACTCTGGTCCCAACTCATGGAGATGAGGATTGGGGCTCGTAACAAAGCTGGGTACCTCACCGGAGACACAGAGAGACCACGACCCGGAGATCCAAGACTTGAATCCTGGATTACTGAAAACCATCGTGTGAGAAGCTGGTTAATTGAGTCTATGTCCCCGTCGTTGATGCGACGGTTTATTCGGCTTCCCACGGCAAAGGAAATTTGGGACGCCGTCGCTCGCACCTTCTACGACGGCGCCGACGAGACCTATATTTTCGAACTTAATCAGAAGTCTTTTTCAACAAAACAAAATGGACGTCCTCTGGCTACTTACTATAACGAATTGGTGGCTATATTTCAGGAGATTGACAGTCGATCTGCTTCTCAGGCCGGAACAGTGGACGGCGTCCTTCACCTCCACTCGGCCATGGCGAGACTCCGGCTTCATATCTTCCTCAGTGGACTCGATCCCGTCTTCGAACACATTCGAGGTGAGATTCTTCGAAAAGAACCCAAGCTCGATCTTGAAGGTGCCTACGCCTGTGTCCGGCGAGAGCACCACCAGAAGTTAGCCATGGATGGCAGACACCCAAGTGACTCTCCATTACTGACCGAGAGCACTGTGATGCTCACACGAAGCTTCAGAACAGAGAGGGAGAGGGAATTTGACAGAAGACATGGAGGTGGAAGTGAAAAAGAAATCGGGAAAGGATATGTTGGCCATGGGGGTGAGCGCGCGGGGAAGGGGATTATTTGGGAAAGTGAAGGTGAACGACGGGTCACCTACCCGGGACATGCATATGGGGGTGAGAAGAAAATATTTAACCCGGGGAGTGAAAAATCGGTTTTCAACCCGACCATAAAAAAAAATAGTGGGTTAATATGCAACCATTGCGGTGAAATGGGTCATTCCAAACAACGATGTTACGAAATCATTGGGTACCCGGACTGGTGGGATTTTAAGAAAAAACCTCGAAAAAATTTCGGAAAAAATATGGTACACCTTACGGAAGCAGAACCGAGACAACCAATTGCAAATGTTGTCCAGTCAGGTAACATCGGTAAGAATTCTGTATTATCTGTTATTACTAAAAATAGTGCGTGGATTATTGATACAGGTGCATCCGACCACATGACTAGAGACTCCGATAACCTAGATGTTCCTAGACCTTCATCTCAGTCAGTTATCTACACAGCTAATGGTAGCCCTTCCCCTATTACCGGGGAAGGGTCTGTCACCTTGACCGAATCTATTACCTTAGATACCGTTCTAGTTGTTCCATCCCTAACATACAACCTCCTTTCGGTTAGCCAAATTACTTCTGCGCTTGCATGCACTGTAATTTTTTGGCCTTTGTTTTGTGTTTTTCAGGACATTGTAACCCGGAAGATTCTTGGCTATGGTGTTAGACGTGGACATCTCTATTATCTGGAATTAACCGAGAAAGGGGGGTCAAAATTCAGTCAGGCACATCAAGTGATCAGTAAAGATAAAACTCAAGCACTCGTCTGGTTATGGCATCAAAGGCTTGGACATCTATCATTTGGGTATCTTAAGAAACTGCAACCGCATTTGTTTTCTAATTTCAGTATTTCAGATTTTAAGTGTCACACTTGTGAATTGGCCAAAAGCCATCGTATCCCTTATTTACCAAGTGTGAATAAAAGTTCAGAACCTTTCGCAGTTATTCATTCAGATGTGTGGGGCCCTGCAAAAATTCCATCTTTTTCCAGTGCACGCTATTTTGTTACTTTTATTGATGAGTGCACTCGAATGACATGGATTTCTCTTCTTAAACATAAGAGTGATGTAGGGACAGCTTTTCAAGAATTTCATAAAATGGTAACAAGTCAATATCAGCGGTCAATTCGTATACTTCAATCTGACAACGGTACGGAATTTGTGGACAAAATTCTAAGGACGTATTTGAGTCACCATGGAATTCGTCATCAAACTTCGTGCACCTATACTCCACAGCAGAATGGACTTGCTGAACGGAAGAATAGGCAAATTATGGAAGTTGTACGGGCATCACTGTTTGGCATGAATATGCCTAAGTTCTATTGGGGGGAGGCAGTCAAGTCAGCTGCCTATTTAATTAATCGTACCCCATCCAGTGTACTCAGTTTTCAGACTCCTCAACAGAAGATGGAATCCCTGCTCTCCGTCCCTCATCTACCGAATCTTGAACCTAGAGTGTTTGGCTGCACGGTCTATGTTTACATACCTAAGGTTCTGCGAGGTAAACTTGATCCATGTGCTAGAAAGTGTGTTTTCATCGGTTACTCCGAATTTCAGAAGGGGTATCGGTGTTATGATCCGCTGCACCCGAAATTACATGTCACTCTCGATGCCTCATTCCATGAATTAGAACCTTACTATTCAGGGGGAGCCTCTGGGTCGTCTCTTCAGGGGGTGAGAAACAGTGAAGAGAACGACGACGACGAGAATATATTTGAATTAGAGGAAAATGGAGGGGTACTCGACAGGCTTAATGAAAATGGTATGGCCCCTAATGCAGATACCAACTTGGAAATTTGCATAAATCAGAATCAGCTCAGCTCACACCCCCCTCAGTCTCCAGAGATGTCTACATCTACACCACTAGATAAAGAATCAACCCCGGATACTTGTCCTCAGGTAACTCCAAATATTATTATTGATGAAACTAACGAAATTCCTACTCTAGTAGAACATACGACAAGTAAATACCCACAGAGATTAAATAGGGGAGTCCCGAGGAAACAATATGAACCTGATCCAAAAACCAAGACTAAATATCCTATCAGTAACTATGTATCTTCCCATAGGTTGTCTAAGTCATATGCATTTTCTGTTAATCAATTATCCACTGTATCTATTCCAAGTAATATACAGGATGCACTAGCAGATCCCAAATGGACTAAAGCACTGAATGAAGAAATGGAGGCTCTTCAAAGGAATAGCACTTGGGAGATATGTCCACTGCCAAAAGGAAAGAAGACAGTTGGGTGCAGATGGGTGTTCACTGTAAAACTCAAAGCCGATGGTAGTATTGACAGATACAAAGCAAGGCTAGTGGCGAAAGGATATACGCAAAAGTATGGGGTAGATTATCAAGAGACATTTGCTCCAGTTGCAAAAATCAATACTATCCGCATCCTCATATCTTTAGCAGTCAATCGAGATTGGGTTCTACAACAATTCGATGTCAAAAATGCGTTCCTAAATGGAGATCTTGAAGAAGAAGTTTACATGGATTTGCCACCTGGAACTAAACAAAAATCCTCTCATAGAAACGAAGTTTGCAAACTAAAGAAGGCATTATATGGTCTAAAACAGTCACCGCGGGCATGGTTTGGAAGATTCTCCTCTACAATGAAGGAATTTGGGTATAAACAAAGTAACTCAGATCACACGTTGTTTATAAAACACAAAGAAGGAAAGATTACAGCATTAATTGTGTATGTGGACGATATGGTTCTAACCGGAGATGATCCAGAAGAACGGAAAGCTCTCCAACAATTCCTAGCGTCGAAATTTGAGATGAAAGATCTTGGACAACTGAAGTATTTCTTAGGTATTGAAGTATCAAGGTCACCAATTGGGATATGTCTATCACAGAGAAAGTATGTGTTAGATTTGTTAGCAGAAACTGGAATGCTCGCATGTAAACCAGTTGACACACCGATGGAGATGAATCATAAACTAGGAGAAATGGAAAACTCGACGTCAACGGACAAAGGATGCTATCAACGGTTAGTCGGAAAATTGATATATTTGTCACATACAAGGCCAGACATCGCCTATGCAGTAAGTGTGGTAAGTCAGTTCATGCATTCTCCCGGAGAAGAACATATGGAAGCAGTGTATCGGATTTTGAGATATCTAAAGAGCGCACCAGGAAGAGGCATCTTGTTTAAAAGGGGGGAGATTCGCGAAATTGAAGGATATACAGACTCAGATTGGGCAGGAAACCAAACAGATAGGAGATCGACATCAGGTTACTTTACGTTTGTGGAAGGCAACCTTGTCACTTGGAGAAGTAAGAAGCAGAAAGTTGTCGCTAGATCAAGTGCTGAAGCGGAATTCCGAGGAATGGCCCACGGGGTGTGTGAATTGTTATGGATAAAACAGGTGTTGCAGGATTTGGGAATTAATTATGAGACGTCCATGAAACTTCACTGCGATAATAAAGCAGCTATAGAGATTGCTCACAATCCGGTACAACATGATCGTACGAAACATGTCGAAGTAGACCGCCATTTCATCAAAGAAAACCTTGATCGGAAAATTATACAATTTCCGTTTGTTCGATCCGAAGATCAGCTAGCGGATATCCTCACAAAGGCAGTATCAGGAAAGATATTTCATGACGCTATTAGCAAGATGGGTATGATAAACATCTACGCCCCATCTTGAGGGGGAGTGTTAAGAATACATCTGCACATCTGTAATTATAGATGTGCAGGTTACCGTTGCCTATATTTCTTTCCTTTCCCATGTAACTCTATTCTGCAACCTAGGAAAATAGAAATGTGTAGAGTCCTAGTTTATTTGTATATATACTTCCATTGTAACACAGATTGAAAATAGAGTTTGTAAAAACATTACAAGCTTTTACAATTAGCGTGGAAATAACAAAAACTCTCATAGAAAGGTAGCAGACGTCAACTGCTTTTGTCGGCAAAATCATATCCAAAAATAGCCCGTCATGTTCGCACTAGGGGCATGGTTATGGCAATTAGAGTTCAGGGAATCGACGGGAGTTCGTGATTATTATAGTTATTACGAGATATTTGCCCGCTCCGTTAAAAGGATTTCCCCCCCAATATATGTAATTTTTTGTTTAATATTTTAGCTTCTATTTATTTATTTTCGATTCTTCAGAAATAATTTTTATTTCTTGTTCGTATTTATAACTCTATACTTTTGATTTTAATTTTTAATTTTTATTGCTATTTATCTCTGTATTAAATATATTTTGAGTTAAAAAAATAGCGTAAGTTCAACTTTGATGGCGAGAAATGAGAGCAAACTTTTTTTTATGCATGTATAATGAATGTTTTGTTGTTAGTAATCCATTATCTCTTTATTTTTTCATTTGTTTTGTTTACGTGTGACTTGATATATTTTTAGTTAAAAGTGATTTTTATTTTTAAAAAATACAATATTTTTTTTATTTTTTAATATTTATTCTTGATATTATTATATTAAAATTATTTCAGAACACCAAAATTAAATTAATTTGATATTTTAAAAAAATCTTAGTTCATTTTTTATTTATATTTTAATGCGTTAATATTAAACAAATATCAAAATGTATAATTAGCCTAACATGTTTGTAACAAAAAATACCTTGAAAATAATTGCTATCATTATTTTCAATGACCTTTTCATGATAAAATAAATATATAAAAAATTTAATAATCAAATTTTTTTTAGACAATTAGGAAAGAAAATAACATATTAACTTGGATTATATTTGATAGTCTCGTAATGATAATAATACTAATTTTATTTTTTTCCTTTAATTTTGCTCTTCAAATATTTCCAGTTGTTATTTATATAAAAAAAATTCAATGTTGCTAGTATTGTTTTTGGTTTCACTTTCAATCATAATAATAACAGTGAGAATAACAATTCATGTAATTTATCATTTGGTGTAGTATTTATTAAGAAATAAGGTTTGCAACTTCTCTACATATTTCAAATCTAATATTATGGATTAATAATTTGAAAAATTTTTGTGGTTCAATATTATTTTTATCTTATTTCTTTAAAATTGAATAACTTAATATTAGTATCGAACATAAAATATTAAACAAATTTTTCAATCCAGATAATTATAATAATTATATTCATAATAGTAATAATAAATCAAATTTTGCTTATGTCCTTTAACTATTTTCATTTGTTCTTCAAATCAAATAATATTTTTTTATGCTGATAATATTTTTTTTCACGTTCAATCATAAGAATAAAAATTGAAATAATTTATCATTTAACGATGTATTTATTAAATTTTATTTTTTGCAGCTTCTCTGATGGTTCAAATTTAATAATTTACCATTTAATGATGTATTTGTTAAAAATCCTGTAACTCATTATTGTCTTTAATTTTTCATCTCATTTCTTTAAAAATTTTATGCACTAAGAGGCGGACAATAATTATATTAATAAAATAAAGGATACTTTGTGGCCTCTTCACAAATAACCTGATTGTAAACATGGTTAGCTGATTGTTTTAGAATTTTTTTTTGTTAAATTTTATATATTTTTTTAATGTTTTTGAATTGTCAAAAATAAATTTTAAATAATATTATTTTAATATATTTTTAAAAACAATAATTTATATTGACGATCAAATAGTTTTGAATGAAAATCAAGAGAGAGGAAGTCCGGGGGGGGCTCCTCAAAAAGCTGAGTCATGTCTTCATCAACAACATGATGATTCTGGAGACCTCGAAGACAGGAGATACCAAGTCTTGGAGGAAGCCATGCACGCCTCCCAGACATGGCAACTATCTTCTTAAATTTGGTCCCTCGTCAAATATTTGATTTTAAATATGTTCTCTAATTCTTTTATAATTATTAATTTATTTTTATATAGTCGCTAGTTCTTTTGTAACTTTTTACTTTGATCTCGAACTTCATCCGATCAAACGAAGGAAGCTAAGAGATGATTTTTTTCTCTTTCTTTTGGTCCTTCTAGGCTTCTAGCTCTCCATTGACTTTTGATTTTTTTATATAATTTTAGTCGGATTATTTCGTGGCTCTATAGTTTGACCCCAAATAGATATCTAGTTATATTTTCGTAAATTTAATATGTAGGGAAAATGAAAGATATCTAGTCGCTAATTTAATATGTTAAACCAAGTTAATAAGAATCAATTCAATTTTATGTGTTTTTTTTTCAGTCCTTGATTTTTTTTATTATTTGCATTTTTTCCCGGTATTTTATTGTTTTGTATTTAAACCCAATCAGCTTTGTTCTCAATTTAATATTTATTTTTTGTTCACAAAAAATATTGATAAGTAATTAAATAAATAACAGATTATATTTCTTTATCTATATTCATTTAGTGTTCCGGTACAACCTTTATTTGTTATTGATGACTTTATTTTTTGCATATAATTTTTGATTAATTTTGGTACAAGGTTTCAAGGCGTATTTTTTTGAATTTTTTTCATCGTCACCTAAAAAAATAACACACACATTAATGACTGAGCACTTATTTTTTTTTTAATTTTTTTTGAAAATATCTTCATCAATTTGTTTTTTTTTTTTAATGAATATAGGGATGGAATTAAACTCAATTAATTAATTAATTAATTAATTAATTAAGAAGCTAATAATTACAGAAGGGGGACACCGCACAATAAAACAATACACGGTGAGCAAACGCGTAGGCTGTCGTCAGCGTTGTTATAACGCAACCTTCCTTTTTTAGCCCACTTTCATTTATCTCTCTACCCTATATCTTTCTCCCCCATCTCTTCCTCTTCACGCATCCTATCCCTCCCATAACTACTAGAAGCTTCTCGTATCAATCAAAACAGCGGCACCACCACCGCAAAAGTCAGAAGCATGTCGTGGCAGCAGTACGTCGATGAGCACTTGATGTGCGATATTGACGGTAATACCCTCACTTCCGCTGCTATCATCGGTCATGACGGTAGCGTCTGGGCTCAAAGCGCTACCTTCCCTCAGGTTTCATTCCATCCAATTCTTAATTTCTCCGATCTGGTTCAGATCGGTTTGGTTCTCTGCTCGGCATTTCGTTTTTTTCATCCTGCACGCCTGATTTGTCACTGCTATTCAACAACTAAATAGTTTTTTTTTACAGTTTACCGCAGAAGAAGTGGCTGCGATTATGAAAGATTTTGATGAACCTGGATCTCTTGCACCGACTGGGTTGTTCCTTGGTGGCACCAAGTACATGGTGATCCAGGGTGAACCTGGAGCTGTTATTCGAGGAAAGAAGGTGACGACTCCCTTTTTTTATTCAGTAATTGTGTTGCTAATTATGAAATCTTGAATCTTTTTTTACCAATCCTAACCAATAATAATTATCCGCATGCATTGACTATGACTGCATTGTGTAAGGGTCTGATTGCCGGGTGTTGTTAGGGAATTTGCAAGGGATTAGCTGTTGTTAGTTAACTGTTGTGATAATTGGATAATTTTGAATTTCAAACATTTTTTTCACGACTTTTTGGATCAAATGTCCAACGGCTTTTAAAGCATAGGTTAGTAATGGTGATGAGATGAGAATTTTGAATTCTGAAATTGTTTAATTATCACAATGTTTAACTGACTCCAACTACCAACTACCAATCTCTTAATGATTGCCCCAATCTGATAGCTCTTCCTATTGTCAATTTGCATCTGCAGTCGTCGCAATGCTAATAAACAAGCAAATCGACTAAAATTTTCTTAAAGATCAAACTTTCTCCAAATTTGATTTTGATTATTTAATGCTTTTGAGACCCAGATATTACCACTTATTACTTAGCAGATCAGATTGTAAGAAGTTTTCTGTGTTTTATTTGTCTTAAAGGCTGCTTACTTATTGAGTGTGATTTGCTCTGTACGAGATGGCAATGGTTTAATTGACAGTTAGTATGAAGATGATTTTGAAATGTAATGATTGGTTGGTTATCTAAAGTCGCTGTCATTGGTGTTGTTGGAGATGGAACAAAGGAAGATGGAGTGATTCCTAGATGTGGAATTGAAATGTAAATTTGGCTTTTGTTGTTGCGCATCTCCTAGTTTGCAGCTAAGATGTTTGATTGAAAAGATGATGACTTTAAATGTATGAAAGCTAGGGAGTGCCAAATATATAGTGTAGAGACTCATTGCTGAACTTGAATCTTAAATATGAATTTGAGGAATGTGCATTAGTAGGTTGTTCTGTACATGAACTTGAAGAAAAGGAAAGACTATAAAACATACAGTTCTTGCATAGCACACTGCGTTAAGCCTTCATATACCATGACCTGTCTTTGTTTGTCTCTCCTTTGTGTGTTTCCATTGAATTGACGTTATTTTTACCAGGGTTCGGGCGGTGTCACCATCAAGAAGACCAGTCAGGCACTTATCATTGGTGTGTATGACGAGCCTCTAACTCCCGGTCAATGCAACATGATTGTGGAGAGGCTTGGTGATTATCTATATGAACAAGGTCTTTAGTCACCAAGGTATGTGGTTTGATTGTTTAATCTTTGCTATCCCTTTCTTTCCCTGGGAAGTTGATTTTAGGTTTGGAGGCTTGCATGTACCCACACGAAGTTGGAATTTCTTGCAGTTGCCCTCGTGTTTAAAGTTGAAGATTTGTCAGGGTCTAAGTGTGAGGTTGAAGTCTTTTGCACTCTCTGAAGTGACAGATATGGCTTCTCTTGTATGAAATATTTGAATTCCTAATATCAAATTTCTGAATGGAAGCGTGTTGATTTATAGTGGAATATTTACCCACAAGGGATTTAATGGATTTGAGATTGAAGTTTTTTGTTAGACTTGTGTTTCTTGATTTTTAATTTTAGCATCTCTTTACTACTATCATTTCCTATCATTATGCTGTTGGTGTGAAGTGTGCTATCCAGCTATGCATGGATGGCTGGACAAAAAATATATGCTAATAATTTTGGAAAACAGATCAAATGCAAGTACAAAGCCCTGCCTAATCAGCATGGATGGCTGAGACCCAAAAAGTGCGCTTTGCCACCGTGGTCACCACCGTGCTCACTGGATGGCACTGCTCCATGCGCACTCGTCATTTGGTTTGTAGGCGCAAAATTGCAGGGTGATTGCCCATTTGGGATTTGTTTGTGCCTGTCAGCCCTGTTTGCCTGATTGGTGGCAACTGACTAGTCACACTAGGCAGGATGACTAGGAAATGCTAAACAGAGATGGGAACCCACTTTACCATATAAGTATTTTCGAGATCACCCTTACGAGCCACTGGTAGATCTTTTTTGAACAGGCAAGGGATGCTTGTGGTTGTAGCCTCCTGTGATCATTTTGAACGATTACAGTATCGGCATTGTTGGTTGAGAAATATTTTTCACTCTCTCATCCCTTGACGATGGGGTTGAGGAAGCAAATCAAGTGTTTAGAAAAGAAAAATTATTTCAACTGAGTTAAATCCCATGGAGTGAGAAGAGCTAATCGAAACATTTAAACATGCGAGCACTGGTTCACATTAAAGGAAGCAGCGTTTGGGGATCATATGTTTCTGAAAGCACCATTAAGATTAATTTTTACAGTAAAATAATGGAAATGGAGGATTCAATCAGTTCACGGCCAGGGGATGCAAAAAAATGAGTATCATCTGTTCATTTCTGAATTGTCAAAACAGATGCAAGTTGAAGGAGGTACATTAATCTCAAACGGAAAAGAATAACGTATATCAAGGTTGAGGCTCCGGGAGGGGGCACGCCCAAATTAAAAACTCCTCGGCCCAAAAAGAAAAAAGAAAATCCATGAAGCTAGCTTCATAGGGCCCATCTTTCAGTCGAAAGGGAAAGATGGTGACAAGTTTCTATTTTCCTGCGAGGCCCATCTTTCATCCATATAAAGAACAATAAATCGTGTCAAAACTGGCAGACTGCACCTTTGTCCAAATATAATTGACTTTATACCTCAGAATGCGTACACGAAGATAGCTTCAGCCACAACATCTCATCATTGCTGGCACCAATTACATCAGCTACGGCTTTTGTCTTCTCTGATCCATTGCCAAGTGCAATGCCTAGAGAAGCCAACTCAGGCATCTAGATGTCATTTTCACCATCACCAATAGCCATTATCTGAAATTTTATATATTATAAACAATCTGGAGAAATATGGTCTAAACAGGCATGCCAGATCAAAACTCAGAAATATAACGTGGTCACAGGTTTGGCCATTCATCTTCTCTTAATGAATGAGAAAGGGCCATAAAAGAGTATGAAACTATCATTACGATAGTCTCGGTGGAAGTAAATAAAAGAAAGATCCCAACAGCATCTACTGTGATTCTTATAGATATTTTCTTTTAATCTGGAAAAAGGAAAGATTGCAAGATAAAGTAAACAACGAATATAGAACAGATTAAATCTGGCCTTACTCCTTTGCAGTGACACCCAAATGATCAGGCATAGCTTTTACACCACTCCCTTTTGAGGTTCCAGGGTGGACAATTTCGAGCATGTCTGGGACAGCTTGGACGACATTGGCACCGCCTCCAGTTGCTTCTGATCAGTATGGCCGAAGGGTGCTAGCCACTCCCCCAGCAGTGTCTAAAAAGATCATCATTTGTTATTACAAAGATGTGAATCACTGTGAAATAGGCAAGACTCAAAGTAGAGAGGATACTTGTTGTCCAGGGCTTAATTATATAGAAGAGCACAGATTCCATAACAGCCAATTATCATGGTAGATGATCACAATTAAATCAGGAGAGCAAGACAGGACCAATAATTTGCTTTAATTTATGAATGCACTTGCATGTGAAAAAACATGTCATGAATTTCTGAGGCACAGAGAAAATTGAAGATTGACAGCATAAAAACTGAAAAGGAACCACTCAGCTGATTTCAATAAAAGATATCATGGCTGGAACCATTTGCTAAACATACACTTCAAAAATCTGTCAACCTATTAAGTTCAAAACATCCATACTGCTCTTCTTTTGATACTTCAGATTGAAATTGAGACCATATTTGTGCAAATACCTGCATGTCAGCAGACAAGAGATGCTCAACTGAAGGCATGATCTCAGCCTGCAAAAAGTTTCTCATAAATCATGCGTACAAGGAAAAATCGCTCAGGCAGCACCAGAGAATTGTTACTGGAGTGAGAAATATGCACCTCTGGCTATACAGTATTCAGCGAATCAACGAGAGGGTGCTCAAATAATGCCAAGAAGTGATCATTGCTGAATGCAATAAGAGGAACCTTGTTCTACCAAGAGTAGAGATATGCCTACAATTTCAAAACCAAGAACAAGTGCTTGATGATGACAATGATCCTTCAATACAACAAAGATACCCACATGCCTTGCAAAGCCACTTAGCTTTGTTTCCTTCTTTTCAGTACACGGAAGAAAATTATCGTAGTGGTAAAAATCAGTCACCAATAAGATTGGATTACTATGTTAAAAAAAAAGGAAAGAAAAAAGTGGGGATTACTGATTAACAATATGAAACACATGGATATAATGACTTTTAGGGAGCCCCCCCAATTATGATGCTTTTAGTTTTTTAAGGTTTTGTAACAAACCCTTTTATCCTTCGTTCTCGTCTGCATCAATTGATATTAGAGTTCAACAATTCTTGATAGTTTTGATTAGAGATCATAGAGGACATGCATTAGAGCTCACCAATTTTTGGTAGTTAGTTGTGTGTTGTTGAATAATAATGTCCTGAAAAGGTCGTAAAATAAGATGTGTTTGTGTAAGAGGAGACGAGGAGGTTCTCCCTTGGAAAAAAATATCTAGGAACCAACATCTTATTTTCATTTGTGTTAGTTGTTATTGTAAATCCTAGTGGTGGATTCACAATGATGCCTCACACAAAGATGTGTCAACATCCACGGTGGGCTGACTCACACAAAAATATTGTGTTCAGGATCCGCGGTGAAGTGAAACACTGAAGTGTTAGTGATCCACATTCCACAATGAGGTGGACCACCCATAAAAGTATATCTGTGGTGGATGATATTTTTAATTGAGGTCTGAACTTGAGAATGTGTTACTTCCAATTCAGAGAAATTTATGCAATAGCTTTTTTAGAAAAAAATAAAATAATAATAATAATAAAAAATATATAGTTAATTTTATGTTTTCCTATCTCTATTTTTTTTATTTTCTATTATTAAGCTTCTCTAGGTTTTTTTAGTATTTGAAAGGAATAGTTTTTCTGGTTTATTTTTCCTATTCAATATTACTAGGACTGGTAAACATTAGCACACAAATACACATTGGCATACATACATATGACCAGCAATTTGAGAAGATAACATAATTTTCCGTTCAAGCCATACAACTTGATAGTTTGTTAAACTGAGACTTCTACAGTAGAAAACAAATGACCACAAAAGGGTCACCAGATAAAGAGAAAAGGGAAAACCTGTAAGAACACCATGAGAGAACTCCGAGATGATCTTCACCGGTTAAATTTACCACCATCAAAATTTCTATCACAGCAGGACATGCCTGTTCAAGATTTCAGATCAATAACTAGCAGCAAGATCCTTTATTAAAGAGAAGCACAGCCATCGGAAGAATAAGTAAATAAATAAAAACAGAAACATCCAGCATTTGTTAAAGCAATATGGAAACTAGAATCTGAGGGTAATACGAATGGAAAAATATATAGCTAGATGTCAAATACTGCAAAAGCATAAGCCTATAAATAATGCCCTAGTTGGTGGTCAATGAACTGGAGATAAAAAAGGTAGAATTGCACAGTTTCTTACTTTTCAGTTGCGATCACCACCTTCACACCTCCGGACAAAGCCTCTCTTTCAATGCGTTTGCATTTGTCAAGAGGATTTGAACTTTTCTGTCAAGTTCATAGCCATCAGAAAAGGGGGAAGAAAAAGTAAACATTAGAATCCAACGTGCAAAACATGTGGTTATCCCATCAAGAAGCAAGGGTCACCTCACCATCCACATCGCAGAAGATATAGCTGAATTTTGGTTTATAGAATCGAAGACTGCTTTCGTGCAGCAGTCTCAGCAGAAATCACTACATCACCAAACATAAGCTGCAAATAATTAAAAACAAAAAGTGACCAACCCAAGTTGTCACTCTGAATGAATCCTGTAATTAACTAAAACAATAGATTTGTCAAATACAATTGGAAGGTGCCAGGCACGTGTTGTAACATTGAAAGAACATCAGTCGCATGATCCTCACCCCTCCATTCCTCGCTGAGTTTTCTAGTAAATTCATCATTGCAAAGCATCACAGACAACTTAATGCTGTCAAATCCACCAAAATCACTTATAGCTTCATCCCTCGTTTTAAAAGCGAACTTTTTTAAATACCAAATGCAAACTTCATTGCCATTGCCACATTTAGTCTTAGCAACTCTGCTAGGCTCTGTACAACACCACCATTCACAAAAAAACACAAAACCCTTTTGTCAAGATCACCAATCAAACATCAGAACACGTAAATTTATCTTTACAGACAAAAGAAAGATGTCTTCTTTTAGATTACCAATATTTCAGGGTCATTAGGGAGGCCTTCTTCAAACCAAATGCTACCACTGAGCTCTAAGCCCATGTCTTTACTCCTCTCCGCCGCCTGACTTTTCAGTAACCTTTCTGGGAGGCCCAAACCGTGCACCTATAATTACCTTGAGAAAAAAAATCAAACTTTTTATCAAAGAGTCCAGTTTTAGCAAACGAAGGCAGATTAAAATTGTTGGGTTTTGTAGTGAAGGAAAGACTCGGAGAATGGTGAGGAGAGGAGAGGAGAGGGTAGTAGCCGCACGCACCATTGAAGCGTCACGGAGTAGAGGAGAGGAGAGGGGCGAGGAAGCATATAGTTGGAATTTTCTCTGATTGGGTGAATGTGAGGCTAGTTTAGTTTGTTGTATCGGATTTTTATTTGGTGTGCTGGGTAGGGCCAGTGACATTAACGAAGTGATGAAGTCCACAGTCTCTGCCTGTCTGCCTCTTCCAGTGTAGGAAGGAGTCCTAATGAGAGAATGAGAGTGGGGCTGGAGGGCTCCTCCTCTCATGTACTTCTTGATCCTTTCTTGTATGGTATATTTCTCATCTTTGTAGTATTTTACATGTTCATTTGAGCTTGCAGAATATTTAAGTGAGCCCGGAAAATAATCGAGGTACGTGTAAGTTGGTCCAGACACCCCGGTTATATAAAAAAAAAAGAATATATATATTTTGCATGGTGTTCAAGCTTTGAACGACAAGTCAGTAGCTCATTTGTTTTTATATATTTTTTCAATAATTTTAAATGTTTAATTTGGACATTAAATTATTTTTTAAGTGTGGTTTTTTTTAATGATTTAATATTAGTTAAATCATTTTATATTTGTTAACGAATTATAATTTAAATGATATTACGACTTTTTTAGAAACTTTTGTATTCAAACCTTTTCTATATATAAAAAAGATTTTAATAATAAATTTAGTGTTGATGAGTTAATATCTCATTTAAATCAATTCATCATGCAAGTTGATTAGCCTAGTTAGATATTATCCTGAATTGAATAAAATTTTAGTAGGGAGGATAAAATCCAACTAAATAATCTCTGTTGTTAAAGAAAATAAAAACACTTAAATAATAATTATTTAATAGGTAATAAGTAATATAAACTTAAGACTTAAAGTTTGCTCCCATTGTGATTCCAGCTTCAAACTATGTAGTTGTTAATATGATGATTATTGAAGATTTATATTATCATTAACTTAATAATCCGTGTGATTAGTTGAGGTACGCGCAAATTGACTCGAACACCAACATTAATAAAAAAAAACACTCAAATAATATTCGAAGTCAATCCATATATTATAATATTGAAAGGCTTTTCAAATAATATTAAAAAAATTCAATTTTATTTTTTTTATTTAGACAAATTCACAATGATTGTGCCCAGTAAAATATTATTTTAAACTGATGAAATTGGTTAAAGTTTAACTAGGCTGGATCAAACCCAACTAACTAATATCCTTTGTTAAAAAAAGAATCAAACAATGTTCAAAGTCAAGACCAATACAAAAATCTCATTAATTGAAAAAAAGAAGTTCTCATCGTAGCATTTAATTTGTCTATAATATTATTTGATTGATTTAATTTATATATGTCACATGGTGATAAATAAATAAAAAGGAAAAAAAGAATTTAAAGGAGAAACAAATATTATAAATACCCTATCGTGTCCTAATAGGACAAGGAAAAGCGCGTGCTGTGCTGTACTCTTGACTGTTAATAATAAACAAATAAAAAAAATCTCAAGCACCCGCTAATATCTTAGATTCTCTGAAGTCCAATCACTCTCTTAGCCCACCGCTCCCTCCCCTCCATCGCGATCCCCCCCACCCACTCTCAATTTTCGATTTGACTCTGTCCCCGGATCTCGAAAGTTCACAATTTTGTTAACTTCAATTTAGGGTTATTAATAGCAAAAGAAAAAAAAATCAACAGATTAGGGTTTTTCTATCGATCCGTTAATCTTTTTTTATTTCAATTTTGTGTTTTATTTTATTTTTTTGGGAAATCGGAATGGTGGGTTCTCCGAGTCCAAACGGAACCGCGGCGAAGAGGTACGGAATAATGAAACCAATCTCCGTTGCGGGTCCTACCGAGCCTGATCTCCATCGAAATGCGGAATTAGAGAAGGTGATTAGTGGATAATCACAAAGATTTGCTCTTCATTCTTTTAATTAATTTTACCTACTATTAATCCTATGGTGTTTTTGATAGTTTTTGGTTGATTCGGGTTTATACGAGAGTAAAGAAGAGGCTATAAAGAGAGAAGAGGTTCTGGGCCGTATCGATCAGGTAACAATATTCGAAACCAGTTTTCTTATTATTGTATTTTATGTATACAGTTTTTTTTTTTTTTTTTTAATTAGATGGGATTTCTGTGGAAATTATTATTGTTTCGTGAAGTTAATTTGTTGTTGCCGTAGATTGTGAAAGACTGGGTTAAGCGATTGACGCGTCAAAGGGGATACACTGATCAGATGGCAGAGGAAGCCAATGCTGTTATTTTTACTTTCGGGTCTTATCGTCTTGGGGTATATGTTTTCCTGTGCTTTATGATGAATTTATTTGTTTCTTCCTCTTTCGTAGTTTTTTCTGCAGTTGTAAGAATGCCTGAATATATTTGTTGCCTTTGGATTGCCAGTGTAGTTTTTAGCTCAATAGGAAATCGCTATAAGATTAGCAGATCAGAAAATAAAATGGTAATCTTTTATGTTAGTTAATGTATGGAAGTGGTAATGAACCTAGGATGATTGTTTTCATGCTAGTTCAATGATTAAATATGATTTTATACTTGTAGCTTTAAGCTGGCCTATTATTCCAAGCACAAACCTTTCATAGTCTTTCTTGAGCCACCTGGCTGCCAGTGTGTCCTTAGCAAATACCTAAACCAGTGGCTGTGTGCCCACCTGCTTTGTCCTGCTTCACTTAAATCCCTGGGGTTTTAACTACAACCAACACTCATTCTGTGCTGATATAGTTTAGTTCTGGCTAATATCGTGGTGAAAGGATACTGCTGGCTTGTCTGCCCAGATGATACAAAGTGGGCTTTTCAAAAAGCATTCAAAAGTACACCAGAATGTTTAGGCTGTTGCTTCTGAATATGATGTAATCTTATATTTTTGTTACTTTAGTGATCTAATTACATTTTCTGGTGCATTTATGGCAATGATTACTGTTTTACAGGTGCATGGTCCTGGGGCTGACATCGACACCTTGTGTGTTGGACCATCATATGTGAATAGAGAGGTGACTCATAAACTTTTCTTTTAGTTCTATTGTATTTTGACTGACATTTTAAGCTGTTTTCAGGAAGACTTCTTTATTATCTTGCATGATATACTGGCTGAAATGGAAGAAGTTACTGAACTTCAGCCAGTTCCAGATGCTCATGTCCCGGTTATGAAGTTTAAATTCCAGGGAATATCAATTGACCTTCTTTATGCAAGTATATCCCTTTTGGTTGTTCCAGAAGTAAGCTCCCTGGTCTTTGAAATATCCATGTTATGCATTTTGGTACAAAACAAATGCATGTCATCCTCAAACATTATTTTCTTATGTTTAATTTTATTGTGGTATATGAAAAGTTAATCACTTGTTATTGTTTGCCCCCCCCCCCCCCCCCCCCTCCTTGTCCTCATTTGTTGTTTCTCTCATTGATAATGAACTTTAGTAGCAAATCTGGAGTCTAGTGTTTAATCTTTTTTTTTTATTTGAGATGCACTTTAATATTGAGAATGCTAATCTTTAACTTCTAAAAAATCTCTTCGCTGTTTTTGGTAAAAGTTTCTAAGACCTGCTCCTCCATCCTGTTTTACCACTCTAGCCCAATAGCAGCTACTTTTGACAGTCTTGTAGGTTTTCTGTAAAATATGCTTGGTAGTTATTATGTCTTTTGTAAGAATCTTGTTTTGCATGGATTGTGGGGATAGATTTGCCTTGTTTAGCCGATATCATCAGCTTTTGCAGTGTGTTGTTGGCTTGTCTTAAGCTTCTTAGCAGATTGGGTCTTGTCAGCTTCAAGTTCTAGCATTTTATTTCCTGTCATGAGCTTGGGTAGCAAAGCCTGGACTATGGAGTTTCTCTTTTTTTTCCTCATGATTTGATGTATTTTAACAATCAAAGCACTGATTATTGTTGTTTGTTCAATTTGATCTGGAACTAACTTGTCAACAGGACCTGGACATCTCTGATGGGTCTGTGCTCTACGAAGTGGATGAGCAAACTGTTCGAAGTCTCAATGGGTGCAGGGTTGCTGATCAAATTCTTAAACTTGTTCCAAATGTTGAGGTGAATAATTGTATTCTATTACTTGTTTTTTTTATTGTACTCCCATGATCTGACAGTCATTTTAATCATTGGAAAAATTGTAGCACTTTCGAGCAACACTCAGATGTCTGAAGTTTTGGGCTAAAAGGCGCGGTGTTTATTCAAATGTAAGATTGGACATCTTGATGTGTTATTTGTTGCAATTGCCACTTCACACTAAATTATGGTTTTCATCTTCTCCTTAAATGTTTAGGTTACTGGTTTCCTTGGTGGAGTAAACTGGGCTCTTCTAGTTGCCCGAGTGTGCCAGCTTTATCCTAATGCAATTCCTAGTATGTTAGTCTCTCGATTCTTCCGAGTTTATACACAATGGCGTTGGCCGAATCCCGTGATGCTATGCTCAATAGAAGAAAATGAACTTGGGTTTCCTGTGTGGGATCCTCGCAAAAATCCTCGGGACCGGTTTCATCATATGCCAATAATAACTCCTGCATATCCTTGCATGAACTCTAGTTATAATGTGTCTACGAGTACACTTCGTGTTATGACAGAGCAATTCCAAAGTGGTAACAGGATATGTGAGGTGAGAGCACAAGCAGCATTTCATTTTCATCTTATTTCCTACATTATACTACTGATACCTTTTGCTCTGTCACTTTGCTCTCTTTGCAGGAGATTGAGCTGAACAAGGCACAGTGGAGTGCTCTTTTTGACCCTTATCTTTTCTTTGAGGCATACAAAAATTACCTCCAAGTTGACATAGTTGCAGCAGATTCTGTTGATTTGCTAGCTTGGAAAGGCTGGGTAGAGTCTCGGCTTAGACAACTTACCTTGAAGGTAAGCATCTTACCTTGTAATCTTGTTGCAAGCTGATATACTCCTTTTAAGTTTTTAGCTATGTTTCCTAATGTTGTAGTGAGTTTTTGTCTTATTCGAAGACAAGATGATCCAACAAAGTATTACAGCTGTCTTGCATTACTTGCTGTCCTTTCCATGTGTCATTTCTCAGATAGAGCGGGACACCAATGGGATGCTGCAGTGCCATCCTTATCCCAATGAGTATATAGATGCGTCCAAGCAATGTGCACATTGTGCTTTCTTCATGGGCTTGCAGAGGAAAGAGGGAGTGACTGGCCAGGAGGGCCAGCAATTTGATATACGGGGAACAGTTGATGAGTTTAGGCAAGATATAAACATGTACATGTGTTGGAAACCAGGGATGGATTTATATGTCTCTCATGTTCGTAGAAGACAGCTTCCGGGCTTTGTTTTCCCTGATGGGTACAAGCGTTCTCGACCATCACGACATATGAACCAACAGGCTAACAGGTCTATTGAAGATGTTGCAAGATCTCAGTCTGGGTCTGCTGACAGACATGTTAAGCAGAAACATTATTGTGAAATGGCGGATTTGAAGCCAGTTAAACCAGAGAAACGGGCTTGTACAAGCCCACAAAGACTGCAGTCTGTTTCTTCTTCTAGTAGGTCTGGTGTTGCATCTCTGGCCAATTCCTGTGAAGGGGTTAAATTAGGATGTTCAACCATTGGGGACGTTGTTAGCAACTGCGAGGATGTTGCTAGCATCTCTGAGGTTAGGTCAACTAGTGGGCAGTTAGAGAGTGATAAAAGTGATTTGGGAGATGCTAGGCAGCTGGGTGTGACTGTCTATCAGGAGTCACCCTTAAATCGGCAAACCTCAATGGATGTACATGATTCACCAATAGTTAGGAATAAGCTAGAACCAGCTGGTCATATGAATGGCCCACATGAAGTACCAAATTTTGAAACTGGGGGAAAACTTAAGGTTTGTATGAATGACAAAATTGAGGATTTGGGGTCAAATTTCAAGGTGAATGAATCTTCAAGGAAACTGATAAATTGGGTTGGGGGTGCTAGTCGAGGCATGGAGGTTGACCAAGAGCTTGTCAAACCATGTAGTCAGACAGCGGTTGTAGAATTTGCTGAAAGTGTTATAAGTTCACATTCTGGCACTCAGAACCTCAACTACGAGGTGAGTTATTCTGTTTGAAGTTTTTTGGTTAAAGATTGTTGCGGGTGGTTGTGGAAATGCTAGAAGTTCCGGCAATAGTGAGAGTGGGGATCTTTGCAGGGTAATGTGTGTGATGTGGATGCGGATTCACTTCTGGAAAGTGGATGTTTGAATGTGAGCTGAGTGGAGTATTGAAGAACAGCTTGCCAGAAGAATTAGAGGTTTAAACTCTGAATTGCTGTTTTACTTTAGTATTATTATTTAATAAAGAATTTTCTACATTTACTCACTTTGTTGCCTGTTCATTTCTCTTTCCTCATTCTCTTTCCCTGGAACTGGGTCATTGCGACAATGGCTCTGCTTGTATGAAAATTTTATTTGTGAAGAATCTTGCATTTGGATTCCAGATATTTGATAGAGACCTCCAGCCTTGTAATCCCTGCAGTAGGAAATCAGGACCTAATGTTGAGTGGTTCCACGCAACAAGATCTTTACTGTTGGCAGATCCAAAATTAGCATATGAATTTCTTTTATATTCTAGGTTTCATTTTTGTGCAACTGCTGTAAGGTTCTGTAATTAATACTTATTCAATAGTCTTACCATGCTAATTGTTTTGCACAGAGTATCTCCCAACTGGTGCATGTGTGGTGACAGGTCCTGCACCACTATAAGTGCTATGTTTCCAGTAACTGTGCTTAAGAACCTGACCATGTTTTATGTCTAAGGCTCAGATACATTAACCCTTCCTATAATTTTTATCTCCAATATTTGCCAGAAAGTTAGCTCACCTCTTTGCCTTTGTTTTGTATCATGTAGCCAAAGATTGCAATTGGGAAAGTTGTAAATTATCAAGATGGTGCTAGGTCAGAGTCTTTGCAGAAGCCAATGATAAGGCATGCAATTTAAAACCCTGATTTTCATTATGTTAATCATGGTATCTTTATGCTGTCCTGTTTGGCTGGTTGCATGGCTCTCTCTTTGCAGGTTGATTCTGAAGTCAACCGCATAACATTGGGGAAGGGGGAACACTGTAATGCAATCACTGTTTATAAAGGAAAGGTCCAGCAACTTGGTAAGTTAAACATTAATTGCTGGCTTTCGTTGCGGGTTTCTTGGTGTGTTTGTCACTACCCTGTGGACTGGGACAGGTCAACCATGAATTAAATTGTGAATAGCTCAGTGGTTTGGCCAAGTTTTGGGCGAGCGTTCCTTCGCCGAATTTGGCAGAAGCTGTGAACTTCCTGATGCCAAGATGCTGTTGAGCATACTGGTGCTTTGAAGACTTTATGAGCTGTTATAGAGTTGTATTTGTTGTTTCCTTGTGGGCGCGGGAATCAACTATACGGCAAACAAGATCAGCTTGGTTGTGTGATTTGTAAAGTGTTTTTTTTGTCGATGTATGCTAGACTTCTTGTATGCAAGTTTATTACTATACTGCATACAAGATCAGCTCGGTTGTGTGATTTGTAAAGTGATTTTGTCTGTGTACACTAGACTTCTTGTATGCAAGTTTATTCAGTGCTCGCTCTCCATCTCCCACTGAACCGGCCAAGCTTTTTTGGTAATATCTATCAATCTCCCATTGAACCGGACATGCTTTTTTAGTAAATATCTCTCAATCTCCCATTTAAGTGGACAAATGGTGGAATTCTTGTTCTTGTGAATCCTTATATGGCAGTCTGGTGGCATCTTTCCTCTAATCTGCATGTCGTGCACAACAGCTTAGGCACGGCCATGCTGTCTCTAGAGTCGTGGATGGCTGAAATAGCGCGGGTATGGAAGTGTTTCGCTAACGAGTTTCGACCAGTTAATATCTCCATTATCAAGCAACTCCTTAGGGTTCGCCGCACTAAATTGAATCCAGTTCTGCAGTCGTTTGATACTAAAATTAAAGGTCTGAAACAAATCTAATACGATCATAAAAAACCAGCCGGGTATTATTTCATGACTATGGTGCGTTATATTACAGAAAGAAAAAGGAAGAGGTAGAGCTACGATACGTCATAAACTAAGCTGCTATATTATCATCAGGCAGTCTCGTGCTGCGTAGTTGCAGAAAGAGAAGTTACTGTTCCAAGAAGAGGAAGAACATCAAGCTCGGCACCTGTCTTTTTCTCTCCATTACTGTCTGGAGAACCTCGGCGCAGAATCTCCAAAACATCCTTCATAGAAGGTCTGGTCGATGGTAAGGGGTGAGTGCAAATGAGTCCTAGGTTGAATACAGTGGTCATTTCTTGCAAGAAACATGGTTCCTTAATCTCCGGGTCAAGGCAATCAGCAATAGGCGTTCCCTGTCCAAACTGCTGCCATGCCCAGTCTGCAAGGCTGCTATGCTCATCTCCACTGTTAGGTTCCTTTCCAGTCGCCAATTCCAGGAGTACAACTCCAAAGCTATAGACATCTATCTTTTCATTCACCCTTGTTGTATAAGCATACTCTGCAATTAAAAAGAGGAAAGATAGCTTAAAATTGGCGTGCTGTGATCTCGAAATTCTGAGTTGGAATTAAATGAGCAGTGAATATACTTGACAAAAGCACAGTGAAGTTGTTGAGTGCTCTTACCAGGGGCCATGTAACCGAAAGAACCTGCAACAGCAGACATGGTATGAGCCTCTCCTTGCTTAGCCAATATCCTGGCCAGTCCAAAATCTGCTATTCTTGCCCTCAATTCAGAATCCAACAAGATATTACTAGACTTCACGTCCCGATGAATGATAGGAGTGTAGCAGTCATGATGCATGTAGCTTAGGCCTCGTGCAGCTCCAATGGCAATCTGGAACCTTGTGGGCCAATCCAAGACAGAATTATGGACTGAACTTATTCCCATTGATGGACTTCTCTTCCTCCCATGAAGCCATCTGTCAAGGCTTTGGTTCTCCATGAACTCATAAACAAGAAGCTTTGAGCTCTCACTTGAAATACAGCACAATAATTTGACTATGTTTGCATGCCTAATTGTTCCCAGAATCTGAACCTCTGCCGAAAATTCCTTTTCAAGGTTGCGATCCATTTTCTCATTATTCCAAATCCTCTTGACAGCAACGTAGTCACCTGCACGGTTTATGGCAACACGGTATACCTTCCCCGATCCTCCACTTCCAATCAGATTATTTTCTGTCAAACTTGCCAAAATGTTTGCTTCTGTGAAGTTCAATCTCTGAAACGAGGTCAGCTTCCATGCAGCCAAATCACGTTTTGCCTTCTTTCTTTGGTAGTCCCTAACCACAAACAAGGTGACTATCATGGTGACTAGAAAAATTGTCACAGTAAGAACCAGAATCAAGGCAAGAGTTTTGGAGGGCATTTTTCTAGAGTCACGAAGTTTAGCATAGCAATTTGGAAAGTTTAGAACTGGATTAACAGCACAGAGATTAGAATTGTTCAGGAAGCTGTAATTAAAGGCAAGGTTATCCAACTGATCTGGGATTTTCCCAGATAGATGATTGGAGGACAAGTTGAGAAAAACAGGTTTCAACTGGTCAAATTCAAGAGGGATTTCACCAGAAAAATGGTTTTGAGACAAATCTAAATAAAGCAGGTCAGGTAAGGACCCAATCTCTTTTGGGATCTGGCCAGAAAGTGCATTTCTTGAGAGATTTAAACTAGTCAATGACTTCCAGGATATTATCGTGGATGGGAGTTGACCTGAAAATTGATTTCCATCAATGAGAAGATTTGAAAGGTGAGGCAGACTCGTTATTCCCACAGGAATTTCACCATAAAGAAGATTGTTGCTCGCATTGAAAACAACCAAGTTCACCCAGCTAGAGATTCCAGGAGGAATCGGACCCGAAAATTTGTTGTTGCTGAGTTCCAATCTTGACAAATTCCATGCCAGCTTGCTTGGAAGTCCCCCCGAAAAGGAATTGTCACTTAACATCAAGTAAGTCATGTTGGTGGCTGTCCAAACACCTGCAGGTATCTCACCTGAAAAGTTGTTGCTGAAAAGTTGAATTGTGTGCAAACTGTTGCAATTTCCAAGAGATCGAGGCACCGGCCCAGAGAGATTGTTTTCAAAGGCAACCACGCCCTGCAAGACACCTCCAGCACATAAATTTTCAGGCAGTTGGCCACTGAATTGATTGGTTGAAACGTCAAATTCCTCAAGTTTTGAATAAAGGCCCATTTTAGGTGGCAAGGCTCCACTCAAGTTGTTGCTAAAAACCTTAAATGTTTTCAGTGCAGGAAGAAGACCTATACTCGATGGCACCTCACCGGACAAGTGATTGTCAAACAGACTCAGAAGTTGCAATTTCTTCAACTTGCCAAAATCTTCTGGAATCGAACCATTCAATTGGTTCATTGCAAGATCCATGTCCACCAAGTTCAACGTTTCGACTCTCTGAGGTATCTCACCAGACAAGTTATTGCGGAAGAGAAACAACCTAGTCAAATTCTTCAACGAAAACAACCCATCAGGAATCTTACCTTCCAAATCGTTTTCAGCTAAATCCAATGTCTCAAGACTCGAAAGACTGGTCAAACTCTCCGGTATTTCACCAATCAAATTCGCGCGTGTCATCCACAAAAGCCTCAACTTCTTTAACTGACCGAACTCCACAGGAATTGAAGAGGGCACAAAATTATTAAACGGCAACTCCAGCTCTTCAAGATTGGAAAGCTTACTAATCTCCTTAGGAAACGTACCATTGAACTGATTCTGATACAGAAACAATTTCCGCAATCCTGTCAGGTTCGCTATCTGTGGTGGAATATTGCCTGTGAAGTTATTAGCTCCAAGGTCTATATAGCTGAGACCTGATAATTTATCAATATCATCAGGTATTGGACCCACAAAATAATTCTGAGACAGGTCCAAGTGCTGAAGTTTTGTACAACTGTACAGAACTTTTGGAAATCCTCCTGGAATGTAGTTGTAATACATGGAGAGAAATGTCAGGTTTTTCAGGTCACAAACTGTTGGTGGGATTGTTTCTGTGATGCCTTTATCACCCAGGTCAAGTGCAGTCACCGAGCCATCGTCACCACAGGTTACCCCTGTCCAAGTGCACGGCAAGGATGATGAATTCCAGGACTGAATGGACGGTGGATTGCCAAGTTGTTGTTTCAGGTTTAGAAGGATGGTTTTTTCAGTGTTGGCATCTTGGGAAATTACTTTGAAGGGCAGGGGAAGTAGGACGAGAACGCAGAGGAGGAGTGGAGTTCTGAGAAATGGGATGTGTAGTTTGGACATTCTGAAGGGTTTCAGGTGGTTTTTCCGGCGGGGTTTATTTTGCCGGGAAGAGAAGGGAGAGGCTTAACTGCAGGATTGAAATGTGGCTGGGATTTGGCAATGGAAGATGATGGGAAATGCTGGGTATAAATCCGGTGAAGCGAAGTGACATTCAGAGCGACAACAATTACATATGCACCACTGAAAATGATATGATGAGTCAACGACTAGTAAAAGTTTTTGTTTTTTAACGGGTCAAGTACTTCAAATTAAGTACTCGTTTGTCAGTGCCAGTTTCTGTTTTCAAAATACTTTTTTATCTGAAAATATTAAATTGTTATTTTTTAGATATATATTTTTTATAGTTTTATAACTCTAATATTAAAAATTAAAAAAAACAATATTAAAATATTTTCTCAATTAAAAAATAAATTTCAAAATCACTTGCACTGTAGTATGAGACACCCTATCAGTTGGTTTGTTTTTTTGTTTTAAAAAAGCTTTTAGTTTTTATATTTGTTTCAAATTCATTTTTTTAATGTTTTAAATAGTTTTGATGTCAAAATTAAATTCTAAAAAATAATAAATACATTATTTTAATATATTTTTAAATAAAAAAAATCCAATCACAATTCCTTATAAATCATATATATATGAAATGATTTTATGCACAGAAACTAGCTTGACATCGAAGGGTATCAGTGGTAGTAGTGAAGTCAGGATAAAAGAGTACTTTGATTATGAGCAAATGGTAAGCCTTGAAAGGACGATGGCAAACATGCCATGGTTTCTAGACAGCCCACAGCAATTCAAATATGCCATAATTAGTTGCTGAAATTGAGAGAGTAAAGTTATTTTGATTAGGCGATAGCTTTTACTTTTTATTCAATTATAGAAAAAAATATTTTATTTTCAAATAATATCCTTTTCTTTTACTTTTTTTACTAAGTTATATATGATTGTGTTCCAAAAAATATTTATATATAACTGTTAAAAAATGCTTTTTATTTATGAAAACTCTCTTTTTATTTATTTTGCAAGTAAAAATATAGTCTTAATAATCTTAACCAAATATATTTATTAAAAAAATATATTACTTTTTAAAACCGTAACTAAAAACATTTTTGTAAATTATAGTAATAATGTGTTTATTTAACACTGTGTTTTAAAAAATCTGATTTTTTTTAATTTAATTTTTTTAGTATTTTTAAATTATTTTGATGTGATAAAGTATAAAAAATATTATTTTAATATATTTTTAAACAAAAATATATTTTTTAAAAAACTGAATGAAGCTTTTAATAATATAGCTAATCCTTAACCAGGAAAAAAAACCATGGTTTTCTTGTACTCTCAAAGGTAATAGCTTCTTGTGATGGAGAGAGTATGTGTGTCTTTTACAATCAACCCCCTGCATCTGGTCTTCGTTGACTGAGGTTGGGAGGTAATTAGCCATAACCAATAATAACCTCAACAGCACACTTAATTTCTGAGGGACAATTCTGTAGTTCCTGAGGTGTTCATGGGCAGTTTTGTAATGAGCTGGTTACACAGATGGGTCCTTTGGTCAACGCATCGATAAGTGTGGTGATGTAAATTGGCACCAGGCAGCAACCGGGAAGGATACGCAATGGCCATGATTCGCTGTACAATGTTGACTATTCCTACTATCCAAGTCTTCGGTCAAACTTTTGAAATCAAATATCATTATAAATATCGCTTTTGGATGTATCCATCTCGTGCGGCCGTTGTCTACTATTCTCTACATGAGAGGTTTTCTAGAAGGAAGCAAAGATCCACCATCTTTAATGGTGGTGGTGGCCATCTCTGATTTCTCGATGAACGAAGGAAAAAACATGCCGGAATCATATTTTATCACTTAAGAGAGTTGATGGGTTCGACTGTTTTTAATTTTTTCCAAGATATCTATTTTAATCATTTTAGACTATGCTCCCATGAAATAATAGAAAACGAGAGCATGGACACAACTTTTTTAATTTGTGGTATCGTGGTTTATAGCTAATTTGTTTTCTCATGGAGGAGTCTACGCTAGCCTCCAGATATAATAATGGCTGGGGACAAGTCCAAAAATTAGACTCGAAAATTCGTGACAGAAGCCTTACCCGGCCCACAGAAACATCTTAAGTCAAAGAAATCCCCCACACGACTGAATGCTAGGGTTGTTTTAAGTTGAAATTGAGACTTGCAAGCTAATATTTGTTCTTGAATCTTCAACTTGATGGTGCGGGTTTAGCTAGAAGGAAGAAGACATTTGTGTATATATATATCACTTTTTTTTAATATTGTTTATGGATTTTTGTTGGATAATCATCAATCAGCATGTTAAACCAAAACGAAAATTCCCCGAGTAGAAATTTAAAATCCCATACCTGTGCTGCATGGATGTCTGCGTGTGGTTTAGGGCCTTTTATTTTCACTATAAGAGCTCTAACCTTTTTTTGGATTTAATAAAATCTTATTATTCAAAAAATATATTTTATATGTTCAGATAAGCAAAACAAGTAAAACTTTAATTATTTTATGTTCTAATTTAAACTCGAAATCTACTATGCAGATAGCAAGCTTTCTATTTATTGACTATAATAATTTGAATCATTTAGTGTAGATCTATGAAGTCAACCTTCACACGCTGTCTGTTTTTTCAAGAGATATTTATTAAGAAAATTGATTGTTTATGGACTTTCCAAGAGACATTTATTAAGAAAATTGATTGTTTACAGACTAGTACGAGGTTTGCCCAAACATTTTCATGTCCATATTTTTGAACCAATACCGATCATATCTATTATAATAAGAGCAATATCATTAAAATAATTTGGTAAAATAAACAAGTAGAAGGTTAATCGGGTTGTGGGCATTGCACTAACCGATAGGTAGACGAAGGCTTTAGTGGAGGAGGAGTAAAGGTCCCAACTTTTCAACTTCTAAATGGTAGGTAAGCTGATTTTTTGGATCAATTTTAGTCATACTCTGCATCACTGAAGAAAGAAAATATAATTTGATTGCTATAGAAAATAGAATGTGAACATAGAAAATGAAAAAAGAAAAAGAAAAAAGAAAGTTCAAACCCCCTAGTCCCATCTAATTTTCTTTCTTTCTAAAAGATAGTGATTTTTAGCCACGCAAAATTCAATTTCATATTTTCAAGAGCTAATCACGTTCATTGGTTGCCAGTTGGGTGGTCACTAATCCCATCTACCACACCATACACGAAAATAATCATTCTATCGAGAGAGAATTGATTCTATCACGGGAAGCAATAGAAGGGTGAAACACGTTAGCATTATATCATAATAGTTTTCATTTTTCTTTTTAGATTGGTTTTGAGATTTTGATAGAAGTTGTTCTTTATAGTATATTTTATTTAAAAATATATCAAAATATAATCTTATCATAAATGGCTTTCAAGTTTAAAATATGATCTTTTCATAGAGTTTTCTTTAAAAAAAAAAGTTATTTGTTTTAGTTTTTAAGCTTTCTAAGTGTTTATTTGTGTTTCTAAGAGGTAAAAAACATGTGTTAGTTAATATTTTTTTTATTATCAAATTCATTTATTTGAGTTTTAATTATATCATTTTAGTGTTTTTCTAAACTTGAAGGGTTGTTCTAGTGCAGGTTTGGAGGCTTTCCGGTAAACCCAATAGACTGCCCAACTTGTGGGTGCTTCCTACGGGCCAGTTCTTGATAAGAAGGGGCTCTCTGTCTTTTAATGTTTTCATGAGGAGATAGAAGTAGTGGAAAGGTCTTCAAACTCTTCACGATATTCAATTTTTTCATGTTCAATTTTTTCATGTTTTAACATATTTCTATCATGAATGTTATGAAAAACTCTAGCATTATCATTGCTTTAATCACTAAATGCTTTTACTGTTTTTAACATTAAGAAAATTTAAGAGTAATATGAATTACATACTAAAATTAACTGAATACTTATGAAATCTAGACCATAAAAAAAACAAGTCAAACTTCTTGATAAATTTAATTCATAAACGAGTAGGGTTATAGTTTCTAATTTGATTCATTAGAGCATCTCCAACCGAGCATCCAAATGGAGAGCCAAAGCTAAAAATATGTCCTTTTACCTTTTTTGTTTCATTTACTCCTCTCCAATGGAACAACCATTTTGATAACGAAAATAGATGTTCCCGCTTGATGTGCTATTTGTAACACGTCAAAATGAAAAGGCCATAACATTGTTCATCATTAATAAATCATATTGGACAACAACGTGATCTATTGGATTCAACCAATATACAGAGAAAATTGAGAACAATTGAAGACAGAGAGAGACACACTGAATATTAAATTACTTGTCATCTTCCCTATCCTCGGCCTCCTCTTCGGTAATAGTCTCCAAAACAGGAGAATTTGAGGTCTTGCGCGAAGAAATGAAGAGTGCTGGCGCAACCTCAATCCAAAATCTCATCAAATCTTTGATATTTTTTTTCCATTGTCGAAGACAAGCCCTAAACCCTACAAATATAAAAGCAGTGAATTTTACCTTGTTGGAAACAGGGTGCCTTTAAAATGGAGTTGGGAATCGAAGCCGAGATCCAAGTTAATGGTGAAGCAAGTTGTTGTTGCTGCTTTAGCAAGGAGTTGCTTGAGGTAAATGATGTGGCAGTTGAGGTTGGTTTGAGTCCAAACCCAGTTTTTGAATGAAGAAATGAAGGAGAAATAGGGCAGACGGGTGTGGGGGGGTATTATATAATTATTATTAATAATAATTATGCTAATTATTGTTAGCATAAAAAATAGGGGTATTTATTTGTAATTAATTTGATTGAATTATTTGTAATGGAATGTATTTTAATTAATTATGTTTAAACTTATTGGTTATTTGTTAATGTATTCATTTTATTTTTTTAAGTTTTTCTAACAGTCAAAGACAATAAGTAACATTAATTAACTTCAAATACAACAACCATAAAAAAAATCAATTACTTGAAAAACATACAATAAGTAGCTTAAATTTCAAATTTCAAATATTGTGGGTCTTTTAATTATATTTAAATTCATTTTTTAATTTAAATATAATTAAAAAATAATAATTTTATTGTTGGAGGGTTTTTCAAAAGAAATTATTTAATTATATAACCTACTCATATTAATTATATAATTAATTGCATAATTAAACTATATACAAAATAATTGAATTTTATTTTAAATAATATAAAGAAATGGCTCTCCAAAATGACTTTTACCATTGGAGTACACATTAACAAAAAAACTATATATACACTATTTAAAGAGCCGTTTTAAAAATTTAGCTCTCCAAAATAGCTTTTACCATTGGAGATGTTGTAGTTTTTATTATAAAAAAGCCCAAGAAAAACACAAAAACATATTCTACGATCAAGAATCTTACTTAAATCAAATAAAGAACAACTCTATAATAAATTTAAAGTCTTTTTCATTGGGACAAACATAAAAAACTTGTAATATATATAATTCAATCACTTGCCACTTTCACATTCAATACTCATGGGTTAATTTTAGATGAATGTTTACGGGGTATTTATTGGTAACAGACCTAGATTCAGGCTTGGCTCATGACCCGTGGCTAAAGTCCATCGAGTAGCGGCTACAACGAAAAGGGATCACTCTTTATACTGGAAGGGCTTGGAGGCAAGGAGACCATGACCCATACCTTGAATGGCACTGCTGGCTGCAGCTATGGACACGAGAAAGCAGACCAGGTTCAGAAGCTAAAGAGCGAGCCCCCTTAAGCTTAGCCTTTTAATCTTATTCTGGACAATATGCATCTCCACAGGGAAATAGACTGTCATGGGTCCGTATGAAATTGCTCCGAGGAGCGCAAGAACTTCATTGAAGAAGGGCAATGTCATGGCGAGCAAAGTTGCTACCACGACAAAGGCTGTTCTCCCGGTTAGCCTCAGGAAGTTGATGCTGAAATTTAACTTTTTGCTGCCAATTTTTAGTGGGTATTCAGTGTTTACAAACCCGGAGTTGGGCCACCTCATGCTAGCCCATGACTCAAATGTGCTGAAGAGGGGCTGGGCAAGAACCTGTCGATTGAGAGAGAGACTTTAGCAAAGCATGTAATTGAGTTGACAATCACAAATTGGATCTTAGGATCGATGTATATAGGCACCTAATACGTACCCACGAGGTGCACCGCTATGCAGATATTGGCTAGGTCTATCAGCCAGAAAGGCTCGAAAAATCCAAAGCTAGTTAGCATGTTCCCTGGTGCCCTGTTCCCAAATGCAGCATAGCCAAAGCAACCGCACATCATGTAGAAGGTCGTCAAGGTTAAAACAGCTATCATGTTGACCTTTTTCATTGCTTTATTTTCTGCGGGTGATGACCTCAGTGTGTCCTGATAATTCACAGTAGTATTGAGGAAATCAACACGAAATCAGCTTAAGATTCACTAAGCACCATTCAACAACATTACTCAAGTCTTGTTTCCTCTTCTGGCATTTCTAGCCGTTACAATTATCTTCATTTTCTGTACAAATCTTGCACATTGATTGTACATTTAATTGGCAAACAATACTTCCAAGTATAGATACTTCTCATGTGTATATATAGCTTATCAATTATCAATACAAATCATGGTATTTTTCATTGATATTCTGTGCAATTAAATCTCTTATATGGTATCAGAAGAGCCTATCTCTCACGAGTAAAAAGATCCCCCTTTTCCTACAAACATCATGTCTTCTCCCACAGAACAAATTGCAGAACAAGTATCTGCATCAAACCCAATTTCTCAACCCACTCAACCCACGTCTTCCCCTAACATTGCCCTTATCGCACTGAACATTTCTACACAGATCAATGAGAAACTAAAGCCATCAACATTTCCACAGTGGAGAGCTCAATTTGAGGCACTCCTCATCGGTTACAACCTCCTTGACTATGTTCAAGGAGTGTCACAGTGTCCATCATCAGTGGGCATTTCCAGTAGTGAATTCAACAAAACCCATTGGGTTCGTCAAGACAAGCTTATCCTAAGTGCTATCTTGGCCTCAACATCAACCACCATCACACCTCTCATCGCCTCTGCCAAGACTTCCCATGAAGCTTGGGAAAAACTGCATCATATGTATGCCAGTAAATCGCGCACCAGAGCTATGCAATTGAAGGAGGAACTTACCTTAATTCAACGCAAAAATCGCTCTGTCCCTGATTACCTGCAGCCGTGAAGGCCCTTGCAGATGAAATTGCTTTAATTGATCATCCGATCTCCGATGATGATCTCACTCTCTACATACTAAATGGTTTGGGTTCTGATTTCAGGGACATCGCCACCACCATAAGAGCACGACCAACTTCCTTGGCTTTTGAGGAGTTGCATGACATCCTTGTTGGGCATGACAACTACCTGCGCCGTCTGGATTCATCCACTCAGCAGCTCCTTGCGACGGCGAACTACAGCCATCGCCACCGACAAACTAATTACAGCCCAAATGGGTCTGCTCGGCGCCATATGTATAGGCAAAATGGGCCTATGCACAAAACAGGCCCCTTGCAGTTTAATCCCGAACAGGCCTACACTGCCAACAGGCCCACTGGCCCATTTAAGACCCACAGGCAGTACCCACAGCCCACTCAGAGAAGGTTCAGTCCAAAATGTCAATTTTGTGACCAAATGGGACACACTGCTAAGACTTGCTCACAACTCCGTCAAAATTCAATGACGGCAAATTGTGCAAATACAAACACTGCACAAGATCAAAAATGGCTTCTTGACTCAGCTGCCTCGCACAATATCACTGGTGACTTGGCGAACTTATCAATTCATTCCGAATATGATGGCACCGACGAAGTTGTCATAGGTGATGGGACAGGTTTGACCGTCTCACATGTTGGATCTTTGACCTTAGAATCACCTTTACGAACTTTCGTTCTTAATGACACTCTTTGTGTCCCTAATATTTCTAAGAATTTAATTTCTGTTCATCATTTTACATCTCAAAATAATGTATTTGTTGAACTTCACCCATCTCACTTTCTTATGAAAGACCAAGCTTCAAGGGTGACTTTGCTAAGAGGTGCATGTGAGGATGGCGTATATCAGTTTCCGAATTCACTGGTGGGCACAACCTCCAAATTTACTGCAAATGTGCATGAAAGAATTTCTCTTGCTGGTTGGCACAAGCGTCTTGGACATCCAACCTCCAAAATAGTCCGTAGTCTTGTCAATGCTTTTTCATTACCCATTCAAAAACAAGAAATTTTTTTTAATTCTCTCTGTTCTTCTTGCTCAATTAATAAAGCCCATCAACTTCCATTTCGGTCTATAAGTATTAAAAGTCATGCACCGCTTGATATTATTTATACTGATGTATGGGGACCAGCTCATTGCTTGGGTTTAGACGGTTCTAGATATTATCTAATTTTTGTAGACCACTACACCAAATACATATGGTTTTATCCTATTCCAGCAAAATCTTCTGTTAAAACAATTTTTCCTCAGTTTAAAACTCTAGTTGAAAAACGATTTCAAACAAGCATAAAAAGTCTTTACTCCGACAATGGTGGAGAATTTATCAGTTTAAAATCTTTTTTGTCAACTCATGGTATCAGTCATTATACCACTGCTCCCCATACACCTCAACAAAACGGTGTCTCAGAACGCCGCCATCGCCACTTAGTTGAAACAGGTCTCACCCTGCTTACTGATGCCAAACTTCCACTATCATTTTGGCCTTATGCCTTCCATACCGCCACTTATCTTATAAATCGTCAACCAACCCCACTTCTTCAAAATATATCTCCATTTGAAGCCCTTTTTGGCCAAAAGCCTAATTATTTAAAATTAAAAATTTTTGGGTGCATTTGCTACCCCTTCACCCGGCCCTACACAACCCATAAATTAGAACCAAAATCCATTCCATGTATTTTTATTGGGTATTCCTTAACCCAAAATGCATACAAATGTCTAGAGCCCGAAACCCAAAAGATTTATATCTCTCGGCACGTTTTGTTTGATGAAACAAAATCCCTAATTTCTATTCAATCTCCCTCTTCGTCGCCAGACTCGTCAATCCCACACGAAACCCAAATTAATCCCGTTCCACTGCCTCATCAGCTCCACCAGTGCTTTCGACGTCTGCTAACGCCGTTCCTCCATCTCCTCCAGGTAACTGCTACTCTCCTTCTCTTTCAATTTCTTCAAATTTGCAACATTCATCTGAGCCATTAAATTCAAATTCATGCTCATCTGCACAAAATCATGCATCTAGTCATCAATCTCACCCTCACTCACAGTCACAACACGCAGCCACAGTATCATCTCCCTCCTCACAGCATAGTTCTTCATCTTCATCATCAGCCACACACTCATCACCCACTCTCAGAACTCACCCCATGATCACCAGATCCATGAATAACATACATAAACCAAAACAAATGCATTCTGTCACTAAGCACCCACTCCCTCACGGCCTAGAGCCAACATGTGTTAGTCAAGCCCTAAGCTTGCCGAGATGGCGTGCAGCCATGTCCGATGAGCTTACTGCTCTAATGAAACATGGAACATGGGAATTAGTTCCCCCACCTGTTAATTGCAGCCCTGTGAGCTGCAAATGGGTCTTTCGTGTTAAGCGAAAGGCCAATGGCCAAATTGACCGTTTCAAAGCTAGGTTAGTTGCCCGAGGTTTCCTTCAAAGACCAGGCTTAGATTACACTGAGACCTTCAGCCCTGTAGTCAAACCAGCCACTATTCGGGTTATACTTACAATAGCTGTAATTCAAGGCTGGTCCTTAAGGCAAATGGATGTCCAAAATGCATTCTTGCATGGACAACTTGATGAGGATGTCTACATGACACAGCCTCCGGGATTCAAAGATCCCTCTAAACCAAACCATGTTTGCAGGCTGCGAAAAGCCATTTATGGACTTAAACAGGCCCCTAGGGCCTGGTATTCCACTCTCAAGAATGCCCTGCTCACTCTCGGGTTTCTCATTTCCCAAGCAGATTCATCTTTATTTATCTATCGTAATGGTCATACTATCTGCTACTTACTTGTTTATGTGGATGACCTTGTGATTACTGGAAATGATTCAATATTTGTATGCTCTATTGTCCAGCAGTTAAGCTCTAGATTTTTTTTGAAAGACTTAGGTTCACTTCATTACTTTTTGGGAGTGGAAGTTCTCCCCACTTCAGCAGGTTTGTTTCTTTCCCAACATCAATATATTAGAAATCTGCTATCTAAAACAAACATGGTTGGTGCTAAGAATGTTTCCACACCTCTAAGCACTAGCTCATCTCTGAAACTAATTGATGGCACTGCTGCCTTTGATAGCACTGAGTTTCGTCGAGTAATTGGTAGTCTTCAATATCTTTCTCTTACTCGCCCTGATATTTCATTTGCTGTTAACAAATTGTCTCAATTTATGCATAAGCCAACATACTCGCACTGGACAGCTGTCAAGAGATTGCTCAGGTACCTCAAACACACTATATTCCATGGCATTCACATCAAGAAGACCACCTCCTGGCATCTCACAACATATTCAGATGCGGACTGGGCTGGCAATGTCGATGATCGCACCTCTACTTCAGCCTACATCAGCTTCCTTGGTCAAAATCCTATCTCCTGGAGCTCCAAAAAACAAAGAGCTGTTGCACGATCATCCACCGAAGCTGAATACAGATCACTCGCCAATGCTGCCTCGGAAACACTATGGCTGCTAAATCTGCTTACCGAACTCGGGTTCCCTCTTCAGGCTCCCCCTTCTCTGTTATGCGACAATCTTGGTGCAACTCATCTCAGCTACAATCCGGTTGATCACTCTCGCATGAAGCATATCCAAATTGACCTCCATTTCATCCGTGACTTGGTACAAAAAGGCACTCTTCAAGTTCAGCATGTTCACACTACGGATCAACTTGCGGACCTCCTGACAAAACCACTGTCACAACAACGTACTGAAACTTTGCGATTCAAGATTGGCCTTACCGACGGAAGCCCTATCTTGAGGGGGCGTATTGAGGAAATCAACACGAAATCAGCTTAAGATTCACTAAGCACCATTCAACAGCATTACTCAAGTCTTGTTTCCTCTTCTGGCATTTCTAGCCGTTACAATTATCTTCATTTTCTGTACAAATCTTGCACATTGATTGTACATTTAATTGGCAAACAATACTGCCAAGTATAGATACTTCTCATGTGTATATATAGCTTATCAATTATCAATACAAATCATGGTATTTTTCATTGATATTCTGTGCAATTAAATCTCTTATAAGTAGATGCAGTGTCAAAAGGGTTCATCACTGCATAGAGTTCAATTGAAAGCAACGAGTTGTTCATACAAAACACGGAGCAAAAATGGTCCATCAAGACGTAGTATTTGTCGATTTTGCATGTATGTGAAAGAGACGAGGTAATTTAGCCTTGGTATTTTAACATTCAGTCAGGATTATGGAAAGGAAAGTTCAATTCACGAATGGACCCATAAATGGTGCTCAATATTCTCGTAGAATCGAAAATCGTACCTGGATTTCAATCAAAATAACAGAGTAGGTGCAAGAGAAAGCCATATCACCAATTGCTCTAAATATTGTCCATATTTTTTCTGCTGCTGTTACATCTACTCCAACTTCTACTCCTGTAAGTGTTGTTCTGTGTCCATGCCCTGTTTCAGGTGGAAAAAACATCATTTTAATACTTCAGTGACGACTGAAGGAAATTTAGAGTAAATGGGATTGACAAACACGATTGTGTTTTATATAAAATTGGGCCGCACTCTTGATTAAAGAATCGAAGTTCATTTTTTAAAGTAGATTGCTCAATTTGCTATAAATCTAAACTCATCCAAACTTGGCCCAACAATAAACTAGACCACTTTGTCACCATCATGGAGTAAATTCAGGCTTTGATCCAACAAAAAGAGAAATTACACCAAGTAGTGGTTTGCTACTTGTGAAGTCCTTTGAAAAAAAGGGTGAACGGAATAGAGGGAATCTACCTGAGATGACCTTGGCAAAAGCCAGTCCTAGTCCAATTGATGAATAAACAAAAGACATGATGGCAGCAACGGTTGAGAGCCATGAAAGCTTGTGGAAATTTGGGATTTGAGACACCAAAATTTCAGTAATCCCAAGTCCAATGATGTACCAGTTGCTGGAAAACTTGTATGGAGCTCCATGCCCTCTTTTGTGGAAGCAATTTGATTTTCTTATGGCCGTAAAACAATATCCATCTTCTTAACACAAATAAGCACACTTAACGTATAGATTATAGCTACCAACATTAACATATTCATCAATCAATCGTACTATAATATTAATGATAAATTCTGCTATACATACATAAATATACATATATTCAATCATGCCTACTTACATCATGCTAACAGATGCAGTAATCGTGTAGCCAATTGTTGCCCCGCTAAGAATGAGAAATTGGAACAACCCACAAACCTTGCACATGTTTTCACCAGTTTATTGAAATTAATAGTCATACAAGACATTAATAGCCAATTTTTAAGTGTGTCTTTAATTATATATATATATATATATATATATATATAAATACCTAAATAGGCATTGACAGTGGCCATGTATGTGTAATTTCTCTTGCCAGTGACACAATTTGGATATCTATAACAATTTGCTAAGAGACTAGAGGTGTAATATGTGATCACTGAAAAGGTTAAGAGAACACCAATGCCAGCGATCCATCCAAGTTGAGCCATCCCCCAGGTTAGAGAGAGAACCCCAGAGCCTATAATTGATGTGATTATATGTGCACTTGCTGTCCACACCGTCCTTGCATTTTCACATTCACACACCTTGGAGTTAATGAATTTGAGTATTTTTACTATACCTCTAAAACACCCTACTCTTGATTCAAGACTCAATCGACCCAACTACTTACTCGAATCGGTTTGATCTAGTCCAACTATGAGTTGATTCATAACTCTGTGTAATCCAGTTTGATTTTTTTAAATATTATTATTTAACTCTTATATTTTTAAAAATAAAATAGATTAACTCGGTTTAACCTATCTAACTTAGAATTTAGGTCTTGTGTTGGATATGGATCAAGTCATGTTTAATAAACTTGATTTTGATTTTTATGATTAAACTATAAATAAGCATCAAGCTCCATTGTATGTTGCTAGCATTTAATTAATGCTATTTTTATTTATTTATTTATTTATTATTTTTATTTTTATTTTCACTTTACTTTGTGTTTTGTCTAAAAGAGTGGAGATGATTTTGGGGGCATCAAATAAGAATGATGGGAGAAGATTTTGGGGGTAGGTAGCAGTGGAACCTTATTGACATCTTCTCCACAGAACAAAAACATGCACTACACAAATGTATTAAGACAACTGCATGTACACAACCAAAGATAGAAATCCCTTGAACAAATCATATTTGCTTATTTTCATTTTCTTGGGATCAAACTTGAGAAACTGAAGCTGCTGTGTGCACCCCACCTAGTATCATTTTTAAGCAACTGTTAAACGCATCTTGAATAATTTTTTGCAAGCAACATATTTGATCTTTCGTCACCATTTGCGAAACTAGTAGCATTTTAATTAGGGCTTGCTTCAAAAGTCTGCTTATGGAATGACTCTTTCGTCCACAACATTTGCGAAACTAACCCGTGGTCTCTCTCCACACTGCATGGAAATAACAGGGATCACAGTTATTATATTCTTGAAAACGTGAGTGATATCTTCCTAGGAAGAGCATCAGAGATGAACAAGTTTAAATGCTCGTCATGCTATCCACTTACTGTGATTCTGCAGTGTATGTTAAGATCGTAATTCATCCTTTAAGGCGTGTTTTTGCTAGTTCTTCTGCTTCAGATGCTTTCCTGCAGGCTTCTTTCACCTGAATCAAGAAACGATAAGATTCAGAATACATGTTCGATGGAGTCGAGTAAAATGCAATGGAAGGAAAAATAACAGGGAAATTCAATATCAGAACTCCTGTATTCTTAACTGTAAGCAAACATGTAGGAAGTGGCAAACAGATCTAAACCTAAGGTGGACACCCTTATAAAACATGCAGCCACACAAGCAAGCGATGCTGCAAGTACTTCAGCTTATTTAGATAAAGTAGTCAGGAGGAAACTAGATTGCAGCACAAGTAGTCAAAGAGTATAGACTAGATTACACCTCAAGTAGTCAAGAGTAAAGCAGATCCAATGATGCTTGATCGGCCTTAAAACAACGTTCAGTAATTTAAACACTTCATAACTTTTTCCCCTTTTTCTTTTTTACAGCATGTTCAGTAGCTTGACAGATGCCGGCTATACTGATGCTGCACCGGTTGCTACCATTTTTTAAACCAGGATGAATCTAGCAGTACTGGAGCGCCCAATGCTAAAGAAAGTTGAGATTTTTCCTCAAGGATTAAGTAACTAGAATGAGAAGAAAGTGACTGCCCACAACATTATTCTAAATGTAAGAGGGCAAAACGGCTGATCTATCCCTTGTATATATTCACAAATGGGCCAATCAAGCAGGCTTACTGGTTTGTCATCCCTTTGATGAGTTCACCTTACTAGTATAATCTTGACCCATAGAGTCTCTATTTTGAACAATTAACTTGTAGAAGCTCAATTATAGGTTCTAGCAAATGCCTAAATTTAATCATCACAAGGTTTAGGAGATGGACTCTATTCATAATATATTACTAGCTATTGTAAATAGAGTGGGAAGAATGACTCAAAGCATATTGAGCTCATTCAGTATTTACCTGATCAGTACAGACAGCAGGGTGATCATCGGAACCAGATGTTGATTTCTCCAGTAATCTCCGCAGATGAGACAGTTCGTTTATCAAATCATAGGCCACTTCTCCAGCATCTTGCATCTGGTTTTTTGAGAACTCAAATGCCCTTTCTGCATGGAGGCGAAAGGAAGCACAGCTTAAACATTCGCAACTTCCTCTGCATCCTCTTGGATTTCTCTTAAGAATACTCCTCTTGGGTCCATGAGGAGGATTTCCTAAGGGATCGGAGGGTTGGGGTTGGGATGATTCTGCTTCCTCTGGCTTTGCACCACTAGTTAGTTTCAATACTGATGCATTAAAGCCCCCTTCACTAACAACAGGTAATTCAGGTGCCCCTGAGTTAAGGCTACATTCAGAGACAAAACATGATGGCATAACTGGCGAGCAGCTTCCATGGTTTATGGCAACGCGGTATACCTTCCCCGATCCTCCACTTCCTACATGTTTATTTTCTATCAAACTTGCCAAAATGTCTGCTTCTGTGAAGTTCAATCTCTGAAACGAGGTCAGATTCCATGCAGCCAAATCACGTTTTGCCTTCTTTCTTTGGTAGTCCCTAACCACAAACAAGGTGACTATCATCGTGACTAGAAAAATTGTCACAGTAATTACCAGAATCAAGGCAAGAGTTTTGGAGGGCATTTTTCTAGAGTCACGAAGTTTAGCATAGCAATTTGGAAAGTTTAGAACTGGATTAACAGCACAGAGATTAGAATTGTTCAGGAAGCTGTAATTAAAGGCAAGGTTATCCAACTGATCTGGGATTTTCCCAGATAGATGATTGGAGGACAAGTTGAGAAAAATAGGTTTCAACTGGTCAAATTCAAGAGGGATTTCACCAGAAAAATGGTTTTGAGACAAATCTAAATAACGCAGGTCAGGTAAGGACCCAATCTCTTTTGGGATCTGGCCAGAAAGTGCATTTCTTGAGAGATTTAAACTAGTCAATGACTTCCAGGATATTATCTTGGATGGGAGTTGACCTGAAAATTGATTTCCATCAATCAGAAGATTTGAAAGGTGAGGCAGACTCGTTATTTCCACAGGAATTTCACCAGAAAGAAGATTGTTGCTCGCCTCGAAAACAACCAAGTTCACCCAGCTAGAGATTCCAGGAGGAATCGGACCCGAAAATTTGTTGTTGCTGAGTTCCAATCTTGACAAATTCCATGCCAGCTTGCTTGGAAGTCCCCCCGAAAAGGAATTGTCACTTAACATCAAGTAAGTCATGTTGGTGGCTGTCCAAACACCTGCAGGTATCTCACCTGAAAAGTTGTTGCTGAAAAGTTGAATTGTGTGCAAACTGTTGCAATTTCCAAGAGATCGAGGCACCGGCCCAGAGAGATTGTTTTCAAAGGCAACCACGCCCTGCAAGACACCTCCAGCACATAAATTTTCAGGCAGTTGGCCACTGAATTGATTGGTTGAAACATCAAATTCCTCAAGTTTTGAATAAAGGCCCATTTTAGGTGGCAAGGCTCCACTCAAGTTGTTGCTAAAAACCTTAAATGTTTTCAGTGCAGGAAGAAGACCTATACTTGGTGGCACCTCACCGGAGAAGTGATTTTCAAACAGACTCAGAAGTTGCAATTTCTTCAACTTGCCAAAATCTTCTGGAATCGAACCATTCAATCGGTTCATTCCAAGACCAATGTCCACCAAGTTCAACGTTTCGACTCTCTGAGGTATCTCACCAGACAAGTTATTGCGGAAGAGATACAAACTAGTCAAATTCTTCAACGAAAACAACCCATCAGGAATCTTACCTTCCAAATTGTTTCCAACTAAATCCAATGTCTCAAGACTCGAAAGACTGGTCAAACTCTCCGGTATTTCACCAATCAAATTCGCGAGTCTCATCCACAAAAGCCTCAACTTCTTTAACTGACCGAACTCCACAGGAATTGAAGAGGGCACAAAATTATTAAACGCCAACCCCAGCTCTTCGAGATTGGAAAGCTTACTAATCTCCTTAGGAAACGTACCTTTGAACTGATTCTGAAACAGAAACAATGTCCGCAACCCTGTCAGGTTCGCTATTTGTGGTGGAATATTGCCTGTGAAGTTATTAGCTCCAAGGTGTATATACCTGAGACCTGATAATTTATCAATATCATCAGGTATTGGGCCCACAAAATAATTCTGAGACAGGTCCAAGTACTGAAGTTTTTTACAATTGTACAGAACTTTTGGAAATCCTCCTGGAATGTAGTTGAGATTCATGTAGAGAAATGTCAGGTTTTTCAGGTCACAAACTGTTGGTGGGATTGTTTTTGTGATGCCTTTATCACCCAGGTCAAGTCCAGTCACGGAGCCATCGTCTCCACAGGTTACCCCTGTCCAAGTACACGGCAAGGATGATGAATTCCAGGACTTAATGGACGGTGGATTGCCAAGTTGTTGTTTCAGGTTTAGAAGGATAGATTTTTCAGTGGTGGCATCTTGGGAAACTACTTTGAAGGGCAGGGGAAGTAGGACGAGAACGCAGAGGAGGAGTGGAGTTCTGAGAAATGGGATGTGTAGTTTGGACATTCTGAAGGGTTTCAGGTGGTTTTTCCGGGGGGTTAATTTTGCCGGGAAGAGAAGGGAGAGGCTTAACGGCAGGATTTGAAATGTGGTTGGGATTTGGCTAAGGAAGATGATGGGAAATAGGGGGTATAAATCCGGTGAGCGAAGTGACATTCAGAGCGACAACAATTACATATGCACCACTGAAAATGATCGGATCGTAAATTATATTTTTACACGACACGGAATTTATTTTTGGAGCTACAATTGTAAATTATAAAATCATACTTGAAATTTTTTGTATAAAAATCATAAAATTATTGCTAAAATCATGTAGGTAGAATAATCATAAAATCATAAATTATATTTTGACACGACACGGAATGCGCTTCTGAAACTCGAATCGTAAGATCATAAAATCATACTTGAAATTTTATGTATAAAAATCATAAAATTATAGCTAAAATCGTATAGGTAGAAAAATTATAAAATCATAAGTAAAATATTTTTGAATACAATATAATATAATTATAGCCAATTGGTCATAAAACTTCATTAGTTAAGGTTCATACATAATTTAAAATAACTTAAAAATACATTACAAAATATTTATGTCTATAGAATTTTATTAGATAAAAACTAATAAATTTAAAACATAAGAATCAAGAAATTTTTATTGTCTAAGAAATAGTTTATGTGTACATTTTAAAAAATTGATTTTCAAACCATAACAATGATTTTTCAAACCATTTAAAAAGGCTATTTTTAAATGGTGGCAGCGTGGTAGGGCATGGGTTATGGCCATTGGCCTAGGGTTTTTTTTTTTTTTTTGGGGGGGAGGGTTGTTGGTGCAGACTGCAAAGGCCTAAAACATGGCGGATGCAACATGAATTTTGGTATCGTAAAATAGAACCGGATAGATTTTGGCATTTTTTCCGAGTTTAAAGAAAACTGATTTTTCAACCCGATTTGACAAGATTTATTGAGTTGACTTGCAAAATCGTTTAAAAAAAATCGATTTTTCAACCCGATTTGACAAGTTTTGTTGAGTTGACTCGCAAAATCGTACGATTTTGCGAGTCAACTCGCGAGTTTAACAACCATGGGTATGAGACACCATATCAGTTCGTTTGTTTTAAAAATGCTTTTAATTTTTAGTTTTTATATTTGTTTCAAATTAATTTTTGATCTTTTTAGATAGTTTTAATATGAATATATAAAATTAAATTTTAAAAAATAAAAAATTTATTATTTTAATTTATTATTTAAATAAAAAACAATCTCATTATATTACCTTATAAGCTATAAGATAAAAGAGTAATTCGATTATGAGCAAATGGTATCCTTGAAAGGATGATCGTAGCCTTAAAAGGACGATGACAAACATGCCGTAGTTTCTACTAGTTAAATGCCCGCGCACTACATTACGGGCGTAGTGTGGTCAGATCAAATAATTTTTACAACTATTGAAATTAAAATATAATATTTTAACATATAAAGTTTGATATAATAAAAGAGATCAACATATTCTATCATAAAAACAGTAAAATCGAAGTCTTAATTTCTAAAATTATTATCACTATTACTGTCAAAACAATAAAAATTATTAAAAAAACCTCAGCAAAAAAATAATAAAAAAGCATGTAAGAACAAAAAATAAAATTATTATTATTATTATTAATATTATTATTGCTTTAATAACGTGAAGAAAGTGAAATTAAATCAAAGGTGGAAAAAAAGCCTAAAAACATTAATAAAAGAGCAAATAAAAAAATAAAATAAATCATAAAAAAATAAAAATTATTAACTGGAAAAAAAGTATTTGACTTGAAAATTAAAAAAAATTGACCGTACTACGTTGCGGGCTGAGTAAGCAATTTTTATAATTGTCGGGATTAAAGAAAGTAATAGGATTGATGGTCGAAAATTAAAATATAATATCTATATATGCAAAATTTAATATAATAAAACAGATCATCACACCCTATTATAAAAATAGCAACATCGAAGTGTCAACATCTAAAATTATCATTGCTATTATTGTCAAAACAATATAAATTATCAAATTATCACGAGACAAAAAAACCGAAAAACATTCACAAAAGAGTAAGTAAGAAAAATAATTGAAATTATTATTATTATTATTATTATTATTATTATTATTATTATGTTAATAATGGAAAAAAATAAAAAAATATCAGGTAAAAAAAAATCATCTAACTTGAAAAAATAAAAATAAAACCAATAAAAAACTAAAAGAAAGATCAAAGGGAGAAAAAAAAACAGAAATATCAATTTTCAAATGATTATAAATACAAAATAAAATTTAAGAGCTATTTTTTGCTCAAAAAAATATAACCTCAACAAATAAGAAAACAACAAAAATTAAAAATCAAAGCTAAGAGCACACCTATATATACATGGACAACAGTAGAGATTATTCCAGGAATATAAAAACATAAAGGGATAAAAATAAAAAATTAAAAGTATAAGGGTCGACATGAAAATCAAATGTACAGGGATCAAAAGAAAAAATTAAAAGTATAAGGGCCGAAATGAAAATCAAATATATTATCAATTTGAATCAAAGGACAAAATTGAAAAAAAATCAAAACTTGTGTACCGAATTTATTGAGCTATTTTCAGCCAATCCGGAAATCAAAAGTAGCAGGACCGAAGTGAAACTTTCACATTTAATTAATTGCAATCAGGAGGACTAATCGAACTAAATCAAAACTTATATAACAGAATTCAGAACCATACACAAAATTGAAAGTTGAGGGACCGAAGTGCAAAGGGCAAAAACACGAGGGCCTCTCTTACACTTTTACGTGTAGGAGAGAGAGAAACGTGGTCAGCAGCTTTAACCGGTCGCCGCTGCGTCCAAGCACATCAGTTGGTGAAACGCGCACCACGATTAATCCTAAATTTATATATTTTTTTTCTTTTTCACTTATATATTTTTTTTATTTGTTTTTTTTTATAATTTGGGTGTCTGAATTAACTTAAGCGCACCACGATTAATCCTCAAATTCAATTTTTTTTATTGTTTTTTTTGTTTTTTTCATGATTATGTTTTTTTTATAGTTTTTTTCCATGAAACATTTTTTATTTTTCTTGGAAATGTGATTGATTTTTTTAAAAGAATATTTTTTGTTTTGAAATATATTAAAATGATAATTGTTTTTTTTAATTATTTTTAACATCAACACATGAAAATAATTTAAAAATATTAAAAAATACAATGGGTGGACAATGTTTGTTTTCCGCTCGTATTTATACATTTATGCTTTTAGATTATTATTTTTTTGATTTATTTTTTGTCAGTGTTTTATTTTTATCAGTTTCCGTTCTGAAATTTTAATTTATGTTGGTGATAATTTTAAAATTAATATTGCTCTTTTTTTTTCTTTGTTCTTTTTTTGTGTGTGTTTTCTGTTATTTTATCTATTTTTTAGATATGATAATTTTATGATTTTATTGTTTGCACAATAATAATGATAATTTTAGTGATTATTTTTATTGTTTTTTGTTAAAATGTTTTGATTTTTTGAAATCAAATATCATTATAAATATCGCTTTTGGATGTATCCATCTCGATCGCCCGCTGCCTACTATTATTTTCTACTTGAGGTTTTCTAGAAGGAAGCAAAGATCCACCATCTTTAATGGTGGTGTTGGCCATCTCTGATTTCTCGATGAACGAAGGAAAAAAAATGTGGGAATCATATTTTATCACTTAAGAGAATTGATGGGTTCGACTGTTTTTAATTTTTTTCCAAGATATCTATTTTAATCATTTTAGACTATGCTCCCATGAAATAATAGAAAATGAGAGCATGGACACAACTTTTTTAATTTTTGGTATCGTGGTTTATAGCTAATTTGTTCTCTCATGGTAAAAGGAGTAGTCTACGCTAGCCTCCAGATATAATAATGGCTGGGGACAAGTCCAAAAATTAGACTCGAAAATTCGTGACAGAAGCCTTGCCCGGCCCACAGAAACATCTTAAGTCAAAGAAATCCCCCACACGATTGAATGCTAGAGTTGTTTTAAGTTGAAATTGAGACTTGCAAGCTAATATTTGTTCTTGAATCTTCAACTTGATGGTGCGGGTTTAGCTAGAAGGAATAAGACATTGGTTGCCGGTTGGGTGGTCACTAATCCATCTACCACACCATTCACGAAGTCCATATTCTATCGAGAAAGAATTGATTCTATCATGGGAAGTACTAAAAGGGTGAAACACGTTAGCATTATATCATAATAGTTTTCATTTTGGCTTTTTAGATTGGTTTTGAGATTATGATAGAAGTTGTTCTAGTATATTTTATTTAAAAATATATCGATATATAATCTTATCATAAATGGCTTTCAAGTTTAAAATATGATCTTTTCGTAGACTTTTTTTTTTAAAAAAAAGTTATTTGTTTTAGTTTTTAAACTTTCTAAGTACCTATTTGTGTTTCTAAGAAGTAAAAAACATGTGTTAGTTAATATTTATCTAATATTTTTTTTTTATCAAATTCATTTATTTGAGTTTTAATGATATCATTTTAGTGTTTTTCTAAACTTGGAGGGTTGTTACAGTGCAAGTTAGGAGGCCTTCTGGTAAGCCCCGTGAATTGTTCAACTTGTGGGTGCCTCCTATGGGTCAGTTCTTGATAAGAAGGGACTCCTTGTCCTTTAATGTTTTCATGAAGAGATAGAAGAAGTAGTGGAGACATCTTCAAACTCTTTATGATATTCAAAATTTTCATGTTTTAACACATTTCTATCATGAATGTTGTCGCGACGTCGATTTTTTCACGCTTCACGCCTCGCCATCCCCCTGATTCGGGGAGACAACAGCGCGCGGTGAAAATAAGAGGTTTGTTTTATAGTCGCAAAATTACGACTATAATTATTAGGAGTTGCCACCTAGTATTAAAGTTACTAGGAACCTAGTGGTCTGCGAGAGTCTTAGGTCAGGAGACTTGTTGTGTAAGGGGAAGATGCATCACCCACAGTGCACCCTACCTAAGACAAGCTGCATTGTTGTTTGATTGTTTTTCCTAAGTTTGATTTTTTTTTTACTTTTCTAAAGTTCGACGTAGATCTCTCTTCGTGAGAGAATCTCTACCTCGTTAGGAGTTTGAAAGACTAACCACAAGAATTTTACACTGCATTAAAAAAAATATTTTTTTGTTTGCGGGTGTACTTTACAATGTTATTTTACACCGCAACAAAAGAAAATCTTTTTTAGTATCTCCAAGTGTACTTTACAATGTAATTTTACACCGAGATAGCTAAAATAAAAAATATTTTTTTTATTTTTTTGATATTTTGGCCAAATTCCAAAGGATAATCATAAATTGGTTACGATATCCAATTTTCATTTTAAAATATGAGAAAGATGCAACATATTTTTTTTATGAAAAATAAACATGGAAAAATCTTGGAATTCGGCCGTATGCAAGAAAACAACATATTTTTCTGTTTTTTTATGCAATTTTTTATTTTTTTTTGTTTTAACTAATAAAAAAACCTGGGTCGGGCCCAGCTAAATGGGCCTGCCAAGGTGGGCCAAAGGCCCACCACTGCTGGGCTGGGCCGAGAGCAGCCCAGCCCACAAATTAAAAGGAAAAAGGAAATCGGGCCCACTGTTCACATGTTACGTGAACAGTGAAATGGTGGTCGGCCGACCACTGCGAATGCTCACCTGCCATTGTCGCCGGGTAGAGGAGATCGAGGTGGTTCTTCTTGTCATGGTGGCGTCCTAAACGGAGGCCCGTGGTGGCCGTGGGAGGTGTCGGAAGTGGTTGGTCTGTGCAGCCTTCGTTGCTGCTGGCTGCTGTTCTTCTTCGCTGGAACTCGAGGTCACGGTTGGGCTTGCTGGTGGGAGTTGCTGGTGTGGTGTTCACGAGAATTGGCTGGAGGAGGAAGAGGAGGAGATGCTTCACGTTCGTTTTTTCAGAGAGAGAAAGGAGGCTGTCGGGGAGAGAGAAAGGAGCTGCAACCGGGTTGAGAGAGAAATGTCGACTGGAGAGAGAGAGAGAGACTGTTGCTTGTTCCACCGGAGATGAGGAAGATGACCGAGAGAGGTGGCTGACCTTGCTGGAGATGAGGAAGATGAAGAGACGATGGACGTGTTCTGTCGTCTCCCTCTCTCCGTGTAAATTTTCTCTGGTTTTTCTCACGTTATCTCTACGTAAACTCTCTCCTCTGTTACTTAAAATTTTGCTCTTGTTCTCTGCGTTTCCTCTGTTTTTTTTCTGCGTGTCTCCCACAAGTTTTTTCGTCTGTCCTTCCCCCTGGTTTTTTCTCAGTTTTCAGCCCCCCGTGACAGTGAAAAATTTCTCTAGTTTCGAAATCTTCTTCCCCGTGACAGTCTCTCACTGTCAAAAAATTTTCTCCCCCCGTTACTGTCTATTTCTCCTCTTATTTATAGGCAAAGAAAGCATGGTGCACGGCATGGGAAGTGTCCAAAGTATGGTGCATAGTAAGTGTGTTATGGAAGTGAAGGGTGTCCCGAGTATGGGGTATTGACTGTTGCAGAAGTGAAAGTGGGTGGCGATCACGGGCAAAGCATGGCTCTGGTGAGGCCTTGCTAGTTTTTTTTGTTGTTGTTGTTTTTTTAATATAAAATAGACTGAAAAAAATGGGGTTGTTACAAAAAGAATTTTTCGACAGGAAGAATGTTGTTTTTATCTTCAATTTTGGCTCCCGATTTCACCCGAAAAGTTTCGTCAACGAAAATTTCGATCTTCTCAATTTAACCCAGATTAGGCTTCCAAACTTAATTTCTCACCAATTAAGTCCTTAATAAAATTAATTTGACTCATTTAAAGTATAATTAAGCGTTTGCGCTTAATTAAATCCTTCAATTGGGCTCTCAATTGATCCATAAACATAATTACACTTTGAATTGGCCGACGATTAAATCGAATTGGCCCATAAAATATAATTATGTGTTCCGACTTAATTTTTAAAGCAGATTTATCCAATAATAAATTATTTTAGCCTTGAATCTGCATCTTCCTTCATTTCTAGGCAAAAAAAGGTACAACCGAGCTCTCGAAAACGCCTAAAATTTCCACCTTAATTTTTCTGCCGACACCAGCCCCTTTTATTTTATTTTTGTTATTTTTTTGGTATGTTTTGGGGAATAACCCAAAAATTGGGTTATGACAAATGTTATGAAAAACTCTAGCACTATCATTGCTTTAATCACTAAATGCTTTTTGTAGTCATACTATTTTTAACATCATGAAAATTTAAGAGTATAAAATGAATTACACACTAAAATTAACTAAAAACTTATGAAATCTAGAGCATAAAAAAAACAAGTCAAACTTCTTGATAAATTTAATTCAAAAACAAGTAGGGTTGTAGTTTCCAATTAAATTCTTAAGGGTTGTGGTTTATATAATCAAAAAGCCCAAGAAAAACACAAAAACCATATTCTATGATCAAGAATCTTACTTAAATCAAATCAAGAACAACTCTATAATAAATTAAAGTCTTTTTCACTGGGACAAGCATAAAAAAACTTGTAATATATATAATTCAATCACTTGCCACTTTCACATTCAATACTCATGGGTTAATTCTAGATGAAGGTTTATGGGGTATTTATTGGTGACAGACCTAGATTCAGGCCTGGCTCATGACCCGTGGCTAAAATCCATCGAGCAGCGGCTACAACGAAAAGGGATCACTCTTTATACTGGAAGGGCTTGGAGGCAAGGAGACCATGACCCATACCTTGAATGGCACTGCTGGCTGCAGCTATGGACACGAGGAAGCAGACCAAGTTCAGAAGCTGAAGAGCCAGCCCCCTTAAGCTTAGCCTTTTAATCTTATTCTGGGCAATGTGCATCTCCACAGGGAAATAGACTGTCATGGGTCCGTATGAAATTGCTCCGAGGAGCGCCAGAATTTCATTGAAGAAGGGCAATGCCATGGCGAGCAAAGTTGCTATCACGACGAAGGCTGTTCTCCCAGTTAGCCTCAGGAAGTTAATGCTAAAATTCAACTTTTTGCTGCCAATTTTTAGTGGGTATTCAGTGTTTACAAACCCGAAGTTGGGCCACCTCATGCTAGCCCATGACTCAAATGTGCTGAAGAGGGGTTGGGCAAGAACCTGTCGATTGAGAGAGAGACTTTAGCAAAGCATGTAATTGAGTTGACAAACATAGATTGGATCTTAGGATCGATGCATGTAGGCACCTGGTACGCACCCACGAGGTGCACCACTATGCAGACATTGGCTAGGTCTATCAGCCAGAAAGGCTCGTAAAATCCAAAGCCAGTTAGCATGTTCCCTGGTGCGTTGTTCCCAAATGCAGCATAACCAAAGCAACCGCACATCATGTAGAAGGTCGTTGAGGTTAATACAGCTATCATGTTGACCTTTTTCATTGCTTTATTTTCTGCTGGTGATGACCTCAGTGTGTCCTGATAATTCACAGTAGATGCAGTGTCAAAAGGGTTCATCACTGCATAGAGCTCGATTGAAAGCAATGATTTGTTCATACAAAACAAGGAGCAAAAATGGTCCATCAAGATGTAGTATTTGTCGATTTTGCATGCATGTGAAAGAGACGAGGTAATTTAGCCTTGGTATTTTAACATTCAGTCAGGACTATGGAAAGGCAAGTTCAGTCTAGGAATGGACCCAGAAATGGTGTTCAATATTCTCGTAGAAGCGGAAATCGTACCTGGATTTCAATCAAAATAACAGAGTAGGCGCAAGCGAATGCCATATCACCAATTGCTCTAAATATTGTCCATATTTTTTCTGCTGCTGTTACATCTACTCCAACTTCTACTCCTGTAAGTGTTGTTCTGTGTCCATGCCCTGTTTCAGGAGGAAAACAACATCATTTTAAACACTTCTGTGACGACTGAAGGAAATTTAGAGCAAATGGGATTGACGAATGCGATTGTGTTTAAGTAGATTGTTCAATTTGTTATAAATCTAAACTCATCCATACTTGGCCCGACAATAAACTAGACCACTTTTTCACCATCATGGAGTAAATTCACGCTTTGCTCCAACAAAAAGAGAAATTAGACCAAGTTGTGGTAAGTCCCTTAAAAAAAAAAGGTGAACAGAATAGAGGGAAACTACCTGAGATGACCTTGGCAAATGCCAGTCCAAGTCCAATTGATGAATAAACAAAAGACATGACGACAGCAACGGTTGAGAGCCATGAAAGCTTGTGGAAATTTGGGGTTTGAGACACCAAAATTTCAGTAATCCCAAGTCCAATCATGTACTGGTTGCTGGAAAACTTGCATGGAGCTCCATGCCCTCTCTTGTGGAAGCAATTTGATTTTCTTATGGCCCTAAAACAATATCCATCTTCTTAACACAAATAAGCACACTTAACATATAGATTATAGCTACCAACATTAACATATTCATCAATCAATTGTACTATAGTATTAATGATAAATTCTGCTATACATACATAAATATACATATATTCAATCGTGCCTACTTACATCATGCTAACAGATGCAGTAATCGTGTAGCCAATTATTGTCCCGCTAAGAATGAGAAACTGGAACAACCCACAAACCTTGCGCATGTTTTCACCTATTTATTGAAATTAATAGTCATACAAGATATTAATAGCCAATTTTTAAGTTGTGTCTTTAATTATATATGAAAAAAAATACCTAAATAGGCATTGACAGAGGCCATGTATGTGTAATTTCTCTTGCCAGTGACAGGATTTGGATATCTATAACAATCTGCTAAGAGACTAGAGGTGTAATATGTGATCACTGAAAAGGTTAAGAGAACGCCAATGCCAGCGATCCATCCAAGTTGAGCCATCCCCCAGGCTAGAGAGAGAACTCCAGAGCCTATAATTGCTGTGATTATATGTGCACTTGCTGTCCACATTGTCCCTGCATTTTCACATTCACACAACTTGGAGTTAATGAATTTGAGTATTTTTACTATACCTCTAAAACACCCTACTCTTGATTCAAGACTCAATCGACCCAACTACTTACTCGAATCGGTTTGATCTAGTCCAACTATCTAATTTGATTTTTTTAAAATATTATTATTTAACTTTTATATTTTAAAGAATAAAATAGATTAACTCAGTTTAACCTATCTAGGTTATAATTTAGGTCTTGTGTTGGATCATGGTTAGAGTCATGTTTAATAAACTTGATTCTGATTTTTATGATTAAACTATAAATAAGCATCAAGCTCCATTGTATGTTGCTAGCATTTAATTAATGCTATTTTTATTTATTTTCACTTTACTTTGTGTTTTGTCTAAAAGAGTGGAGATGATTTTGGGGGCATCAAATAACAATGACGGGAGAAGATTTTGGGGGTAGGTAGCAGTGGAACCTTATTGACATCTTCTCCACAGAACAAAAACATGCACTACACAAATGTATCAAGACAACTGCATATATCCTGCTCTCTTTTTTTTTGAAATAAAATTATATTGTTATTTTCTATTCGAAACTTTGCAGTTATTTTCTTCTTCTTTTTTATTATTACAGAATAACTTTGAAATTTATCCCACAGATTAAAGTAACTTATTGGTCATCGGATGAACATGGAAATTAAGAGCAACCTATTTGAAAAGCAACAAACGGTACGTTCCATGTAAATGCTATTCAGATTAAAGGAACTTTTTAATTGAAAAGTAGTGCTAGCTGTCTAAACAAGCTTTTCCATATTTTCCAATTTTAAAAAAACTGATTCTGTTACTAATAAATTAAATACTATTTTTGTTATAAAGTGACTTATTGGGTTGGTACGCAATACTGTTGTTGTTATTATTATTATTATTATTATTATTATTATATTCAAAGTAAATGCTATCGAATTAATGCGAATTAAACTGGTGGTCAAGTTGAAGAACAAAGAATCCCATATATATATATATATATATATAAAGTAAATGCTATCGAATTAATGCGAATTAAACTGGTGGTCAAGTTGAAGAACAAAGAATCCCATATATATATATATATATATATATAAAGTAAATGCTATCGAATTAATGCGAATTAAACTGGTGGTCAAGTTGAAGAACAAAGAATCCCACCAGTCTCCAATTATTTTTTCTCTTAATTAATTAGAAATTAGTTGGAAAAGAAAAGAAAAGAAAGGGAGAGAATTTTAACGTAGGTGTTATCAAACGAATACACATGCAGGCCTTGTCCTTCGCGTAGTTAATGACATTTGACAACAATCGACAGCTACAAAAAGTGCACTGGCTACACTTGTAAGTAATTACAGCAACATCCATGCATGGCCATATGAAAATTGTGAAATTCAAGAATTCTTGTTCTTCTGAATAGGAGAAAAATCTAGAGAGAGAAACATCTAGAGAGAGAGATATGGAGTACCTGTTCTTCTTGGTCTGCCATCATCATCCACCTCTGAAATGGTGCGAGGATTTTGGATCATAAACTCCTGACGATGACCTATCGCAGTCCCCATGTCGTTCTCCTTTGGTGAACGACCAAAACAGAAGAAAAATCTAAAATTGAATCAGCTCTATGAGATTGACAAAACAAAAATATCTGTCTTTCTTGTTGACTCTCTCCAGAAACGGAGAAGCCTGTATTCACTACTTGTGTACGTGTGTGTGTGTGGGTGGGTGTGTATATATATATATATATAGCTACTAGCGTATCTCTTACCTGTAATTTCTCAATGGGGTGGTCCCACGTTAATTAATACAGTGGTGAGGTGTCAACCGCACTTAGAAAAATGTGCCTATCCCAAAGAATATAGACATAATTTAATCAATTACTTGCCATTTCCAAGTTTAATATAGTGGTAAATTTTGAAGAAGAATATCTCTGCATTGTGGATTTGAGTTGGACTTGATACAGTGTTATTAAATTAATATATGATAGGTGTCGCGACGGCGATTTTTGACGCGCTTCGCGCCCCGCCATCCCTCTCTAGAGAGACAACGGCGCGCGGTGAAAATGGGGTAATATATAGCCGTAAAATTTACGACTATAATTCTAAGGAGTCGCCACCTAGTATTAAGGTCACTAGGAACCTATTGGTCTGCGAGAGTCTTGGGTAAGGGGACTTGTTGTGCAAGGGGAAGACGCATCACCCCCAGTGCACCCTACCTAAGGTAAGCTGCATTGTTGTTTGATTGTTTTTTTTCTAAGTTTATTTTTTACACTGCATTAAAAAAAACATTTTTTTTGTCTGCGGGTGTACTTTACGATGTAATTTTACACCACAGTTAAAAATCTTTTTTCTTATCTATGGATGTACTTTACAATGTAATTTTACACCGTAGTTAAAATTATTTTAATCTACGGATGTATTATACAATGTAATTTTACACCGTAGTAAAAAATATTTTTTATTTGCGGGTGTATTTTACAATGTAAATTTACACCAAAAAAAAAGCTAAAACCGAAAAGTTGTTAAATTATTTATGACATTTTGGCCGAATACCAATGGATAATCGCAAACCGGTTACAATATCCGAATTTTCGTTTTAAAAATATGGAAAAATATGCAACATATTTTTTACAAAAAAACACAATGAGAAAAGCTTTGGAATTCGGCCGTATGCACAAAAACAAATACATTTTTTTATTTTTGAAATTTTTTATAATAATAGTAGTAAAAAAATAAAAATACTTTTTTTTTGTCAATTTGTATTTTTTTTAATTTTTTTAATTTTTTTCTCTCTTTTGGGCTGGGCTGTGAGCCACAATGGGCTGACAGCCAGCTTTAATGGGCTGGGCTTCCAGTCCTCACGGGCTGGAAGCCCAGAAGGCTGTGGGCTGGGCTTCCAGTCCTCACGGGCTGGAAGCCCAAAAATTATTGGGCTGGGCTTCCAGTCCTCACGGGCTGGAAGCCCAACAAGGTTTGGGCTGGGCCGAAACTTATGGACTGGGCCTATAGTCCAGTGGGCTGGAAGCCCATCTGGATTAAGATTTTGGGCCGGGCACAAAGCCCGGCCCTTCCCTTCAGGCCCAGCCCGCATGCACAGTGGGACGCAAATCACGTCCCACTGCGCATGCAACGCGCTGGAGGAAGAAGACGATGAACAGGGATGTTTTTCGAGTGTGACCAAATGCGTACCTGTTAGTACCTTTGTGTAGAGGAGGTCGATGTGATGATTCCTGTCGTGGTGGCGCTGTCAACGGTGGCCTGTGGTGGCCGGAGGGAGCTTCCAAAGTCGCCGGGCTTATGCTGCAACTGCCACCGTTGCTTCGCCTGAGAGTGGGGTTCGGTTTCTGGTATATAGGGTAGTTTTTTGGTGATGTTAAGGATGGTAATGGGTGGTTAAAATGGCCTCTAACGGTGGAGGGAGAGAGGACCGAGAAACTGAAACTAGAGAGAGAAAGGAGCTGTGAAACCAGGGAGAGAGAGGAGCTGCAGCGGGGAAGATGGAATCTGTTGCTTTCGCCGGAGTTGAAACTGGTTTGTCGCCGGAGACGAGGAAGACGAAGCCCTCTCTCTTCTCCCTTTTTTTTCTTTTTTTCTGCGTTTTTCTTTCGTTTCTCTTCTCTGTAAATTTTTCCTCCCCCCTCAGGCAGTCGTGCATGGTGGCTTTTATAGGCGTGCTCGGCTTGACACGGTGGCTGCTGGTCGGCGACGTGGTGTCTGGCGTGCCTGCGATGGTGGCTGGTCAGCAGGCGTGGGCGGCCAGTCGGCGGGTTGCAGGGAAAGGGAGACGGCGGGGAAGGCATGGCATGCGTGCTGTGCAGCTTTGAGAAGGCAAAGTTTCACTCTGGTCCTTCAATTTATGATTGTTTCAATTGCATCCTCAATTGGATTTAAACTTTCAATTTTGTGCAATTGTATCCTTGACCGAATTTCAAATTAACCTTAACTTTTACGCGCCCTTTTCACTTTAGTCCTTCTCTTTTGATTTGTGCATTTTGATCCTCAATTGACCATTAAATTTTCAATTGTTTCCAATTTAGCCCTTAATTTTGCATAATTGGCTTGGAAAAATTCAATTTAGTCTCCGAAAATTCCCATCTTCTCAATTGAACCCGAATTAAGCTCCCTAACTTGATTTTTCACTTATTAAGCCCTAAACAAAATTAATTTGACCAACTTAAAGTATAATTAAGTCCTTGCACTTAATTAAATCCTTTAATTGGACCCTAAATTAATTCCTGAACATAATTATATTTTTAAATTGGTTGACGTTAAATCAAATTGGCCCATAAAAATATAATTACATCTCTCGACTTAATTTTTATACAGATTTATCCGATGATAAATTATTTTTGCCTTGAATCTGTATTTTCCTCTATTTTTAAGGACAAAAGAGATATGATCGGACTCGCGGAAACAACCAAAAATTCCACATTGACTTTTCTAACAACGTCGACCACCTTTTATTTTATTTTTGTTATTTTTTTGGTATATTTTGGGGAGTCACCCAAAAATTGGGTGATGACAATAGGAAAGATGCCCGGCTATACACACACACCCCTTTTAGTCTAATACTAGCCTAATGCCCGCGCGTTGCACCGTGACTTTTTTATCTATGTAGAAAATTGATTGTTTTTATATGTATTGTATTTTGCTATTTTAATATTTAATTAGTAAAATTATAATTGATAAAATCTTTATAATCGAAATGCAAAGTGGGTCGTATATTTCTTAATCGTAGATAATGTAGGTAATTTTTTTTTAATGAGTTGCATATTTTTCCCAGTAATATTCAATTTGACACATTACAAATAAAAATATTGTAATTTTTTTTCCCGAGAAAGAAACTTATATTTTTTGCGTGCTATAATTAGTTATGTCAATGTTTAAATTACTAAACTTGCAACAGATAAAAATATGTTAGGAATGAGTTTTTTGCGTGGTATAATTAGTATGCTTGCCCGCGCATTGCGCTAGGGTTTTTTTCATGAAGAAAACTAATTGATTTTTAACATGTTGGAATTAGTTGTTTAAATATTTAATTAGTAACATTATAATAGATAAAATATGTAACAAATAAATTTTTCCTCATCCTAAAAGGAATATTGCCATCGAAATGGGAAGTGGTTCGTATATTTTTTAATTGGAGAGCATGTATATATATGGACAGAAATAAGAATTATGTAAGAAATATAAAAAAGAATTTTTTTTTTGAGATGGTAATGAACAACGAAAATCACAATTGAAATAATTGTTCATTACTGTTTGAAATTGCAATCTCCTTTAGCTATTTTATGAAATAATAGTAGTAGTTCCCGTAAGCTGACCCTTACACCCTGTTTATAAAAGAAAAAATTATAAGTGCAAAAAATACAGAAAAAAATTCAAAAAGATGGGTTTGGGGATCATTCACGGCGCGTGTAAGTTGTTCCAGACATCACAATTATAAAAAAATGTATACGTGGGGAAAAATCAGTGAAAAAAAAGTTAAAAAAATGGATTTAGAGATTAGCTGTAGTGCACGTAAGTTGTCACGGAAACTTTGGTTAAAAAACACAAAAAAAGAAACCCAATGAAAAAAATATTAAAAAAAACTAACCAGGACACCCTGGTTATAGAAAAATGAAAAAAGAAAGTGTAATTGGAAAAAAAAGGAAAAAAATGTTAAAAAAAGATGGGTACGAAGATTAGTCATGGTGCGTGTAAGCTGTCCTGACCACCTCGTTTATTAAAAAAAAAGGAAGTGTAGTTATAGACAAAAAGTGCAAGGGGAAAGCATATTTTTAAACAGTAATGAGAGAAAAAATTGTGGGGCGCATAAACTAACACGAACATCCCGGTCATGGAAAAAAAATGTATAAGTAGGAAAAAAACAGGGAAAAAATGCACAAAAAAAAAGTGGATCTAGAGATTAGTCGTGGTGTGCGTAAGCTCACATGGATACTCCGATTTTTTTTTAAAAAAAAGAAGCGTAGCTAAAAACACAAATTCAAACAGTAATGAAAAGTGAAAATCATTGTTCATCACTGTTTAAAAACATCACCAGCCGGAGAGATTCAAACTCTCGCTCTTGTGGTGCGGCAGCAAACACGTTAACCACTCGACTTAGTTGTTCATCCTAGCATACATATAATACTTATCTTACATTTTTGTGTTTTTTTGCATTTATTTTATATATATATGACATGATATTTTTTTAGTTTACAGTGATTTTTATTTTTATTTTTATTATTTTATAAGATTTATTCTTTATATTATTATATTAAAAGTATTTCAAAACACTTATATTAAATTAATTTGAGATTTTAAAAAAACTTAGTTCATTTTTTTATATATATTTTCAAGCTTTGATACCTAACAAATATCAAAATATAGCCGCGCGTTGCGCTAGGCTTTTTTGATGTAGCAAACTGATTAATTATTTAGCCTGCAAAGAATTATTTAGTTGGTAGATAGCAAATTGTAATCGTTAAATTCTGTTATATTTTTTTTGTCTGTATTGAATTAGTTGGTTGTTGTTATCAGTTTAAGTGCTCAGATAATAATTTAGTTGACAACTCTCAAAATTATAATCGATAAAATCTATTAAAGATAAGTGAATTGTATTTTATAGCCAGTTCATTAATGGGTGAACTTGCTTAGATATTTTATCGATTTATGTAATTTGCATATTGAAAAACTATAATTGATTAATTGGTAGGCGTGTTTTGATTGTTCTGACAGTTATTTAATTGGTGGATGTAAATTTGCAATTAATAAAATGAATAAAATATGAATTATTTTTTTCTTGTATCAAACTTGTTGATGATTGGGTTTATTTTAGCAGCAATGAACGATTTAACCAGTTGATAGAAAAATTGCAACCGCTAAAATCTATTAGAGATGGATTATTTCTGGTTGATTTTTATTTTGTGTCGATTGACTTAATTCATAGATTGCAAAACTGCAATTGATTGATTATTTGGTGTGTCTTAATTGTTTTGACAATTATATAATCGGTTGATGAAAAAAATACAATCGATGATATCAATTAGAGATGAATAACTTTATTTTTTGTAGTCAATTGGGCATTCGTTGGCGTTTGGGTGTTTCGTAATGGTTGGGCTTATCATTCTCTTTTTTCTTTTTTATTTATTTTTCAAGTCAAATAATTTTTTAAAATCTAATATTATTTATTGTTTTTTTTTCATTCATTTTTTTTTAAATATTATTAGGTGTTGAAATTTTTAATTATTGTAGATAAGGCATTGAAAATAATGACAATAATTATTCGTAAGTTTTTTTCTTTATAAATATGTTACACTAATTATAGATTTTGCTATTTATTTAATATTAGTGCATTTAAAATAATGATAATAAATATTTGTGATTTTTTCTCTGATAAATATGTTAGACTAATTATATATTTTTCTATTTATTTCATATCAACACCTTAAAATATATATATTCATCACTTCTTGGAACTGCGATCTCCTTTAGATATTCTAGAAAATAATAATAATCGCCGTGGTGCGCGTAAGCTGACCCGGACACCTCGGTTAAGAAAAAAAAATGTATAAGTGGCAAAACAAAATAGGAATAAAAAAATCAAAAAAAGTGGATCCGGAGATTAGTCGTGGTGCACGTAAGTTGGCCTGGACACCTCAGTTATTAGAAAAAAAATTCTTGTTTTTTGTTAAAAAAAAACAACCAGCTAGTAAAAAAAAATCATTTTTTTTAACAAAAAAACCTTTTTTTAAAAAAAAAGTGCTTAAAAAAAGCATTTATTAAAAAAAAACCCTTTTTTTTAAAAAAAAAAAAACCCTTTTTTTAAAAAAAAAACCCTTTTTTTGAAAAAAAAAATTAGTTATTAAATTTTTTTTTTTGTAAAAAAATAAAAACAACAACCCGTTAAAAAAAATCATTTGTTTTTAAGAAAAAACAATTTTTTAAGCACGGACGACAAAAGGCCAGTCCACAGTAACCGGCCGAGCTAAAAAAAAAACAAACGAAAAGCAATTAAAAAAAAACAAACGAAAAGCAACTTTTACAGAGTAATTTTTCAAAATAAGGATTTAAAAAAAAAACCCGTTAAAAAAAAATCATTTGTTTTTAACAAAAAAAAAAAAAAAATTTAAGCACGGACGACAAAAGGTCAGTCCACAGTAACCGCCCGAGCTAAAAAAAAAAAACAAACGAAAAGCAACTTTTACAGAGTAATTTTCCAAAATCAGGATTTAAAAAAAAAAAGTAAAGAGGCAGATGAACTTCCCAAAAAAAAAAACGAAAAAAAAATAAAAAGAAAAAAAAATCCAAAAAAAAAAATGAAAAAAAAAACGAAAAAAAAAAGCAAAGAGGCAGATGAACTCCCGCGAAACACAAATAGGAAATGTCCACTCCACAGTAAAATTTCCCGAGCTCCTTTAGATATACTAACAAAATCAGGATTTAAAAAAAAAAGTAAAGAGGCAGATGAACTTCCCAAAAAAAAAACGAAAAAAAAATAAAAAGAAAAAAAAATCCAAAAAAAAAAGGAAAAAAAAAGAAAAGCAAAGAGGCAGATGAACTCCCGCGAAACACAAATAGGAAATGTCCACTCCACAGTAAAATTTCCCGAGCTCCTTTAGATATACTAACAAAAGCAGGATTTAAAAAAAAAGAAGTAAAGAGGCAGATGAACTTCCCAAAAAAAAAACAAAAAGAAACAAAAAGAAAAAAAAATCCAAAAAAAAAACTAAAAAAAAGAAGAAAAAAAAGCAAAGAGGCAGATGAACTCCCACGAAACACAAATAGGAAATGTCCACTCCACAGTAAAATTTCCCGAGCTCGAGCTCCTTTAGATATACTAACAAAAGCAGGATTTAAAAAAAAAAAAAAAGTAAAGAGGCAGATGAACTTCCCAAAAAAAAACAAAAAGAAAAAAAAAAGAAAAAAAAATCCAAAAAAAAAACTAAAAAGAAAAAGAAAAAAAAAGCAAAGAGGCAGATGAACTCCCGCGAAACACAAATAGGAAATGTCCACTCCACAGTAAAATTTCCCGAGCTCGAGCTCCTTTAGATATACTAACAAAAGCAGGATTTTTTTTAAAAAAAAGTAAAGAGGCAGATGAACTTCCCAAAAAAAAAATAAAAAGAAATAAAAAGAAAAAAAAAATCCAAAAAAAAAACGAAAAAAAAAAAGAAAAAAAAGCAAAGAGGCAGATGAACTCCCGCGAAACACAAATAGGAAATGTCCACTCCACAGTAAAATTTCCCGAGCTCGAGCTCCTTTAGATATACTAACAAAAGCAGGATTTAAAAAAAAAAAAAGTAAAGAGGCAGGTGAACTTCCCAAAAAAAAAGAAAAAAAAATCCAAAAAGAAAACGAAAAAAAGAAGAAGCAAAGAGGCAGATGAACTCCCGCGAAACACAAATAGGAAATGTCCACTCCACAGTAAAATTTCCCGAGCTCCTTTAGATATACTAATAGTTAAATTGCCCGTAGTATGTTGCAAGTCAAGCAAATAATTTTTATAATTGTTTAAATTAAAACAATTAATAGATTTTACTAGTTTGAAAATAAAATATAACATCTATATAGACAATGTTTGAACACATTAACACACCCTATTATAACAATAGCAACATCGAGAGTTTAATATCTAAAAATATCATTACTATTATTGCTAAAACCATAAAAAATATTAAATTACCCAAAGAAAAAAAACTCGAAAACATTAACAAAAGAGAAAGCAAGAAAAAAAACTAAAATTATAATAATAATTATTATTGCATGAATAATGGGAAAATACATTCAATATAAGAATAAAAAAACCCAAAATTTTTAACAAAAGAACAAACAAAAAATAAAAAAATATTAGCTAAAAAAATCATTTCACGTGTAAAAAAAGAAAAAGAAAGAACAAAGGGAAAAAAATAAGAATTATCAATTTTATTATTACTATTATTCCTAAAACAATAAAAAATATTAAATTAGCCCAAGAAAAAAAAACTAAAAACATTAACAAATGAGGAAGCATGAAAAAAACTAAAATTATTATTATTACTTGAATAATGGGAAAAAAATTCAATAAAAGAATTAAAAAAAAACTCCAAAAACTTAGACAAAAGAGCAAACAAAAAAAATGAAAAAACAATTAGCTAAAAAAATCATTTGATGTGAAAATAATAATAAACAAACGAATAAAAAAACCAAAAGAAAGAACAAATGAAAAAATAAAAGAAATATCAATTTTCAAATTATCATAAATACAAACTAAAATTTAATAACACAATTTTTGAAAACAATATTATCTCGACAAAAGAGAAAATAATAAAAATTAAAAAAAACTGAGAGTACATATATATGAACATGGACGAAATAGGAACTATTTAAGAAATATAAAAAATAAATGAATTAAAATAAAAAAATTAAAAGTATAAGGGACGAAATGAAAACTAAATATATTATCAATTTCAATCAAATGACAAAATTGAAAAAATCAAATCTTATGTATCGAAAATATTAAGGGATTTAAAAGCAATCCAAAAATTAAAAGAATAACGACCGAAATGAAAATGCAATATATAATTAATTTCAATTGAAGGACAGTTGAAACAAATCAAAATTTACATAACAGAAATAAAGACCATACAACACAATTAAAGAGGAGGGACCGAAATAAAATGCCATAAAACTAGGGGGTTGTGATGTAGTTTAGAGTGCAGGAGAGAGAAAGGGGGGGAAATGTTCAACCGCCCACCGTCTCGTCTTCGGCCATCGTTGGATTGCACACGCTACACCATGAGAAAGACGACATGGAGGCACATCCAAGAAGATGCTAGATGCACATTTCCCGCCACCATACGACGCCGCACGTGCCGCTAGAAGAGAAATAGTCAATTATCGTTAGCCGTGCGTGTCACATGCGTCGACCATAATCGAATAAAAAAAAATAGTCAATTACCGCAACACCCCTGCAACCATTTCTTTAATTTTGTCTTATTGGAGGGCATATTCGTATTTAGTTATTTTCAAAAAATATGAAATTCTCGTGTCACCCCTCTCAGCTGGAGCTGATATTTGTCTTTTTTGAGAGATAAAATAGTTATTTTATTGTGCAAAAAACTATATAAAAAAAAAGGTGACTCGGCCTGGATTGAATCGGACTGAAAATATGCAATTATCATGACACGTCTCCCGACAAGGCCTGATTTTTGTCTTTTTAGAGGGACAAAATCGTTATTTTACTGTGCAAAAACAAAAAAAATCAATAAAACGGCAAACCAAACCGACCAGAAAATTGAGAAACACTATTGTAATCCACAGTGATTTGTCTCACAAGCTACAGTAACTGAATCATGAGCTCTTTTAGTATATAGTATAATATACGACACACAATACTTTTAAAAGCATATAACCATTGGGTATAAATATTGCTATTTTTTATTGTAATTAAGTTCAAATTTATTATTCTTGTAAAAAATGAGATAATTTGGTCATACATTATCAAAACTTAAATAAAACTATTATTTAGATTTTAAATTTTCAGATGTCTAGCTTCTATTCATTATTTTATTTTCATTTATAGAAGATATTCTAAAACAATAAAAAAAATTAAATATATAGTTGGATATCACGCGTTTCATGTGGCTAGAAAACTAATTGATATAAAAAAGTACTATATTTAATTTATATTTTTAGAGTTTTGCAGTCAACTATAGGGGTGTTTAGGAGTACTTTTCAGAAATGTTTTTGAAAAAAATTGAAATTTTTTTATTTTTAAATTTAAATTAATAAAATTTGGTGTCATTTTTACGACAATAATCATCACAATAACCAACATTGTTGTTTTTATGAATATTATTTAAGTTATCATTAGTATCATTATCCCAAACAGGCATATATATATATATATATATATATATATATCCAATTGGTGAAAAAGTCAAATAAATTTAGTGCACTGAACAACCGGAAGAAATGACAAAAAAACATCGTGGTTTCATGATCTTAACGTGGATTCAGATTATTTTGGCAACGTTTTATAGTTGGAGACTAGCCAATGCCCCCGCGTCTCATCGCGGCGGGCGGTACTATAATTTTTTTAACGTATATTTTTTTAATATAAAAAATATTAATTATGTGTGTTTTTTATTATAATATAAATTTAGTCAAAATAATAAATATGTGCAACATTACTCTGAAGTGCAAGTTTTCTATAAAATATATGAATTTTAAATTGATATAAATTTATTTGTTTAGTAGGTTTTAACAAAATAACCAACATAAAATTATCATCTTCATTAAAAAAGCAAGAAGCTTCGGATATTTGAATTATTAAATTCATAGTATTAAGATTAGTTCATTTTATAATTCAATTTAAATCACATTTAAAAATAAAAATATAAATTGTGAGAAAGTAGTTAATTTTCTATCCATAAAAGATGAAAACATAAATTGAAAATTCATCCCTACATTATTGTCATTTTCATTACAATAACAGTTAAAATTATTATCAACATTACTGCTCAAATAATTAAAATCATTAAATTACCTCAAAAAAACATTTTAACAAAAAAATAATAAAAAATAATCACTAAAATTATCATCATTATTGCGCAAACAATAAGATTATAAAATTATCTTATCTGAAAAACATATAACATAACAAAAAAACACACATAAAAAAAAAGAACAAAGAGAAAAAAAGAGCAATATTAATTTTAAAATTATCACCAATATAAATTAAAATTTCAGAACAGAACCTGATAAAAATAAAACCCTTACAAAAAATGAATAAAAACAAATTCTAAAAGCATAAATGAATAAATACGGACAGAAAACAAACACTGTTTTTAGAAAACAATCACATTTCCAAGCAAAATAAAAAATGTTTCATGGAAAAAAATAAAAACAAAAAAACATAATAAGGAAAAAAAATATTTTTAAACCAAAAATAATTTTTTAAAAAAAATCAATCACATATCCAAGCAAAATTAAAAATATTTCATGAAAAAAAAACATAATCAGGAAAAAAAAAATCTAAAAAAATTGAATTTGAGGATTAATCATAGTGCATTTAAGTTAGCCCAGATAATCCAATTATAAAAACAACAAATAATATATATATATATATATATAAGGGTGGAAAAAAAATATAACCAGGAAAAAAAATCATGGAAAAAAAAGAAAAAAAAAACGTAATAAAAACAAAGAGCAAGAAACATAAATATTTGCTAGGAATAGGATTCGAACCGCGCCCTTCTCGGAAGATAGGCGCGTTTTGGACCAGTTCGGCTACCAACACATTTCGGTTATAGTTCAAGACAATGCATATTTATTGGTTTGTTTTTGCAAATTAAAAACATGCTGAGAGTGGGATTCGAACCCGCGCCGTCTCTTATAATTTTTCTCTCACTGGAACAGCTCGGCTACACCAACATATCGCTAATGATTCACGACAACATATATAAATAGTTAGTGGTACTGTGGATTCAAACAGTAAAAGAACAACGCGGTTTATATATATAGTATGCTCTCCTTGGAACAACTCGGCTACACCAACATATCGCTCATAATTCACGACAACATATATAAATAGTTAGTGATACTGTGGATTCAAATAGTAAAAGAGCAACGCGGTTTATATATATAGTAATTTAATGGGGAAAGGTTAGTTTGGTAGGGGCTCAATCAAGAGATAAATGATAGTTGGGGGATAAATTAATAAAAATTAAACCCTTTTGTTTTAAATAGTGGCTAATTAGTAGCCTGGGAGTGGATTCATGTGGAAAGTGAGCTAGCGGAACATCTATCAAATTAAACATTATTATAATATACATACAGCTAAACCATAACACGGAAACACTGTGGATTTGAACAGTGTTTCTCTTTTTTTTTAAAAAAAAAAAACTGATTTTTTTTAAAACGTTTTTTTACCTTTTTTTTATCTAAACCATAACACGGAAACACTGTGGATTTGAACAGTGTTTCTCTTTTTTTTTTTTACAAAAAAAATTGATTTTTTTTAAATGATTTTTTTTAAAACGTTTTTTTACCTTTTTAAAAAAAAATAATTTCTTTTTTTTTTACGTTTTTTTACCTTCTTAAATGTTTTTTTTTCTTCTTAAACGTTTTTTCCTTTTTAAAATACATACAGCTAAACCATAACACGGAAATACTGTGGATTTGAACAGTGTTTCTCTTTTTTTAAAAAAAAAAAAAAACTGATTTTTTTTTAAATGATTTTTTTTTAAAACGTTTTTTTACCTTCTTTTTTTAAAAAAAATAATTTCTTTTTTTTTACGTTTTTTTACCTTCTTAAATGTTTTTTTTCTTCTTAAACGTTTTTTCCTTTTTAAATATTTTTTTCTAACCGTGGTGTCCAGGACAACTTATGCGCACCATGATTAATTTCTCGGTCCACTTTTTATTAACATTTTTTATTATTTCTTTTCCTCCACTTATACAATTTTTTTTAGTTGATTTTTTGATAACCAGGTTGTCTGTGTTGGTTTACGCACATCACTTTTTATTCCCCAAAATTAACATTGATTTTCACCTTTTTATTAACATTTTTTATTGTTTCTTTTCCTCCACTTATATAATTTTTTTTAGTTTATTTTTTGATAACCAGGTTGTCTGTGTTGGCTTACGCACATCACTTTTTATTCCCCAAAATTAACAGTGATTTTCACTTTTTATTACTGTTTGATATTTTTTTTCTTTTTTTCGCTCCTTTTTTTTCTAATTATTGTTAGGTGTTTAAATTTTTTTTTTCTGCTTATATTTTTTTTCTACTTATATATAATTTTATTTTATTTTTTTATAATAAAGGTGTTTGGGTTAACTTAAACACACCACAATTAATCCTCAGATTTTATTTTTTTATAGTTTTTTTTTCATATTTTTACTGATTTTGTTTTTCATTTTTTTCCATCAAATATTTTTTTTATTAGGGTGTCCGGAATAGCTTAAGCGCACTATAATTAATTCCCGAATCTATTTTTTTTTCTCTTATCTAAAAAGCTAAAACAGATCACTGTTATACTGTAGCATGGATCACTGTTTATGTAGACTCAGATAACTGTGGACTTGAATAGTGAGATTACAAAATAATATAAGTATAATTTGTGTACCAAGACAGAACAAAGACATGGCTTCGGGTGAGTGGTTAAGGCACGCGCGTCTGTAAAGTAGACTGGAGTTCGAATCTCCCGGCGACAAAAATGGTTTTGGATTTTTAATATCTTATTATTTGCATTATTTATAATTTATATAAAATGTTAAACAATGAAATTGCTTTGGGCGAGTGGTTCAAAAATGTGTCTGCACACGGGAGCCCGGAGTTCGAATTCCAGTGGGGCGAAAAAATGATTTCCTTTTTTTTTTTCTTTTTAAACGTTTTTTTTTCTTCTTAAACGGTTTTTTCTTCTTAAACGTTTTTTCCTTTTTAACAATTTTTTTTCTAACCGTGGTGTCCGGGCCAGCTTATGCGCACCATGATTAATTTCTCGGTCCACTTTTTATTAACATTTTTTATTGTTTCTTTTCCTCCACTTATACAATTTTTTTTAGTTTTTTTTTTAATAACCGGGTTGTCTGTGTTGGCTTACGCACATCACTTTTTATTCCCCAAAATTAACGGTGATTTTCATTTTTTATTACTGTTTGAAAATGTGCTTTCCCCTGACTTTTTTTTTTGTTTGTTTTTTTCTTAATTGCTTTTTTGTTAATATTGTTAGGTGTTTAAATTTCTAATTATTATAGATAAGACATTCAAAATAATGATTATGATTATTTTTAAGTTTTATTTTATTTTGAATATGTCAAACTAATTATATATTTTAATATTTATTTAATAATATATATATATATATATTTACTAAATGATTTTGATTATTATTATATTATATTATATTATATTATTATTATATTATATTTTATTACTAAATGATTTTGATTATTATTATATTATAGTATATTATATTATATTATTATATTATATTTTAAAAGCTTAAAGAGATTGGAAATTAAACAGTCATATTATATTACTATTATCTAAAAGCTAAAAAAGATCACGGTTTTTTAACAATGTTTTGGCACTGTTCATCTAGACTCAATCACTGAGGACAGGAACAGTCAAGTTACTTTATAATATTATTATTAGTTGTAGACTACACCTGTATAAAAAGTTGCTTGGCGTGGTGGTTAGAGAGCGCCCAAGCGAGGCAGGGCGCGAGAGTTCGAATCTCTGTAATAACGAATTTTTTATATTATTATTATATTATATTTTATTACTAAATGATTTTGATTATTATTATATTATAGTATATTATATTATATTATATTTTAAAAGCTTAAAGAGATTGGAAATTAAACAGTCATATTATATTAGTATTATCTAAAAGCTAAAAAAGATCACGGTTTTTGAACAGTGTTTTGGCACTGTTCATCTAGACTCAATCACTGAGGACAGGAACAGTCAAGTTACTTTATAATATTATTATTAGTTGTAGACTACACCTGTATAAAAAGTTGCTTGGCGTGGTGGTTAGAGAGCGCCCAAGCAAGGCAGGGCGCGAGAGTTCGAATCTCTGTAATAACGAATTTTTTATATTATTATTATATTATATTTTATTACTAAATGATTTTGATTATTATTATATTATAGTATATTATATTATATTATATTTTAAAAGCTTAAAGAGATTGGAAATTAAACAGTCATATTATATTATTATTATCTAAAAGCTAAAAAAGATCACGGTTTTTGAACAGTGTTTTGGCACTGTTCATCTAGACTCAATCACTGAGGACAGGAACAGTCAAGTTACTTTATAATATTATTATTAGTTGTAGACTACACCTGTATAAAAAGTTGCTTGGCGTGGTGGTTAGAGAGCGCCCAAGCAAGGCAGGGCGCGAGAGTTCGAATCTCTGTAATAACGAATTTTTGAAATAATTAAAAAATAAATTGATATTATTATTATTTGTATCCGACAACTGTCCAAAGAAGTCACTTGGGTGAGTGGTAAGACCGCGCCCCGCGTTCGAATTTCCCCACCCAATTTCTCTCTCCTGCCTGTGCAATATGACATCAGCTAAGCTGTTTTTGTCAAAGTTCATTTCAGTCCCTAAACATTTTAATTTGTTTTTCTTGCCCTTATTTTTATTAAATGGATTTTGATTTGTTTCAATTTCATCCTTCAATTGAAATTGATTACGTTTTGAAGATCCAGTTCGGTCCTCATTCTTTTAATTTTGTGGGGTGGGCTGAAATTCTAAATATTTTTGGTATCAAAGTTTTGATTGATTTCAATTTCATCCTTCCATGCAAATTTATTATAAATTCTTAATATTTTAGGTACCAAAAGTTTGATTTTTTTCAATTCTATCCTTCTATGCAAGTTCATTATGAATTTCAGTTTAATTTCAGTCCCAGTTCTTTTAATTTCCGGTTTTGTTTTGAAGTATTTGATTTCAATGTTTGGGTTTACTTCAATTCTATTTTTTAAATTAAATATATTATTGCAAGTATATCAAATTAATTATATGTTTGTATAATTATGTCAAATTAAAGTATGTAAAACTAATATTATGTTCAAATATTTAATGAATATTATCGCCTAAAAATATATATAGGGAGAGGAAAAATGACCTAGGATTTTTTTAATGACAGAAATTCATATCAGTATTCTTAAATAAATTTAATATAATAATATAATAAATAAATCTTATGAAAAAAATATATTAGCTTCAAGAGTAATTTTTGTGCTCTTTTGTTTAAGTTTCTTTCTTGAAATAAATTTTCAGTGTTTTGACTTTTTAATTATATATTTGTGTATTTATATCAAATTAAAATATGTTAAACCAATTATATGTTCTAATATTTATTGAATATCATCACCTAAGAATATATATAGAGAGAGAGAGAACAAAATAGCCTAAGATTATCCTTTAAATTAAATATATTATTGAAATTATGTCAAATTAATTATATTTTGTATATTTATGTCAAATTAAAATATGTAAAACTAATTATATGTTTGAATATTTATTGAATATTATCGCCTAAAAATATATTGACAGAGAAGAAAAATGACCTAGGATTTTTTGAAGGGCAGAAATTCATATCATGTTTTCTTAAATATATTTAATATAATAATATGATTAATAAATCTTATATAAAAAAAATTTGGCTTCAAAAATTAATTTTGTGCTCTTTTATTTAAGTTTATTTCTTTACAAGGATTTCCAATGTTTTCATTTTTAATATTTTAAATATAATATTACTGCAAAAAAAAAAAACTCAAAAAAAAAATGTTGACAAATTTACCTGCATTATCTACAAGTCAAATTACAAAATATACAAGTCACTTCCCGTTTCCATTAGACTGTTCTTTTTAGACGGCAAATAAATAATTATAACATAAAAATAATTAAGTTTATGTTTGAAAAACAAATTATAATATTTTTATTTCTAATATATCTGATGTTTATTGAATATTATCGTCTAAAAATATATTAAGAGAGAGGGAAAATAACTTTGAATTTTTTTAAGGACAAAAATTCATATCAGTATTCTTAAATATAATTACACTAACTAAATATTGAAATAATAAAATACAATACATATACAAGCAATTAATTTTCTACATAGAGAAAAAAAACCCGTCGCATCGCCAATTATTTAGTTAATTATAGATAATAAGAGTTAATATTTTTTCTCAGGTTGCTGGAGTTCGAGTCCCCCTGCCACCGAAAATGATTTTTGAGTAAAGAATAGTGTTTTCTATTGTTCATAAGTGTTTCACATGTTTTTTTTTCCAATCATTTCTTCGATAACTGGGGTGTCCGAGTCAGCTTATGCGCATCACAATAAATCTCTGAACTTAATTTTTTTTAACAATTTTCACTGTTTATTAATATTTAAAAATGTTTTTTCCTCTTCTTTTTTTCAGGCTTCTTTTTTTTTTTATACTGGCGGTGTCCGGGTCAGTTTACACGCACCACAATTTTTTCCTCACATATATATATTTTTTAGAACCAGGGTAGGTTACACGTGTCACGAATAATCCTTTGACATTGTTTTTTATTTTCTTTCAACTTATTAATATTTTTTATAACTAGAATATCCAAGCTAGCTTACGTGCATAGATATGACATGAGTGTTTGGTAATGCGTTTGAAAATCGCTTTTGAAGAAATTTTAATTTTTTCCAATTTTAAATTAAAAAAAATATTTCTACATGATTTTGATGTGCTAATGTCAAAAATAATTTTCTAAGAATTAAAAAAAAATATAACATGTTAAAAATCAATTATTTTTCTACATATAAAAAAGCCCAGCGCAACGCGCGGGCAAATCAGCTCGTGTATTTCTCCTTGAAGTCGAATAGGTATATGGTGTCTGCATTATTATAAAACCAAATCATCAAGAAATTAAGAAGAAATATACGGATTTGCTCTGTATTGCGTGTTTGACATTGTGGTATAGGGTGTTTTTTAAAAGTGTTTTTTTGTTTGAAAATATATTAAAAAACATAAAAAAACACTAAAAATGATTCCTAAAATACAAAAATAGAAGCTACCGCCCTCGTGGCATTCACTAAAGATTATTCTCTTTTTCTATTATCTATGTCCAGGTTAAATGGATGTTAACAACTTGGACTAATTTGATCATTACTGTAAAGATTTGAAAGCAAATATATACTTTAATCGGCTGTTATTTCAGCAGATTAAATAGTTAAAAGACAAATAGCTAGTCAAGCACGCTTGCAAAGTTTTGTTTGAATTGAAGACTTCAGGTGGGATAGCCAAGTCTCTAAGCACACTAACAAGAACAAATAGAACCAGTCTGTTTTCTAGAATCATGAAGCTTGGAAACTTTAATCTGAAAATTAATTCATCAGTTCGAATCCAGTGATACTTTCAACCATGAACTGATCTTGTGATATCTAGTTCTGGTCTTCAGAGCTGATTGCTCGAATAATTTATATCCGGTTTTGATGCTCCTAAAACTTGAAGGGCTTGGAGTTTTTAAGAGCATGATTCAGTCCTTCAATGGTGCCGCAGCTATGGCAACCAGTAAGCACGTCAAGTTCAAGAGCCGGAGAAAAAAACACCTGAGTGATCCCCGTTGAATCTTCTTCCGAGAAATGTACATCTCCACAGGAAAATATACTGTCATCGGCCAGTACCCAATGGCTCCGAGGAGTGCAAGGATGTCGTTGAAGAAGGGGACTGCCATGGCAAGCACAGTTACCACCACCACATATACTGTTCTCCATGTCAGCCTCTGCCCTATTTGTTTCTTGTTGGTGTACCAACATGGATTGCTTAATAAATATCAGATATATTACCTTTCATACTAATTAATCTCAATTGCACGTACATTACTAAATTAATATATTGAATATATACAAAACAATTGTATACCGGTGAAAATACTGTAGATAATCACAAGTCTGTAAATATCAGACAACCAGAAATGTTTTATGATCATAGCTACGGAGGTCGGATTTGTATGTATATATATAGTTATCGTAGGTGTCTCACTTGGATTTCAATTAGAATTTAAGCATAGGTGACTTGATGAGTTTTGTTAGAAAATAATATAAATTATATTTTGAGATTTCATTTAACAACTTAAGTTTTTAGGTGAGATTATTCTTTTACATGGTATCAAAGCTTTGTTGACCTAACAGTCGCGAGTTCAAATCTCATCACTCTTATTTTATTTTGATAAAAATCAAGTGTAAGATAATATGGATTTCTGTGCAAGTTTCAAACCACAAGAGCTTTCATTTAAGGGAGTATATTAGAAAATAATATAAATTATATTTTAAAATCTCACCTAACAACTTAAATTTTTAAATTTTCAAGTAAGATAATTCTTGACAATTTTAAATCTAAAACTCCATAAAAATCAATTTTCTAGTTTTAAGTTGAACTAGAAAAGATATTAACCTTGTTAATCTAGCTAGCCACATAGATTACAAAAATGATGAATCTATATTGACTTAGGCCCGTAGATTGACTTAAAATTCAAGCCTTGAATCTAACAACTAGGCTCCAATCCTTTTTAATTAGTAATTAAACTATAAAGCAACAATATATATATATATATATATAACAATCAAAATAAAAGGGGAGAACACTTTAATCAATGTCAAAAACATTAATTGTTCTCCACAGTTCCCCATGTTAATTTCACAAAAGCAACATGCAGGTCCATATACACGTCTCAGCCTCACATTACATGCATGATATGTAATCTTCTCTTCCTTGACCACGCACTGACCCTATTCATGCACCTATATACCACGTCTAAATCTACTCTCTTTGGAGGCATCAACGTGTCATTTCCAAAAAAAACAGTACTCTTTTGAGCACGATTTCTCCCGTTTATTCATCTGGGATTATATATATATATATATATAAACAAATTTTGCATGCTGAAAATGCAAGCTGGTTTGAGCTTTGGCAGGTAAATCAATGCTTGTATGTTTGAGAGAGAGAGAGACCAGTTATTCTGGGTTTTCCATCATCATCTACATCAGCATTTTCTTTGTGGGGATCCAGGCCAAATTCGTACAACTCTTGTTGAAAGTACTCCTGATCTACCAAGCTCGCCATCTTCTGATAATTGCTCTAACTTCTCTGTATCTCTTTGGGGAGGAAAGTTTTGTGCAAGAAATCAAATAAACACGTGCTTAAAAACAAAAGAAACTGTGAAATTTGCATGAAGTTGACTAAATACCGTAGCAAGTGGTAATCTGGGACGGTATTTTGACTTCAACTTGAAAATGAGACCTCTCTACAGTCTTCTTTATAGACATGCTCCCATCTCTCCAGACACAAATCTCGGCCATTAATCTTCAGAATGCGTTTGTTTTTTAGTTAAAAACTAGCTGGATTGCCCGCACTACGTTGCGGGCATAGTGCGGGCAGAACAAATAATCTTCATAACTATTGAGATTAAAATATAATATTTCAGTATGTAAAATTTTATAATGAAAAAGATCAACATCCTTTATTATAGTAATAGTAAATCAAAGTCTTAACTTCTTAAATTATCATCATCATCACTGTCAAAACAATAAACATTATTTAACAAATCTCAGAGAAAAATCAAAAAAAATTAATAAAAAAGCATGTAAGAACAAAAACCTAAAATTACTATTATTATTCTTAATATTTATATTATTATTGTTTTAATAACGGGAAGAAAACAAAATTAAATCAAAGGCTTAAAAAAACCCTAAAAACATTAACAAAAGAGCAAATGAAAAAATAAAATAAATGAAAAAAACAATAAAAATTATTGACTCGAAAAAAAATTATTTGACCTGAAAATTTATAAGAAAATATTACACTACTTTGCGGGCTGAGTAAAAAGTTTGTATAACTATCAAAAGAATAAAAATTATCAAATTATCCCGAGAGAAAAAAAACCTAAAAAACATTAACAAAAGAGTAAGTAAGAGAAAAGCATTAAATTATTATTATTATTATTATTATGCTAATAATGAAAAAAAATAAAAGACTAAAAAAATCATAAAAACTTTAACAACATTAACAAAAGAGTAAGTAAGAGAAAAACATTATTAATTATTATTATTATTATTATTATTATTATTATGCTAATAATGAAAATAATAAAAGACTAAAAAAATCATAAAAACTTTAACAAAAGATCAAACAAAAAAATAAAGTAAAAATTATCAGGTAAAAAAAGTTATATGACGTAAAAATAAAAAAAGGAAAAAGGAAAAAAAACTAAAAGAAATAACAAAAAAAAATACAAATATCAATTTCCAAATGATCATAGATATAAAATAAAATTTAAGAACTATTTTTTTTGAAAAAAATATACCAGCCCAACAAATAAGAAAATAAAAAAAATAAAAATCAAAACTAACCACAATTATATATATATATATGGACAAAAGTAAGGATTATTCTTGAAATTAAAAGAAATAAAGGGATTAAAATGAAAAATTAAAAGTAATAGGGCTGAAATGAACATTAAATATAAAGGGATTAAAATCCAAAATTAAGACAAAATGAAAACATCGAAGTCTTAAAATCTAAGAATATTATTACTATTACAACTAAAACAATAAAAATTATTAAATTATTATGATAAAAAAAATAAAAAACATAAAAAAAGGAAGCAAGAAAAAAAATCTAATATTATTATTCTTATTGAGTTAATAATCGGAAAAAATTCAATAAAAAATGTCAACAAATTGTTTTTGAAAAAAAACATAAGTGAAAAAATCAAAAACAAAATAAATAAAAAAACATCAAAATCAATAAAAAAAAATAAAAAAACAATCAAAATAAATAAAAATGAAAAAAAAAACATAAGTGAAAAAAAAAGAAATAAAAAAAAACATCAAAATCAATAAAAAAAATAAAAAAACAATCAAAATAAATAAAAATGAAAAAAAAGCAAAGTGAAAAAAAAATTGAAAACAAAAAGCGCTAGGCAGGGGTCGAACCCCTGCCCAGCGCCTCCCCTCCCCCCCACATGCCTTTCTTTGTTTTTTTTTGTGAAAGAATATATAAATAGTATCTTTACTGTTCAAAAATGAAAAAAAAAACACTATTGAAATCCACAGTGTTTTCACTCACAAGCTACAGTGTTTTCCTGATCTCTTTTAGTTATATTTACGAGCTGATTTGCCCGCTTCGCTGGGTTTTTTTATCTACGTAAAAAATTAATTGATTTTAAAAATATTGTATTTTGTAATTTTAATATTTAATTAGTATAATTATAATTGATAAAATTCATTAAAAATGGTTTTTTCAACCAAAATGTGATTGAATATTGTTATTGCCAAAAAACTTTTGATAAAATTTGTTAGAAAATTTGCTAAGAAGGTGAAATGATTCATTAGGAATTTGTTGTCACGGATACTCTGGTTAAAAAAGAAAAATTTGGTTAAAAAAGAACAACTGACTTGGACAGTAAAAAATAAAAAATACATGTGAAAAAAAGGTCTTCGTTTCTTAAAAGGAAAAAAAAGAGTCTAAAATTTAAATTTAAATTTAAATTCAAAGCCAAAGATTTTTTTATAAGATTTATTTATCATATTATTATCTTAAATATATTTAAGAATACCGATATTAATTTTTTTTAAAGAAAGCGTAGGTCATTTTTTCTCTCTCTTTACATATTTTTAGGCGATAATATTAAATAAATATTAAACACATATACTTAGTCTCACATACTATATAGTGTGATCGAAATGGGAAGTGATTTTTATAGTTTTTTAATTGTAAATAACCTAGATAAATTTGTAAAAAAAAAATATGAGTTGCCTGTTCCCCCGTAATATTAGATATGACACATTATAAATACAAATATTGCAATTTTTTTAAAAAAGAAATATAATTTTTTTGTGTGCTAAAATTATTTATTTGCCGTTTAAAAAGAACAGTGGAGTCGAAACGGAAAGTGCCTTGTATATTTTTTAATTGTAGATAATGTAGGCAAATTTATTTACCTTTTGTGTTTTTGAGTTGTATTTTTTCCCGGGTAATATTAGATTTTAAATATTAAAAATCCATTTTTTTTAAGAAATAAACTTGAACAAAAGAGCACAAATTTAAAATTAAAAGCATTTTATTTTATTTTATAAGATTTATTCATCATATTATTATATTAAATGTATTTAAGAATGTTGATATAAATTTTTTTTCCTGCAAAAAATCCGAGGTCATTTTTTTTTCACTTTATATATTTTTAGGCGATAATATGCAATAAATATTAAAACATATAATAATGACTTGTTTGACTTTTCATAGGAACAGTGTAATCGAGACAAAAATGACTTGTATTGTTTTTTAATTGTACATAACCTAGATAAATTTGTCAATTTTTTTTCTTGAGTTGTCTTTTATCCCCAATAATAGTAGATATAAAATGACTATTGTCATTATTGCAAAAATAATTAAAATTATCAAATTATCCCGAAAGAAAAAACACTCAAAAACATTAACAAAAGAGTAAGTAAGAAAAAGAGTATATTATTATTATTATTATTATTATTATTCTTGTGCTAATGATGAATAAAGAACAGAAATAAAGAAAAGAAAAAAAAATCATACTAATTTTTTTTTTAAAAAAACATAATTATCAGGGGGGGAAATTCATCTAACTTGAAAATAATAACAATAAAACCAATAAAAAAATAAAAGAAAGATAACATAAAAAAAATATAATAGATGATAAAACAAAAAAAAATTATTAGCTGAAAAAATCATTTAATTTGAAAATTTAAAAAAATATTTGTTCAACGTTGCGGGCTGAGTAAACAATTTTTATAGGATTTGCTGGATGCAAATAAAAATATAATTTTTATTTATGCGAAATTTAATATAATAAAATAGCTCAACACCCCCTAGTATAACAATAGCAAAATAAAAGTTTGAAAATCTAAAATTATCATTGCACGGAGGATAATTTTAGTCATGGTACGCGTAAACTATCATTAATATCCTAGTTTTAAAATATAATAAGAATAAGAATAAAAAAAGGGAAAATAACTTTTGCAGACAGACATTTTCAAAATCAGCATTGTAGAAGGAAAAAACAAAAACACGGTAGTTTTAAAAAATAAAAATAATAAGAAGAAGAAAAAGGGAAAGCAACTGTGATTTCCCAAATAAGAAAACAAAACGTATTTTAGAGGGAAAAAAAAGGGAAAAGCAACTGTTAACAAAACGTATTTCAGACTTTCCTGCGCCCTTTTATTGTCTTTTTGCAATTGGTTGAAGAAGGTCGTTCCCTCGGGCATTGAATCTCTGGCCTTAGCCTGCCTACCAGTCTTGATCTCAGAGAGAGAGAGAGAGAGAGAAAAACCAAAACAAATTTGTTGGCTGAGGGGTTCGAACCCTTGCGCGCTGGATTTCCAGTGCGCAGGGGACCGCTCGGCCACAGGTATTTCCTAGCTATTTTCACCATAAAAAATATAAAAAGCATCTTTGTTAAAAAAAACAGAAACAGGTGCACATACGCGCGCGAAGCAAGGGCTGAAAATGTCCAATGAACAGTGACAATGAGTCTAGTGCTACAGTAGAAGACCGAGCTGTTTTAGCTCTTTAGGTAATAATAACAATATTAAATTGATAGTTTTTATATAGTTTGGACGAGCTGATTTGCCCGCGCGTTGCGCTGGGCTTTTTTATATGTAGAAAAATAATTGTTTTTTAACGTGTTGTAATTTTTTTTTTTTAAAAAAAAATTATTTTTGACATTAGCACATCAAAATCATGTAGAAACACTGTTTTTAATTTAAAATTGAAAAAATTTAAAATTTGTTCAAAAACGATTTTCAAACGCATTACCAAACACTCCTGTTATCTCTCACCAGAATCATAGTTCAATCAACTTTTTAAAATAGTAATGAACAACGAAAACCACATTTCAAATCACTGTTTATTACTGTTTGAAATTGCGATCTCCTTTGGCTATGTAAAAAATAATAGTCATGGTGCATGTAAGCTAGCTTGGACATTCTAGTTATGAAAAAAATTTATAAGTTGAAAAAAATTAAAAAACAATGTCCAAGGATTATTCGTGACACGTGTAACCTACCCCGGTTATAAAAAATATATATATGTGAGGAAAAAATTGTGGTGCGTGTAAACTGACCCGGACACCGCGAGTATCAAAAAAACCAAAAAAAAAAGAAGCCTGAAAAAAAGAAGAGGAAAACACATTTTCAAACATTAATAAACAGTGGAAATTTTAGAAAAAAATTAAGTTCAGAGATTTATTGTGATGCGCATAAGCTGACCCGGACACCACAGTTATAAAAAAAATGACTGAAAAAAAAACATGTCAAACACTTATGAACAATAGAAAACACTGTTCTTTACTCAAAAATCATTTTAGGTCGCAGGGGGACTCGAACTCCAGCAACCTGAGAAAAAATATTTACTCCTATCATCTATAATTAACTAAATAATTGGCGATGCGGCGAGTTTTTTTTATCTATGTAGAAAATTGATTGCTTTTATATGTATTGTATTTTATTATTTTAATATTTAGTTAGTATAATTATATTTAAGAATACTGATATGAATTTTTGTCTTTCAAAAAATTCAAAGTCATTTTCCCTCTCTCTCAATATATTTTTAGGCGATAATATTCAATAAATATTAGACATATTAGAAATAAAAATATTGTAATTTGTTTTTAAAACATAAACTTAAATTTTTTGTGTGCTATAATTATTTATTTGCTGTCTAAAAAGAACAGTCCAATGGAAACGGGAAGTGACTTGTATATTTTTTAATTTGACTTGTAGATAATCAATTTCAATTGAAAAAATATTATTATGATTATATTATTATTATTATTATTATTATATTTTTTAATTCTACAACTAATAATAATATTATAAAGTAACTTGACTGTTCCTGTCCTCAGTGATTGAGTGTATATGAACAGTGCCAAAACACTGTTCAAAAACCGTGACCTTTTTTAGCTTTTAGATAATAATAATATAATATGACTGTTTAATTTCCAATCTCTTTAAGCTTTTAAAATATAATACAATAATATAATATAATATACTATAATATAATAATAATCAAAATCATTTAGTAATAATATATATATATATATATATTTTTTTTGGGGAATAAAAAGTGATGTGCGTAAGCCAACACAGACAACCCGGTTATAAAAAAAACAAAAAAAAATTGTATAAGTGGAGGAAAAGAAACAATAAAAAATGTTAATAAAAAGTGGACCGAGAAATTAATCATGGTGCGCATAAGCTGCCCCGGACACCACGGTTAGAAAAAAATATTTAAAAAGGAAAAAACATTTAAGAAGAAAAAAATGTTTAAGAAGGAAAAAAACGTTTAAAAAAAAGAAAAAAAAAAGGAAATCAGTTTTTTGGCCCACTGGAATTCGAACTCCGGGCTCCTGTGTGCAGACATATTTTTGAACCACTCGCCCAAAGCAATTTCTTTGTTTAACATTGTATACAAATTATAAATAATGCAAATAATAAGATATTATAAATCCAAAACCATTTTTGTCGCCTGAGAGATTCGAACTCCAGTCTACTTTACAGACGCGCGCGCCTTAACCACTTACCCGAGGCCATGCCTTTGTTCTGTCTTGGTATACAAATTATACTTATATTATTTTATAATCTCACTATTCAAGTCCACAGTTATCTGAGTCTACATGAACAGTGATCATGCTATAGTATAACCGTGATCTGTTTTAGCTTCATAGATAATAAAAAAAAGAAATTGGATTCGGGGATTAATTATAGTGCGTTTAAGCTATTCCGGACACCCCAATAAAAAAAATATTTAATGGAAAAAAATGAAAAACAAAATCAGTAAAAATATGAAAAAAACTATAAAAAAAATAAGATCTGAGGATTAATTGTGGTGTGTTTAAGTTAACCCAAACACCTCAATTATAAAAAAATAAAATAAAATTATATATAAGTAGAAAAAAATATAACCAGAAAAAAAATGTTTCATGAAAAAAAATAATTAAAAAAAAAGGAACGAAAAAAAGAAAAAAAATATCAAACAGTAATAAAAAGTGAAAATCACTGTTAATTTTGGGGAATAAAAAGTGATGTGCGTAAGCCAACACAGACAACCCGGTTATCAAAAAATAAACTAAATAAAATTGTATAAGTGGAGGAAAAGAAACAATAAAAAATGTTAATAAAAAGATCTGAGGATTAATTGTGGTGTGTTTAAGGTAACCCAAACACCTCAATTATAAAAAAATAAAATAAAATTATATAAACTAAATAAAATGTATAAGTGGAGGAAAAGAAACAATAAAAAATGTTAATAAAAAGATCTGAGGATTAATTGTGGTGTGTTTAAGTTAACCCAAACACCTCAATTATAAAAAAATAAAATAAAATTATATATAAGTAGAAAAAACTATAACCAGAAAAAAAAATATTTCATGAAAAAAAATAATTAGAAAAAAAAGGAACAAAAAAAAGAAAAAAAAATATCAAACAGTAATAAAAAGTGAAAATCACTGTTAATTTTGGGGAATAAAAAGTGATGTGCGTAAGCCAACACAGACAACCCGGTTATCAAAAAATAAACTAAAAAAAATTGTATAAGTGGAGGAAAAGAAATAATAAAAAATATTAATAAAAAGTGGACCGAGAAAGTAATCATAGTGCGCATAAGCTATCCCGGATACCACGGTAAAAAAAAAAGGAAATCAGTTTTTTAAAAAAAAAAATTAAGAAGAAAAAAACGTTTAAGAAAGAAAAAAAAAGTTAAAAAAAATCAGTTTTTCTAAAAAAAAAAAAAATTACTGTTCAAATCCACAGTGAAACCATGTTTTGGTTTAGCTGAATAGATAATAATGTATTAATATAAAAATAAAAAAGAGGCCACTAATTAATGCCTGGGTATTTCTGACATTTACGAGTAATGGGCCGGATATTTACTGATGCTTTCAGGACATTGAACTACTTGTCCCCATAAGTAGTCGAACACTCGAACCCTGATGAAGTTGGCCGCTGATTCTGTCAGTCTGTAACAGCAAGTTTTTTATGTTAGAAATTTATTTTATTTTCACGTATCGAAACATCTCATCTGACTTCTTTTAAAAAAAAAAAAAAACAAAAAGAGAGAATAAATTATAATAATAGTAGTATTAGTGGATTGTGTACAGTCGCAGATTCATCAAGAGAAAGAGTTGACATTTCCTATTTAGTGATTAACGAGCTGATTTGCCCGTGTGTTGCGCTGGACTTTTTTATATGTAGAAAAATAATTGATTTTTAACATGTTGTATTTTTTTTTAATTCTTAGAAAATTATTTTTGACATTAGCACATGAAAATCATGTAGAAACATTTTTTTTAATTTAAAATTGGAAAGAATTAAAATTTCTTCAAAAGCGATTTTCAAACACATTACCAAACACTCATGTCATATCTCACCAGAATCATAGTTCAATCAATTTTTTTAAATAGTAATGAAAAACGAAAATCATATTTCAAATCACTGTTTATAACTGTTTGAAATTGTCATCTCCTTTGGCTATGCACGTAAGCTAGCTTGGACATTCTAGTTATAAAAAATATTAATAAGTTGAAAAAAAATAAAAAACAATGTCAAAGGATTATTCATGACACGTGTAACCTACCTCGGTTCTAAAAAATATATGTGTGTGAGGAAAAAATTGTGGTGCGTGTAAACTGACCCGGACACCGCGAGTATAAAAAAAAAGCCTGAAAAAAAGAAGAGGAAAAGGCATTTTTAAATATTAATAAACAGTGAAATTGTTAAAAAAAATTAAGTTCAGAGATTTATTGTGATGCGCATAAGCTGACTCGGACACCCCAGTTATCGAAGAAATGATTGGAAAAAAAAAACATGTGAAACACTTATGAACAATAGAAAACACTATTCTTTACTCAAAAATCATTTTCGGTGGCAGGGGGACTCGAACACCAGCAACCTGAGAAAAAATATTAACTCTTATTATCTATAATTAACTAAATAATTGGCGATGCGACGGGTTTTTTTTCTCTATGTAGAAAATTAATTGCTTGTATATGTATTGTATTTTATTATTTCAATATTTAGTTAGTGTAATTATATTTAAGAATACTGATATGAATTTTTGTCCTTAAAAAAATCCAAAGTTATTTTCCCTCTCTCTTAATATATTTTTAGGCGATAATATTCAATAAATATCAGACATATTAGAAATAAAAATATTATAATTTGTTTTTCAAACATAAACTTAATTTTTTTTTGTGTTATAATTATTTATTTGCCGTCTAAAAAGAACAGTCTAATGGAAACGGGAAGTGACTTGTATATTTTTTAATTTGACTTGTAGATAATGCAGGTAAATTTGTCAATATTTTTTTTGAGTTTTTTTTTTTGCAGTAATATTATATTTAAAATATTAAAAATGAAAACATTGGAAATCCTTGTAAAGAAATAAACTTAAATAAAAGAGCACAAAATTAATTTTTGAAGCCAATTTTTTTTTATATAAGATTTATTAATCATATTATTATATTAAATATATTTAAGAAAACATGATATGAATTTCTGCCCTTCAAAAAATCCTAGGTCATTTTTCTTCTCTGTCAATATATTTTTAGGCGATAATATTCAATAAATATTCAAACATATAATTAGTTTTACATATTTTAATTTGACATAAATATACAAAATATAATTAATTTGACATAATTTCAATAATATATTTAATTTAAAGGATAATCTTAGGCTATTTTGTTCTCTCTCTCTCTATATTCTTAGGTGATGATATTCAATAAATATTAGAACATATAATTGGTTTAACATATTTTAATTTGATATAAATACACAAATATATAATTAAAAAGTCAAAACACTGAAAATTTATTTCAAGAAAGAAACTTAAACAAAAGAGCACAAAAATTACTCTTGAAGCTAATATATTTCTTTTATAAGATTTATTTATTATATTATTATATTAAATTTATTTAAGAATACTGATATGAATTTCTGTCATTAAAAAAATCCTAGGTCATTTTTCCTCTCCCTATATATATTTTTAGGCGATAATATTCAATAAATATTTGAACATAATATTAGTTTTACATACTTTAATTTGACATAATTATACAAATATATAATTAATTTGATATACTTGCAATAATATATTTAATTTAAAAAACAGAATTGAAGTAAACCCAAACATTGAAATCAAATAATTCAAAACAAAACCGGAAATTAAAAGAACTGGGACTGAAATTAAACTGAAAAATTCATAATTAACTTGCATAGAAGGTGTCGTAACCCAATTTTTGGGTTACTCCCCAAAATAAAATAAAAATAACAAAAATAAAATAAAGGGGTTTGGTGTCGGTAGAAAATCACTGTGGAAATTTGGAATATTTTCTGAGCCGAATCGTATCTCTTTTGTGCCAAAAAATGAGAGAAAATACAAATTCGAGGTAAAAAATAAGTCAAAAATCATAATTATATTTTTTATATGCCAATTTGATTTAATCATGGGCTAATTCAAAATATTATTATGTTTGGGAATTAATTTAGGATCCAATTGAAGAATTTAATTAAGTGCAAGGACTTAATTATGCTTTACATTGGTTGAATTAATTTTATTCAGGGCTTAATTGATGAAAAATCAAATTCTTGAATTTAATTCGGGCTCAATTAAAAAGATTGGAATTTCTAGGGACTCAATTGAATTTGTTTCAAGCTAATTGTGCAAAATTAAAGGTCAAATTGAAGTTTAATTGTCAATTAAGGGCCAAATTGCGTAAATCAGAAGTGAGGGATCAAAGTGAAAAAGGAGCTCAAAATTAAGGCTATTATTGACATTCTGACAGGGGCACAATTGCACAAAAGTAGAAATTTAAATCCAATTGGGGTTGTAATTAGAACAATTATAAATGGAGGGACCAAAGTGTATTTCCACTTTATAAAAAACCTGCACCCGCTGTTGCCTTTTGCACTGCCCCCGACAGCCACCTGAGCGCTCACCGACAGCCCAACGCCGACAGCCACCATCGCAGGCACGCCACCAGCCGAAAGCAGGCCACCATGTCGCCGACCAGCAGCCACCGTGTCAGGCCGAGCACGCCTATAAAAGCCACCATGCACGACTGCCTGAAGGGGGAGAAAAAGAACGGGGAAGAAAATTTTGCAGAAAAACGTGACAGAGGAGGGAATAACGGGGACAGAAAAAATAGAGAAAACAGAGGAAGTGTTGAAAGGGTTTATAGAGATTTCTACAACCAAAAAGCAAGAAAAACAGATGTAAAACCATCATCATCGTCCCCAACAACCAGTTCTCTCTCTTTTTCTATCGGTCTGCAAGTTCCCTCTCTCTCTAAACCAGCAGCTGCAGGTCTCTCTCTCCCTCTCGGTCAACCAGCTCCGACCACCTAGCTCTACACTCTTCATCTCCGGCAGCACCTCCAGAATCTCCCCAACAGCAAGCTAAGCTCTCCCTCCTAGCTCCGGAGAAGGAGCAGCAACAACAGAGAGGGCGAACGGCAGCACAGGTCAGCCCTTCCAACGCCCCTATCGGCCACCACGGGCCACCATTTTCGACGCCACCACGACAGGGAGAACCACCTCGACGTCCTCTACCCGGTGGTAGTAGCGAGTAAGCCTCTCGTCGTGGTCGGTCCACCATCAAAACACTGTTCACGTATGACAGTGCAGTGAATTAATTCACTGCACCGTGCACGTGTTTTGTGCTCTTTTATTTCTTTTTTTTTTCTTTTTGTTTTTTGGCCTTTGGGCTGGCCTCTCTCGGCCCAGCCTAGTCCAACAGGCTTGGGCCCTTGGCCAGCCCCAGCTGGGCCGGCCCATTTAGTTGGGCCAGGCCCAGCCCGAATTTTTTTTTCTTTTCTAAAAAAAAATACAAAAAAATACATTTAAAAAAAAACAAGAAAAATATTTTGTTTTCATGCATACGGCCGCATTCCAAAGCTTTTCCATCATATTCTTTGTAAAAAATATGTTGCATCTTTTTCCATATTTTTAAAAAACGAAAACTTGGATATCGTAACAAGTTTACTATTATCCATTGGTATTCGGCCAAAATGTCAAAAATAATTTAACAATTATTTTGTTTTAGCTTTCGTGGTGTAAATTTACATTGTAAAGTACACCCGCAAATAAAAAATATTTTTAATACGATGTAAAATTACTTTGTATAATACATCCGTAGATAAAATATTTTTACTACGGTGTAAAATTACATTGTAAAATACATCCGTAGATAAGAAAAAAAGGATTTTCAACTGCAGTGTAAAATTACATCGTAAAGTACACCCGCAGACATAATTTTTTTTTTTAATGCAGTGTAAAAATATATTTTTTTTAACTTAGAAAAAACAATCAAACAACAATGAAGCTTACCTTAGGTAGGGTGCACTGGGGGTGATGCGTCTTCCCCTTGCACAACAAGTCCCCTTACCTAGACTCTCGCAGACCAATAGGTTCCTAGTGACCTTAATACCAGGTGGCGACTCCTGATATTTATAGTCGTAAATTGTATGGCTATGAAACAAACCCCATTTTCACCGCGCGCCGTTGTCTCCCCCAATACGCGGGGTGATGGCGGGGCGCGAAGCGCGTAAAAAAATTGTCGTCGCGACAGATGGCGACTCCACTGGGGACATTGCTGGACTAAGCTTTGTTTGTTTGATTGTTTATTTTTCAATTTATTTTTGCACGTGTTTTTTCTGCTTTAACATGCATTTTTACTGCTTTAGCATGCATTTTACTTTCAACTCATGCATAACATTGAATTTGAATTAATGTCATCATGTATTTTAATTTCCTGAGTAAACCCAATTTTAAGTTAGGTGGGGATTAGCGGTCTGCCCCATGACTTTCAGTCGGGGTTCAGATTCGTGAAACATCCAACTATGAACTGAGTGTTTACTTGATAATGGCGGTCATACTATGCCCCAACCATTTCTTGTAAACCCCTATACTACCTTCACATAAGGTAGTCACTGGGCAGTTCATAGACCTTCGAGACCAGGTAGAAAGCTTACCCCTCATGTAATGGCCTAGAACTTGCTTGTGGGTATAAACTTTCTGATAATTCACCCGATATGTATATACATACATTTGCATCCACATGCATCCATTACTGTACATAACATATCATCGACAGATTGAAATATAGGTCCCCGAAGAGCTCCTACCACTCGACCCCAGCAGAGAAATATGGAGGACGAAGAGCGTGCACACCGTGATGCTCATTTCCAAGAAGAACTGGATTCTCTGAAGGCTAGCGTGGCTAGTCTCACCAACTTACTCGAGCAAGCATTGAGAAATACCGCTGGTGAGGGTCCTTCAACTAGACCCGCAGCAACTGCTCAAACACAAGCAATGAACCATCATGAAGAGGTGATAGGGGAAAGGGTTCAGGATCCGCAACAAAACCCAGCTTTCGTACAATCAGTAGTGCCGACACCTGCGCTAACTCCAACAGTTATAGAAGCATCAAAGGGTATTGGCCAAGATAAGATGGCGACGCTGGAAGCCAGGATAAGGGCCATTGAAGGGGTAAATTTATATGACCCAGTACAAGCTGCAAAAATGTGTCTAGTCCCAAATGTTGTAATACCAAAGAAGTTTCGTGTCCCCGAATTTATCAAATACACTGGGACACAATGCCCTGTCACTCACTTAAAATCATACTGTAACAAAATGGCAGAAGTAGTGCATGATGAAAAATTACTAATGCATTTTTTCCAAGACAGTTTGAGCGGGGCAACTTTGAATTGGTACATGAGACTAGACAACACCAGGATCCGTAGTTGGAAAAATCTGGTAGATGCTTTCGTCAAGCAATATAAGTACAATATGGACATCGCTCCCGACAGAATAAGTTTGTCCAATCTGGAGAAGAAAGACAAAGAAAGTATAAGGGAATATGCTCAGAGATGGAGAGATCTCGCTACACAAGTACATCCCCCGCTTCTAGATAAAGAGATGGTGACATTATTCACCAACACGCTAAGAGCGCCCTATTACGAACATGTGATGGGCAGTTCAGCACAACAATTCACGGATGCTGTAGCCGTGGCAGAGCGAATAGAGCAGGGAATCCGAAGTGGGAGAATCCTCGCACCTATGGAGAAAAATGGCTTTGAAGGCAAAAGAAAAGATGCCGAACATTTTGATGATGACTATAAGGGTAGGAACAACCAATTCCAAAACTACCATTACCCTTCATCTCAAATCGCCAACGTCAATCTTCAAGCCAAAGATCCACCTAAAAATTTCCCGAAAAGAAATTACCAGAAAACCCAAGAACAGCTACCTCCGCTACCATTGCCTTTGAATGAGATATATCAAAAGTTGGTAAGCACTGGGAAAATAGCTCCTGAACCTCAGACACTTTTGCAGTCACCTTACCCTGGGTTGGTACAAACCTGACCTCACCTGCGAGTACCATGCTGGTGTTGCGGGACATAGCATTCATACTTGTGGTGCCTTCAAGAAGAGGCTCATGCAATTGATCAAAGCAGGATGGATAACATCCAAAGAAAATCCAGGTCCTACGCCCAATTAAGCTTCATGAAAATGGGGTACCAAGTGTCCGCACCATTAAAGTGACCTCGATAAAAGCTTTTGATGAAGGGAGCGCACTAGTGTTGGAAAATGAAGCCTGCTTCCATAATTGCTCTTTGTTTGGCCGTGTCCACATGTCATGTATCGGTTTAAACCTATTTTGACTTGTTGGCAATTTTGCTTGCAATGCCACAAGACCTTTTGTTAAGCAAACATTTCTTTGCGGTGATCATGTATTTTCTTGTGTTTATGATATGCTTACCTTATAACCTTTTCATCCAAATTATACATGATCCCATGATTTCATAAAAAAAATTGGCAAATCAAGGTCTAGTACGAAAAGAAATGTCAATTTGATGTTTATTTAACAAATGTGTTCTGGGAATTCAAAGGATTTCATTGAAAGGTGATCTCATTCCACCAAAACCCATATAATAAAGCTAATCTCTTAGCCAAACAAATAATCCCAAAAATCAAAAACTTGTTTCGCATGGAAAAGCAAAGCTTATTGATTTAGATTGCATGTTTTTGAAATGAGGAAAGGCCATCTTTGATATGCCTTGACGAAGTCTCAAATATCCCTTGCAGTCCCTATTTGAGCCTAATAATTATTTCTTGATAATTAACCCTGACTAGGATCACACCCTACACTGGGGGGCAAGTGCGAAAAAATAGAAAAAAAAACTTTTTCAATCTACAAAGTAGTCCTCAATGACAAATGACGCACGAACAAGGCTGGGGGCATAAACATAAAAAGGGTTTTAGTACACTATAGCAAATCAATTCAACATTTGGTCGTACTAAAAATCCAACATAGAAAGCCCAAACAAAATACTGGGGGGCATGTCACGATAAAAGCCCAAACAAAATACTTTTGGGACATGTCAAGTCAACATGATGTTAGTGCCAAAAACCCATGAAAAAGCCCAAACAAAATACTTGGGGGGCATGTCAAGTCAACATGAGGGCACTGCTAAAAAACCCATGATAGAAAACCCAAGCAAATACTGGGGGCATGTCAAGATGAAAGCCCAAACAAACACTGGGGGGCATGCTAGGTCACTATGAAAATCAATCATGAGGGCTAAATGAAGTTCTAAGAGTAAGCACTAAGTGATCCTTAGTCTAGAAAACCCTTAAACACTTTTTGAGCCTACAAATATCTTTTTTCGTAGCCAGTAACCTAAGCCTACGTTACAAGCCTAATAAAGCCCTTTCTGATCAAATACGAGTAATCTGGATCGATAGGCAATGCTTTTCCATTCGAAACAATCCTTATAAATGTTTCACACGACCTGATCGAAACCTTCCTGACATACAAGACATGCAAATGTCATTTCACATTCTTGTCAAAGTCAACATAAAACCTGACAATGAGATCACTTGAATTCTTTCGAGAACAAGTTTGTTAAACAAACATCAAAATGGTTTTTGTGCTTGGAATGACTTTGAAATTTCAAAAGTTTTGCATGAAAATATTTTTTGCAAATAGCCATCCCTTTCCTGCAAACACTCGTAGCCTAAAACACTGGTGTGACATGACCCGACTGGGACAATCAAAATGGTTTTTGTATGTCGCGACGACGATTTTTCGCGCCTCGCGCCCCGCCATCTCCCGGGATTGGGGAGACAACGGCGCGCGGTGAAAATGAGATTGTGTTTGTTTTATAGTCGCAAAATTACGACTATAATTATTAGGAGTCGCCACCTAGTATTAAGGTTACCAGGAACCTAGTGGTCTGCGAGAGTCTTGGGTAAGGGGACTTGTTGTGCAAGGGGAAGACGCATCACCCCCAGTGCACCCTACCTAAGGCAAGCTGCATTGTTGTTTGATTGTTTTTCCTAAGTTTGATTTTTTTTGTCTTTTCTAAAGTTCGACGTAGATCTCTCTTCGTGAGAGAATCTCTACCTCGTTAGGAGTTTGGAAGACTAACCAAAAGAATTTTACACTGCATTAAAAAATCATTTTTTTGTTTGCGGATGTACTTTACAATGTAATTTTACACCGCAGTAAAAGAAAATCTTTTTTAGTATCTCCAAGTGTACTTTACAATGTAATTTTACACCGAGATATCTAAAACAAAAATATTTTTTTATTTATTTTTTGATATTTTGGCCAAATTCCAAAGGATAATCATAAACCGGTTACGATACCCAATTTTTGTTTTAAAATATGAGAAAGATGCAACATATTTTTTTATGAAAAATAAACATGGAAAAATCTTGGAATTCGGCCGTATGCACAAAAACAAATACATTTTTTTTAATAATATTTTTTGATTTTTTTTAAAAAATAAAAAAATAAAAATTTTGGGTCGGGCCTAGCCCACTCAAATGGGCCGGCCCAGCCAATGATAGGCTTGGGCTGTTGGGCTGGGCTGAGAGCATTCCAGCCCGCCCCAAGCAAATTTCACGCTGCATGAATTAATTCATGCAGCGTGAACAGTAAAGTGGTGGTCGGCCGACCACCACGAGAGGCTCACCTGCCACTGCCGTTGGGTAGAGGAGATCGAGGTGGTTCTTCCAGTCATGGTGGCGTCGAAAATGGTGGCCCGTGGTGGCCGGAATGAGCTCTTGAAGCTGCTGGACTGATGCTCAAAGGGGTTGTCTCTGCGTCGTCCCCGTTGTTGCTATGTCGCCGGAGACCTGCTGGAGGTCACAGTGAGGTTGCCTGGGCTGTGGTGAAGCTGAAGGTGATGAGGGGTGGTGTTTGGTGGTTGCCGGGAACTAGCTGGAGGAGCGAGAGGGCTGCCAACCGACTGGTTTTTTAGAGAGAGAAAGCCACGGTCGCGGAGATAGAGGGAGCTGCGGGGAAGAGAGGAGTTGCAGCGTTGAGGAAGGAGAGAGGGCTGACTTCTGCGTGGCGAAGGAGATGATCGAGCTGGTGGTGGCTGGCCGCCGGTGATGGAGAAGAAGGTGGCTGCAGCTGTGTGTTTGTCGTCCCTGCTGCTTTTTCCTGCAAATGTATTTGTGTTTTTTTTTGTTTAGATGGTTTCTCCTCAGTTTTTCAGCCCCATGACAGTGAAAAATTTCCCAGTTTCGAAATCTTCTTCCCCCCCGTGTTCTTCTGTTTTTTTTCTTCTGGTTTCCCCTTATGACAGCTCCTCTCTTTCCCTCCAGTTTCAAATTTTTTTCAGTTTTCAACCCCCCTGTTAAACAATCTCGACCAGTGACCCCCCAAAATTTCTCCCCCGTTTTTCATCAGTTTTCAGCCCCCGTTACTGTCTACCTCCCCCTTTTTGTGTATTTTCTTCTGCTATTTATAGGCTAAGGAAGCAAGGTGCAGGCATGACATTGATGTCCAAAGCATGGTGTTTTCAGGGGTGGTCTGCAGGGCATGACTGAGTTATGGTGAGAGGGTCGCAGGCATGGCTACTGGTATGGCCAAGTATGGCTGCAGCCATGGCCTCGACAGTTCTCTTTTTTTTTTATAATTTTGAAATAAATAGGTTGTGACAAAAAAAGTTTTTCGATGGGAAAAACCAGGAATAACGATGTTTTTATCTTTAATTTTGGCTTCCGATTTCACCCAAAAAGTTTCGTCACCGAAAATTCCAATCGTCTCAATTTAACCCAAATTAAGCTCAAGAATTTGATTTTTCATCGATTAAGCCTTTAATTAATTTCACGTGACCAAATTAAAGTATAATTAGGCCCTTGCGCTTAATTAAATCCTTCAATTAGGCCGTAAATTAATTCCCAAACATAATTACACTTTTAAATTGATCGACGATTAAATCAAATCGACCCATAAAAATATAATTATGTCGCACGACTTAATTTTTACATAGATTTATCCAATGATAAATTATCTTTGCCTTAAATCTGTATTTGCCTTTATTTCTGGGTAAAAAGAGATACGATCGGACTTCCGAAAACGTCCAAAATTTCCACATTAATTTGTGTGCCGACACCAGCCCCTTTTATTTTATTTTTGTTATTTTTGGATATATTTTAGGGAGTCACCCAAAAATTGGGTGATGACAGTTGCCCCCCTCTTTACAATGCTTACGACTAAAGTCTTGTAAAAGACTTTAGATAGTAAGCGTTGTAAAGAAAAAGAAAAGTGGATTTACCAGACCAAGAAATGGTTGATCCACTCAGAAATGAGAATGAGGGCTATGAAGCGCACACGAAAGGGAATGGTAGGATGGGGCTAGAAGTGCACTACCTAAGGATTGAGGCCTAAGGAGGACATTTAATGGAAGATGATGATATTTGTGAATGTCACAGGAAAATGGTCTCATTGTAATGGATGACCTACCCAAGTGAGAATGGTGAAGATGGTCTTGTTGTAATGGAACATAAGGCTGGAAGGCGCACTATCTTAATCGATGGTCGAAGGTTGGAAAACGCACTCGACGAGAAAAAAAAATAGTGTTGGAAAACCCACTATCTTTTATTCATGGTTAAGGGGTGGAAAACACACTTAAGCAAGGAGGATAGGGATGGAAAACGCACTATCTTAATTGGTGGTTTGAAAACGCACACGAGAAGGAAGAAAAATAGGGTTGGAAAACACGCTATTTTTAGCTTATGGTTAAGGGTTGGAAAACACACTTAAACAAAGAGGATAAGGATGGAAAACGCATTATCTTGATTGGTGGTTGGAAAACGCACACGAAGGAAGAAAAATAGGGTTGGAAAACACACTATCTTAGCTTATGGTTAAGGGTTGGAAAACACACTTAAACAAGAAGGATAGGGATGGAAAATGCACTATCTTGATTGGTGGTTGGAAAACGTACACGACAAGGAAAAAATAGGGTTGGAAAACACGCTATTTTAGCTTATGGTTAAGGGTTAGAAAATACACTCAAACAAGGAGGATAGGGATGGAAAACACACTATCTTAATTGGTGGTTTGAAAACGCACACGAGAAGGAAGAAAAATAGGGTTGGAAAACACACTATCTTAGCTTATGGTTCAGGGTTGGAAAACACACTTAAACAAGGAGGATAAGGAATGGCTATGAAGCGCACGATCCTAATTGATGGTTGAGGGTTGGAAAACTCACTCAAATGAGAGGAAAGGAATGGCTAAGAAGCGCACGATCCTAATTGATAGTTGAGGGTTGGAAAACTCACTCAAATGAGAGGACAGGAATGGCTAAAGAAGCGCACGATCCTAATTGATGTTGAGGGTTGGAAACTCACTCAAATGACAGGAAAGGAGAATAGGGCTACAAAGCACACTATCTTAGTTAATGATCGAGGGTTGGAAAACTCACTCGAATGACAGGAAAGGAGAATAGGCTGGAAAGCACACTATCTTAGTTAATGATCGAGGGTTTGGAAAACTCACTCGAAGATGAAGGGAAAATAGGGCTGGAAAGCACACTATTTTAATTGATGATCGAGAGTTGAAAAACATACTCAAAGATGAAAGGAAAATAGGGCCGGAAAGCACACTATTTTAGTTGATTGATGGCTAGAAAGCACACTAAAAAAGGAGAAGAGATAAGGTTGAAAAACGCTCTATCTACGCTGATGAAAGACTCAACGGGGCACTCATGGAAGTGAAAGTGGTAAGGGCTCAAAGGCGCACACAAAACAATGAGTGGAGGTTTGTAAATTACAATCCCTCCAAAACAATTCTTGGATTATTAGTGGGGAGATGCCATGCGTGATGGCAATCAAATTCAGGAAAGAAGATGAGGCTAAAAAGCGCATTAAAGAGGTAAGAGCCTAAAGGCGTACACAAAAATGATGAATGAAGGTTCGTGAATTACGGTCCCTTCAAAATAGTTCCTAGATTCTCAACGGGGATGGAATGCATGAGAACACCCAAAATCAAGAAAGAGATAAAGCTGAAAAGCATGCTCAAGGAAATGGAAAATGTGGGAGCTTGAAAGCGTACACAAAAATGATGAGTGGAAGTTCGTAAATTACGATCCTTCCAAAACATTTCCTATATTCTCAATGAGATGTAATGCATGATAACACCTAAAATTAGAAAAAAGATAAAGCTGAAAAGCATGCTCAAGGAAATGCAAGAGATGAGAGCTTGAAAGCATGCACACAAAATGAATGAAGGTTCGTAAATTACGACCCTTCCAAAATATTTTTTAGATTTTCAATGGGGATGTAATGCATGAGAATGCATGTATACTTACCTGAGAGATATAGGTCCCCTTTCTTCCTCCAGGCCTTCTTTTCCTAGGGTTGAATTTCTGGCTTTGACGGCTTCTCGCTTCTGCTTACTTGAGCCGCAACTTAAGATTTTGACCACTGGAGATGATAGATGTTCCGTATCAAAATGCCCCCTTGAGTTTGATCCAGATTCTTTGAAAAGGAATGATGGAGTTAGCTTCAATTGCATTTGTATATTGCCCCCCAGTCCGGTCATGCCCCACAAGTGTTTTGGGCTTCAAGGTAGTGTTTGCATGAAAATGGGTTGGTTATTTTCCAAAGATTGTGTTTTCATGTGAGATTTTTGGAATTTCAAAGTCATTCCAAATACAAAACCATTTTGATTGGTCCATTCGGGTCAGGCCACACCAGTGCTTTGGGCTTCAAGTGTTTGTAGGAAAGGGATGGTTATTTGGAAAAAATGTTTTCATGTAAGATTTTTGGAATTTCAAAGTCATTCCAAGCATAAAAACCATTTTGATATTTGTTTAAACAAACTTGTTCTCGAAAGAATTTAAGTGATCTCATTGTCAGGTTTTATGTTGATTTTGACAAGAACGTGAAATGATGTTTGTTCGCATGTCTTGTATTTCAAAAAGGCTTCGATCAAGTTTGGTGAAACATTTGTAAGGATCATTTCGAATGGAAAAGCATTGCTTATCGACCCAGATTACTTGTATTTGATCAGAAAGGGCTTTATTAGGCTTGTAATGTAGGCTTAGGTTACTGGCTACGAAAAAAAAGATATTTGTAGGCTCAAAAAGTGTTTAAGGGTTTTTTAGACTAAGGATCACTTAGTGCTTACTCTTAGAACTTCATTTAGCCCTCATGATTAATTTTCATAGTGACCTAGCATGCCCCCAGTGTTTGTTTGGGCTTTCATCTTGAGATGCCCCCAGTATTTGTTTGGGTTTTTTCATTGGTATTTGGCACTAACATTATGCTAACTTGACGTGCCCCCCAAGCATTTTGTTTGGGCTTTTTCATTAATGTTATGATGACTTGACATGCCCCCCAAGTATTTTGTTTGGGATTTTTCATGGTTTTTGGCACTAACATCATGTTGACTTGACATGTCCCCCAAAGTATTTTGTTTGTGCTTTTATCACGATATGCCCCCCGGTATTTTGTTTGGGCTTTCTATGTTGGGTTTTTAGTACTATCAAAATGTTGAATTAATTTGCTATAGTGCTAAAACCCTTTTTATGTTTATGCCCCCCAGCTTTGTTCGGGCGTCACTTGTCATTGAGGACTATTTTGTAGATTTTTTGTACTTGCCCCCCAGTGTAGGGTGTGATCCTTGTCAGGGTTAATTATCAAAAAAAGATTATTAGGCTCAAATAAGGACTGCAAGGGATATTTTAGACTTTGTGAAGGCATGTCAAAGATGGCCTTTCCTCATTTCAAAAACATGCAATCTGAATCAATAAGCTTTGCTTTTCCATGCGAAACAAGTTTTTTTGATTTTTTTGGGTTATTTGTTTGGCTAAGAGATTAGCTTTATTACGTGGATTTTGGTGGTATGAGATCACCTTTCAATGAAATCCTTTGAATTCCCAGAACACATTTATTAAATAAACATCAAATTGGCATTCATTTTCGTACTAGACTTTGATTTGCCAAAAATCTTGATGAAATCATGGGATCATGTATAATTTGGATGAAAGGGTATATGGAGTGCTTGAGTTATTTAGATAGAAAAGCAAGAACACATCATAAACACAAGAAAATACATAATCATTGAAAGAAAGGTTTGCTTGACAACAAAAGGGTCTTTGTAGTGTTACAAGCAAAATTGCCAATAAGTCAAAATTGGTTTAAACCGAGATATGACATGTGGGCATGACTAAACAAAAAGCAATTATGGAAGCAGGCTTCATTTTCCAATACTAGTGCGCTCCTTTCTTCAAAAGCTTTTGCTGAGGTCACTTTAATAGTGCAGATACTTGGTACCTCATCTTCGTGAAGCTTAATTGGGCGCAGGACCTGGATTTTCTTCGGATGTTATCCACCCTGCTTTGATCAATTGCATGAGCCTCTTCTTGAAAGCACCACAAGTGTGAATGCTATGTCCCACAGCACCAGCATGGTACTCGCAGGTGAGGTCGGGTTTGTACCAAGCAGGGTAAGGCGGCTGCAAAGGTGTCTGAGGTTCAGGAGCTATTTTCCCAATGCTTATCAACTTTTGATACATCTCATTTAAGGGCAATGATAGCGGAGGTAGTTGTCCTTGAGTTTTCTGGTAATTTCTTTTAGGGAAATTTTTAGGTGGATCTTTGGCTTGAAGATTAATGTTAGCAATTTCGGATGAAGGGTTATGGTAGTTTTGGAATTGGTTATTCCTCCCCTTGTAGTCGTCTTCAAAATGTTCAGCATCTTTTCTTTTGCCTTCAAAGCCATTTTTCTCCACAGGTGCGAGGATTCTCCCACTTCGGATTCCCTGCTCTATCCTCTCTGCCACGGCTACAACATTTGTGAATTGTTGTGCTGAGCTACCCATTAAATGTTCGTAATATGGGGCTCTTAGAGTGTTGGCAAATAATATCACCATTTCTTTATCCAAAAGCGGGGGATGTACCTGTGCAGCGAGATCTCTCCATCTTTGAGCATATTCCCTTATGCTTTATTTGTTCATCTTCTCCAAGTTGGACAAACTTGTTCTGTCAGGAGCAATGTCCATGTTGTACTTATATTGCTTGATGAAAGCGTCTACCAGATCTTTCCAGCTATGAATCCTAATGTTATCTAGTCTCATGTACCAATTCAAAGCTGCCCCACTCAAACTGTCTTGGAAGAAATGCATAAGCAATTTTTCATCATGCACTACTTCTGCCATTTTGTTACAGTATGATTTTAGGTGCTTGATGGGGCATTGTGTCCCAGTGTACTTGATAAAGTCAGGAACACGAAACTTTTTTGGTATAACAACATTCAGGACTAGACACATTTTTGCAGCTTGTACTGGGTCATATAGGTTCACCCCTTCAATGGCCCTTATCCTAGCCTCCAATGTCGCCATTTTATCTTGGTTAATGAACTCTGATGTTGTTATAACCGTTGGGGTTGCGGCAGGTGTCGGCGCTGCTGATTGTACGAATGCTGGATTTTGTTGCGAATCCTGAACCCTTTCTCCTGTCACCTCTTCGTGGTGATTCATTGCTTGTGCTTGAGCAGCCACTGCGAGTCTAGTTGAAGGACCCTCGCCAGAGGTATTTCTCAATGCTTGCTCGAGTAAGCTGGTAAGACTAGTCATGCTAGCTTTCAAAGAATCCAATTCGTCTTGAAAATGAGCATTACGGTTTACACGCTCTTCGTCCTCCATATTTCTCTGCTGGAGTCGAGTGGTAGGAGCTCTTTGGGGACCTATATTTTGACCTGCCGATAAAAATGTTATGCACAGTGATGGATGCAAATGTATGTACACATGAGGTGAATTATCAGAGCGTTTGCACCTAAAGACAAGTTCTAAGTCATTACATGAGGGGTAAGCTTTCTACCTGGTCTCGAAGGTCTATGAACTGCCCAGTGACCGCCTTACGTGAAGGTGGTATGGGGGCTTACAAGAAATGGTTGGGGCACAGTGTGACCGCCATTATCAAGTAAACACTCAGTTCATAGTTGGATGTTTCACGAATCTGAACCCCGACTGAAAGTTATGAGGAAGACCGTTAATCCCCACCTAACTTAAAATTAGGTTTATTCAGGAAATTAAAATGCATGATCAAATTAATTCGAACCAGATGTTATGCATGAATCGAAAGTAAAATGCATGCTAAAGCAGTAAAATGCGTGTAAAAATATAAACTAGAAAATAAACAATCAAACAACAACGCTTAGTCTGGCTATGTCCCCAGTGGAGTCGCCATCTGTCGCGACAGTGATTTTTCGCGCCTCGCGCCCCGCCATCTCCCGGGATTGGGGAGACAACGGCGCGCGGTGAAAATGAGATTGTGTTTGTTTTATAGTCGCAAAATTACGACTATAATTATTAGAAGTCGCCACCTAGTATTAAGGTTACCAGGAACCTAGTGGTCTGCGAGAGTCTTGGGTAAGGGGACTTGTTGTGCAAGGGGAAGACGCATCACCCCCAGTGCACCCTACCTAAGGCAAGCTGCATTGTTGTTTGATTGTTTTTCCTAAGTTTGATTTTTTTTTTGTCTTTTCTAAAGTTCGACGTAGATCTCTCTTCGTGAGAGAATCTCTACCTCGTTAGGAGTTTGGAAGACTAACCAAAAGAATTTTACACTGCATTAAAAAATCATTTTTTTGTTTGCGGATGTACTTTACAATGTAATTTTACACCGCAGTAAAAGAAAATCTTTTTTAGTATCTCCAAGTGTACTTTACAATGTAATTTTACACCGAGATATCTAAAACAAAAATATTTATTTATTTATTTTTTGATATTTTGGCCAAATTCCAAAGGATAATCATAAACCGGTTACGATACCCAATTTTTGTTTTAAAATATGAGAAAGATGCAACATATTTTTTTATGAAAAATAAACATGGAAAAATCTTGGAATTCGGCCGTATGCACAAAAACAAATACATTTTTTTTTAATAATATTTTTTTGATTTTTTTTAAAAAATAAAAAAATAAAAATTTTGGGCCGGCCCAGCCAATGATAGGCTTGGGCTATTGGGATGGACCCGGCCCAGCCAACTGGGCTGGGCCGAGAGCATTCCAGCCCGCCCCAAGCAAATTTCACGCTGCATGAATTAATTCATGCAGCGTGAACAGTAAAGTGGTGGTCGGCCGACCACCACGAGAGGCTCACCTGCCACTGCCGTTGGGTAGAGGAGATCGAGGTGGTTCTTCCAGTTGTGGTGGCGTCGAAAATGGTGGCCCGTGGTGGCCGGAATGAGCTCTTGAAGCTGCTGGACTGATGCTCAAAGGGGCTGTCTCTGCGTCGTCCCCGTTGCTGCTATGTCGCCGGAGACTTGCTGGAGGTCACGGTGAGGTTGCCTGGGCTGTGGTGAAGCTGAAGGTGATGAGGGGTGGTGTTTGGTGGTTGCCGGGAACTAGCTGGAGGAGCGAGAGGGCTGCCAACCGACTGGTTTTTTAGAGAGAGAAAGCCACGGTCGCGGAGATAGAGGGAGCTGCGGGGAAGAGAGGAGTTGCAGCGTTGAGGAAGGAGAGAGGGCTGACTTCTGCGTGGCGAAGGAGATGATCGAGCTGGTGGTGGCTGGCCGCCGGTGATGGAGAAGAAGGTGGCTGCAGCTGTGTGTTTGTCGTCCCTGCTGCTTTTTCCTGCAAATGTATTTGTGTTTTTTTTTGTTTAGATGGTTTCTCCTCAGTTTTTCAGCCCCATGACAGTGAAAAATTTCCCAGTTTCTAAATCTTCTTCCCCCCCGTGTTCTTCTGTTTTTTTTCTTCTGGTTTCCCCTTATGACAGCTCCTCTCTTTCCCTCCAGTTTCAAAGTTTTTTCAGTTTTCAACCCCCCTGTTAAACGATCTCTACCAGTGACCCCCCAAAATTTCTCCCCCGTTTTTCATCAGTTTTCAGCCCCCGTTACTGTCTACCTCCCCCTTTTGTGTATTTTCTTCTGCTATTTATAGGCTAAGGAAGCAAGGTGCAGGCATGACATTGATGTCCAAAGCATGGTGTTTTCAGGGGTGGTCTGCAGGGCATGACTGAGTTATGGTGAGAGGGTCGCAGGCATGGCTACTGGTATGGCCAAGTATGGCTGCAGCCATGGCCTCGACAGTTCTCTATTTTTTTATAATTTTGAAATAAATAGGTTGTGACAAAAAATGTTTTTCGATGGGAAAAACCAGGAATAACGATGTTTTTATCTTTAATTTTGGCTTTCGATTTCACCCAAAAAGTTTCGTCACCGAAAATTCCAATCGTCTCAATTTAACCCAAATTAAGCTCAAGAATTTGATTTTTCATCGATTAAGCCTTTAATTAATTTCACGTGACCAAATTAAAGTATAATTAGGCCCTTGCGCTTAATTAAATCCTTCAATTAGGCCGTAAATTAATTCCCAAACATAATTACACTTTTAAATTGATCGACGATTAAATCAAATCGACCCATAAAAATATAATTATGTCGCACGACTTAATTTTTACACAGATTTATCCAATGATAAATTATCTTTGCCTTAAATCTGTATTTGCCTTTATTTCTGGGTAAAAAGAGATACGATCGGACTTCCGAAAACGTCCAAAATTTCCACATTAATTTGTGTGCCGACACCAGCCCCTTTTATTTTATTTTTTTATTTTTTGATATATTTTAGGGAGTCACCCAAAAATTGGGTGATGACATTGTACTTGGAATGACTTTGAAATTCCAAAAATCCCACGTGAAAACACCATCTTTGAAAATAGCCATCCCTTTCCTGCAAACACCTAAAGCCCAAAACATTTTTGGGGCATGACCAAACAGGGGGCAATCTAAAATGCAATTGAAGTTGGCTCCATCATTTCTTTTCAAAGAATCTGGATCAAACTCAGGGGGGCATATCATCTCCAGTGGTCAAAATCAACAAGTTGCGGCTTGAGTATGCAGAAGCGAGAAGCCATCAAATCATGAAGTTGACTCCACAATTCCTTTTCAAAGAATCTGGGTCAAACTCAGGGGGGCATGTTGATATGGAAAATCTATCATCTCCAGTGGTCAAAATCACAAATTACGGCTCGAGTAAGCAGAAGCGAGAAGCCGTCAAAGTCGGAGATCCAAGCCCCAGGAAAGGAAGGCCAGGAAGAAGAAAGGGGGACCTATATTTCTCAGGTAAGTATACATGCATCATCATGCATTGCACCCCCATTGAGAATTTATGAAATGTTTTGGAGGGATCGTAATTTACGAACCTTCATTCATCATTTTTGTGCACGCTTTCAAGCTCCCACCTTTTCCATTTCCTTGAGCATGCTTTTCAGCTTTATCTCTTTCCTGATTTTGGGTTTCATCATGCATTGCATCCCCATTGAGAATATAGGAAATGCTTTGGAGGGATCGTAATTTACGAACCTTCATTCATTATTTTGTGTACGCCTTCGAGCTCTCATCTCTTTCATATCCTATAGCGTGTTTTTCAGCCCTGCCTCTTTCCTGAATTTGGGTGTCATCATGTGTTGCTTCCCCATTAGGAAACCAAGAAATATTTTGGAGGGATTGTAATTTACAAACCTCCACTCATCATTTTTGTATGCGCCTTTGAGCCCTAATCATTTTCACTTCCCTGAGTGCGCTTACGAGCCTTTCATTTACCATAGATAGAGCGTTTTTCAACCCTATCTCTTCCTTTATTTGAGTGCGCTTTCTAGCCATCAACCAACTTAGATAGTGCACTTTTAAGTCCTATCTCTTTCCATAGCTTGGAGAGTTTGCTAGCCACCATCAATCTTCATCGTTGAGTGCGTTTTCCAACCCTCGACCATCCATTAAAATAGTGCGCTCCAGCCCTATTTTCCCTTCATCTTCGAGTGCGTGTTTCAACCCTCGACCATCAATTTAAATAGTGCGCTTTTCAACCCTATTTTCCCCTTATCTTCGAGTGCGTTTTCAGACCCTCGACCACCAATTAAAATAGTGCGCTTTTCAGCCCTATTTTTCCCTCTCATCTTCGAGTGCGTTTTCCAACCCTCGACCATCAATTTAAAATAGTGCGCTTTCCAGGCCTATTTTCCCTCATCATCGAGTGCGTTTTCCAACCCTCGACCATCAATTTAAAATAGTGCGTTTTCCAGCCCTATTTTCCCTCATCTTCGAGTGCGTTTTCCAACCCTTGACCATCAATTTAAAATAGTGCGCTTTCCAGGCCTATTTTCCCTCATCTTCGAGTGCGTCTTCCAACCCTCGACCATCAATTTAAAATAGTGCGCTTTCCAGCTCTATTTTCCCTCATCGAGTGCGTCTTCCAACCCTCGACCATCAATTTAAATAGTGCGCTTTCCAGCCCTATTTTCCCTCATCGAGTGCGTTTTCCAACCCTCAACCATCAATTTAAATAGTGCGCTTTCCATCCCTATTTTCCCTTCATCTTTGAGTGTGTTTTCTAACCCTCAATTATCAACTAAGATAGTGCGCTTTCTAGCCCTATCTTCCATCCCATTACAATGAGATCATCTTCACCATTTTCATCCGGGTAGGTCACCCATTACAATGAGACCATCTTCATCATCTTTCATCCGGGTAGGTCACCCATTACAATGAGACCATCTCTACCATTTTCCTGGGTAGGTCACCCATTACAATGAGACCAACTTCACGATTTTTTACCTGGGTAGGTCACCCATTACAATGAGACCATCTCTACCACTCTCATCCGGGCAGGTCACCCGTTACAATGAGACCACCTTCACCATTCTCACCTGGGTAGGTCACCCATTACAATAAGACCATTTTCATGTGTCATCACCATCTTCCATCCCTTTTGAGTGTCATCTTAGGCCTCAATTCTTAGGTAGTGCGCTTTCTAGCCCTATCTTACAATTCCTTTCTGAGTGCGCTTTATAGCCCTCATTCTCATTTCTGGATGGATCAACCATTTCTTGGTCTGATAAATCCACTTTTCTTTTTCTTTACAACGCTTACTATTTCAAGTCTTTTACAAGACTTTAGTTGTAAGCATTGTAAAGAGAGGGGCAACTGTCGTAACCCAATTTTTGGGTTACTCCCCAAAATAAAATAAAAATAACAAAAATAAAATAAAAGGGTTTGGTGTCGGTAGAAAATCACTGTGGAAATTTGGAATATTTTCTGAGCCGAATCGTATCTCTTTTGTGCCAAAAAAATGAGAGAAAATACAAATTCGAGGTAAAAAATAAGTCAAAAATCATAGTTATATTTTTTATATGCCAATTTGGGGCCTGTTTGGCACAGCTGTTGCAGCTGTAGCTGTTGTGGTTGAGGTTGAGGTTGAAAAAAAGCTGGTTTCTGAAAAGCGCTTTTAGCTGCGGTTCATAACTGAAATTTGTGTTTGGTTAAAACTGTGGTTGATGTTGAGTTTAATGAAAAGCAGTTTTGTGTGTTTGGTTACCATGCTTTTCATATTGCTGTCAACTTGTGAAATTACTTTAAATGACACACACAGATATTTTTTTAAATATTGTAGATTTAATTATCATAATAATAAAATATAATTAATAAATCAAGTAAATTACACAATTTTTAATTTTTTTAAAATATGATTTTTATATTTTTTAAAAAAAATTGGACTGGGCTGACCCAAATAAATGGGCCGGCCCAGCCAAGTTGGGCCAAAAGGCCCAACCCTGCCAGGCTTGGGCTGGGCCGAGAGCAGCCCAGCCCAAGTGTTAAGGCTAAACGCAAACGGTGCGTTTGGTTAAAAGAAAAAAACACAAAACGCACTGTTTTTCCCTTTGTCATCTGCATGCATTAGTCACTGTTCATTTTCACTGTTCACCGACTGTGACGAGAGGGTCAACGGCCGGTACCGACGGGTAGAGGAGGCCGAGGTGGTTGTCCCTGTCGTGGTGGCGTAGAAAATGGAGCTGTGTGGTGGCCGGTGGGAGCTCTGGAAGGTTGCGGTTGTGGAGGAGAGAGAGGGAGTTGTGGCCGTGGCTGCATGTGGAGAGAGAGAGGGGCAGTGGCTGTGGAGGAGAGAGAGGGATCTGTGACGACGGTAATGAGAGGAAGCCAACGGCGCCGGTGAGGAAGACAACGACGACGGTTTGTTCTTTTGTTGTTTTCACTGAAGTTTAGGATTTGTCCACTGTCTCTGTCCTCGAGCCTATAGTTCCTGTTGGTTTTCAAGAATAATTTCTTTTTGTGTTTAAGTTTAGGTCTGCTTAATTTTGGAAATCAGAGATGCATGACATGGTGGTCTTAGTGGACAGTGGACATGTTTTGTGTCTTTGTTGATCGGTGCAAGTCTGGGTATCTTTTGCTGCATTTGTTTTGAAAAGCATGTTTTTTATTCTTTTCAGAACCGCTGAAATTTGAGTGGGACCCACAGAAAAATCTGGGGTCCCGTTTGGTAGAGGTTGCGTTTGGCTCCGCGTTCATGCTAAACGCAGCATGAAACGCGGAGCCAAACGGCCACTTGATTTAATCATGGGCTAATTCAAAATATTATTATGTTTGGGAATTAATTTAGGATCCAATTGAAGAATTTAATTAAGTGCAAGGACTTAATTATGCTTTACATTGGTTGAATTAATTTTATTGAGGGCTTAATTGATGAAAAATCAAATTCTTGAATTTAATTTGGGCTCAATTGAAAAGATTGGAATTTCTAGGGACTCAATTGAATTTGTTTCAAGCTAATTGTGCAAAATTAAAGGTCAAATTGAAGTTTAATTGTCAATTAAGGGCCAAATTGCGTAAATCAGAAGTGAGGGACCAAAGCGAAAAAGGCGCTCAAAATTAAGGCTATTATTGACATTCTGACAGGGACACAATTGCACAAAAGTAGAAATTTAAATCCAATTGGAGGTGCAATTCGAACAATTATAAATTGAGGGACCAAAGTGTATTTCCACTTTATAAAAAACCTGCACCCGCTGCTGCCTTTTGCACTGCCCCCGACAGCCACCTGAGCGCTCACCGACAGCCCAACGCCGACAGCCACCATCGCAGGCACGCCACCAGCCGAAAGCAGGCCACCATGTCGCCGACCAGCAGCCACCGTGTCAGGCCGAGCACGCCTATAAAAGCCACCATGCACGACTGCCTGAAGGGGGAGAAAAAGAACGGGGAAGAAAATTTTGCAGAAAAACGTGACAGAGGAGGGAATAACGGGGACAGAAAAAATAGAGAAAACAGAGGAAGTGTTGAAAGGGTTTATAGAGATTTCTACAACCAAAAAGCAAGAAAAACAGATGTAAAACCATCATCATCGTCCCCAACAACCAGTTCTCTCTCTTTTTCTATCGGTCTGCAAGTTCCCTCTCTCTCTAAACCAGCAGCTGCAGGTCTCTCTCTCCCTCTCGGTCAACCAGCTCCAACCACCTAGCTCTACACTCTTCATCTCCGGCAGCACCTCCAGAAGCTCCCCAACAGAAAGCTAAGCTCTCCCTCCCAGCTCCGGCGAAGGAGCAGCAACAACAGAGAGGGCGAACGGCAGCACAGGTCAGCCCTTCCGACGCCCCTACCGGCCACCACGGGCCACCATTTTCGACGCCACCACGACAGGGAGAACCACCTCGACGTCCTCTACCCGGTGGTAGTAGCGAGTAAGCCTCTCGTCGTGGTCGGTCCACCATCAAAACACTGTTCACGTATGACAGTGCAGTGAATTAATTCACTGCACTGTACACGTGTTTTGTGCTCTTTTATTTCTTTTTTTTTCTTTTTGTTTTTTGGCCTTTGGGCTGGCCTCTCTCGGCCCAGCCTAGTCCAACAGGCTTGGGCCCTTGGCCAGCCCCAGCTGGGCCGGCCCATTTAGTTGGGCCAGGCCCAGCCCGAATTTTTTTTCTTCTTTTCTAAAAAAAATACAAAAAAATAAATTTAAAAAAAACAAGAAAAATATTTTGTTTTCATGCATACGGCCGCATTCCAAAGCTTTTCCATCATATTCTTTGTAAAAAATATGTTGCATCTTTTTCCGTATTTTAAAAAAACGAAAACTTGGATATCGTAACAAGTTTACTATTATCCATTGGTATTCGGCCAAAATGTCAAAAATAATTTAACAATTATTTTGTTTTAGCTTTCGTGGTGTAAATTTACATTGTAAAGTACACCCGCAAATAAAAAATATTTTTAATACGATGTAAAATTACTTTGTATAATACATCCGTAGATAAAATATTTTTACTACGGTGTAAAATTACATTGTAAAATATATCCGTAGATAAGAAAAAAAGGATTTTCAACTGCAGTGTAAAATTACATCGTAAAGTACACCCGCAGACACAATTTTTTTTTTTTTAATGCAGTGTAAAAATATATTTTTTTTAACTTAGAAAAAACAATCAAACAACAATGCAGCTTACCTTAGGTAGGGTGCACTGGGGGTGATGCGTCTTCTCCTTGCACAACAAGTCCCCTTACCTAGACTCTCGCAGACCAATAGGTTCCTAGTGACCTTAATACCAGGTGGCGACTCCTGATATTTATAGTCGTAAATTTTATGGCTATGAAACAAACCTCATTTTCACCGCGCGCCGTTGTCTCCCCCAATACGCGGGGTGATGGCGGGGCGCGAAGCGCGTAAAAAATTGTCGTCGCGACAGAAGGATAGAATTGAAAAAAATCAAACTTTTGGTACCTAAAATATTAAGGATTTATAATAAATTTGCATGGAAGGATGAAATTGAAATCGATCAAAACTTTGATACCAAAAATATTTAGAATTTCAGCCCACCCCACAAAATTAAAAGAATGAGGACCGAACTGGATCTTCAAAACGTAATCAATTTCAATTGAAGGACGAAATTGAAACAAATCAAAACCCATTTAATAAAAATAAGGGCAAGAAAAACAAATTAAAACGTTTAGGGACTGAAATGAACTTTGACAAAAAACAGCTTAGCTGACGTCATGTTGCGCAGCAGGAGAGAGAAATTGGGTGGGGAAATTCGAACGCGGGGCGCGGTCTTACCACTCGCCCAAGCGACTTCTTTGGACAGTTGTCGGATACAAATAATAATAATATCAATTTATTTTTTAATTATTTCAAAAATTCGTTATTACAGAGATTCGAACTCTCGCGCCCTGCCTCGCTTGGGCGCTCTCTAACCACCACGCCAAGCAACTTTTTATACAGGTGTAGTCTACAACTAATAATAATATTATAAAGTAACTTGATTGTTCCTGTCCTCAGTGATTGAGTCTAGATGAACAGTGCCAAAACACTGTTCAAAAATCATGATCTTTTTTAGCTTTTAGATAATAATAATATAATATGACTATTTAATTTCCAATCTCTTTAAGCTTTTAAAATATAATATAATAATATAATATAATATACTATAATATAATAATAATCAAAATCATTTAGTAATAAAATATAATATAATATAATATATAATATAATAATAATCAAAATCATTTAGTATATATATATATATATATATATTATTAAATAAATATTAAATATATATAATTAGTCTGACATATTCAAAATAAAATAAAACTTAAAAATAATCATAATCATTATTTTGAATGTCTTATCTATAATAATTAGAAATTTAAACACCTAACAATATTAACAAAAAAGCAATTAAGAAAAAAACAAACAAAAAAAAAGAAGTCAGGGGAAAGCACATTTTCAAACACTAATAAAAAATGAAAATCACTGTTAATTTTGGGGAATAAAAAGTGATGTGCGTAAGCCAACACAGACAACCCGGTTATAAAAAAAAAACTAAAAAAAATTGTATAAGTGGAGGAAAAGAAACAATAAAAAATGTTAATAAAAAGTGGACTGAGAAATTAATCATGGTGCGCATAAGCTGGCCCGGACACCACGGTTAGAAAAAAATTGTTAAAAAGGAAAAAACGTTTAAGAAGAAAAAAACGTTTAAGAAGGAAAAAAAACGTTTAAAAAGAAAAAAAAAAGAAATCATTTTTTCGCCCCACTGGAATTCGAACTCCGGGCTCCCGTGTGCAGACACATTTTTGAACCACTCGCCCAAAGCAATTTCATTGTTTAACATTGTATACAAATTATAAATAATGCAAATAATAAGATATTAAAAATCCAAAACCATTTTTGTCGCCGGGAGATTCGAACTCCAGTCTACTTTACAGACGCGCGTGCCTTAACCACTCACCCGAAGCCATGTCTTTGTTCTGTCTTGGTACACAAATTATACTTATATTATTTTGTAATCTCACTATTCAAGTCAACAGTTATCTGAGTCTACATAAACAGTGATCCATGCTACAGTATAACAGTGATCTGTTTTAGCTTTATAGATAAGGAAAAAAAATGGATTCGGGGATTAATTATAGTGCGCTTAAGCTATTCCGGACACCCCAATAAAAAAAAATATTTGATGGAAAAAAAATGAAAAACAAAATCAGTAAAAATATGAAAAAAAACTATATAAAAAATAAAATCTGAGGATTAATTGTGGTGTGTTTAAGTTAACCCAAACACCTCTATTATAAAAAAATAAAATAAAATTATATATAAGTAGAAAAAAAATATAACCAGAAAAAAATATATTTCAACACCTAACAATAATTAGAAAAAAAGGAGTGAAAAAAAGAAAAAAAATATCAAACAATAATAAAAAGTGAAAATCACTGTTAATTTTGGGGAATAAAAAGTGATGTGCGTAAGCCAACACAGACAACCTGGTTATCAAAAAATAAAATAAAAAAAATTATATAAGTGGAGGAAAAGAAACAATAAAAAATGTTAATAAAAAGGTGAAAATCACTGTTAATTTTGGGGAATAAAAAGTGATGTGCGTAAACCAACACAGACAACCCGGTTATCAAAAAATAAAGTAAAAACAATTGTATAAGTGGAGGAAAAGAAATAATAAAAAATGTTAATAAAAAGTGGACCGAAAAATTAATCATGGTGCGCATAAGTTGTCCCGGACACCACGGTTAAAAAAAATATTTAAAAAGGAAAAAACGTTTAAGAAGAAAAAAACATTTAAGAAGGTAAAAAAACGTAAAAAAAAAAATAGTTTTTTTTAAAAAAAAAAGGTAAAAAAACGTTTTAAAAAAAATCATTTAAAAAAAAAGAAATCAGTTTTTTTTTTAAAAAAAAAGGTAAAAAAACGTTTTAAGAAAAAAAAGAAATACTGTTCAAATCCACAGTGTTTCCGCGTTATGGTTTAGCTGTATGTATAATGTATAATAATTAAACAAGTATTTAATTCACTGAAAGAGAGTGGACCATCGAGATTATGGTGCTACAAAGCAGATTCTAAGAAGATCAGGATGCCAGTCAAAGCATAAGGTTAAAAATCGAGAAAGATGCCGAGAAAAGAAAGGTTGCAGTTCTTCCTGCAGGCTTAAAAATGCTTAGGCCAGAAAGATGCATCAATCTTTTTGGGAACAGCATAACCCTTGTTATAATTACCAAGACATTCATTTATAATAATTTCCCAATTAAAAAAAGAAAAAAGAAACCGCAATAATTTAAGATTAATAGAATGATTTCCTTATCGTGTTTTGGACGGGTGGAAGAGAATTTCTTAGGATCAAACAAAGTTTTTTTGGACGGAAAGGATCAAATTTTACACGTGTCACACTCTCGTGCAGTAGCCCTTCATCTCCAAACATTGTCAACACCCTGCTTTCCTCTCTTCTCTTCTCTCTTTAGATTTCAAGTCATGTTTTTGTGAAAAAAATACCAGGGTGGCTATCAATTTCTTTTAATGTTTTGATGCTCAGTCCTTTTATTTTGTTTTTTACTTTATCTTTCAATATTAAATTAATTTGTTTTCTATGAAAAATTTATAGTCTCTTAACTTAAATCATGAATTTGAAAAGTTAGCCAAAGTTGTCTCGGGTCATTTTTAAAACTTTTTTCTTAAAAAAAATTAATTTTATCTTAAAATATTTTGTTAGTTTGTAATTAGAATTCATGATTTTCTTGATTTGACTTTTATAAATTTATCTTGCTCTCACGATATAGGATACGAGTTTAACGAGTTTTTCTTGGTTGACTTAAGTCTGTTATTTTTATTTTTATTCATAAGTTTTTTCAATTTTTTTTATTTTGGGTAATTATATTCTCATGATCTAGGTTGAGTTTAACATGTTTACCTGGATTGAGTTTTTCTTAAATCAAATATATATTTTTTATCATTCAACACTTGGTTTATTACAAATTGAAATTTAAAATTTATTTAAAATTATTTGTTTATAGGACTGTCACAATCTTATGACTTGATATGTGAGTTTTAAAAATTAATAAAAATTAATTCGAGTTAATTTAATATATTTTTATCTTAATATTTTAAAAAAATTGTGTATCATGTTATTATCTTAGTATTTATAAAAAAAAATCGTCCAGTATATACCAAGTTTTAAGTTTATAAACTGTTTACAATTTGTTTTCATGTTTAAAAAGGTTTTAATACTAGTGAGATGGTGTGGGCCAAGTAACTAATACCGAGCTATAATTCGTATAGCGCTATGATATACTCGGGCCTGAGAAATGAATGCGATGGTTCTAACTAATTACACAAGTACCCAGTTTAATCATAATTTAGCCAGGCTGGCCCTTCGTAATATAACTTGGGCCTGAGAAATGAATAGATTATTATTATTATTATTATTATTGTTGTTGTTGTTGTTGTTATTATTATTATTATTATTATTATTATTACCCCTGGTCTAGTGACTTGAGAAAACAATGGACTACCACAGCCAGCAAAAAATTATGGCAAGTTACATCATAGTAAAATATCATATATCTTTATTATACAAAACTCTAAATTAAAATATTATACAAGATTTATTGCTTTTTTTTTAATTTTGTCCTCCAAAGTTTTTTTCACCTATTACATCCTTTTAGAGCCAAATTAACAATAATTGAATCAAATTTTACTAAAAACAAAATCAAAAGACAAATTATCTAATGGTCAAAATCTAACTAAATTAAACAATATGCTGTTCATTTTTTTTATAAAAAAAATAGAGTGGACCCGTTAACTTTTAAAAAATATTAAGGGCTAACATGTGAAATATTTTTAAAAATGTCAACCTAAATCCTGATTTACCTCAGCTTACTTTTTCTCATCTAATATCCTTTATTTATTTATTTTTAATAATTAAAATCAATTAACTCAAATTAGATAACATATAGTAAATTGATTGAATTAAAACACCAACAAAAAACAAAACATAGAGTGGAACCGACTATTTATGTACAAATTGTGTTTTTTGTTTCTATGTTTGTATTTAATTTTTAGATATATATTAAATAAATATTTTTTAAATACTTTTCAATACTTTTAATATATTGATATAAAGAAAAAAAAATGTATAAAAAATAATTTTGGACCTCACAACCATAAATAACCCTTATTCTATTTACGGGAAAGAGATGAAACCAGATCAGGAGCATCAACTTGCTTCCCACGGGCTGGATCAAGCTACAGCGCTGATCCAAAGGCTCTACAGAACGTTTGGTGAATGATTGCATAATATATCTAATTATAGTTTTTAATTTAAAACAAGTAAGCGCCTGTAGCTCAGTGGATAGAGCGTCTGTTTCCTAAGCAGAAAGTCGTAGGTTCGACCCCTACCTGGCGCGATATTTTTAAAATTTTATTTTTTGCCTTATTATTAACTTTTATAGACTTATAGCAGCACTGCCGGTCTACAACGTAAGTTCAACATTTCCGGGAAGTTTTTTGCTCTAGTTTTATAAAGAGAATTTTTTATAAAACTTTTGTTTCCGCTTCTGGTGCTATCCTGCTAGAAATTGTTTTTCATGGAGAATGCAAAAAACATTGGTGCAGCTCTTGCCTGTGTAGTCTTTTTTTTTTTTTTTAATAACCGGGGTGTTCGGGCCAGTTTACGCGCACCTCGACTAAATCCCTGAGCCCATTGAACATCCTGCAAGCCCAATAAGCATGTAAGGCACCGCGGGGATGACAGGCATACCGCGCAAGGATGGACCCGGGAACAAGAGGGGAGGACCCCTCCAACTCCCACTGGGACTTAAACTTGGGTCCTGTGAAGGATGGAGCTCCCCTTCAACCGCTGGGCCACACCCTTGCTAGTACAAACAAAGAAATTCTTTTTATTTTGATCTAAGGATGCTTGTGAATATCCTCTTTTTATTTTGCAGAACCCAAATTGTGAGTACTCAATGGAAGACTACAATGGGAAGATCCCAAATGCTTGTTAGTTCTGGAACAAGAGGAATTTGTCACACCATGTTCGGAAGAAATTTCTGAATTAATTGATTGTAGAGCCTCTTCATCTCTGACAGATTGTAAGCAATCAGGATGCCACTCAGGTGCACTCGCGATGCTTCCACATGAAGTTTTCCAGCTAGGAACCAGCTTCATTACCAAGGTATCAATCAACTCGATCGGCATTATAAGCTTCATCTTCAGGAGGCAATTCGAGTTGTACAGCCATCTCCTCTGCTACCGAAACTGCAGTATCTGAATCAAGATAAAAGGAAAACTCCACTTTCCTTGTTCGATAACATGAAGTGCCCGTAATGTTCAAAGTCAATGAAATCGTATTGTTGTCAATTTTCTCCCCTCTTAATCTGAATTCATTTTTCTCGGTGAACTTGCAAATTTCTGGAGTTGAAAACTGGATCTTCTCACTGATACTTTCCCTACAAGATCCTACCAGAAGCTTCTTGTTGTCAATGTTTATCGAATGAGATTCTGCGTGTGAAAAGTTGATCACTTGTTAATTTGGGCATAAGATTTTTTGGTAACTTCATAGAACCAGAAACATTACTTTTGAATTTTCAGCTGCTAGGAATGGATCTTTCAAAAGCTCTATCGCCGGAAATCTCAAAGAGGCTGGAACTAGGCACTTCTCTATGAACTGCTTTATGCCTGAGATAACCTTCTTGGCTGTCCGCCCTGGATTTTTGCATTCACAACATGAATATTCACAAGTAACCATCTCTAGCATGCACATGCCGGAAGAATAAACATCGACAAGCTGATTATATTCCTCTTCACAAAGCTCAGGAGCCATATATGCTGGAGTAACTAAATCGTTCAAATCGATCAGCAGGCTGTTGCAAAGCAATGGCTAATCCAAGATCTCCTATATTAACCTCTCCATTGTTTCCATTAACAAATATGTTATCGTATTTCAAATAGCCATGAATAATAGGAGGTTCGCGAGTATGTAAATAGTGCAAAACCTCGAAGAATCTGCCTTGCCCAGTTCTTAATAGCCTTCGTAGTAACACCCTTGTGTTTCTTGCAATATTGACTCAAACTCCCAGAAACGAATATCTCAGTTATCAAGTTAAGATTCTTCTTCTCATCATCGATCCAAAAATCATAAAACTTGATGATGCACTCATCTTTCTTCAATAAGCGAGCCTCAGAAATCAATCTCTCTAGCTGTTCTGGTGATACATGTTCGACGTTTACCTGTTTCCATGCAACTTCAACTTCATCAAAAGCCCTATATTAGCTTGGCGACTGCTCCTCCTCCCAAGATTTCATCAGCTTGGCGTACCTACCTGTCGGATCTTTCTCCACGAACTCATTACTATCTTCACAGGAGCATTGGCTGAGTTGCAATCGGGCTCCAAACCATTTTCATGATTTTCTGATCCCTCATTAGCTTGGCTGGTTGTGTTTTATAAAAATCATTCCTGGTGAAGAGTGAACTTGCAGAAGGGAAAAACTTCCAGCTATGCTCTTAAAAATATTTCATTTAATCACAGAATAACTGAGAAGCACAGTAGAAGTTCCTGTATTTCAAATAAAACAAAAATGACCAGGGGGTTGAGAATCATAAAGTTGAGAAACACTCAACCAGACAAATTTCAGGGGGGAGAGATTCTGCATATTGAAATCCTTAAAAGGGTGCAGATAAAGTTTGTTTATCTAGGCATCTCTTTCGTCTAAGCGTTTACAGCATATAAAATGTTAAGCACCGCCTTAGCTTCGTCCTCCATCTGTAAATCTTAGCCAAGCATGTAAATATGCTATGTATAATATTCCTGTATGTTTATATCTGAGTAGTGAACATCATGGATAAAATTGTAAAAAATAGGTTATATATATAAAAAAATTTAATATAGTTAAAAAATTTCTTTAATGAAAAGTCATGTATTTACCACCCACAGAATAACCCTAAAGCTTGCTATACATTTGTGTGTCAGGTTAAGTTAATTGTGCCGAGTGGAGTTAAGAGTTTGATGTACTTGAATTCATGTATTAAACATTCTTTTGCTGTATTAATCTCTGCTTCCCTTGCCTAGTTTTCGTAGAACAGAAAGAAAAGTCAAACAAAGGAAAATGAAAGGATTACAAAAGGCAGTCCATAGTTCATGAAGAACAGTAGCAGTACACAAAGTCAAACTCACCTGAAAAAGAAAGATATAACAGGAAGAAAATAATCTATAAATCCTAAGCTAGGGTGCGTTTTATGCATTGAGAGGATAGCACAGGACAGGACAGGACAAGACATCACATGAAGCTGTCCTAGTCCAGCAAAAGATCCACTACAAAGTGCTTGAGCTTCATAACATTTTGGACACAACAGCCTTGGTAATTTGCACCGACAGCACTATTTGAGCAGTACAGACTGCTTGATCTTCTGAATACACACATGGCGCCACTGGAAGACACTTTGATATCTTGAATTATGTAATTCACTTTCTTTCTTATACACCAGTTGTATCACCATTAGTTCGGTCATTGCTAAGCTTCCATCCTGTTGAATTCACAGAACCTCCAGGCTTTACCTGAACCACCTTTCATTTTGGTTAACACCGCGGAAGAATTAATCCAATCTTGGTTGAACTACCAAGTTCAATCAAGCCATTGAAGAAACTAGACTGAAAATGAACCATACATGTGCATACATCACGAGATACTGTCAAAGTATTTTTGCATCCACAAACAACTTATTCTACAAAGGTTGAACAGACTACTTATTTTACAAAACCTGAGGTTAATTTGCCTCTCCAAGTGGTGAAAGACAAGGAAAGTTTGCAATTTTCTTCTTCAGCATCAGGAAATAAAAGTAAGGTAGACTTTTTATGAAAGAGTTGCCACTTGATTTCATTTGGGAAATCCAAGTCAGGCTTCATTCTATGGAAATTTCTCCACTCGAAGATTTCTTTCTCCACTCAAAGCCTCATCTTCAAAGTTCAATTGCACCACTAAGTGGAGTCTTTTCCTGCTTATTGACACCAACTGAAACTGATAATGGCCAAAGATCCACTATAAGTCTTAAAAGCTCAAAAGTGCAAAAAGATAAAAAGGAAAAATCATTGGACAGTTATCAGCTTGTTGACTTCAAAGTACACGCACCTTTCTCAGTGCTCTTCAGTACGCGCAGTCTCCTCGCTGTAGATACAAACATACTGCAGAAAACATACAGCTTCCTTAAAATCAGAAATAGCAGAAGAAGAAAAAGGATCAGCCATCATACTCAAATGATCGTTGAAATCTCCGAGCACAGCCATGGACAATTGTTAACCAGGGCTACAAGTTATGAAAGAATTGAAAGCTACTGACAAGATAGGTACACTGAAACTTACTGCCAAGGAACATCACCAACAAGAACCCTGTCACCTTCATTGTCCTCATAAACGAGAGTATATTCCCTGCTTCCAGAAACTGAGCTTTCATTTTCCTTCGCTTCATCCATCTTGCTTTCACTCATAGGATCACCAGTTTCTTTTTGAGCTAAAATAAGAAACAAACAGGTAAATAACCTGATATTTACAGCATTAGCACAATGGATTAGATATGATGAGGTTTGTATCTAACCTGGAAGAAAACCTCTGAAGAGTTCATCTATGGCAACAGAGAGTTTCTCATAACTGTCATAGGCTTTGAGGTTTATTTTTCTTCCAATAGGGACTCCTTCCATATTGATCTTTACAAACAAATCATTTCGGAAACTGTCAGGGTTTAAGCTGCTCCCTTCTTTTGGAGTTTTATTTGGCAACTCAGGTATCATCTTTGAAATACTGCTACTTGCAATATTTTTCCTGCACGACCGGATTGGAGGCCACCCAACTACTGGTGCAAGTGCACATCTGATTGTTAAAAGCAACAAACATCAATCAAACATCAAATTATAGCCCGCAAATTAATTCAACTCAGCATGGCTTTCTATTCATACAACTTTTTGGTTCCACATTTCAATTTAATTATCAGCATAAGATTCTGCTCAACACAAGAGACATGACAATATGACTAGATACTCTCATGATAAATTTGGTGGGTGCGAGGAAATCCACTTAGGTACAAAAATTTAAAAGTCCATCTGACATAAATTTTGATTTTGAATCATAATTCAAAAGTTATTTTTATAAACAACTTGTGATAAAAATAAGTTAGAATAACTTTAACTTAGAAACATGTTTGGTAAAAATGGCTCGCATCAACTTTTTCAAATAAGAGATATGGTATGAATCATAATTCATAAGTTGAAACTTTAACTTTTGATTAAATCAAAATTTTGACTCGATTTTATATTAAACTATTGATATAAATCAAAAGTTTTTTCTAATCATACATACTTATAATTTAAAAGTTAAGGATTGGCCGTAGCTGCTTTTGTAAACATTCATCACCGAAATGAACTATATAGTTATGAGCTCTACTGATATGATATGAAACACAATTAGTAGCTTCATTAAATGGTTGACTTGCCAATGCATGGTTAATTGTTGAGAGTCAACCTGCAGATCAGAAGCTAACCAGAAACGGATAATATGTGGATGGTAAAGATCATTAATTTCAGCTGTGATCACAACCTAATTATTAGAATGTTAGGATATCATGAACTGGACCATTTTGAGCTATTCTTTCTGCATCCTACTTCTACCATTCTTCTGTGCTTGGGTCACAGTTATCAACTTATCATGGTATGGACAAAATCATTTCATCTACAACAGTTACTTGAGTAACTTTGTTCTGATCGAACAGAATCATATGCATGTACTTGCTGCCTTTTTGTTTCATAATTAATCCTCTAGATTTGGTTTATGAGAATCAATCAGTAAGTAACAGTACTGGAACAGAATGATTATGATCAATTTTCATCAACAGGAAGAAAAAGTTAAGAAAAGCGTAATAACCTTTTATGACAGCTGTCGGTCCCATCTGTGGTGGCAGGAAATGAAGCACTAGCAGGGGTAGAACATGCCATCTTATCTGGGTACTGTAACTCTTCAACTTCAGAGCTCTGGAGAAATGAAGGCTCGGGCTTCTGTAACTCCTTCTGGGCCTCCCTGTGAAACGTTGAAGAACGTAAAGAGCTACTTAGCCATGGAAAAGATAATACCTTTTCAGCTTCTTCTTCATAACATGAGAACTTCTTGCATTGCTTTTCTTCAAAATCTGTAAACCAGTTTCCCTCTGATGTTTTTGCTCCAACCGGGCGTTGAAGAACTCGTTTGGCTCCATGATTGCTGGGATTGGTCTTGTAACCAAGAAATGTTTCTCCAGGAGGACCTAGCCTCAACTCCAGCTTTTTGTCTTCTGAAGCCTTTTGGGTTTTATGCGCAGATGCCATATTGAAACACCGAGAATTTTCCTCCATCTTTCTTTCACCAGAAAAATGATCTGGGCAGACAAAGCAGATAATATTCTGCTTCAATTCTCAGCGAGAAGAAAAACAAACAGTATATTCAACTACCAAAAGGACCTACACGACTGAGAGAAGGAAGCACAGTATCATATGGCAAGCCAGCTAGGGGGTTATAAAGCAAGTTGGTATATTGACCCTGTTCAACCTGTCTTAATTTCCACTAAAGAAGGGTTGGATAGAGACCGAGTTGTATGGAGCAACATGATGAAAATGAACATCAATTTCTTGGCCCAGACTGCTTGGTAGTATTATTTTTTAAAAAAACTTAATAGTATCATTGATTCCAATTCTGCACAATAAGATTAAGTTCCCATCATCACATCTTAAATGGGTCATCTATATTAAAACTGGCGAATTTATTACTTATTTCCTTCTTAGATTCTTCTCTAAAATCGAATTCTAGATGATAAAGGCTAGTCCTCCAAAACTAATCTGTATGATAAATGGCAAATGTGATAGTGCACGCAAGAAGCCACCCTCTACTTTGTGATGTACAAGAATTTATTAGTATTTTTAAATAATTTTCCATCAACCCAAACTTGTTTTAATTAAGGATAATGTCCACAAGAGATTTTTTCAAAAAGATTTTGGACTTACGGGCTCGAGCAAATGATCTAATATTCTTGAATTCAGACAATTTATTGGAGTTTAGACAATAAATATATATTTTGTGCTCATAGACCCAGGTGTTACACTTGAACTCAGATACCACACACACTGCCTATAACCTTTAGACCTAGATAATATGTCTGGGCCTAGACATTAGGTTCATGTCTGACACTTCTTAGGTCTAGTTCGTATTGTCTTGTGATCTAAACTCGATATTTAGTTCACTAGAATTTTTATTATTTTATTTTTCTCTATAAAATACAAACTTATAGCTTAGAGAATTCTTAAATCCATAAAAAAGAGATTGCTTTAAAAGTATTAGGATGTTTATATCAAGCTATCACTTAACTTAACATTTGATTAATTCCATTATCCCACTACCAAAGCCACGAGTAATCACTTGGTAGATGACAGATGCCCAGGACAAACAATGGTGTCTATTCAAGAAGCAGCGCCTTGGCCTCCCATGATGGACCCTCTGTGGCAGACTGACAGTGACATTACGAATTTTAGGATTCCTTTTTCACCAATATATTCTGTTAATGGTTTTTCAATGATGTCTCCTCTCATCGCACTGTCGAGCTTCGATCAAACAATGTTCTTAGCTCCTAAGCCTGCCATGAGATGGGTGTATATATAGCACCAGAGCGAGGCAAACCAAATTACAACTAGCAATCACACTAATGCTTTTGACTTCTGAATTCATCCAAACGAGTAGAAAAAAAACGTGTATGGCAGTGACTAATTGACTCTGTTAGAGACGACTTCTAAGTCACTAGTCTAATGGTCCACTAGCAAGCGAGCGAGCCCTCTCGGCTGCCAGCAAAATGTGTCTCAAGCACCAGCAGCGGCGGCGGCGGCGGCGGCTTAAGAGGGTACATTTCCCACTTGAACATCAACTGGCTCGCCCTATTTTAATGCGCGCGGCATGTAGAAGTGTGCTGCATGGTAGGCTGGGAGTATTGCACCCAAAATAGCTGGCCAAGGCTGAGAAAACTAAGAAATCACAGTAAATTAGTGAAGGGGTCATTATGAAATTGTTGACGCTTCATCTTTTTTGGCATGCTTTTGCCACCCGGAGTTTCATGGGTGGGGGAGGTAAGCCTGCCAAATGTTGACATGTTGAACCCATTTTTTGTTCTTTTCAAAGGAATCGATGGAATTGTTCAATGAATTCATCGAACAAAATATCAAGTCATTCACTTCATAATTAGCATCACACCACTTTATGCACCAAACATCTCTGGTGCCTTGCGGACCCCTACATCCCACTTATTTAGATATGATAGAAAAGCTGCACTGCTAATTCCCATCTTCACTTTTGGGATGCTCTTTTGGATCTTTTTAGCTCTCCCCCTTTTATTTTATTTTCTCTCCCCTCCAATTCTTGATTGTGATTATCATTACTAAATTTGCAAGCTTAATTTAGTGGCCGCCATGGCAAGGAAGGACTCCCGAGCTCTTTCTTTTTATATTTATATCAAGAAAAAGGAAGCGAGGCGAGTGTGTCACTTGTTCATTGAACCTGTGACATCAATGAGCACAGCCCCAGTTATCTAGTTCTAGGAAAGCTCGACAATCTCCATTAAAGCAAGATTATGACTGTGATAATTATAATTAGAAGCATCTTGTTGCTTTTTCGTAGCAAATCTCATGATGATCCTTTGTTTAGGTTTCGTCATCTGGGTCGTGACGAATGAACTAAACCATATTATAACACAACTGGAGGCTTTGTTTTCGTAAATCTCAATCATTTCAAAGCAGGATATGATGGCGAGTAAAGAGCTAAACATGGTCTGCTACTAAAAGCAGAAGAAAGATGGATTTTGGCATGCAAGCTCGGATTCATAGAGATTCGATAGTTTTCTTCGTGCTAAAATCTTAAACACAGGAGAGTCTTCACTCAGGAATTTATATTTATATAATTAAGTTGAAGCCACCACAAATTAATGAAGAAACGAGCTGTGCTGCTACTGTATCTTCTCTTTAATGTATTTAAAATAAATAAATAAATACTTAATATAACCATCACTTTCATTTCAACCATTAATTCCACCACCAATATCATATAATAATCACCCGTGATTACAATTATTTATCAATAAAATCACAATCATCGCCATAAAGCTGATGTTACTATAACCCTTGTCATTATTTTTAGTATCATGTGTCATCACAACCACCACTAATATCATGCATGTTTTTTTGTCATGATAGCATCATTTAATCATCAAGATTACATTGAATTGTTGCTTTTTGTATTTTTTTAATTAACAGCATGTTATTATAATTTAAATTAAGTTTGTGTAAAAAGACTTCCTTCATGTAGAATAAATGATTTATAGAAAACAATAGACATGAAGAAAAGTCTTCATTAAGAAAATTGTAGCAAATGGCTCTGCAATCTACTTTGATTCGAGCTTTGATTTATTAAAGTGTAGTAGGCCTAATTATAAGTGAATTTCGTGGAAGTGGGGTAACAAAGCATAGAAGCCCGAAGCCGTAGGGGTAGGGAGGAGTAGCGCCGACATCAAATTTCTGTTCATCGGAGCGATAGGCTCCTGCTGCAGGTGATTGATGGTTGATTTTGATTATTCTCCCCCACTTTTTTTTTTCATTTGTATACCAATGTTATACATAACATAATATAGAAAAAATAAACACAAGTGCTCAGTTAGAAAAAATAAATTAGCTTAGGTACTCGAATAAAAACAATCATAAAGTACAAGAATTTTATATGTCATTATTCCTATAAAAAAATAGAGAGAATGCTAAAATAAGTATCAACATGAGCTCATATGAAAAGGACTTAACTGTCTCTTTCGCATTTTGACAAGAAAATTAATGAAAGTATTTGATTGATTAAATTTCAGTTTAAATAAAAAATTATATAAATATTATCCTATATATTCTTCTATGAAAGAAGATAGGAGTGCTCTGCTGGTGAAGTTGCATTTTGGCTTAATCTTAATTATACCAATCCATGACGGAAGTTCATATCAAGTCGACTGGTGTTGGATTCATAATTAGTAAGATTTACATATCCATAATGTGATAATATAAATCACAAATGTATTAATTCAGCTATATGCGTCAAGGAAAATCATTCCTTCAGGTACTCTCGGATTGTCCAGCTTCTTTTACCAGCTGAAATATTTCATACAGCACATTGCAGAAACAATTTAGTAACTATGTATATGTATATGTATATGTATATGTATATGTATATGTATATGTATATGTATATGTGTATGTATATATATATATATATGTATGTGTATGTATATATATATATATGTATATGTGTATGTATATATATATATATGTATATGTGTATGTATATATATATAAGACATTAGAATTATTTTGCACTGCGACACAGACCTTATAGTAAGTTTCTAGCTTCGTCTTCAAGGTGGCATGCTCTTGCTTGAGCAGTTGAAAAGTCTTGCTGCATCTGCAAAGTTGACAAACCACTTGAAGAAGAACACTTTAAGAAGTTAAGATCAAAGGTGTTATTTACCCTTCGATGTTTCCTGCATAGCAATATTCCCTGAACTTGGAGCATTCCCTTATCACCTTCCTAGCTCCAATGCTGCAAATTATTAATAATTTTCAACAGATAAACTCTAACCAGGCAAGATGATGAACGACCATCTCCTTTTCTGTAACAGATAATAATTACCTTGAGCTGATGCATGCAGCCATCCAGCTTGCCATAATCAATATCAGGCTTTTTGATCCTGCAAAGCAAGAAAAAAGGCAGAAGACTCGCTCTTAGAACTGCCATTGCATGCTGTAGTGATGTAGATTGAAGTTTTGATTATTGCACGCTTACATCATCGCCTGTTCAATGTCCTGAATCAATCTCACTGAATCACTGTAGAACAGTCTCGCAACTTCCTCGACAAAATTCGGATTTGCTTCATCTTGTAGATGCTCGAGTTGAATGAATTGATCATCAAGGTATCCCTGCAATCATTGATTATCAAGTTTGACTTTTCTAGTAGTTTAAAGCATGTCTTTTTTTCTTTGGTCAATTACGTATGTCTTCTCTGGTCAGAATTCAGAGCTTCATATTTTAAACTCTACTGCTTAGTAGTTGCAAACCTGGCCACGCATAGCTTTAAGCTAAGGTTGCAAACCTGAAAATTTTTGTTTTTTTTCCTTACAAAAATAATTTTCTTGACATATAATAGTAGTCAAATGATTTGTGTGTTTACTTTGTGCTACCTTGCGGGGATCAAACCCATCTATAGCAGGCTAGTGGTGTGTAGGACTAGAGAAAAAACTTGATGATTGAGTTGCGATATAAATTTGCTATAAACATAATTAAAAAATATATTAATTTGACTCATTGTGTTTATATGAATAATTAAATAGACTCTGAGTTGTTTTAGTATAATAATATAATGTAACAATAAATAAATAACATATATTTATATTAAATTCAATACAGTTTAGAGCTGGTTAACCACCTGCCTAACTAAAATTAAAATTATACATTGTAACTATCTAGTAGGTGATCTAGTGATAACAGTTTGAGACTAAAGAGTTTGCTCTTCTTGTTGTTTCAGGTTCGAACCCTATAATTATTAGTGTGATAACCATTAAAAACTTACATGATTTTTAACTTCAGAACTTATAAGATTAGATGAAATATGCACAAGTTTATCCGAACACAACCACAATAATAATAATTATAAAAAAAAGTTCTGCATGGTAAATCTAATTAAAAGCAGTTTGTGTCTTTTGCAAAATCTATGGATCTATATAATAAATGATATTTAAAAGTTAGGCTAAAATGGTATTTGCAAATAGAGTCGTAAAACAAATGGAACCACACAGCCAAGCCAGGTCATCCATACCTGTCACAGATCTCTTGACATGAGGAGTCCACGTATGCTCTGGTTTTCTCCTTTTCCTTTCGCTGTCTTGTACACTGTATCATCGCTCCCTCTCTATCCATGCTTGGATTCGGGACACGTTTGATAAAAAGAAAAAAAAAGAAACTGTTAGGTGTGATATATTTTATCTAATTATCAAAAAGTTACCCTAGTGGCATGGATGCAAGTTTGTACAATTGTAAAAAAATGTTTTTGAAGAATATATCCTCTTAAATTACACTCCCTAAAGCCACGCTGGCATGAGTGTAGTTTTTATCAAATAAAATAAAAAAAAATTATATTTTTATTTATGATTATTTGTTCAGCAAGATTTTAATAATAATATGTAAAGTAATTATCTCGCCATAAAAATATAAATTATTATAATAAGATTTCAAAATATAATTTATATCATTATTTAATATTAACAGGCATTTAATATTGAAACGACCATGCTTGTTCATAAAAATAATATAAGTTGAAGAATGTAATGAGCTTGTTTTAAAGATTCCATTTTCACTTGCATGAATGCAATTGATTGTGCTCTGTCCAGGCACGTGGAAAGCAAACAGTTTTTATGTGACAGCACATGCACATCAACGTGAGCACCTAGATATTCGTTCAGTAGTGATATACACACACATACATATAAAAATATAAAACCACGATAGCTTATAAAAAATTTATTTAAAAGCAAAAACAGTTATTTAACTTATTGTGTTTGATAAAAAAAAATTATGAAATTAATTTGTAATAAAAAACAGAACGCATAAAATCTATTGGATAAATACATATATTATATAAGGCTAAATATATTGAAAGGATCATAAAAAAATATAAAACAAATTATAGATGAATCATGTTATCTTATTAAAAAAGCAAACACATCAACTATAATTAAAAAATATTTTTTATTTAAAAAAAGCTAAAAAGAGTGGGGATATTAATTAAAAAATTAAAATAGAAAGAGAGACCAGGTGTTGCTAGGCCTCACAGATCAGGCACGCTTGAGCTTGTAATTTCAGGCCCATACACGGGGCTTATGGTATTTTCCACAATAATAGGCCTTGTGCACTCCTTTTTATTTCCAAAAAAAAAATAAGGCAAATAAAGTGTCATATGCATCCTTAGATTTTGACCAAATGGAGGTGGTCGGAAAAATCAGACTAAAGTATTTTTGGATTCAAAAACTTTATTTTTTAACATTTGCTAACATGAAATACTAAGAAACATTCTAAAAACCTCAATAAACTAATTTCTCAACTTTAAACACTAAAAAATTGGTCAATAAACATAAAATCAAACAAACAATTCTCTCTCGAGCTCAAATTGTCTTTCTCATACAAGATGAAGGAAAACAAAATCCTTGCCATTTATCCACTCTTGTTGAATGGAATCTTTAAACACCAAGCTTTATTGTTTTCTCTCAAAATCTTGATTTTTTATTGTTCTTACAATTTCAATTATAATGTACATAGATAAGTCAAAGAAAGAGAATGGTTGATAAATTTATTCCTTTGCTCCAGATAAAAAAGGTTTTACGACACTAATCCATCAATCCCAAGTGGTTTTTTTTATAAAAAAAAACAAAGATTTTTAGTATAAATTTTTTTAGATTATTTTGGTGTACTGATAATAAAAATAATTTTAAAAAATTAAAAATTATTTTAATATATTTATAAATAAATTCACTTAAAAAACAATATATAATAACAGGATAAAGAAAAAGGACTGAAAAGACGGATTCGTTTCGCATTTTGATCTGAAATTATCAATATTCTCCCTCGCTAGTCGCTTCCATCACTGTCTTTCCATGTTGATAAGAATCAACCACCACAAATGCATCCACGTCAAATACGAGGCTTGTCGTTTAATACTAAAGATGCATGCGCTTCCAAAATAAGAACACCTCAATGTTTGATTTGAGTTAAAGTTACTGGATAGGGTGTAAGGAATCACTTCAAAATTACTTTTTCAGAAATTTTGAAAAAAAAAATAATATTTTTAAATGATTTTGATATATTGATATCAAAAATATATTTTTGTTTAAAAATAACATATTATTTTAATGTATTTTTAAGTGAAAAATATTTATAAAAGTAATTATAATAACATTCTTAAACACTTTTTTTTTTAGATGCAGTATTTAAATATTACTTACTATATGTTTTGGTGTCTTATTTTATTTTTATATGAATAATTTTTATAGATATAAGCATAAAAATCTAGAAAATTAGTTGAGAATAGCTCGGATACCCAATTACCCAAAAACAAATACCCAAAAGTTTATTTTCTTGCAAGTAAATTTATAAACCGGTAGAATTGAGTGTCTATGAATGAATACGAGTTTTAATATTTTTATTTATTTGACAAATGACACGTCGGTGGGGAAGAGTTATTTTAGTGATTGGATGGGTTTGGCATGTTAATAAATTGTTGGATTTTTGGAACAATTTCCCCTTATGCCTTTTCAATCATGTGATATTGTATAAAGTAAGTATTTATAGTCAAGTTTAAGAAGAGAGTTGAAGACGATGGTTTTTTTTTTATATTAAAAATAATTTTTTTTAAATAATTATATTAATCTGAACAAAAAAACACTTTAAAAAACAATTTAAATCATATTCCAAACAAGCTTTGATAATTATGTATAATTGGTCTCGGCTTTTTTACCTTATATTATAATGTCACTATATAGTATTGGTTAAATACATAACAATTACCTGATAATATTTATCTATATTTATATTATGTATATAAACCAACAATTTTATTTGTTTTCAAACAAAATAAGATAAATCTTTCACAATTCATACACGAATCATAAATCTTTCAGACCCCAGCCCTATAAAACCAAAAATAGAGTAGCCAGCAACTGTGGGAATGTTGGACTCTCACCAAAAGGTGAATTTAAAGTTGCTGTCTCATAGGCATTTTAAAATAAATTGTGGTCGAAGCATCGATTCTGCAAGAATGTCGTTGCCAAAGCATGAGAGTGGCAATCTACATGCTGCTGCTTTTAGGATTTGCAGGCTCCCCCCAAAACTCTATCCGTTGAGCTGGATCAGATTTTTTATATTATCATCTCTATTGCAATTATAGTAAACAAGAAGAGTGAGATGCTTCAACAAAAGTAAAAAACACAAGAAATAATGCTTTTATTTTTTTAATTAAACATGTTTTTATATGCTAACTAGACATAATCTGAAATACCAAAATAATATCAACAATTACCTGATTTAATATTAAAGTTTTTTTTTTCCCACCATAAAACCTGAATTTAAAATTTAAATATTACTAAAATAAGCAGAAATTATAAAATTTGGATATACATAACTACAGTAAATACGTTTCAAAATAAAAATAAAAAATATTAGAAATTAAAAAATAGAGCTATTGTAAAACCATCACAAAACCTATTTCAAGATAATCGAAATGTATCTGGGCTCGCTAGCTGGGGTCCGGCTGTTGCTCAACACGGCGAGGAAATGGTTTTGGGTTGGTCCATAAATGACCAGGCTTGCTTTCCGTACACCATACCATTCTTGGGCTGGCTTGTCGAGGTTTCAGCTCATGATCAAGTCTAGATCTAGCTCGACATTAGCCACGATTTCTCCTCTTCTAGGACGTGGATGAGTGAAAGAAAGAAGACAAAGAAATTTGATTTATTGGGTGAGTTATAAAACCTTTAATTGGGGGACACGAATAACAGTAATTGGGCCAAAAACGGTTGCTAACGGCCCAGAAGTTAAACACAATTGGAGTCCAGACAAATAATGACATGGCAAGGCCGCTTGTGCCTAAAAAGACAGAGAGCAGTACTGCACTACACACTCTTCTGGAACTTTGTCTGTTGCAATATGTAATGGCGGGTACATAATAAACGACCAAAAGATAATAAAATTTAAAATCCTAGTGCTTCTTTCTCACACAGAACACCACCAACAGAAAACTATATAGCAGGAAAGGAAAAAGGGAGACATCGAGAGAAAACGGAAATGGACGACGTTATAATTTTAGAGGCAGAGAGGCACCGGATTCAAGAGCTTGAATTCGAAGAATTACAGATCGAGGAAGAAGTCGGTGGTCGTGATGCCACGTAACCCATCACCTTAGCTCTTTACTGGATTACTTTTATTTCTCTGATTAATTTTGTCTATTCAGTAGCAATCATAGAATATAATCTGGGGATTAGGGTTTCTTTATAGTTAAATATTTTTAATTAAAACGAATAATGGTGTATTTGTTACCTAGATGATGATGATGATGAAGAAGATGAAATACGAATTTAATGATTAACCTGGATGTTTGATTTTTGTAATAGTGAAATTGAATACTGTTTTTGTTTTGATTGCTTCTACCACTTCATGTAGTGGTGCTGGTTCATCTGATGATTTCACCTTCAACCCTTTTTTAGCTTCACTGCATACTTATCTTGGCGGTAGGCGCTGGCGTCTCGAAGCATTTTGTTGTTACTATTTTGATTTTTGTTTTCAGTGTATTTTAATCGAACTAGGGAATTAAAATATTGCTTGTGTGTGGCAGAGGTTGAAGACACTCATCATAGACTGGCTTTTTTGGATGGAGGTGCCGTTTTGAACCTTCCATTGTTCTTTCTTGAAGGTACTTGAAACAATGGTGGTCGGTTATACCGAGAAAATTCCTGAGTTATATCGTGTTTTTGGTCTGAGTATGTATATTCATCATGCTGTATGCTCAAACAATTAGTCAGTTTGTATTTAATACTACATTTTAAAATTTCCAATGTGACATGAAAATAAGCTTTGAAATCATTTCTACCGAGTAGCCAGTAGACTTGCAAGTTTTGAGGCCTGATGACCTTATCAGATAGCTAGGAACAGTGATGTTTTTTGTGTGTTTAAAAAACAATGCTCTTTGATATTTGTTAGGAGTTGTTCTTTTCCCAGAGGCTACACTTCCATTGAGAGTTGTTCAACCCAATTTCATCTCTGCTGTTGAGAGGGCATTGGTTCAAGTTGAATCTCCTTATATTGTAGGTGTGGTAAGTGAACATTATCTGCACACTTTTCCTTTGCCTTTTTTTCTGTTTATGGAACTAAATCTTTTCTTAGAAAACATTCAAAACCTGGCTCAGGTTCGTGCATACAGGGATTCTGATTCTGATAACAGACAATTAAGGTTTGCAACTGTTGGGACAACTGCAGAGGTATGATTACTGTATGATCAGCCATGTTTCATTTTTCTTTCTAACCATGGAGGAGGATGTGAAGTTTATTTGCTTATGGTTGTATATGTTTGTGCCAATTCTGTGGTGTTGCCAAAACTTATTTGAAATTTTAATTTTTTTCATAGCAATCCCGTAGTTGAAGGCGTCAGTTTGTTTGTAACTGTACCTTGTTATACATTTTTCAAGCAACACTGCAGATTAGAGGCAGGGGTTTGATGTGAGAAGGGAGATGATACTCACTGCATATTTTATGTCGGTTGTGTGGATTGGCTTGTATAACTTGGTACATATAACCTTACAGATTCGACAATACCGACGATTAGAGGATGGATCACTGAATGTAGTTACTCGTGGCCAGCAGCGGTTTCATCTAAAACATCATTGGATTGATGTGGAAGGAATGGTGAGAGCAAATTTATGCTACAGCATTATTCCCTCTTCTTTTGGTAGCTCTATAATTAACGGCTGATTTGATTTGGAATTTTCATCTGTTTAGCCCTTTGGAGAGGTTCAAATCATCCAGGAAGATATTCCGTTAAGGACGCCCAAGGATGCTTTTGGAAAATTGCCACCATTAAGTAATCTGCGCAGTCATAGGCTCTCATGTGTGCCGCCTTCAAATTCTTCATCACCTGGATATGGGCACAATGACAGTGATTCAGATACAAATCTGGAGGAAAGTTTTGATAGTGCGCTCTCATCAGCAGGCATGAGAATTCACCAATCTGCACTCAATTCCTGTTATTATGGTTATAATGCAATGGATGAATCAACCAGCAGCGATGATGACATGCTCATGAGTCAGAGAGAAATGAGATCTACAAGATCTCACCTAAGTGAGTCAAAAGGGCCATTGTATTTGGACACTGGAAAAAATGTTGATAATACTACCTTAGAGATTGGGAATAGTTCTGATTTGGCAAGGAAAGGGATAGGGTCAAAGAGGTGCTGGAAAAATACTGACTTAAACCAGTTTCACAAGGCTCCAAGAGCCTTCTGGCCCCTCTGGGTATACCGTATGTATGACTCCTATTGTCTTGCTGAAAGAGCAGCAGGTAATTTGGTTGTGAGCTTGCATTTTAAGCTCTGCACAAGCTTACCTGCACATACATCTTAGTTTGCGTTTTTTAGTAGTTATCATCATCATCATCATTTAGCTTTGCCAAGCGAAAGTTCAAAAATAATGTGAAACTTGTCAAATTTATAATAATTTTGTTCTCAAATTCTGCATTTATCTGGTTTTTGGTCTTAGTAATGAGTGGAAATTGCTAGGCTTCATGATAAGATTCTTTGAATTATGTTACATGTGGTTTGAATGGAGATGTGATTAAGATCTTTGAAAGAGAACCCAGTAAAGGTTTGGATCTGGATAATTTACTTTGTCAGAAAAGAATGAAAATTTTACTATTTGTATTATAGTTATATTTGCCACAAAAAAAGGAAGAAAGGAAAGAAAGAACATAATTGATACCCTTGCTTTAAACATTTGCAGATATGTGGAAACAGGTTGTTGGGGCACCGAGCATGGATGGTCTTGTGAGAAAGCCTGGCCTTATGTCATTTTATATTGCCAGTAAAATTCCTGTTTCTGAAGAGACCAGGCAGGAGCTTCTGGAGATTGATGGCATTTCATATAGATTGCGCCGGGAAATTGGTTTACTTGAAAGTTTTGATGTTGTTCAATGTAAAACTTGTAAGGTAATATGTGGTATTGAATCCTCAAATTTCTCACCTTGGGTATACGTGTGGCATACCTCTTCTCTTGCCTGTTGCCTGTGAACATACTTTGACACCTGCATTTATTTTATTTTTCTCGCGAAAATTATTGGTGAGCTATGAACCTACGACTTAGCAAACTCTGTCCTGCTAAAATAAGTTAAAGCATGTTTTTCTGTTCATACCCAGATTATTTTTTGTCTTTTGTCCATCCAGACTGTAATTGCTCAGCGGAGTGATATGTTGGTGATGTCTACTGAAGGTCCTCTTGGTGCTTATGTCAATTCACATGGTTATGTGCATGAGATAATGACACTCCAGAAAGCTAATGGGTTAGCACTCATAGGGCGAGCCATTGTGGAATACAGCTGGTTTCCTGGGTATGGACTCAAATTCTATCCATGACATTTTAATTTTCTTAAACCAGCGCTTGTGCTATTTTGTTTCCATTGCCTGACGAACTTTATACTATGAATAACACTTATGTCCTTGGAGCTTGCAGTCTTTAGTTATACCTTTATAGGGGGGATCAATTTAATTGAAGTAAATGACGATACTTTCATTCCTTAGTTCTAGGCTGATGCAGCTGACATCTGAGTTCATGTATTCTATTATTTATGGTTCTGGATATGCTCCTCCCCCTACTTATCACTAGGATTAGAGAGTGGTGTTTGAGGCAATGGGCACTAGTTATGGGCCTGTACTGATTCAGAAAAAAAAGAAGGTTGCAGGCTGTTAATTTTCTTTGGAGTTGGAGAAACATTTCACGACTTTATTTCAAAGCTCCTGCAATTTCACGTTAATTGTTTTTTTTTCTTTTAGTTTCAATGGTTTATATTGTTTTTGGGAGTTAACCATAAGTGATGAGAATCCTAGCATGGTGTTAAGATTGAGTGAGCAAAGATAACTCGAGTTAAGTTGCTGTATTACATGGTTTCCTAAATTTCTGCCAATTATATATGGCATGTACTGGGGGTTAATTCGAGGAACTGGTCATGATTATTTGACTGGTTGGTTAACATGCCAAATATTGCAGGTATGCTTGGACAATTGCAGAGTGTGCCTCCTGTGAAACCCAAATGGGGTGGCTTTTTACGGCCACGAAGAAGAAGTTGAAGCCTCAATCGTTTTGGGGAATACGGAGTTCCCAGGTTGGTGATGATACACGCTAGGACCAGATTTTGAACTGCTGTCTTATATTTCTGTTCATAAGCATGTAAGTAGCTCTCTCTGTATAGAGGATTTGTCCCTTTCTTCAAAAGTGTATTAGCAATAAAAGCATCTGATCTTTTAAATTAATAATCACAATAATATTTAAAAATCGATTATTACATGATTTTTTAAATTTTCATGACATGATTTTTTTTTTAAATGTTTTTTAATCATGACAAGTTTTTATTTTAAAAAAACATGCTACTAATAAAGACATTTTTTTTTCTAAAATAAAATAAAAAATGAATAAGAGAAAAGGAGTTTTGCCTCAAAAATTTATTTTCCTCTTGAATTGAAATTATTGTAAACATTTATTTTAATTATCTTGATATTTTACTTAAAACTCCACAATATTAATATAAAAAACATGTTCATCAAAACAATAACAAAAAAACATAAATTAGAACAATGGGTTTCTTATATTTATTTTTTATATGAAAAACTTATATATATATATATAGAACACACGGGAATATCAAGACATGATATTTTGTTTTTGTTTTTGTTTGAAACTTTCTTTAAAAGTTTTCATTTTAAAAAACATGCAACTAATAAAAAAGACATTTGTTCATTAAATGAATGAATAAAAAAATGAATTTTTTCCTCAAGAAATACATTTTTTCTTATAAATATTTATTTTAATTATCTTTATATTTTATTTTAAACACCACTATGATAATAAAAAAAAAACTAAAAAGTGATGCATGAATAGAAGAGGATTTTTGTCAGAGGAATACATCTTATATAGATATTTATTTTAACAGTCATAATATTATATGAAAATGAACTTAAAAAATGGGCCCGTAGCACTGCAGGGTCTTGCTATATTTTTAATTTATCTATAAATGCATTTACTCATGTTTTATTTATTTATTTATGTAGTGTTATAACCTAAATATAATAACCTGCCTTTTACTGATTAGTGATCTCGTTTTTCCATGCTATCCCAATTTATACACTACATCATATCCTAAATTAAATTAAATTAAATTAAATAAACTTCTAGAATTGGCACATAACTTTGAACTTCAATTTCTAAACTCAAAAAAAGGCTTAAAAAATGAGAACTAATAATATTGAAATCCAAACAATTATAATTTTTTTTTTATTCAGCATTATTGCAATAAATAGCAATAACTAGCCTAAACAAATAGGATTGTCTAAAAAAAATGAATTATTACAACTAGAGCACGGAACTCTTTCTGCTTGAGATTTAATGTAACAGAAACATGAAAACAGATAGAAAGTAGAGAACGACCCCGAGCAAATCGCTGGTTGCAAAATGCATGATTCCTCTCCAAGTTTAACGATAGCTTCGGTAGACTGGGCTGTACATGCAGCTCTCTGCATGCTTGACGAGGTCTTTAGGACGAGGGAGACGAGATGCCAGACCTATAAAGCAGTTATGTAAGCCTCATTAGTAATGCCGGGCAGTGCAAGTATGAGAGCTTGATAACCAGAAAGATGCTTACCGAGTTCATACGCTTTAGCAGCAACCTTGGCTGCGATGTTGGCTGATATATTTCGAATGTTGGAAAATGGTGGGTAAATCAGCCCCTTGTCAAAATTTTCTTGTTTTACTTGTACAGCCAAAGCTTCAGCTGTTGCAAAAAGAAATGGAGATGTTAAACCTTGATGGACCTGGCCTTGTTCATTAGTTCTTGCGGAGTCGAGAGAGCACAAAAAATCTGCTCTGTACAGAGGTGGGGGGTGAGGTGGTTCTTTTAGACTTGACGCTTCAAATGCGTATTCATTTATTCTACACAGAGATTGTTATTATCATGGCTTCTCGACTCTTCAAGCAATCCAATGAAATTTCCAGCATTCAAATCGATCCTTAGAGCAGATAAAATTGACTGTGGTGGTAAATGTGCATGTAAGATTATAACTCAACAGTCCGTGATACTTACAAGCTGCCAAAAGCATGTCATCATGCACGCGAATTGCACCGGACATGATCAATCCCAACCCAAATCCAGGGAATATATAAGCATTGTTTGCCTGGATAATTTGAAGATGTAAGCCACTAATTATAGTAAATTTCTGGTAAAGAGAATGATTTCCAGTAATAATAGGTAAGGTTAAAACCTGGCCAGGTACAAAAACTTTGCTGTTATATTCAACAGGGTCAAATGGGCTTCCGCTAGCAAAGATTGCACGACCCTGCAAGTTGGAAAACATATAGCAATCAAGACGGTGCTAAAATTAAGAGTTTCACTATTTTCTCTATACAGTACCAATCACACATGCGAGAGGTGACTTAAATCTGATGAAACAATATTTGGAGAAAAAGCAGAATTGGTATTCTACCTTGCTCCATGTATAAGCTTCTTCAGCCGTACATTCAGATTGTGAGGTAGGATTGGAGAGAGCAAGAATTAGCGGTTTCTGAGTACCAATAATTTAGACTAGGGTCAGATAACTTGACAAGATTGATGGGCGAGTGTGTAAGTGAGAGAGAGCAAGAGAAGGAACCTCATTAATTGATGCCATGGCCTCAACCACCTCCTTTGTAAATGTTTTCCCGACTCCAGATGATCCTATCAGAACTGTTGGCTTGATTGCCTAAAAGATCAGCAGGTATGGTAAGATTTCAGGAAAATGATTAGAAGGGAGCACACAATATGAATTCACATAAGTGTCACACCTTAACAGCATCTAAGAGCCCTTTGACAGGCTCATGGTCATGAGCCCAAGGTTTCTTGAATTGTTGAAGTGACTCCTTACGCGAGCTAACAATCAGTCCCTGGAGCATACTCAGACCAGATGTTAGTGTAAGGAAAAGGACCCAAGGTGAAATGTGCAACAAAAGTTGAGGACTTTGACCACATTTTCACTACCTTTGAGTCCACAAGCCAAATCTTTTTGCGAGTCTCCTCAAGTGGAGCTTTGGTCTGAAGAAAAATAGCATGGGATTTACCATAAAGGTTAGCAAATGGAAGTAAATAATGAAAAATCCAGATAAGCAGTAGATTGACACCTGTTTTGATAACTCAAGAGCAATAAGCTCAGCTATACCGGTTCCAGCCTGCAACACCCAAAAGAAAAAACAAAAGTAAGAATCAAATGAACAAAAACTAATGTATATATGAACAAAGAAATGACTGCATAGACAGTCACAGTCATTATGCAAGAAACTGACAAGTACAAACAAAAAGAAAGCTTTGAACACGTGGTTTTGGTTCCTAACCTCTCCTGCGCCCAGGAATAAGAATTTATGGTCCGCCAAGGCTCCACGGACCAATTTCAGAGCTGCAAGAAGCCCTGCCAACACCACAGATGCAGTGCCCTGCAATAAATGAAATCATTTGCAATTAGAGAAATTCCATTGAGGAACAAACAAATTGCTAACAAGCAAACTTTTGTCACATGTTACCTGTATGTCATCATTGAAGACAAGATGAGTTGGGCTGTATTTTTCCAGTAGATCAAATGCATTGTGATTTGCAAAATCTTCAAACTAAAAAAGGGAAAATCATAATATTCAGAGAACAGAGTTAAGTACTGAAAAATGACGTCAAGCAATGTTTGATGCTTACCTGTACAAGGACCTTTTCCCCATAATTCTTCTTAACTGCGGTCATGAACTCTTCTAGAAGCTCTGCATATTCCTAAACCATGGCAGATAGCAGAACACAAATCTTCAAGCTTAGCGTGATTTAAAAACAAGGAAAAAAGGTATTAGTTAATTGGAAAGGGAGGAAAGTCAAGTTAATATACCTGTCCAGTTGCCCTCCTCTGTCTAAGACCAATGTAGAACTCATCATTCAATAACTTCTCATTGTTTGTGCCAACATCAATTGTTACAGGCAAGCACTGCATATATTGAATACAGGTACAAGGTTTTAGTAACTATAATAGCAAGGGGTGTATTCCTAGCTTCAGTAAGACAGTAATTAAGATATGTCAGAGCTTACGGCAGAGGGACGTAATCCTCCTAGTGCTGTATACAGAGAGAGTTTTCCTACCGGAATCCCCATTCCCTAGACAAATGCAAAACAATTACAGGAATCAAATTAACAATGATCCATCTGTTGAGAGATAAGGAGTGGCCTGCTCATCCAACTAACAACTTGTAATTTATAAGTGAACTTGCAAACATCAGTACCTGGCAACCAAGATCCCCAAGCCCCAAGATACGCTCACCATCAGTAACAACAATAACTTGGATATTCCTCTCCGGCCAATTCTTCAATACTTCAAGAATCTTGCCCCTAAAAGTTTCATTTTTCAGTAAATACTTGAAAACTAAGCAACTTAGACATGAAACTAAAAGGCAATCACATCCAGATAGTCCTACTTCTCTTTCAAACTGATGTAAAGACCCTGAGGGCGTCTGAAAATGCTCCCATATTTCTGGCAAGCCTCGCCAACTGTAGGAGTGTACACAACTGGCAATAGTTCCTCCACATTATCGATCAAAAGCTTGTAAAACAACCTTTCATTCCTCTCCTGAAGATCCATCATAGCCATGTATCGTTGAAGAGGAACTTCATACTGGCGTAGGTTGTGCATCAGCTTTTTCTCCTAATAATCAAAGTTTTGTGGACTAATTAAGCTCAGGAGACAGAAATTTTGATATTGGAATTTAAACTTGAAGAAAATCATTTAAGTTAACCTGGAGTTCCTGGGTCATGAGTGCAGGAGGCAAAAGGCCACGCAAGTAATGTGCATCCCTTTCATACTCAGTAAAGGCAAGCCCTTTGTTGTGGCGTGGATCCCTCAACAAAGTATATCCACTGTAACATAACAAAAAACAATACTTTTGAGTGAATCAAAAACCTCAATTCTGCAAATTTTAGAAGTATGAACAAATCAGCAAAACCAACAATCAAGGGTTTCTTAAGTCAAACATTTCAGGGCCTTAAGAAAAGGATAGTTTTCATTGTTTTGGACCAAAAATAATACATCCAAGAAGAACACAAACCAAACTTACTGGATGTATGTTTTACTAAATAAACCACTGGCACCACTTCCTATAAAACCAAAAAAATTATTCGATGAATGAAAACGATAAAATAAATAAGATCCAGTAAGAAATAACCAGGAATTCACAACTTGAGCAACAATTAAAAACCAACTTGAGCAAAATTGCAAACATTTTTGAGAGCATAAAAATTAAAAGTTTAGATAAAAATTCCACAATGCAGCATCTAAAATCAACATGGGCCAGCAAGCCATAAAGAGTAAGACATGATTAACAAAAAGAAACTTAAAACATTGTCTCTCTCTCACCTGGCAACAGAGACAGTCCATGGAGTGATAAGCTGTTCCTCCGTGGCAAGATCTTCTCCATTCGTTTTCTCCACTCCGTTCATCATTGTTCTTCTCTCTAATAAAGCCCAAACCTTTCTTTCTCCTCCCCAACCAAGAACCACTGCTCTCTGCGATTAACAAGAAGCTGAAAAGCCAAACACAACACAAGAAACAAAATCCCACAACACAAAACACAACCCTCGCTTGTTCTGTAAAGCAAGAAACGGCCCACTTTTATAGCCACGTAAAGCCCACACCACAAATTTCTACGCTTTCCGAATTTTTATTTAAATGAAAGTTGAAAATAATTTAGGTTGGTTTCCATGTCAAAAAGAGCAACGTGGACTTCATTCGTGGAATTGGGATGAATTTGTTGCTTTTTTTATGTTTTTTTTTAAGGCTGTCTTGATTGAAAAGTTTGGTGAATCTGAACATACGATGTTGAGCTAGCTACTCAAGTGGTGGTGGGTTGGTGGAATTCTTAGCTAAGTAAATAATATTGCATGGTACCAGAAAAGTCTGCCTTGAAATCATTCTGCAGGAACGTGCAAGGAACAGGCGCAGAGAGCGACAGAGAGACTTATGGTAGAGAGAGAGAGAGAGAGAGAGAGAGAGAGAGAGGTCTTGATTTTATTGCTTGCTTCTTCTTTTTCATCATAGGTTTGGTATCATAGTGTGAACTTGCCTTGCGCTAAGCTTTTTTTGGTATAAAAAATTAATTGATTTTTATATGTTTTGTAATTTATTATTTTAATATTTAATAAATAAAATTATAATTAATATAATATGTTAAAAATGAGGTTCTTTTTTCGCTTAAAAATGTTGAATGTTACTATTGTTAAAACTATTTTTATAATTATTTAATAGGTAGATTATATAATTGGAATTGAAAAATTTTTGTGATTGTTGTGTATATTTTATTTATTTCATGAATTCTTTCATTAGAAAATAGTAAAATTACAATCGTTGAATTGTAGCACAGATGAGTGAATTGTTTTATGCAACAAACAATTTGATTGATTGTTTTGTTTTAACTATTTTGGTAATATTTTAATTAGTAGAGAGCAAAACCACAATTGATCAAATTGACCAAAGATATATTATTTTTGCTTGCAATATACTAATTATTTGTTGGGTATGTTTTGACTATTTGTCGAATAATTTATTTTAAAGACAACAAAAATACAACTGCTAAAATTTATCATAAATTATTATTTCAGATTTTTTTTCTTCATATTATTATATTAAAATTTGTTAGAACACTGAGATTAAATTAATGTGAGATTTTTACAGAAAAAGCAATTTGATATTTTTAAAATATTTTAAGACATTGATATGGAAAAAATATCACAATATATAATTAGTCTTTCCTATTTTTTAAGGAAAAAATCTCAAAAATAATATATATAAAAATTTAGGGTCATTAACAATTTTGTTACATGTTAAAAACTTTGGTGTCGAATGAGGCGAAATGCATGGAAATGTTTTATTTTATTATTGTAGATAATTTGATACAATTTTTCTACTTATCTTGTCTACGTGTGGTTTCATATATTTTTTTTCGTGATGTGAGATCTAAAATATCATACATAAAAAAACATGCATAAGTTTTTTTAAGAAAAATAACATTGACCAATGAATTTTTGCCACAATTATTATAGCTATCATTATAATTATTATTATACATAATCAATATTCTAATTATTATTGGTTATACTATCGATGACACCGTAATTATTGTTTGAAAATGAATTTTTATTTTATTTTTTAAGATTTATTCTTCGTATTATTATATTAAAAATATTTTAGAATACTGATAGCAAATTATTAATTCTTGAAAATAATAAATAGGTCATTTATATATATATATAAGGATAAATTTGTATTTAGCTATTTTAAAAAATATATACAATAATCTTAATGCCCTTTTGGTTTCTGTGTATTTTTTTTCTTATTTATGGGTACTGGGAAAAAAGATCAGAAAAAATATATAAAAAAGGGGATTCTTGGGATTGTTCGTGGCACGCGTAAACTGGTCCAGACATCCTGGTTATGAAAAAAATATATACATGGGAAAAAAATTGTGGTATTCATAAGCTGACCCGAACACCTCAGTTATACAAAAAAAACTTTAAAAAATATATAAGTTAAAAAAAATATATATATATTAAAATAAGTTGATTCAAAGATTAGTCGTGGTGCGCGTAAGCTCCCTCCGGACAACCTAGTTATTAAAAAAAATGTAAGGGCAAAGCATCTTTTACTGTTCATTACAATGATTTTCACTGTTTATTCCTGTTTGAAAGGAAGCGTAAGCTGAGCCGAACATCCCGGTTATTAAAAAAAACAGGAAAAAATGTATAGGTAGGAAAAAAGAGAAAAAAACATGTTAAAATAAAAGGTGAATCTGGACATTAGTCGTGCACGCGTAAGCTGTCTTGGACATACCGATAATAAAACAAAAAAACAAAAAAAAAAAAAGCCCGATTATAAGGAAAAAAATGCAAGGGAAAAACACATTTTCAAATGGTGATTAATTAATTGACCGAGTTGTTGTAGATTTCTTATTAATTAATTGTTTTTTAAATTAATTTTAGTTTATAAATATTTTTATTTTTATTTTTTTTGTAAGAGAGATATTTTTACCATTGATATATTGTTTTGTCTTGTTACCAAACGGTATCTTAGAAAGAGAAAGAGAGTTCCACGTAGGAAAGAGAAAGAAACAGATACAGGAAAAAAATGTAAAATAACCACGTTTGCTCCACTCGCCTTTGCGTTTAACGACATGATTTTTCTTGATTAACCTTTTGCCTATTTAAATTAATTACTTTCCTTGTTGAATCATAAATTGGTCAAACTAATTTATCTTCATTATGTAAGAGTAAAATTAATTGCTAAATGTGTCTAGATTTATATAAAATATTTATTTTTACTGCCAATTTCAAAAGGAATTCCTCGTCTTAACTCTTAATCGATCAAGTGCTCTACAATGTTTATTGTATTACAAATATTAAAATTGTGTTTATTTTTAAAAAAAAATATCACTGTTTTAATATTTTTATTATTCTAATATAATAGTATAATAAATAAATAATATCTTAATATATTTTAAAAAAAAACTTATTTTAGTAAAAAAATCATGCAGGCTATCTGAAGATTAAAAAAAAAACTATAATTAACACAACAGCCACTAAAATCAAATAGATTATCAATTTCAATCAGAGGACAAGATTGAAAACATTGAAACTTCTGTACCGAATAGATTAAGCTATTTCAACCCAATCCGGAAATTAAAAGAAGGAGGACCGAAGTGAAACATTAACATTTAATTAATTTAAATCGTAGGACCCAATCGAACTAAATCAAAACTTATATAACAGAAATCAGGACCATATATAAAATTCAAAGTATAGGGACTGAAGTGCAAAAGCAACAAAACCGGGGGCCTCTCCTGTACTTTTACGTGCAGGACAGAGAGAAAACCGGGCAAGCGACTTTAACCGGCCACCGCCACGTCCACGACCACCATGTGACAATACGTGCCCCACCAGGAGGAAGACCACGTGGAGGCACCTCGACGGAGACTCTGGTAGCCCGTCTTCCTCTAAACGATCACACCTCATGGGTTACCTTAACAGGGCGTGAGGCGACATACTGTCGGTTGCGTGTCCTGCACGCGCTGACAGTATTTCGAGAAAAATAATAAAAAATAATGGCCAATTACCGGTATACCCCTGTGCTTAATTCATCAATTTTGTCTTATTAAGGGCTATATCTGTATTTAGCCATTTTAAAAAAAAAGTGCGGCGAACCGGGCCGGGCCGTACACGTGCAATGACCTCCGTGACCCTAAGCCCAGAAGCCGTTTCTTGTCCTATTCAAGGGGCAAAGGCGTTCATCCACTGTTCATCAAAGGAAACAAAATAATGATTAATTTTTTTTGATATTTTGGGCAAATTCCAACTGATAATCGTAAATTGGTTACGATATCCAATTTTCATTTTAAAATATGAGAAAGATGCAACATAATTTTTTACGAAAAATATACATGGAAAAATCTTGGAATTCGGCCGTATGCACGAAAACAACACATTTTTATATTTTTTGAAAATTTTGTTTTTTTATATATTTTTGCCTTTTAAAAAAAAATTATGGGCTGGATTGTCCAGCCCTGATGGGCCCATTGCCCATCCCCTTTCAGCTGGGCCGGGAACTGAACCTGGCCCAAACAGCCCAACGAGGGAGTGAATTAATTCACTCCCCCAATGATGAAGAAGATGATGCACAGTAAACGGTGGTCGACTGACCACGAAGAGAGGCTTAGCTTCTACTTCCACCGGGTAGAGGAGGTCGAGGTGGTTCTCCCTGCGGTGGTGGCGTCGGAAACGGAGGCCTATGGTGGCCGGAGGAGGCATCGGGAGCTGGTTTCTTTAACGCCGGTGCAACTGCTGGTGCTGCCTAGCCGGAGGTCACGTCTGGGTGGCTTGTGTGAAGGAGGGGATGACGGTGGAGAGGATGGTGGTGCTAGGTGAGTTGCCGGTTGTCGTTGGAGGAGAGTAGGAACTGCTGCATGTTACTGTTTTTTAGAGAGAGAAATGTCGACTGGAGGAGAGAGAGAGCTGGAGGAGAGGGGGAAAAAAGAACCTCACGTGAGGAGGAGATGACGGTGGAGAGGATGGTGGTTCTAGGTGTTGCCGGTTGCCGTTGGAGGAGAGGAGAAGCTGCTGCATGTAACTGTTTTTTTAGAGAGAAACGTCGACTGGAGGAGAGAGAAAGAGAGAGAGGAGAGGGGAAAAAATAAACGCTCACGTACGCGCGCGAAGCATCTAGAGAAAATGTTCACTCTAAAGTGTTTTTACTAACATTGTACAGTAAGCGTCTGATCTGTTTTAGTAAATAGGATAATATTAATACTAATGCTTTTACTAAAACATTTTTATTTTAAAACACGTTAAAATTATATATTTTTTTAAAAAATAACCTTTCAATGCATTTATATAAAAACAATTTTTTTATTGAGTGTTAAGAGTGTTATAAAACTTTATACTTCAATTAAAACTTTTTTTTAACAATTTAAATAAATATATTTATATCAGCTATTTTTTTAAAAAAAATTTATAATAATTTGACCGGAGCAGTAAAAGTTTAACACGAGATTTTGTGGTGGATACTCTCTTTAATATAGATTTAATAGTCTCAAATATATATTTGGATCATGTTTGATAGCATAGCATAAATTGTTTTCCATGAGAAATGTATTAAAATAATATTTTTTTTTTTTTAAAAATCACTTGTTACTTTAACGCATTAAAATCATTCAAAAATATAAAACAATAAATCAGATTATAACTAAAAATTTTATTTTTTTAAATATATTATTCTACCGCCATGTCAAACATAATTTTTAATTAGATAGATAAACTTTAATTCAATAAAAAAAAACATGATAATTTGTCTAGAAAGAAACTCACAACTTTAGATTTGACAACACTCAAATTTTCAAGAATATTTTATAAGCTTAGTTCTATAATGGATAGGCTTGTTATAATAGTTGGGATTTGAAAGATTTTCAAATTAAATCCTGAAGCTGTTATTTTTATTATTTTTTCTATTTTTTATTTAAATTTAAATTTTGGTTTTTATTTCTTAAATTCAGATGTGATTAATAGTAAGCGATATCTTATCTTTTTGTTGGCACCGAGGAGTCAATTTCCATTTCACAGTCAGAATTTTATGAATTTTTTGTGTAACATTTTCCTGTTTTTTTTCTTTCAGGAAATGGATATGCAAAATATAATAATGGATAACAAGTAGAACATAAGAACATTTCATATTCATGTATAATTGAAGGAGATCAATGTTTAAATAAATAAATAAATAAATAAAAAAGTGAATTTGAATTCGAGATACATGCACAATGTATATGTTACCATTGTCAATTCAACAAAGGCATGCAATTATTTAATTAAAATTTGACTGTCGTCCATGGAAAAATGCCCCCCACCCTCTAGTGTCGTTCAATGACAATGCTTTGATCAAGAAATCCCCAAGTTCTCTTGATCAACGAGATTATTTAATTAGTCGAGCCATATGACTTTGTTTTTGCCCTAACAATTAACTAATCAAGTCTATCTTCTGATGGAAGTGGGAAGATGCTTGGGAGGAGGGAACTTCTGATGTAATAGAAATCCTTGAGTCCAGTTGTCATTATCATTTCCTTGATGATATTTCCCAGTTTTCTTTTATGATTCGAAAGTGATTTGGTTATAGGTATTGTTGATGAAGGAAGCCGATGTCAGATATAAAATGTAAATTGGAAATCAGATCTTCTAATTTGCGTGTGAATTCATGGCCGTATTACTGTGCAAGGAGGGTTGACAGATGACTCTGTGAGGCCCGAGCTCTTTGAACCCCTTATGGTTTTTAGACCTAATCACCATGATCCAATATAAAATTCTTGATTTGACTTGGACCGTCTACAAGCAAGCTATCATTGACAAGTCAACCCTAATTTATTTTGCATTACATGTTGAATTCCCATGAATGGCTTCATTTTCTGGCATCGTTTTTTGTACGGCATTAATGATCTTACATGAAGTAAATTCTCTCCTAAGACTGTCAGCCATTGCATGGTGGTGTAATAAACTAATAATACGTACGTAGGGTTCATCGCTCCTTCTTTGTCGAGCAATCAGGTCTATAATGGTAGTCTATGTCAGGCTCTTCCATTTTCTTTTTCATGGACTGTGTCGTGGTGTGACATTGACTCGTGTATTTTATTTATTTTTACAGCATTAATCTTTCTTGAAGTGAATTATATCATTTAGCCCAGGCTAATTGGACTCGGACCTTCCATGGAGATGAGCATAGAGTAGTATAGCGGTAAAATTGAATTTGGGGAGGGGGCGTCGGCTTTTCCATGGCAGTCGGTTGACCTATGGCTTCTTAAGGTGGTGGTCTTTTGCTGAGTACACGCGTAGTGACAGGGTTCCCATTATCGGTAGTCAAAGTACGCGGCGAACATGTACTTGGTGGTTCGTTCCATTCTGAAACGGGAAGGTTCGATTTTTTGAAGACCAATCTTCCATGCACGATGATTCTATTCACAAGCACTTTTTTATTTTTATTTTTATTTTTTTTTATAATCAAATTGACTGATGTGATAATCATAACTACAAATAAATTGCATTCCAAAACCTGAAATCGTTAGATTCTAGAATGCTCGATATTAAGTCCACTTACATAAGATGAAGTATGATGCGATGACAAAAAAATTATGATTTGTCTTACATGTCTTAGATTCGAGTTAAAACGTGTTTATTTTATAAAAGTTTAGACTAAAATTCATAGTAAGAGAGTGAGAGAAAATACATAATTAAACACGCCTTTTCAATTAAACTTCTTTCCTATTATCTTAAATATACTAAATAATTGCATCTAAGCCTCCTATTACTTGGTTGTTTTTTCACTCTCCTTCCATGGTTTGAAAAATTACATTTTCCCTTCTAAACTTTAATTAATAACTTCAGTACAATTTACACCCTTCTTTTAATTCACTAAGATTTCTCGCATTTCATTTAATTTCCAAAAGTCAATCGCAATCCGAAGAGAATCTTGAATATGTTTTTATATAAAATTTATTTTTTAATTTTCTTATGGATTAGTTTTTAAAAACAAAATGATAATAATAATATATATATTTTTAAACAAAAAGTATTTTTAATTTTAAAGAAATACCGAACAATTGCTTACCTGCATGACAAGACCGCCAGAAACGCCCATGTCTGTGTTTTCATACTGTTTGGAAATGATAACAAATTCTTAAGAAGCCCAGCCCATAAGATCAAGCTTCGTTGAAGACACAAGCTAGCCCAAGAGACAGGACAACTGGACATGTCCCCCTTGAATATGTTTGGGCTTTTTCAGACAGTGTTCAAAAGTACCACTGTCCAGCCTACAAGGAAAAAGATTAACAGGGCCCAATCAAGGCACTAAACTACACTAGTCCAGGGTTCTATTATGCACAAAACACAATAGCAATAACGTGTAAATGATTTTTATAATTTATTACAAACACACGCATAAATATTATTAGAATGTTGATAGTGCCTTGAAAAATTCATCATGGAATTTTACTTATATAGCTTAATTTGTTCCTCGCATCCACTCTACATGCTCTCCTATTAGGTGCTGTTAACTTTTACTCTTTTTTTTTTTAATTTAAAGAAAATGTTTTTTTTATTCAATATCATTAGGGTTTTCTGATTTTTTCTCTATATAAAAAAAGGTTTTGTTTTAATTACTCTATAATCTCTTAAAAACTATTAAGATGGTGATTTTTTTTTCAATTTTCTCTAATTTGTCATGATGAATTAACAAAAAAAAAAGATTGTTCTCTATCTTATTTGAGAGATTATCTAGAAGACGTCTAGAAAGTATGGTGTGGAGTGTTTATAAAACACCAATAATGCTGCAATTTGCATGACAGTGACAAGGGCATTTCAATAATTTGATGTCACCTTCGTCGATGCCCAGCTTCCCCTTCTTGTATATATTTAGGTCGTTTTCCTTGTTTGCCTCTTGTCTTCGATGTTCAACATCCTCAAGGGAAATTTCGTATTTTTATCACCACACCATGGTTTTTGAATATTAAGCACACAAGACCTTCATATGATTCTATTATATTACAATCACAACATCTATGGGGCAGAAGATTGAGGCATTCCATTTAATAACTTGATGTTAATTCACCACGTCAAGCATATATTAAAGATTTCAAAAACGAGATTTAAACTTTTGCTTAGTTGATAGTTACATTTGTTGCTTTGTCAAGAGAGATTATTAATCAAGTCCCAGAACGATTTTTATATATTTTGTAGGATAGGGACGCTAGAAAATTAATGGAGGCAAGCTAGCCCGCCATTGCTAGAAATCGAGGACAATAACTCTAGCTAGGAGCTTGCAATGATTCTAGGAAATTCACCATGCCTGGAAAACAATGGATTTGTTTTGTTCAGAACTCATCATCAGCAAGTCCTTCTTTGAGAGCGATTCTTATTGTGTGTAGCCTTGCGAAGGAGCCCCGCAACAGAGACGTGGTTTGAAATATCAATCCAGAATTGATGATCATTTTTTAGTGATTGAGAGTTGCTCTGACTCGTCAACTTCTAAAATTTAAAGTAGGGTTTCGAGAGGTGACTTTGGGAAATTTCAATATTTTTTACATAAAAAAAATTCAAACATGTTTGTCCAATTTCAAAGCTAGTCATCTTGAATTAATTTCGGTAGTTAATGACTTTTCATGCCAAATATATAATTTATTCTCTTCTTTTTTCTTTTTCATAATGATCCTGTCATCTGGATTTTCCGAGAAGGTGGCATGGAAAACTCCTTGCAGGTTTCTTTCTTCTTTTCTTATGCTCATGCAATGATCTCGCATGCAACCCATCAGAGTACACGGCGAATTCAAAATCCTGACAAAGAGACATCTTTTATTTTTATATTCGATGCATCTTGACTACAAGGATTTGTATATTTTAACTTGAGAGGGTTGGCTTAATAAGTTTATTTTTTCCATGATTTTATAAACTAAAATCATAATAATTATAATAGTTTATTCATTTAAGTATTTTGAATTAATGTAAAAATAACTGTCTCTTCACTTTTTTATTGTATATTCGAATTACTAATTTACCTTTAAAATAAATAAAATAACTAGGGGGCAATGGACTTTTCTTGCTAGATTTCAGAGTTATCGTATATATTTTAATATATTTAAAAGGAGAAATTGATTGGGCCTGCAATTCAGGCGCTGATGAGTGGAACGAGCTTGTATAATATAGCACGAGACACCTATCTTGTATTATATAGGTGACTTGTGCTATCTGTGGTGTGCGATAGGGAAGGAAGAGGTATTTATAGAACAAAAAAAGGTAGTGGAGCCATGAAAATTAATGTATTAAGAATATCAGATTCACTTGAATCATCTCTTTTGTTTTTGGGTTGTCTGCACTTTCTCAAAGAAGATGAGCTACGAATTTCTATTAATTTGAATAATGTTTATTGTCAAGGATAATATATTTTAAATTCGCTACCAAAACAAGTTGTTTGAGTGTAATTTCTCACTTAACACATGGAAAGAACAATGACTTCGATTGAATCGACAAATTTCTCATAAGTTTTTATTGCCGGTGTCCTTGTCATAGGTGATGGTGAAACTGATAATCTCTGACTGGATTTTCTACTTAACTAGATATTTTCCCTGTGGCTGGATACACATTATTTTTAGTTTGTATTTTAAATACAAACGAGCCATTGACGGCCGTATTCTTGATCTAATTGCTATAAAATTAAAGAGATGTCACCCTTGCTTATCGCTGATCTATATTATTAAGGTAAATGCTTTGTGCCGATTTGAATTACCAAATACACTGCTCGTATAAATATCTCACATGACAACAATTACATGTTCAAGTTTAGTTTATTAATGTGTTTATCTAAGCCTAGAGTTCATGAGTTTGAAAGCTGTGGAAAACAGTATTTTTTTTAAGATGATGTTTTAATTATTGTCTATTTTTTTTATTTATTAAGAAGATATTTGACTACTTGTCTATTTTTTTTAAAAAAAAAACGAGAGCTTGTATGATCACTAGTAAAAACAAAGTGCTGTGATGTGCATGACTTAAAGATGACGAGTCTCCTCTTGAGATGTGATTTTTTTTTTGATAAAACATAAAACTATGATTATATAATTTAGGAGTTATTATTTAGTATTGTGATCACAATTTTTTTTTAATAATTTATGAGAGTTTGAATAAAGAAACTAGTTGTATAAAGAGAGGGTGCATTACTAGATAAACTGTATTGTTATTTGATTGTTTTTCTAGGTCAAATTTTATATTTATTGATATGATCTAAGATTCAATTAAATCTCTTTTCATGAGAGGGTCTTTATCTTATTGAGCTAAATCTAATCATTCTAAAACCCGAATCTTAGCATTGTGTTTATTTTTTGTATCTTTAATATCTTAGGGTATACATTATAGTGTAATTTTACATCATCAAATATAAAAGTTTACAATTAAATCATAATATTTCAAAATTAATTAAACAAAATAATTGATGAAATATTTTTTGATATTTTGACCAAACCCTAACAAATCATAAACTAGTTATGATATCTATTTTTAATTTAAAATATGAGAAAAACACAATTTTTGCTTCTTAATAAAAATATGATTTGAAAACTCTATCTCTTGTAAAAGAACATATCAACTTGCAATAAGTCTCTTGTTTTTTTTTTATATATATATTTCTCTTGATAAAAGATCTCAACTCTCTTTGTGGTCTTTGCCATCTTGTACCTTCTTTGGATGTCATTTAGCCATCTATATAATCTTGAGATTTCTCTAGTTGATGTAAGCTACCAAGAAAAATAATATATATGAATTTCACCTCATAATTTAAGTTTTAAGTTGAAATGATTGTTTGATTTAATATTATAGTCTTGATGATTAAAATATTATGAATTTAAATATTATAATTTTCAATTTAATAAATAAAAATAAGCAGCAGATAGTTATTTTTCTTAGAAATTTTAAGTGATTTTCAATTTGTTGCTCACTTGCACTTCCTTTCTTCTCCTGTATACGGTGATCGAGGATTAGCTTCCTTAAGTGACAGAGCTTGCACATTTAAAGTGATTTGCCATTTGCCCAGCTTGATAAGGTTGGCGGGATTGAATTAAAGCAACTACCTTGCCACGAGGCTGCCTCCCCAACGCTAGGCTTTATGGTAGATCTGTGACCCTACATTTGGAGACCAATCCTTTCCCTTGTCATCTTGGCCATCCGATTAGTTTGATTGAGGTTTCACTTTATGTTAAGGTCATAATAAGGATATATATGAACTCAGTAAGTGAAAGCTACAAATATTAATTCATAAAGCAGCACTAAAAAAGAATAAAAAAGAAATGCCACTTGATTTTTTGGAGCTCACGTTAAGTATAATATACTCTCTTTATCCCTACATACCCCGCACTTTCCTTCGTAGAAGAAATTTACATTTGCAAAAGGAAATTGTATTTCATATATGCAGTGGGCTTCTCATCATGATGCAAACTTGCTAGAATCCCAAGTTGTTCTGAGCAATGAATCTAATGGCAGATGTTAAGGAATATCTTAACTAAAAATTTAATTTATTAGATGAGATTTTAAAATATAATTTATATTTTATCAATTTAAAGTTTTTTGGATTTGTGTTTGATTTTTATTAAATAAAATTATAATGATGAGATTTGAATTTGTGACTAATTGGTCAATAATATTTCGATACTATGTTAAAAAATCATTTTATCTAAACAGTTAAGATTATATTATTCTCCAAAAATATTATTAAGGGCATTTCAAAGGTAAAGTGACGAGGGACTGATCGATTTGCTGTGGTTTTTAAGATTGCAGGTAACTTAGAGCTAGAGACATTTTGAGTTTATGTTCCCATGATGTTAAGGAAAGATCATTGCTATTTTTTTTTTTTTTTATCTGATATGATAGCCTGGTTGATCTTGACTTGCTTGTATTACACCGTTGCTTGTGAAACTGGGGCCATCATAATGAAGGGGCCATTATTCTGTCAATTATAGTAGTTTTCACTGTCCTTTCATCATTTATAAGGAAGCTACACACGGCACATCTACATCTGGTTTCTGTGATTCTTGGTGGATGAATTTAAAAACCAAAAATACATTTATTTTCGAATCCATTTACTTCATGTAAAGGTGACATGCACGTTACGCGAAGCGCAGACAAATTACAAGGGGGGATTAAAGAGAGTGAAAAAGGGCAAAAAATAATCCCAAATTAATGTACAATATTACGCAAATTACAGAAACGGAAAGTTCGTGCATTGACATTCCCATCACCTGAAACATGCCAGAAACTGGACATCATCACTTGAAGGTGGCGCCACTCGTGCCATGTATACGACTGAACTGCTGCTTACCTGGCAGCCATCTCCTTCTGCGACCTCAATTCCTTGTAAAACATCTCTATAAACTTCTCAGCCTCCTTGTCCACGTGACAATCCTCGTCAGCATCCCTCATCGTGAATGGCGAGTCGGTTATTCTCACTTGTCTAACCATCGGGCTCCACGTTCCAAACCACCCAGATGAGCCCACCAAAGGCGAACCCTCAACCGTCCCGTCACCGGCGCAGATACTCGACGCCAAATCATCAGTACTGCCAAGTGATGGCGCGTGGATCCGCGTGTGCTTGTAGTGAGCGTGGAGTTTTCGCCTCCTGGCTTGATAATAAGGTTGCTTGTAGCTGTAGAATTTGTAAGCAGGGCTGCCGCTGCAGCTGAACTCGTATTCTCTAGGAGATATGAACGACATGTGAACATCATGTGAAATGCAACTTAGAGTGTTGTGTTGCTGGACAATGATGTCGTTCAAGGCTTTTCTTAGGATCTTGCCTCGGTTCATCAAGAAATGGAGATCAAGCATGAGCTTGCTCTTTAACATACCCTTTTTTATCATCAAGAAAATTAAACGTAGAATGTTACTTACTTTTTTGGCTATCAATGGCGGACTTGCTTCCATTTTTTTGCTCCGATCGAGAGAGAGAGAGAGAGGGTTATGTGGTGGGGGACGGAGAAGAAAGAGGTATTTATAGAACAAAAAAAAGGTAGAGTGGAGTTCATTGCTTACTGTATTAAGAATAACAGATTCACTTTAATCATTTCTTTTGTTTTTGTGTTGTCTGCACTTTGTCAAAAAAGATGTGCTGCAAATTTCTTTTAATTTGTTAATTATGTTTATTGTCAAGGATAATATGTATTTTAAGTTAGCTACCAAAACAAGTTGTTCGAGTTTAATTCTTCACTTAACACTTGGAAAGAACAATGACCTTCGATTGAATCGACAAATTTCTCACCAGTTTTTATTGCTGGTGTCCTTGTCATAGTTGAAATCTCTGACTGTATTCTCTGCTTATGTACTGTTAGACGTTTCAAAATTATTTTTTTTTAAAATCATAATTTTTTTTATTTTTTTTAAATTAAATATTTTTGATGTTTCATATTATTTTTCGATGTCAAAAATATTTTTTTAAAAAATATAAAAAATATATTATTATATTTCTAAAAAAAAATATTTTTAAAAATAACTTCAACCACACTCCCAAACAGATAGTTAACCGGATACTTTATAAGTGGATACACATTATTTTAGTAATACCATACTTTGATCTAATTGCTATAAATGTATTTTAGCCTCTCCATCCCGAATGGCCAACTTGGATTTATTTGTTTATATTTTATATAAAAAAACATGTAATGCATATTTTGTAAGCAGATACACGGCCGAACTATATCTTGTCCTTCATATATCTAGATTTTAACCCTATGTATTCCAGCTTAAATATAGTTAATTTAATCCTTCACATATGGTAGGTGCAATGATGGCTTGTTATTAAGTTCAATCAACTATATTAATTTCGAGTTGTTTCTGGGAGAGTGAGTGTCAGATTGACACGTGCTATTGATGACGCCAAACCATATCGTGCCCTTCGTATATGCATTCATTTTAAGCTGTGGTGGACGCCCACATTGTCATTTTTATCAAAGCCATCCCCACATGGGTCGAGTTCACAACTTCAGATTGAGTTTGCTAAATAAATGTCTCTTTTAGTTTAATCTGAAACCAAACAAATAACAATAATAATAATAAAAAAAACTCTTTTAGATAAATTTAAAAATAGCTTTTGATCTCTATTTATTTTTAGATAATTTTTTTTATATATTTTATCCTTCAATATTTGAAAATTGGTTTAATGACTTTTTTTTTTAATTTGTTTTTTAATTTTAATATCATGACTCAAGTCACAGATTTAAAAAATTAGACCGAGTTTATATATATACACAGTCCATCATATTATGATTAATTAAGATATTAAAAAATGCTATCCAAGACTGTCTTAGGTGTATGAGAACAACTAAGCGCATGATTTTTATATTCTTTTTAAAGTGTTTTATATCTAGAATTGCATGAATTATATATTAGAAATTAAAATTTATAAAGTTTCAATGTTTGGTTTAATACATGTCTTCTAACAGCAGGATAACATCTTCCAGTAGCATGTAAAACGCCATTTTCATAGGAACAAATACTTGCGTGCAGCTATCTACAACTTTGTTTGTTTGTTGATATCTGCACACGATAAGCCCTTCAAAAGGTATTGCTACAGGTGACATGAGCTCGATCGCATAGTGACTTTTGTTCTTGGAAAGATATTTTTCTTTAGAAGAAAAGATTTTCGTGCTATGTTCTTAAAGACTAAGATTAAGTAATTGTCTGAGAGTGTGAATTTGGTTGTTTTTGAAAGTTTTTTTTGTTTAGAAATACATTAAAATGAGTTTTTATTTTATTTTTTTAAAAATAATTTTTGACATCCATTTATGAAAATGATATAAAATATATAAAAAAATTAATTTAAAATATATATATTTTTTTGTAAAATAATTTGAAGAGGGGAATATTTTGCAGAAAAACGAGCACACCCTTAGGCAGGAAGTGCATAAATTGCAATGCTAAACATTCGTGTTGTAGTCGAAGATCTAGCAATATAAAGTTTGAATCTTAAAAAAATTTGAAAAAAATTGAGCGATAAATGAGCAATAAATAAAACAAGTGCAAAAAAAAATCCCTTGAATTAGTAGAGTGAAAACATAAAGTGAGAACACACCTACCAACCGTTGGGAAATTCGGAACCATGGCTCTTGCCATAGCCAAATCTCCAAAAACAAAAATTGGGTTTTCAAGGTTTATCTTGGATGCATTGCCATTGCCAACTAAAATTGCTGGCGGAATCTGCATTGCCATTGCCATGCATGGTAGCCTGAGGAGTCTTGGAATCGAGCTCACAGACCTTTTATGGAGCCTGCGGTTGTCCCAGCAAGTGCTGAGGTCTGATCAGCTGCAGCCATCAACACGGCACGTAGCTACCTGAGCTCCATTGTTAGCTCTATGTGCCGTTGATCCTGAAGGTGAAGACTCTAGTTTTGAGAGTCCAGGCTGATCATAGATTCATCACTCGAATTACCAATCCTGCCAGATTTCTAATCAATTGAGAAAACCCTTCCACTGTGGTTAACTCCGAAGCGAATTAGTTGGCCTATCAATGAATCTATGCTGCTTATGCTTGGAACAGCTCCTTGCTCAAATTCAGTAAAATCCCAAGATGTTGCCTTCAAGTTGCAGTTCATAAAATCTGTTGGAAATTGATGATCTGCACAGCAATCTGTTGCAAATCTCATTACTTCTAACAAAATCTACTACTTATATATATTCCACAGAGCATATTGCTATCTCCACAGAGCATATTGCTATCGCCCGACATCGTCTCTTTCCCATTCAGCCAAACATCTCTTTCACTTCCACCACCCTTGCACGTATAAGAAAGTATTTCACATGAAGACAAGGAAACAATTTAAGCCACAGCCAGATACAGAATTACACGGTTTAATCAAGTAAACCTCAGCCACAAGACAAGACCAGCAACTTAAACCTGACGAGCGAAGAACATCATAGTTGAATGCAACTAAGCCCTTCTGTCATAATTTAACCCCACTTTATATACCACAGAGAACAACTTGATCCTCATATTTGCGTTGTTGTCTTGCCAGCAAACAAAATTATAAGCTTTAATTTGTTATGTGAATCAGAAAAATGCAAGAAAAAAGCAACAAATGAAACAATGAGCATCTCATCAAAATGGTATTCTCTACTCATCAAAAATCCTATCTTCATATTTCTATCATAACTAAACATTATCATAGATAACTTGGTATCGAGAGGAACTTTTTCAAATATATCTTCCTCTATTCGTTCTCAGATTTATCCTGTGGATGAGCAAGCCCCGTCTAATCTGTTCTCTTTCAAATCTGATCATCTACCCGACATTTCAATTAAACTAGCCTCTACAAATTATCTCTCATGGAAAGCGCAGGTTGTTCCCATTTTACGTGGATATGGGCTCCTGATCAGCTGTGTTACGAACGATTCTCCTTGTCCAGCCACAATTGATACTGCCACTGATGGTACCCTAACCCAAATCCCCACTGCAGCCACAATCAATGGCTGGATCAATAGCTTCATGCCCGATCGCTGCTCCTCTGTCTCACCCGCCATAGTACATCATCATGTGGCATTCAAGACCACACATTTCTCTGATAGAGCCTGCACATGACAGATAATGGTGGGCCAGTAGCACTCCGATGTGCCGATTATAAATTGTCCTAAAGCAAAGATTCTCCAGCTATTCACTGTCTTTTTCCTTCCAAACAAACAGTTTCCTTAAATTCTGGAGTCGTCGCTAACCACAATGGCTTACTGATGCAAGTTTTAAGCATCATAAATGGCCACGTCGCCACGAACCCCCATCACAGAAGCTAGCATCCCTCTCCCTCTATCATGACAGAAGAAACACAAGGCAAATGGGAAGGCAAGGCCACGGCTGAGCTAAAAGGCCCAACAGCAGACCAAGTATGGCCTTTCTTTGAGGACTTCTGTAATCTACAGAAGTGGCTTCCAGGTGTCGATACATGTTACCAAGTTGAGGGTGAGCCAGGACAGCCTGGGCTGGTTCGGTACTGCAGTTCTAGCACCATATCATCGGATCGGAGCCACGAAGAGACTCAGGTGAAGTGGGCCAAGGAGAAGCTAGTAATGATCGATCGAATCGAACGGTGTCTAAGCTATGAGATCCTCGAAAATAACGCTGGATTCAAGTCATATGTGGCCACCATTAAAGTCTTGCCAATCAACGATGGGTGCAAGATCGAGTGGTCCTACATTGCTGATCCAATTGAAGGCTGGCCAGTGGAGGATTTCAATTCGTATATCAACTCCTCTCTCCAGTTCATGGGGCAAAAAATGGAACAGGCTGCCTTATCTGGGTAACTTAATCTAAGAAATCAGCATGTCTGGCTGAAATTTGGTTTCTAGTTGAAGAAGTACCGAGTTTAACACTAAGCATCGTTAATTGTATGCTTTTAGCTTAATTATGTGGAGAAACACCTTCTCTAAACCTATTTGTAATCTCCATGAAAACTTTTATGCAATAAATTTCTCGGTAAATCTTGCAAAATATGATCTTGGACACCTTGTCTAGGTGACAAATATCGTGAAACGTGCATCTTTCTTCGTTATTTAGTGCCTGATTATTGATGAGGTTGTTTAGAAAATGTTTTAATCTCTGATTAGGTAAAATCTAAACTAATTTTAATCTCTTGCATCAACTTGCTGCGCTATATATGTAGATGAACAACTGCCCTTGAAAACGCACATCCTCTCTCCAAGATGGCAGAAGAAACAGCACAAATCAAATGGGAAGGCAAATCCATTGCCGACAGCAGACCAAATATGGTCTCTCTTGGAGGACTTCTGCAATATAAACAAATGGTTTCCAAGTTTGGATGTGTGCAACCAGGTGGGTGGTGAGCTGGGAAAGCCTGGCCTGACTCGGTACTGTGCTTCTAAAACACTTGTAAATAATTAAAAAAACAACAAATCAACCCAAATTCCAAAAACTTTTCAAGATAAATCTATTTTTTTAAGATATCATCACAACAAAACTCTTATCATAAAACAAAATTCCTAGTCATCAAGATAAATTATTTTGGTAGTGAGTATAGTAGTCATTCAATATTTTCTTCACCTCTCACTAAAATCCAGTGAATTTTCTCTCTTCTATCTTGAACTAGAGTAGAAAACAAAAGGAAGATAGAGTTTTGAATAAAAAAATGATTTTTGAATTTTTTTCAAGAAATATAAAATGTTCATGTTTCAAACAAAGAGGATCAAAGTAAGTATTTTTAATCAGTTTCAAAACCACTATCTATGTAGGTCCATTGATTTTCAATTCTATTATTCTTAAATGAAAAAGAATTAATTTACCTCAATTTGGCCATAGAATTTGGGGTGAGATTTGTCAATTATGGATTTTTTTCTTGGAAAATCAAATTTTATTTTAATTTTGTCAATTTAACTCCCTTTTCCCCCTTATCAAGATTAGGAAAATACTGTAATCTAATTCTATTTGGTCAAAAGATATTCTCCAAATTAAGACACTCCATGTGTCCATTGAGATAAAAAAAAAAAAAACAATAATTTATCTACATTATCCTTTGAAAGAAACAGTCAGGGAAGAAAAGAAAAGAATCTGAAGTTGTCTGCCGACGAAAATAGCTTAAGCATCATAATTGGTCAGGTCGCCATTGACGACCCTCACAGAAGCCAGCATCCCTCTCCCTCTATCATGGCAGAAGAGACACAAGGCAAATGGGAAGGCAAGGCCACGGTTGAGCTTAAAGGCCCAACAGCAGACCAAGTATGGCCGTTCTTTGAGGATTTCTGTAATCTACAGAAGTGGCTTCCACTGGTGGATTCATGTCACCGAGTTGAGGGTGAGCTCGGACAACCTGGCCTGGTTCGGCTCTGCAAATTTAGCAAAGTATCATCGGACGGGAGCCACGAAGAGACTGAGATCAAATGGGCCAAGGAGAAGCTAATAATGATCGATCCAAACGAACGGTGTCTAAGCTATGAGATCCTTGAAAACAACGTTGGATTCAAGTCATATGTGGCCACCATTAAAGTATTGCCAATCAACGATGGAGATGGAGATGGTCAACATGGGTGCGAGATCGAGTGGTCCTTCATTACTGATCCAATTGAAGGGTGGCCACTGGAGGATTTCAACTCTTACATCAACTCCTCTCTCCAGTTCATGGGGCAAAAAATGGAACAGGCTGTCCTATCTAGGTAACGTTATTCAAGAAATTGATCTGTCTGGCTGAAATTTGGTTTTAATTGAATAACAAGTGCTGTAATTAACGCTAATCATCGTTAATTATATGTTATTAGCTTAGTTTTCCGGAGAAACACCTCCATTTTGCAATTCCCATGAAAACTTCTTTTGCAGTAAATCTCTTGGCCCTTTACAAAATTTCTTGGTAAATTTGAGTTGTGGTATCTTGCATGGGCAAGATATGATATAATCTTGGACATGATGAAACCTTATTAGCGGTATCTTTGGCAATTTGTATGTACTTTGAAATCATACAATAATTATATAATGTTTGGTGTGGTCACAGCGGTTATTCTTGAAGTGTTTTTTTATTTAAAAATATATTATTTTTTTAAAATTTATTTTTAACATTAAAACAATTTAAAACACAAAACAATTAGAGAAAAAAAAATAAATTTTTATACAAGTGTTTTTTTTTCAATAGCAGAAACAAACAAATATTAAATTACAATTATTAATAATTATAATTTAGGAGGAGAGACTATAAATGTATAGATTTAGCATTCATTTGTTATTTTCAATATTTTTATTTTTTTTATAATCAATAGGATATCACTAGTTATTCATTAGTATCATAATTTTTTATATTCTTTTTTCATTTTGTCCCCTTAGAATTTGATTTGATTTGATTTTTATATCAATCTTGGTCCTTATTCCTCTATTGTTATTTGTTTCTCTCTTGTTATTTTCTTAAAAAACTTTATATATCTTATTTGACCCATATTTTTTTTATTGCTTTTTGCTTAATTTGAAATAATTTATGATTTTATTTTCAATTTCATAATCTTTCAACATTTTCTTATATTATTTTTGGTCCATTTTCTTTTAATAAACTTGAAAAAATATATTAATATTTCTTATTTATTTTCCATGATACGATATCAAATATTCAGAAATAATCTACCTTTTAGAAATTCACTTTTTATTAAAATTATTCTCTAACTATCAAACAAGGATTAAACTAATTAAAATAGAGAAATAAAAAAAATATTACAAAAGTTGGTCTATGCGTTAAATACGAGGCATCGAATTTGTTGTTGTATATAAAGAGATGAACAACTGCCCATCAAATTACACATCCTCTCTTTAAAGGCAGAGAACAGAGCCCAGATGGGAAGGGAAGGCCATGGTGGAGCTGAACCAAGCTTGGAGCTTCTGTAGCTTATATAAGTGGCTTCCAGCACAATGCAGCATCGGCAGTGAGGTAAGCTGGGCCAATGAGAAATGATCCCGTTGAACGGTGCCTGAGTTATGAGATGCTTGAAAATAATGCCGAAGTGACGTCATGTGTGGCCACCATTAAGGGTCGCCGATTTTCAGTGGAGATATTCAACATGGTACATGATTTCCAGTCTTGATCCAATCGAAGGAGTGTTGAAACAAAAACTTTTAACCAATCAAAACTTATTTTTTGTTATTTTTACACGAATAAAATAAATCAAAATAAATAAATTCTAAACTAATTTTAATCGCCTGCATCAACTTGCTGCGCAATATATGTAGATGAACAACTGCCCTTGAAAACGCACATCCTCTTCTCTAATATGGCAGAAGAAACAGCACAAATCAAATGGGAAGGCAAGTCCATAGCTGAGCTAAGGGGGCCAACAGCAGACCAAATATGGTCTCTCTTGGAGGACTTCTGCAATATAAACAAATGGTTTCCAAGCATGGATGTGTGCAACCAGGTGGGTGGAGAGCTGGGAAAGCCTGGCCTGACTCGGTACTGTGCTTCTAAAACACTATCAACGTATGGAAGTTATGATGAGGGCGAGGTTCGTTGGGTCAAGGAGAGGCTATTGATGATTAATCCTGCTGAAAAGTGTCTAAGCTACGAGGTCCTTGAAAACAACTCCGGATTCAAATCGTATATGGCCACCATGAAGGTATTGGAAATTAATGGATCAGATGGAGGTGCAAATGGGTGCAAGATAGAGTGGTCTTTCATTGCTGATCCAGTTGAAGGGTGGACGTTCGAAGATTTCAATACTTTCATTAACTTCTGTCTCCAATCCATGGGCAAGAACATGGAACAGGATGTCCTGTCGGGTTAAGTTTAATATCTATGGCAATCCTATTGTTAGTCTTAATATCTGTTGTTCTCGTTGATGGGCTCTTAGCCTGTGGCACATGATTTTACTATATATCGATGAATATAATCTGTTTTCAGCATGGAAAGTTATATAAGATTGTTCTTGTTTCGTTTGTGTGTGCGTGTGTGAAAGAAAACGAAAGCAAATGAAACCAATCTGAGTAATAATTCACAGATCTTTCTCAAATTTATCTCCATGCTGTCACAGATACAGACGGTGAGATAGTGTCGTCGATGGATAGATCACAGGCGCTTCTTCTGTCCCATGTATTATTAGTGGCTAGCATCCTGGATGATCCAAATACTTCAATTCTCATTGGCACTACAATTCTGATAAAGCTCGAGTTTTCCAGTAACATCAGGAGGCTAAACCAGAGTTGGTTCACACATCTCATCAGGGCTAAATTTCTGTGAGTAACTTTAGATAGCAGTTGCAAGTAATGGCAATATGACATAACATTGATACGAAGGCCAGTTGGTGATATTTCTAGCATTATTTTTGTTGATCGTGAGGAAATGAAAAGGAGGAAATTTCCAAACCTAAAACTGTATAAATAAGAAAACGTTTTTCCTTTTGCAGATAACAGAGGCCACCACATGAGAGAGCTTCTTTTCTTTACATAAATACAAGTTCCATTTCATGAGGCATGCAATACACAAATGTGGGAGGAATAAACTCGGTTGGGCCGTAATAAGACGTTTTGAGATTGCTATACTTATGATCAAGACAAACCCTTGACAGTCAGAATCTACAGCTAACTTTAAACTTGTTCGTATTCAGCACCTAATCTCTTCTCCATCCAGCTGATAATATCCTGACCAACTTCTTCACGTTCGGGCTCAAAGAGAAGGTCATGCAAGAAACCATCATAAAGCTTTATGTCTTTGAACTTGGAGGCTGCCTCATTGTACAAATCTTGAGATGCCAGAGGATCAGTCACCTTATCAGCGGTTCCATGGAGAACAAAGAAGGGGACAATCACAGACTTGAAGTTACGCTTCAAATAAGAGGATATACGCAATATCTCATGCCCCGTGCGGACTCTTATCGGCCCTGTATAGACCAATGGATCAGAATACTTGGCCAGAAGTGCTGCAGGATCCCTAGAAACTGGAATGCCCCTTTTGTTTGCTCCTTTAAATTGCAGCCTGGGGACAACCAGAGAAAAAATAGGAGCCACAGCCTGCATGAAAATAATAAATGAATATTTTAATAGCAAGAATCAAAATCAAGACTAATGTAACTTCTTGTTTCTGAGGATTGAAGGCAAATTTCAGGTAAAATGAGCTCCTCAAATAAAATTATTGCAGGGGAATGTTTCTGTCTTGGTTTCATATATTAAAAGCTAGGATCGTAACATTCCCACTATGCAGGGATAAAAAGGTTATACTGAACTCAGCATTTTCGAGCTTTGGTATGGTTTAGTTTTGAAACAGCTCTATAATTCATAAAATCTAATGAATTGGACATCAACCATGACAGCACGATCCAACATGTAAGAGTTATCATCATGCTTCAAGAGTATAGGACCTTAACTACGATGCCCTGCACTGAACCTTGAATTTCAAAATGGCATTCTCAAACAACAGTATTGTTTGGTTTCAAGAGAAAGTCCAAGTTCAAAAACTCAATGACCTGAACCTTAACTCATAAACCATGAGAACACAATCTAGCACATCACAGTTATCATCATTAACATCTCCACATTGTTGTGATCTTGAAGGCTGAAAACACTTACCCCAACAATAGGATGTGCAGGCTTCACACGCAAAGCAGGTGAGGTCAGAATAATCCCCTCCAGCATTTCTTTGATGTTAGGATATGAGGCTGCCTACTCAGATGCAATTTATTAGATCAGCATAATAATGGAAACTGGTAGACCCAAAAACACAAGAAAAAGAATAAAACTTCCTTTAAATGTGGATATTACCTTTAAAACCACCGCTCCTCCAGTTGAGTGACCAAAAAGGAAGCATGGTACTCCAGGGTACTCTGACTTAATCTTTTCCAATAGAGCCCCCTATTCATACAGGAGATAGAGAGTTCATTCCTAACAGTTATGTAGGTATTATGGATGCTTGAAGATTACTATACCCTAAACAAAACATCATGATGGATTCAAGTTGAATGTACTGCCAGGCCAGGGAAAATAATAATAAAATGACTAATTAATTGTTAAGCTGCGTAGGAAGAGAGGATTTTGTAAGCCGTAACACAGAGATCAGGCCATGACACACAGTAATGATCATTTGACAATTTACTATAGCACCATTGATGGATAGGATAAAGAACAGTTGTCCTGGCAAAGGATAAAGAAAAAGTTATGACTGAACTTACAGTATCTGCAACGACATGATCCAGTGAAGGAACATATCCATGCAACCCATCACTCCCACCATGACCTATGCCATGGAAAAGAAAAGGAATGATTACCATAAGACAAAGTTAGAGACTCGGGCTAGAAACACTTTCAAATGATAGAGAAAGATATGCTAATAATATGCCGAAAGAAAAGGTTATAAATTTTTTTATCAGCATAAGCAGGCATTGGAATGCTCCAATCTCACTGAAGAAGTTATCAAAATCTCTCTGGTTTCAACTTAAAGAAATTTCGAGTATAGTTTAGCAAATGTATCCATTCATGTGCTCTAAATAAAAAGAGCACCAAGCTGCACAGCAACCTATTGACTATAAAGGTAAGGAAACCAAATACGCAAACATCTTTACAAAAGCTACCAACCTGTCCAGTCCATTGCATAGACGCCAAAGTTGCTTGATGTGAGTTGCTTTGCAAATTGACCATATCTTCCACTGAGAATGAAAGCCCAAAAGAAGAGAACTCATAAAAACTTTTGATTGGAAGACAAAAAAAGAAAGAAAAAGGATTGGCTTCAAATTTTATCATTAATAGAAGGGAAATTAAAGATGCAAAAGAAGTTCAGATGTTACCTGTGCTCATTAAGCCCATGAATTATGACCACAATGCCCCTGAAATCACAAAGCAACCCTCATATCTCAGTACTGGATCAACGGGAGTGAAAACAACAGAACAGGATGAAAGTAAAGATATACATGCTAAAGTTGTGTCATGTGTGGAACGAAAACCACAGTAAATCAGAGCGATGCAGCTCGACAGCCTCTTTATCCTTTTCACTTACTGTAAGGCCTGATGTGCAGAAAATACAACATTTCACGTTTCCAAGTTCACAGCATGCTCATTCTCATATAAAAACACTATTTCTTTGCGTCAAATTACAAAAAGAAAAGACCGGCAAGAATCAAACATCAATCACAACAAAACAATAATAATATATAGAAAAAAATTACAATTTCCCAAATCTCATGGTGTTAAAAAGCATATTATCTCGTAAAAATATAGAATAAATACAAGACACTTTAAACAAATATTTCTTTAAAATCAAGATTGCTATTTTATGGTCCAAAACCTTTCAATTAAATTTTGATCCCCTATGTGAACCAGAAAATTCATTCCATTTCTATCCCCCATCACCTTCTTGGACGCAGTACGAAGTAAAAATCACTAATTAATCTGGAATTGAACAACAACAATTAGAATAGAAAACCCACCTTGCCAAAACAACAACTGTAATTTCCAACTAAAAAACACACAAATAATTAACCTCAAATTTAACTAACCTTCTTTCATTACTTAAAAAAAAAAAAAACTTTGTTTAATCTCACATAAACAGTGACTTTCAAACAGTGTAATTATTAATCAAGCCCGAAATTGCATGCAAGTTTCACTCTTTCTCGAAATTCCTTTATTCCCATGTTCTCATTTGTCAGTCAAACTAATAAAAGTAAATATATAAGGCACATTCTTTCTAAACAAAATAAAAAGGAAATAGAAAAACTCACTTCATTTGTCCGGTTATCGGAAGCCAAGACCTAACGAAGAGAGCATTTCGTCTAGCACCAAAGAACAGGAACGTATTCCACCGGCAATCCTCGTTACCGGTCGTCATATCAATACCCTCAGCAAGAGCTCTCCTTTTCAAAGTATCTTCCTCCTCTAATCTCCTTCTTTTCCCCAACTTGCTAGGCGATTGCGGCGAGGTGGAATCAGCCGTTGTACGGCTTCGGTAACGGCGAGGGAGGAGGAGGAGAAGGAGGGAAATGAGAAGTGAGTGAATGAAAAGAAGAGAAGTTCTTACAGTTTTCAGGACTGGGATTATGCGATTGCTTGCTCCTGACGTTAGTGGCTCCATGTCTGCTGCCGATGATGACATGATGAAGAGATACCAAAGAATGAGGCAGAAACAGAGATTCTTCGGGGAGGGGGGAGAAGATAGAGAGAGATTTGGGGCGTTAAGTGCGGGTATTTGTAGGTGAATCAAGAAAAGAAATGGACGGATACAAGTTCAGTTTGGTACCTATTGTCTTAATTTTCTTAGTTTCAACCACAAAAGTCTTGAACAATTTCTAATATGACCGTTTCTTTCTTATTAAGACGCATGATACATGCAAACCCTATTCAAAGATTGACCTAAAAAAGCCCGTCATTAGAGAAACTTTGACTAAACTATTTTTATTATTATAATTTTTTTATTTTCATGTAGACTATTGTTTGGTCTAGTTTAACTAAAAACATAATTTAAATTACATTTAAATCTTAATTTTTTATATTAATACTTTAAGTCATACCGAGTTTAACGGCTATGATAATACATTTATCTAGAAAAACTTGAATTAGTTTTTTCAAATGATAATGTATAATGGATTCAGAAATTCCCTCACAAAAGAAATGAATTTTGATTTACTTTGTAGTTTTTTCTGGTTGAGAATTGATCATTTATGTATGAGGTTCTAAGAGAATACATTTTATTATATTTTATTTTTCTTGAGAATACTTTGCAACAATCTAGATTTGTAAGCCAATTTCACAAAGACATGGCATATAGATATCGGAAAGATAAATATTATTTTTTTATATAAAAAAAGTGTTGAAAAATGAGGGCTAGAGAAATTAAAAGAAAATTAAAGAAAAGGATGGGAAGTTCCTGACAAATTTCAATGAAATGGTGGGATTCACACGGAATTTCTCAGGAATTATAGGATTGGAAATTGAAACATAAGGGTCCAAAGTGGAAGATTGACAGGAATATATACTCAATCTGAAAGATACCGATAACGAACCTGAAAGGAAATGATTGGGTGAAAGCCCGCGTAAGGAAAGATTTATGGAAGTGATTACGTGGCTTAAAAAAGGAATGAAAAATCAAGCATTTAATTTTTGTGGGTGTGATAGACGGTGGTGATGAGGGTACCGTGGGCTGGCCGGTCAGTGCACTTGTGGTTGATGAGGAAGTTTCTTCTAATATACTTATTTAAAATTGGTTAAATTTAAAAAAAGGAATGGGAAACTGGCTGAGAAGGTTCGGTGAAGGCAAAAAAACAATTTAAATTTGCTGGTCTAGGTAGGCAGGCAGATTGGCTACCATACATATATTTACAACAAACAGATCTTCTTAAGCTTAGTTTTTTTTTAAAATATAATTTTTATGATTATTTTTCCTGAGATGTTTTAAACACTTGAAATAAATTACCATCTTATTCTTCATTATTTCGATTTAATAAATTTCTATCGATGTTTAATTAATGTATACTAATTGATTAAAAAAACTTTTACACTAGTAAAAGGGATCTCAAATAAATAAATAAAAACAACATAATAACAGTAATAATAATTGAAGTTAAGGGAATGAATTTTTATTTCATAATGCGTAAATTAATTTTAGGGTATTTTAGAATGAAGGTAATCACATGAAAAGTACTTGGGAATGTAAAAATAATATCTTAGCTTAAATACTTTAATTATTTTTTTATTAACGTGAATGTCTGGATTAACTTGCACATATTTTAACTAATTTCACAAACCCTAAAATTAATTACAATATAAACTTCAAATTAAATGCATTAATTATTATTTCGACTGTAATAATTGCTTCAAGGCTCGTGAACCTGTGCTTTCTAGCGTGTTTAGTAAATTTATTATATTGTTTTTTTGATCAATTAAACCATTATTTTTTTAGTAAAAATCTATATTTAAAACCAAAACTTAAAGTTATTAGGGTTCAGCACAGACTACCTACAGATATGTTTGAGTTTCAAAGTTAAATAGCGAAATGAAGCGAACACAGTTAAGATAAAATCAATAATGTGAATATTTATTTCCAAAAAAAACACAGACAATCACATTCCTAAAGTATATTTAAAAATTTACTCAGACATGTACACTCATCTTCATTTTTATACACTCGAATAAGGTTAAACATGATGCTCCCAGCAAAAAAATAAATAAAAAATGTAGTCGAAGAAACCAAAATCATTAGCCATCTTCTAGTGTTGATGTAAGAGAATGGGACCGTGCTATTATAGAGTGGACCTCATCACACCCTTTTCAAAGCTAAATACTTTGCATGACGAGGTCTGTCATTTTCATACGAGAAATATAAATTATTGCTCTCCTCACTTTATCTGTTTACTCGCAACAATTTCTTGCACGCTCAAATAAATTGATTGGGAGATTGGAAAGTCGATCGATACAGCCTAAATGGACCGGCTCTATTTATCACACGTAAACGAAGCTGGCGTATTTCATCTTCCCTGCTGCTTGTTTTTCTTCGAAAGAGAAACATCATTGATTTGATGGTTCAAAATCTGATGTCCAACCACTTCTCAGAAATATTAGACCCACAGAAATGTTCCTTCTAAGGCCTTGCAATGGACCACGTCCTTCTGCCTATAAAATTGACTTTTGAGCACATATTCTTTGATATGTAACCAAACATGCCGGAATCATATTGACTTTGTAGGCATCGTCGTGATTGCAAGGTTGTAGACTGATGTTATTGCTCCCTCAGAAAACAAAAGTGCCCTCAAAATGATGGAGTATGGGGTGCTCAAATATTTGAATCATGACCACAAGGGGAAAGCAGAGGAGAAAAAGAAAAAGCTTAATTATGGAACAAGTGTTACAAAAAAGTGAAACTAATTGTGCGTGATTCGTATTCCTGGGGAGCATTTTGCATAAACTTTTAGAGAGATGCTGTCAAAAGTGTCAGCATATTGCATAAATGAAAGGCCAGATCGAACTCGTATAATAGTGTGCTGTGTTGGCTAAGGTGCTGAATAAGTTTCGTACAACTCTACATCTTGTCATCTTATTTACAGATATATGATAAACTTTATCTCTGCATGTAAGTGTAACAGCGCAGATACTTTGCAAATATGCATTTCTTTGCCAAATAAGATGTATTCATCGGCGTTTTCCTAGAATTTTCCGTAAACCTCTTTGAGATAAATAGTCTTTTTCATGCAATTCCAAATGTGAAGTGAGTCTTCCTATCTTATTGGTAAAACTTACTATTTGAAACTCAAATAGGTTGACAGGAACTCATGAAAGAGCCTCTCCGGATGATAATGTGAAGCCATGGTCTTTTAGGTGATGATATGGGAATTGAGAGACCCTACTTAGGAGTTTTTATGATTATGGACCACACCAGAGAGTGGAAAGCTCGTGGTCTCCTCAATAATGATGTAGGGTTTAGAAGCCCCCCACCAGGGAAAAACCAAATTAAGAGGCATGTTGCCTTCCTAATTATTGCATTGGGATGCAAGACTTTTAATTAAGAGTTATGGTAGTCCAAGACTTCATTTTAGAAATGAAGATACAAGATTATACCTAGAGATAACATGATGGAGAATCATGTCAGTCCAAAACTGCACTAGAGAGTGAAATATTCAAGATCAATCCCTATAGATAGCATGAGATTTGGGAAACCCATTAGAAAGTTATGCTAGTTCAATAATTGATTGGAGAGAAAGAGATCCAAGATCAATACATAGAGATAACTTGAGATCTTGAATCTCTACTAGAAAATCGTACTGGTTTGAGACTAAATTGAAGAGTGGGAGATCCAAGATCAATCCATGGAGATAACATAAGACCCAATAACTTTATTGAAGAGTTGGACAGTATCTGAGATTAATCCTTAGAGATAGTTAGGCTCATAAGCCCCACCAAAGAGTGGTGCCAATATATTATTGTACTAGAGAAATGTAGATAAGAAACATGTCACATATATATTTTATTTTAGAAATAAAATTATATTTTAATCAAGGGTAAAATATCTTAAGGTGATCATAAGTGTCCAAACTTATTAAATCACTATCTTGGATAACCAATTTTAAGTTACTTCATATATTATGCATATGATAAGGCCATCATAATTGTCTAAGTTTATTTTTATAGAAATATAATTTTAAAGAATTTGAGTGTTTAATACTCATTTGGAAGGAAAAAAAAATGAGAGAATTCCTCACTCAATAAGGCTATAGACATTCTCTTAGATAAACTCATATACAAATTGTCCATTGATCTTTTTATCTTTTACTCTCTAAAAAGCATAGGGAGTTTGGCATGGAACCACAAAATCAGTAAATGATGTCCACCTTATAGTAGCCATAGGAAATATGTTTGGAGTGTGACTCCATGTATGAGTATCACAATAGCATAGACAACTCTTTAAACAACTTAGAGAATATCGAGGCAAAACAATTTCTTGAATGTCATTATGCCTAGGCTTTTTAGTATAGTGTAATTGTCTATGAACATTAGTAGTGGCTAGTAATGATGATGTTGGGGTGTTGTGTATTGATGATGATGCTAAAACTTGTTGTGAGTGGCAAAACCTGATTTTGCCCGTGGGTAACCAATATAGCATGAGTGAGAAGTTGCACATGATTAATAAGTTGTTGGGTGTCTTATTAGGAAGAGGTACCTACAGTAACATGTAGTTTGTCACATGTCTTGGCCTAGATATATTTTTATTTTTCACCATAAGATGGTTCAAGTTTTATATAAGTATTGATTTTTTTTTTTAACATTTTTCCACAAACAACATCAATCGATGATGTTCCAATATCCAAAGGTACTTAAGAATAAATCTTATATGGTTAGATAATTGATTAATCATTTAGTTCTTGCAATTTTATTTATTCTTCCTAGCCAAGAGGAATGGTATCTTGGTGTGAGAAGCTAAAGTGCATGGCAACTTAATATAGGAAACCAATATGAATGATAGTTTGATGTGGAAAACCATATGCCTGTTGAAAGTCTTTTTTAGTAGATATGAAAAATCTCATATATTTAAGTAATTATCTTTGTAGAGAAAGATTCTTATGATATTTTAGAACGAAAAATTTTAAAACTATATATAGAAATGTATAAAAAAGAAAAAAGATTATATGCTTACCTAAGTGGTTTAGAGGTATATTTAACTCATAAAACTTATCCTTTTACTTAAGAAGAGGGTTAGAAAGTTATTCTTTCCCTAGAGATGTAGGGAGAGTTATAATCTAAATTTAAAAGAATCAGTAAAAAATCTTAAGGAATTCATGTAGGATCCTAAAAGATTAGGCTCAGGTTACACTGTTGAATATGAAAGATACCTAAAAATGGTATGAGAGTTCTACCTATGCCTAGTGCTAGGCGCCCAGCCCACAAGTGTAGACTTAGCACCTAACATGTCCATGGGCAGTCGAGCTTAACATGTCGTCTGGCCTATGCTTGTTTAAATTTGGATTGAGTCAACAAAAAAATATTTTTAAAAAAAGTACTGATAATTTTTTTTTTTTTTTAAATACTGATAAATAATAATTTATTAATAGCCACTCAAGTTGTGTGATATAAATACACAAATATTTATAAAAAATGCTCGGTTACCTAGATGAGATCAATGGTTTGTCTGTCTAGAAGAGGGCTGGTTACACCAAGATATGTGGCTGAAGAACTCGTGTGGAGGGAGTGCATGACAATTGAAAGAGTGCTCGGAGGGTTGGGCCTGGGTTGTGCAGGAGTGCACCATACATATATAAAATCTTCAAAAGAATAATTTTGTTAATGTTTATTGTTTCATAAATATATCAAATCATTGGAAATATTCTTGTTTATTGTTTCATAAAAGACACCGAAAACAGATTCAAAAAAACACTTTTCCTTCGAGACACCTGTGAACACAAACTTTTAACACCCTTCTCGCATGGTTGGCTATGGTCCTCGTGACTTTCGATTTCTTTAGATTTAATTAACATGTAGCATTGTTGTTTGAGCAACAAACATATCTTAAGTCAAGTAACAGGTTTCTGTGGTTAGAATAGACGATGCATCACATGAATTCTTTAGTCGGGATGCTGCATTCTAAAGCTAAATCCTCCATGAATATGTAAAGAAGGGTTTCTGTCGTAGCTTCCAACATCTTTAACTATTCATGAGAAATCTAGGTCGTTCAGACTTTTTCTTTCTCTCGGATCCCTTGGCTGCCGAGCAACAGTTTCCCTAGTCCACATACATTTTCCCATAATTTTCTAGAGATAATCTGTGAATCTTATAAAAAGGAAACTTAATTTCCATAACAGACAGTGCAAGTTTAACGTTCTCAACTTCCATAATTCCACCCTTGTAAGTTCTCTCTTTGCTATTATATATCCGTCAAGTAATTGCAGCACTTGTGTAGCCTAGATCATCATGGCACCAAACAGAGAAACACTTGTTGGCTCTTACTCGAACAGCGAGAACAAAGCCCACAGGCCCCGTAGACTTTCAATTGAAAACCTCCAAAGAACGCTCTCTGACATCTCACTCGAGCTCAGCAAAGAATCGAGAGATCATGAAGAGCTCGCACCAATATCCGAGGTAGAAGACGCAAAGTGCGAGTGCTGTGGCATGTGTGAGGAGTGCACCCCTGCGTACATTAAACGGGAGCGTGACAAGTTCTCAGGGAAAATGATTTGTGGGCTATGTGCAGCAGCAGTTAATCAAGAAATGGAGAAAAATGGGGGCAGAAAAGAAGAGGCTTTGAACGAGCACATGAATGCATGTGTAAGGTTTAATAGATATGGGAGGGCCTATCCTGTGTTGTCCCAAGCTGAAGCGATGAGGGAGATGTTTAAAAGGAGTGCAAGTCTTCGAGTCAAGTCCATTAGTCCTAGAGATAGAGGTGGTCAAAGAAAGGGCCCTGCAAGGAGCTCTAGTTGTATTCCATCAATCACAAGGTAGATTGGAGAGGGGGAAATGCATGGTTAATTGAACTCCTTACGCTAGTAACTTCTGTTTTTCATTTACCGTCGGTTCTATTTTAATTTGTCTCATCTCTTTAGCCCCAGCTTGACATATTCTAGTTAAAATTCGTTCTGCATACCATTCAAAGTTTTAACTAGTTGAGTTTTCTGTCCTCTCTTGCATGCATATATACCTTCCTCAAATTTCCATACATGTGATTGTAAACAGGGCCCGATTGTTAGATGTCGTGGAAAGAACAATCCAGATTGACTAACAGCAGGTTGTGCATATTGGTTTTCTATTTATTTGCATTTTTCATCGTAATAAACAAGTGTGTATTATTCTTAATCCAAGCAAGTTTCTGTCCGACTGGATTCGGCTCTCGGGAGAGCCCAGAAATTTCTGTTCATGAAAAGTTATGGCGGGCAACTCTCCATGTAAACCAATTCTATTTCCTGCTTGATTACGCCTAATCCTTGAGAGGGCCACCTGGAAGTAATATTTCGAGTTTGTTTGCATTTGATCTAGCATTTTGCTCAAGTTTTAACGCACCAGATCCATTCATGACTGAATCCTCTCCGATTTGGGCTCAGTCACGTGTTTGCAGTAAAGGAAGATGGTGGTTCCAAACAGACCATTCCACTGTAATCTTGTTTTGGGCTTTGTAAATATGAGCAAGGGGACATGGGGGTTAATTACGCGGACTCGTTAAATGCTTTTTCAAGAAATTATCCACTTTTTCTCAAGAAAGAAAGAAAAGAAAGAGAGAATTTGTCCCAAAGAATTAACTGGCAAAGAAAACTTATTTCACATGAGGATTCAGGTTCAAGTTTCATTATAATTTTTTTTAAAAGATGAAATATTTACATTTGATTAATCCCATTTATGCAGTAAAAACATTAAACTAAAAATAAATAAACAAACAATAGTCTGAATGCTACAAATTAGCTTGTTAAACCTAGTCCTAACTCATCAACTCAATTGAATTTAATGATTTTTTTTAATCAATTTCTTAACCCAAATATAAAATATCAAAAGAAGGATCCCATACACCCGAGCCTTCTATCCAACGTCCTTTCTCTCTTCTCTAACAGAAAAAACTAAAAATGAGGGAAATACTATTTTATTTCAAAATTAAATTTTGTATAACTAAAGGGACGAATCATCTATAAACCTGATAAGATGAGGGATGGGAATAATATTTTTTTAATGAAATTCAAAGCCACTATTTATTTTACCAATTATTTCTACTTTAATCCCGTAACTCTTCCTTCAAAAAAAATACAACTGGGTGCTGATTTGGGCTCAAAATGACTAAATTATGCCCTACAAAAGTTTGAGGATAAGATTAAAAAATTTGAGAAACTTGAATATTACAATTCATGGTGATTCGTGAAAGGGTGAACAACGTTTGTTGCTACAATGTTTTATCCATAAGCTTTAGAATCTGTAAATAATTTTATATCATTATAAGTAATCACCAAACATGGATGTAAATAGTTCTCTCTCTATTTGTTTTTCATTTTCTTTTTGTTTTCTCTCAATTTTGTTTTTTTCTTAACTCTTTCCGCAAACTTTTTTTTGTTGGCCATTCAAGGTAACTTCAAACCGATCAAGTCGATTAGATCATATCATGACAACTTCAACATGGTTTAATTTTAAATCATGACTATATAAGAGTTGGATGAGAAGGTTTTAAGGTTGACATGTTGATTTGAGTTTAATAAAAATATTAAATAGTTCTCTTTAACTTTGATGTTTATTTTTTATTCCACCTATAACGTACAGCGATTTTATAAACTAATTAATACATAAAAAGAGTAAATGCATCTTATTTTAAAATAAATAAATTAAACAAAATAAGAGTGCATAAGCATATATGAACATTAAATGAAAGAGTAAAGAAATTGCGGGGCTTAAAGGAAAGGTCTTGGCGTATTAAGCTGATGGGTTGGTATGTGAAGAGCTTTTTCTTGGCCACGTTATCCATTGGCAGCCACTAAACGAAAGATACCGATCAGATCCCCATCTGATGCAGCCGATGCTACACCACCATCAATTCTGACTCATCATGAACATTAATTACTTATATATATTCATCACGAGAAAATAAATCTTTATCAACTTGTCCCTTTTGCTTTTAAGTTGTGGGAGCACTGGGACACTGGACCGAACTAGCTTTCTGTTCCCATGATTTGCATGGAGTTCTCATCTTTATATCCCTTTCTCTTCGTCTTTTCTCGTCTCCTGTTATTTTTGTTAGGAAAAGAAATTTACTTATAGTATAATTTTCATACGCAGAAAGCTGATTCAAAAAAAAAAAGAAAAAAAAGAAGAAGTTAAGCTCTAAGCCATGACCAGTAACCACAATCTTATTTGACTTTCATGCCTATCCAGGACATAAATATCATACAGATGATAGTTATTTTAAGATGATAATTTGACAAACCTATTAGTAATTTTTGTTTGACCATTAGTTTAGGGGGATAGGTAGAAGAAAAGGTGTATTTGGACCTCTTGTACCTAAGATAGTTCATGCAAATGTTTTTTTTTTTATTAAAATTAGGTCCCTAACTATCATAATATATTTTGATAACACATAACTTTAGTACATTTAAGTGAAAACCTAAGTCACGTTAGAAGTTATGTAGGGGTAGGTGAAGTTTGTAAAATAGACATATTTAGAGAGTCAATCTGCCACCAATAAAATCACAATATACCTATTAGAATGTGATAATCCTTTAATGAAATCCATAAAGATTTTCATAACCCAATTTTAGGTTATTCCCCAAATCTACCCTAAAATAACAAAAATAAAATCAAAGGGGCTGGTGTAGGCATAAAAATCAAGGTGAAAATTTTAGAGTTTTCGGGAGCTTGATCGTACCTCTTTTATGCCCAAAAATGAAGGACAATGTAGATTCAAGGCTAAAGTAATTTATTATTGGATAAATTTGTGTAAAAATTAAGTTAAAAGATATAATTATATTTATGGGCCAGTTTGATTTAATCGTTAACCAATTTAAAAGTGTAATTATGTTTGAGGATTAATTAAGGGTCCAATTGAAAGATTTAATTAAGTACAAGGACTTAATTATACTTTAAATTGGTAAAATTAATTTTATTAAGGGCTTAATCGATGAAAAATCAAGTTCTTGAGCTTAATTCGGGTTCAATTGAGAAGATTGGAATTTTCAGAGACCCAATTGAATTTTTTTTCAAATCAATCGTGCAAAGCAGCTTACCTTAGGTAAGGCGTACTAGGGGTGCTAAAACCTCCCCTTTACACAATCAGTCTCTTGCCTTAGAATCTCTAAAAGACCAGTTTAGATTTTTCTAATAACCATAATACTAGGTGGCGACTCCCTTTTTTCACAAAATAAAGATATAACCCCGACATGAATACCCCGCTCACGGGAAGAGTCGTCGCTACAGCACGCTCTCGTAGAGGGTGCAACAAAGATAGATGACTCGGGTTTTAGTGCGAATCGGTAAGGGATGTAGTAACCTTAATGACTTGATATTATCCATCTTAGCCTTTTATAATATCTTATATATTTGAATATGATCCCTTATTTAGATTTTATTCCTACTTAAGAAAAATCTTTCAGACTCTCTTCTTAGACTTCTCTCATACCAAGAATATTTTTTTTATAGAACTGTTATGCATATACTTTAGAAATGTTAATTCAAAAACACATTTTTTTTATTAAGAAAAATCATCCCCTTGTAAAATAGCACCTCAACTTTCAATTGTTATTTTAGAGCAATTGTTGAGTTTCTTCTATTTGTTGAAAAATATCATAAATTTTAAGGTCATTAGAATAACTTTTTTTGTAATTCCTCTACCCATCATACCAAGGAAAATAGTGATTGATATAAATCTCATCTTTTTAACCCTTATGGTTTCCTAGATAAAGCATTGACTGCTAGGTTTTTTTTACCACCCTTATATTCTACTATGAAATCACACCGAATCAAATTGTTAATCTATTGTATTGAATAAAAACCCCTATTTTTTATTCTATAAAGGATTTAAAGCTTTGTTGATTTGTATTAATTTTAAAGAGTTGCCTAATAGATATGGTTTTTATTTTTGGAATGTCATCAAAATAGTTAAAAGTTCTTTCTTATAGGTGGACAAAGATAGTTCCCTATCTTTAAGGCTTTTATTAAGATGTGAAATATGCATTGAACTTAATCTTGAAAGTTTTGGAAAAATCAAGTAAAGCCAAAACTTATGGGTTGATGATGTTTTGGTGGTAAAGAGATTGTTTTGGTGGTAACTTAGGTCAATTAGTTTCATTTCATAAATTTTTGTTTGAATTTTTGGAACTAACATTAAGAAATATATATTTTTAAAAATATATCAGGTTAATATAAAAAAATAATACATAAATGTATATTTTTATCTTCAAATAAAATTTTAAAAGGAATGGAATAACTTTTAAGAATGTAAATTCTACAAAAAAAAAAAAAGAGGATCAATTTGTTGCTATTTACAAAAGAATTCGTTGCTAAAAAATATTAGCAACGAAATTTGCATCGAAAACTATTCAATGCAAATCTGAGGTTGCAGATTAATTAGCAACGGATTATCCATATAAATTAGCAATGGATAATCCATTGCTAATTTTAGTTATTGATTTAAATTCAGCAACATAATTTTTGGTATTAATTCATATTCAGCAATGGAAATTTCGTTGTTGATTTCTATTACTGAATTTGAAGGGGGGGAAACTTGGACAACGGAACCATGAAAACCCCAACGGGTAGAATTTAACTTCCATCGTCGTTCTCATCTTTGAATTCTTTCTTTTCTTAAAACATAATAATATTTCAGCTTCACTTTATGTCATGTATAATGATCAATCACTTCGATCTTCATCCATACAGCAAATAAATAAAAAATGCACGTAGGATTGATGCAACTCGTGAATCCTCACGAGGGTAACAAATTCCATATCTTTTATGATGCATGAACTATCATCTTTATTCATATGGATATACCCATCTTTGCTCTCCATGCAAATACCCTAGCTACCCAGTGGTGCAATTTGCTCATTAATTTTAGTTGCTAAGAAAAGCAACTCTTATCCGTAATTGTAAAGATATTTCTAACTGTAAAGTGCTTTCGGATCAGCACGACCCTGGCAAAGTTCTCAAACTATATATATTTGCATCAACCTTAGAGATATCTGTTACTGTTTCATTGGATGAATCCCTTCTATCAACGACAAAACCCCTATAAATCCCTTATTCTAAACAAGAACATATATAAGATAAACATAGTTTACAGTCAATCAAAAGTTTTGATTTTTGGAAGGATATGATACCTGCATTTCTATCGAGACAAGAAGTGTTTGTGGTAATCATGGTATTGCCTGTTCTCTCATTAGTGTAACATTGGCTCATTCACACTTTTTAGTTTTTGTATCTTCTGGTGGTGTTGTTTAATCATGGTATTGTCTATTCTCTCTCCAGAGCAAGCAAAGTCTTCGAAAAGCGGTGTCTGATGTTTCATATTTAATTCACAAATATGAGACTTTGGAAGCCATTGTTACGATTGATGAAGTCAAGCAAGCAGAATGTGAATGTTGTGGACTCAAAGAGGATTGCACGCAAGATTATATCTCGAAAGTTAAGGGCTCTTATTCTGGCAATTGGGTTTGTGGCCTTTGTTCTGAAGCTGTCAAAGAAAGAATGGCACAAGGTCCGAAAACCGCCATGGAAGAAGCTGTTGGCTCTCACAGGGTTTTTTGCCAAAAGTTCAGCACCACCAGACTCAATCCTAAGCTATCATTGACGTGTGCAATGAGGGATATAGCAAAAAGAAGTAGTGAGAATAGAAGCTCCGGGAATTTGTCCACGTCAAGGATTGCTCGAAGCACTAGCTGCGTTCCAAGGATTGATCTCAACCATTAATCAAGGTTGTAAATTTCATCTCAGTTAGTGTTTTATTTTTTAAATTGAAACGGAATATTTTAATTTTAGAGTGTTTCGATGTACTGTTATGAGGTTGTACTATTTATATGTGTGTGTATAATTAAATATATTAGTTCAAAAAATTTAGTTCAAATCCAAAAATAAAATTATTTAATTGTGCAATTTAATCTAAAAAAAATACACAATAAAATATTTTTTTCTAAACAAAATTATAAACATGTATAATATTACGAGAATAATATAATGAGGTTATTATTTTCTCTGATTATTCTGAAATTTTTATATAATATATATAAATATGACAAGAGACTCCTTGTAAAATTGCATCACAACCTAACAGTCGGATTAAGAAATATGATTGATATTATAAAATCATTCATTATTTAAAAAATATTATTTGGCCGAAACGGAATGGGCAGAACGAAACTAAAATGTTTTGGCCGAAAAATCTGAAATGATCTAAAATTTAAATCAGGTAAAAACAATATCATTTTATCTCGTTTTTTCAACTGTTATAAAACATTTCGATTGAAACGAAACGTACAACTCTGTCATTCATCACTTTAATCTAGTCAACTCGTGGTCTTTCTCCCAACTGTATGTCTATTCATTTATTAACTTGAATTAATAAATTGACGAGAATTAAATGTTAATAAGTTCATGCACGATTACGCTCTCCATCAAACGAGCCTTCAAATTTATGTTTAACATAAATATAAAGATATGACAAGTTGTTTTTTGTGAAAAAAATAAGTTCATGTGGTGAATGATTGGTTAAATGATAAGAACTAGTGTCTCGAAGGCTTCCATCTAAAGATTGAACACATGCATGATGCAACTGGGTGCGTTCTATGTCATTTATATGACAACATTTTTGCTTAGATAAACCAATTTCTGTGGAGTAAGTGAACGATAAACTTTTTGCAAATGCCATGAGAGCGGGGAAAGGTCATGGATTTTCTCCTTCTAAACTCATCATCATTATCACAATTAAAAGTTTTAATGGTACAAGAAAATAAATTTTCAACTATAGCCAACAAAAAGAGTTTCTGAGATCGGATTATCCCTTGTTGATTAAAAATATTTACAAAGAAAATTTCATTGTTGATTAAAATATTATTTTAAATCTCAGTCGTTCATCAAAGCATTAAAAGACAGAAAGCTGATTTTCACATTTAAATGCTACATCGATCGCTCCCACGCTTAGATACCGAGACCACAAGAAACAAAATTTTCTACAAATTAATCGTGTTGGTGGCAGCTTTGCCGTCTGGGGCAGCCTCTTCTCCACCTTCGACTGCTCAATGGTTTCCCTCCGACAGAAGGAACATCCATGGAACTCAATCATAGCTGGCGCTGCTACCAGTGGCTTCCTATTCATGCGGCAAGGGCTTGGTGCGTCGGCTCGCTCGGCTGCGTTTGGTGGTGTGTTTCTGGCTTTGATTGAAGGAGCTGGAATTATATGCCAATTTTTTTGCTTTTGTGGAATAACATTAATTATTGTTTTGGTGATCTCCTTTTTATCATTCCAATTCATTCCTACTTCAACTTGCAGCTTCTGGAATTTTGAAGCAATGTTCCAACCACAGCTACATCCTGCCCGTGATTCATATTATTTGTTCATTTTAAAGAATAGAATTAAGTGCATGGGCTTAGTGTGTGTATGCGCATGGGCTTCTCCTTCCGGGTCTAATAAGATTAGAGTTTTTTTTTTGATAATTTATGAATAATTATAAATGAAACTTAAATTATTTATTCTTTTATTTTCATGCATTTACAAAAGAGTAAATGCAATCGAGACATTTTTTTATTTTTTGTTGAAAATTATTTTACTAGAATGATAATTTTTTATATAAATAACCAAGCTTTGATTAAAAAAACACTATTCATCAAAATAATAAAAATAAATAAATAATAAAAATAGATTTTTGTTTAAGAGATTCTTTAAAATTATATAAATTCTTACGGATTTCTATTTAATTGTTTGTAATGGAAAAATATATATGATGTTAATAAAAAGTTATGTCTATGTAAGTAAAACAATTCATAAATAAAAAGATATAACTTTAACGGAATATATATATATATATATTAAAAATACTTCAAATATTTATTTTAATAATTATAAAAATCATCTTGCAAAATCGCTCTGGAAAGATGATTAATAACTTCATAAATACAGATAATTCAAAACTCTTTGGAAGGGCAATATTTCAAAACTTATTTTTTATGGGTGGGGCGATGCGTATATGGAATGAGGCAACTCGTATCTTCTTATTATTCTATTTTGAACGGTCAAGATCAAAGTTGTGAAATCTAATGGTTTTTCTTATCCAGCACCTGGACAGCAGCCTTTAAAATAGATGTTTTCTGTGTGTGTGTGTGTAAGAATGTAGGGACCTCTGTCTATGAAATATAGGGTTCATGTTGATAATGGAGTACAATAATTGCCATATGGTCCCTAGTTCCCAATCCCTAAAAATCAAAACCCAAGGCGATCCAAAATCAACGTTAGCACGTGAGCCGCACACGTGCAATAGAGTTCCACTTTAGGTTATAAAAACAGGGATGACCCCCCCACTCTCTAATCTGGGAGTGAATTTTGAGTTATGTATCTTGATGGATCACTGTTGTTCAAATTAGGGTCCATCATGTGTTCAATATGGCTCCACAACATGGCTCATCCTAATGGGCTCGATTAGCCATCTTGAGCTAAACCAATCTGGTTTCTTCCAGTCCTTATAACTATGATTTTAATTATAAAAATAAAAAAACTCAAATTCTCTAAATAAAGGATTTGAATTTATGAACTCCTAGCACCTACAAGGAGCTCATAATCTCTAAGCCATGGACCCATTAATCATAATTATTAATACATATTTATTATTATTTCCAACTTGTTCATAAGCTAAAATCCCATTTGTAGAATCTCAGTGGACCCTCGCGCCCGGCATTTAGAGATCATAATGCAGTGAAAATCTATTCTTTGAAAAAAGAGGAGCACAGAAGAAAGTGCGTATCAGTGTTTTTGCAAATAGTCCTCGTCAAATCCAATGCAATGTTAAAGTTTTCGTTAAGCGATCCTCTCTGGGCCACTAACTAGCTTAATTACTAACATAAAACCCTACATACACACTGCAAAGGAAATAGATCTGACCAGGGAAGGGGGTCGGCTAGGTCCATGTCAGGCCTACCTCATCATCCAAGGAGGAAAAACAACATTTCTTCAATAAAAAAAACAAAACAAAAAAGAGTTTAAATATGAGGATTAGAAAAGGTTTTATAGCAAAAGGTGTTGAATCAATTAGTATAAGTACAAAAATAAAGCACTAAACCTAGTTTTGGAGGGTAATGCACTTTACAGCATGTTGGCATTAATTAACTTTTCAATATAACTACAAAAAGGCATGGAGAATTAACTTTGGATCTTGCCGTAAAATTTTGACTATAGGATATCCGAACACATTGGGTGATTAATTAAACCAGATAGTTGTTTATATTCTAAAAAAGGTTAGGAATAATGTGAAAGGGATGGAAGACATCAACTAGTATTATGATTAATAAAAACTCTAATTGTTTTTGTAGAGATTTTGGGCAAACGAGTAGTTGTGTTTTTATCTGAGGTCAATTGTATTTTTTTTACTATGGTTTGATGATGTCTGAATTTTTCTCTATTGGCTTATTATGGCGGATTTGCTATGATAAACAAACTCTAGTTTTCTAAGTAAGAAAACTCGGTGTGGAAAGGTGAAATTTCCTCAATTATCGTTGAGGCTTTTTCCTAAAATTTTTATCACCGTGTCATTCCAAATAATATTTCAAATAAAATTCATTGTGGTTTTTATCTTTTTTATCGGAAGCGATTGGATTGCATTATTAACAATAATATTCTTCAAATTAACCTCATGTAGGGTTTTTTTATCCTTATATTAAAAAGAGTAATAAAATTATTATCATTAATAATATTTTGGATATTAATTCCTTCTATATTTTGTATCCTTATATTAAAAGTATGTAATATTTATTATCCATAATAATATTTTGGACATTAGCCTATTTTAGGCCTTTTGTTCTTATATTAAAAGCGAACGATATTTTCTTGCCAAAAATAAAAAAATTTAAATATAAACCAAAATCCTTGCAATATTTTTTAAAAACTTGACAAAATATTTTAAAATATGCTAGAAATTTTAGGATTTTTGTCCATATGCAAGAAAAAAAATATTTTTTATTATTTTTAGGTTTTGTTTGATAAAAACCTATGTTCTTAAAAAATAAAATGACCCAAAATAGGCTAAAGGGTTTTTGTCAAACACATCTTTAAGCAAAAAAAAATTATATTAAAAAGAAGTATGGGAAATTAAAATTTGGATCACGAAAGCCTTAATTTTTTCAGGCTTAATATAAAAGCAAAAGATTATGAAATAATAATCAAAATAATAGAAGTAGTAGTGCATGCAGCAACCGGCCCTCTAGTGTTGCCTTTGTCCCATTAAAAGAAATTAAACTAATGAGAGATTCCTAGTGGCCTCTATAGTCTAATTTGTAAGGAATATCGTGCAATTATAAGACACGAAAAACAAATTAAAACATGTACTTCCCTATATAGAGTGCTCCTTCGCGTTGTTCACTAACACATATAATAATTTTTCTCAAGAAAAATAAACACACTCACTTTGGAAGTTAACATCAACTTAGTATAAAAAAACAAGAAAAAGATGGTGTTTTAATTGGAGAAAAAAAAAAGAAGTGGGGGTGGGGAATGAAAGAGTGTTAAACCCTAGAAAATGGAGATGAGCACAGCATGCCGGGGGTGACAAAGACCAGACACTGTATATTCCTTCGAGAAAGAGATGGCGGGTCCGTCTCTTCAAGGGAGAGAGAGAGAAAAGGGTGTGCACGAGCTAGCATTAGAGTAATGTAAAGACACTCCACTTTTTCTTTCATTCCATCTGCTCTCTTTCTACCACTTCTTTTTCATTTACACTGCTTTAATGGCAGCCCCACTTCGCAGCTCCTCTCATTTCTGCAACTCCTTCTATGCGTTCGTACTCGATCTTTCATCTTTTTTCTACTGAGAAGAGAATCCAAGATAATCATGGCGTCTAGGCAAAAGGGGTTCGAGATTTTCGCTTTTACATGCAAGGGAAGAAAGTTACAGCTCTCCACCGAGCTTACGATTCAACACCATGCGTTTCATAGCTACCGTATATTTGACAGTAGAAAAAAAAAAGTGAAGAAGAAGAATCTGAGCTAATAATCTGTCATAATTTCTTATGATCATGGCACCTCTACTGATAAATTTCTAGCTCTGTCTTTGCACAAGTTCAAGCATGGACATGACCGGAGCTAAGATCCATAAATAACAAGAATAAAGAGAAAACACTACTTTGTTAGATACTATTACACAATAATAGTATTTCTTTAACGAGTATTCTTTCATTTACACAGTTATTTTTTCAAAAAAATGGATATAAATAATCACAGAAACTATAGTTCATTTAAATGGTAATTAGTTTTAAACACAATTGTTGCAAAAACACCATTATATAGTAATTAAATATCTATAAAGAAGGACGACAGGGTTGAATTAACAAAGCAAATGAGGACTACTATAAACTTTTTCAAAAATATTAAGGCTGGGTACTCCTTTTCTTGCTTGTAATCAAGTCTTCCACGCGTGTGGATGATCTGCCTACCCAACTAAAGAAAATGTGAGACTATATAATTAATCACCCATTATACATGTCTGCAAAGTATTGTTTTACCTTCACCACAAATCTCTTACACCTCCATTAGAATGTTGTTAATAGCAATTATGGCTATAAATCATGACTGCTGTAATCAAATATTTCATATTGTATTTACAAAAGCAAAATATAGAGTCTTGAAATTAGCTATATATAAAAAAAATCAATCCTCATTATAGTAAATAAGTAGAAAATCAAAGGCAAAATCTCTATGTCCCATGCAACTTTCAAACTTTTCAACGGTTACAGAAATCATTGTCACTATCCCAAGTCATCAGTCAAAAGAGCATTTCGGTAATATCCGACAAAATAAGAAGCTTTTCCAACATCTGTCCCTGTTGCTCTTTCGACCTTCCGTGTTCAAACACTCTTCAGAGAAAGTCAAGGTGCAGTCTTGTAATTACAACCCATGATTCATTGTTTTACTATTTTCTCCTATTTATACACTCAAAATCCTCTCATCTCTCTCACCCTCTATGTTCCTCACGATAATTGCAGTTCTCCTTCAATACTATCCCCTTTCCTTGTCTTTCAATCCAAGTTTGTCTTCATCAAATCATTGCTAATCCATTGAGTTTTACTGTCCTCTAATGATGATATTTTGGTACGTTACTAGACATTTTACTAAAGTTCATCTCTCTGTTGAATTCGCTTCCTTATATTATGATAAAAAGGTTGTAATAAAACATGTTTTTGCACAGGACATCTTCAAATTACTTACCGTTGTTTGTTTTTTCCTCGCAGAATATGGTGTTCTTTTTGTTATATAATATGTATGTCATCTGACTTTAATTGCCTATAATTTGGCACAGGGTCTAGGAGTGGAGTTAGTTCAACCATAATAAATACATGCAACAACAGTAAGTTCATGCTCTTCTTGTTTTTAGTGAAAATTCATCTGATTGTATTTTATGTTGTTTTTTCGTTTTTGTTTCTGTACTTGGTTATGATATATACACAGGCATGCATTTATTTCGTGTTCGTTTATGGTTACAAGCACTTTCAAGAAAAACAACGATTCCGTATAGAAAGATTTGTTGATATGTGTTTTTCTTGAAAATTTAACAGCTTCAGATCCGAGAGACTAAGATAAACACCTTTTGGAGAAAGGGGAAGACATGTTATCATCAATGGCAGCCGCGAAAGGGCCTCAAGCTTGTTCAATGGTGTTCATGTTCTGGTTCTTGGTCTTGAATTCTCGCATGTTGCGTGCTGAGAATCAGGAACTCGAGCTTCTCTTGTCTTTCAAATCTTCCCTAGATGACCCTTTGAATTATCTCTCAAACTGGAACCCCTCTGTCACTTTTTGCAAGTGGCAAGGTATCACTTGCACCAACTCCTCTCGCATTGCTGTGATTGAGCTCTCAGGGAAAAACATCTCCGGTAAAGTTTCATCTTCAATCTTTCAGTTGCCATATATTCAGACTATTGATCTCTCAATCAATCAGCTTTCTGGTAAACTTCCTGATGAGATATTCTCTAGCTCCTCACTTCGGTTCCTCAATCTTAGCAACAATAATTTCACCGGCCCGATACCAAATGGCTCAATTTTTCTCCTGGAAACATTGGATCTATCCAATAATATGCTGTCCGGTAAAATTCCTCAAGAAATAGGATCCTTTTCGAGTCTTAGATTTCTTGATCTTGGTGGCAATGTTTTGGTGGGGAAAATTCCTCTCTCGATAACAAACTTGACGAGTTTGCAAGTCTTGACTTTGGCTTCTAATCAATTAGTTGGCCAAATTCCAAGTGAATTAGGCCAAATAAGAAGCTTGAAGTGGATTTACTTGGGCTACAACAATCTTTCTGGTGAAATTCCAATAGAACTAGGCCAGTTAACCTCTTTGAATCATCTTGATCTTGTCTACAACAATCTCACTGGACAAATCCCATCATCTCTAGGAAACCTCAGTAATCTCCAGTACCTCTTTCTCTACCAAAACAAGCTTGCTGGTCCGATTCCCAAATCCATTTTTGGTCTCACGAAGTTGATATCACTTGATCTTAGTGATAATTCTCTATCTGGTGAGATCCCGGAACTCATAATTAAGCTGAAAAACTTGGAGATTCTTCATCTTTTCTCCAACAACTTCACTGGGAAAATCCCAGTTGCTTTAAGCTCCTTGCCTCGACTTCGAATCCTTCAACTATGGTCTAACAAGTTGTCTGGTGAGATTCCAAAAGATCTTGGAAAGCAAAACAATCTCACTGTACTAGACCTATCCACCAATTCTCTCACTGGAAGAATACCGGAAGGCCTCTGCAGTTCTGGCAATCTCTTTAAGCTCATTCTCTTCTCCAATTCACTTGAAGATGAAATCCCAAAGAGTTTGAGCGCTTGCAAAAGTTTGCGGCGTGTACGTCTCCAAGATAACAGCTTGTCTGGTGAATTATCACCTGAGTTCACCAAACTTCCACTTGTGTACTTCTTGGATATCTCTTCCAACAATCTTTCAGGCAGGATTGACTCTAGAAAATGGGAGATGCCTTCACTTCAAATGCTGAGTTTGGCAAAAAACGGCTTTTGGGGGGGCTTGCCAGACTCATTCGGCAGCGAGAATCTTGAGAATTTAGACCTGTCTCAAAATTGGTTCTCGGGTGCTATTCCACATAAGTTTGGCAGCTTATCAGAGCTAATGCAGCTGAAGCTGAGCAGAAACAAGCTCTCCGGTAAAATCCCAGACGAGCTGTCTTCATGCGAAAAGCTTGTGAGTCTAGACCTTAGTCACAACAAGCTCAGTGGCCAAATCCCTGCTAGTTTCTCTGAAATGCCTGTTCTTGGTCTGCTTGATTTGTCACACAATGAACTTTCCGGAAAAATACCAGCAAATTTGGGAAGAGTAGAATCACTTGTCCAAGTAAATATCTCTCACAATCATTTTCATGGTAGTTTACCCACCACAGGAGCATTTCTTGCCATAAATGCAAGTTCTATTGCCGGAAATGATCTTTGTGGCGGTGATAAGACTAGCGGCTTGCCTCCATGCAGAAGGGTCAAGAGTCCTATGTGGTGGTTTTATGTTGCATGTAGTCTGGGTACTCTAGTGCTGCTTGCTCTTGTTGCTTTCGGGTTTGTTTTCATTCGAGGGCAAAGGAATCTGGAACTAAAAAGAGTCGAAAACGAAGACGGAACATGGGAGTTGCAACTCTTCAATTCTAAGGTATCAAGATCAATAGCAATTGATGATATTTTATCGTCCATGAAAGAAGAAAATTTGATTTCGAGAGGCAAGAAAGGAGCTTCATACAAAGGGATGTCCATCACAAACGACATGCAATTCATAGTGAGGGAAATGAACGGTGTGAACTCAATTCCGCTGTCCGAAATTTCTGAACTTGGCAAGCTCAACCATCCAAACATTGTCAACTTATTTGGAATATGTCAGTCCGATACGGTTTCATATGTAATATATGAGTATATAGAAGGAAAAAAACTGAGTGAAGTTCTTCTGAACCTAAGTTGGGAACGACGGCGAAAAATTGCAATCGGGATCGCAAAAGCTCTCCGGTTCATACATTGTTATTGTTCGCCGAGTGTTCTTGCTGGTTACATGTCACCGGAGAAAATCATCGTTGATGGAAGAGATGAGCCTCATCTCATATTAAGCCTTCCCAGCCTGCTTTGCAATGAAACCACCAAGTGCTTCATTTCTTCAGCCTATGCCGCCCCAGGTAACTTGCCTATTTTACTCCTAGTCACTATATCTTAAGCGAGCATGGTCATACAAACATTAATTAGGAATAAAAGATTATTTGTCAGAATACAGTTGGCACTATTTCTTTTTCTTTTCTTTTCTTTTTTTTAAAAAAAAAAACTTTATAAGAATCTAGCTAGTAGTTCTAGGAATTTGATTAAATAAGAGTCCATTTATGCATTGGCATGCTGAAAAGATTCTATGCACAGGACATTCATCCGTCAACCTTAAATCATTAGTGTCCTGAAGCAAAACAAAATTATTAGCATTAGTTTACTATTTTTTTAAACCTAAACTACCCAAAACCCATCTGACTAATTGGATTGTTATGAACATTGCGGGGCACGTTTAGGCTTGCTAATTAATATGATAAATGCTAGCAACGCTAGAACTATAGAACTCTAAGAAATTTGAATTTTAAGTTAAATTTATATATTTAAGACGTTTGAGTGATAGAAAATTTATATGATTATCTTCGATGGAAAAAAAAACATATAATCAACTTCTATGTATATGTTTCTATTCCTGCAAAACCATATACAAGATCCATCACAATATGAAATTTATGCTATCCATTGAACGGAAGCAAATGGTCTTGCTTTATTTATGTTCATGCAAGTACATCATAAATTAACTTTAAGATGCGATTCTATTGCTTCTCCATTGCAGAAACCAGAGAAACCAAGGACATCACTGAGAAGAGTGACATGTATGGATTCGGCCTCATCCTTATCGAATTATTAACCGGAAAAGGCCCGGCAGATGCTGAATTTGGTGGGCACGAGAGCATCGTCGAGTGGGCGCGGTATTGCTACTCGGATTGTCATCTGGATATGTGGATCGATCCAATGATAAGTGGGAATGCATCGATCAATCAGAATGAGTTGATCGAAACGATGAATTTGGCTCTGCAATGCACAGCTACTGAGCCCACAGCACGGCCATGTGCGAATGAAGTATCCAAAACCCTAGAGTCTGGTTTAAGGACAAGTTCTTGTGTATTAGGCCTAAAGTTTTCTTTCCCTTTTTAGTATTTCAATTACCTCCTGATTAATTTTTTGCTCAGGTTTCTTTCCTTTTTCTTTTTGGGATTTCTAGTATGATTGTTACTCCTGTTTTGTTTGATCGTACGTATGTTTGACATTCCATACTACTGAGAGTGTAAAAATGTAGATAGTAAATGTCAATGAATTACAACCTCTTTATAAAGAAAGGGTCGTTCTATTTTCTTTCCTCGGCCAACTAATAAAGTGAATAGTATCCTTCCATTTCAATTATCTTCCTTTCGATATTCACCATCATCATCATGGCATGGCATGAACTTTATGATAGTGTAATATAAATTATTTTTTTATTCATAAATATGTTAAAATAATTTTAAATTCCTGCATATCAGAATAAATAAATAAAAAACTTAAGCTTTTTAAAAACACTTTTATGAGTAATGATTAGGACTCGACCCTCCAATGCCAATGCAGCACCGATAACCGATTCCCGAGGATGTGATAACATCGATTGACCGAGAAAAGAAACAGAACAAGTATATAAATTGGTGGACAAAATTTTAAACAAAGAAAGCTAGTGTGGGAGATAAGAACTGAAGTGAAACATACCAAACTACAGGGACTATTACATAGTTTATGAGAAAAGAATCAGATCAAATTCCCCTATAACGAAATGATGTCACTCCATAGAGAATTGCGAGAACAATTACAAGAGAAGTTGTAAGGAAAAAAAAACTAAAAATGTCGATTTAAACCGAGTTTTTGATAGAAAAAGATTCTATTACAATAAATATAATTCTTGTACTCAGTTAGTTTATTTATCCTAGTCCAACAACACTTGTGTTCTTGAAACTGAAATTAACATGCAGTAGCTTACATTAATGTAGTAATGGTTGAATCGCAGATGGTGAAAATATATACTTGTGTGTGTGTATATGTTAAAATTGAAAATGAATTGTTAGAGAATAATATAAATCATGTTTTGGGGTCTCACTTACAAGTTTGAGCTTTTAGATGAGATGGTTCCTTAACATGATATCAGAGCCTTGTTGACCCAGTAGTCACGAGTTTGAATCTCACCATCTCTATTCTATTTGATAAAAATCAAGCACAAGGTGATGTAGACCTGTACAAGTTTCAAGCCCAAAAAACTTTCACTTGAGGATGTGTGTTAAAGAATAATATAAATTATATTCTAAGGTCTTACTTACAAGCTTGAGCTTTTAGGAAGAGAAACACACTTATAAATCAGAGAAAACAAATCTGCAAACAGGGAATTTCTGAATTATAATTTAAGTATTCGTAGTTGCGAGGAATATCTGCTTCTCGTACGATACGCATGACCTCAAAGTCTCAGTGGGAATAATAATAATAATAATAATAATAATAATAATAATCCATGCTTGCTATATCTTACAGTACCAAGCAAGTGGATATCCCACTGGAAAACTCTTGTTTCTGGTTGGATGGCAAGTGGGTGGGTGGAATCGACTGTGGAGCAACTTCCACCACTGTCCCCGCCCAGCTTCTGACCTTTAATAGTACTTTTCATTTAATATACAAAATTTATTTTAATAATGATTATTTTATTAAAAATATATATTTTAATTGTTTGGCTCATATTCTTAATCACTATCAAAGTTACATGTAGATGAGGGTGTGGTTTTCACACCACGGTATTTGTTCCTGTTTGTCCACTTCCTTTTTTCCAAAAAATTAGAAAGTATCATATAGTTTGGACTTTACATTTATTCCTTGGCTTTTCCTCTTTTTTCTGTAATTTATATTAGATAGGTGTCTATGTTACAGTATGGATAGGTCAACTTTTTCTTAACATAAAAAGAAAACGAGTTCAAACAACACCACCATTTTTAAATAAGCAAAAACATATAAGATATGAATTATTGACTTGACTAAATTCAATAAACTCGGTTAATTTAACAATATGTAAAAAAAACTAAATTTAACCCAAAAAACAACAAATAAAAAACCCCGAGAAACCCAGATCATTTTCAAAATCAATGAAAAATCCTATAGACAGCAAATAAAAAGGTAATTAACCAATTTAAACCTTGGTTAATCTCCAAAACGCATATCCCTTTAAATCATAAACTCGAGCTCAATCAAGAATTTCAACCAATTTAATGTTTAAAAATGAAATTAGAAAAAAAAATTATCATTTTAAAAAATCTACCAAGGCAAAAACAATAGCAATAAAAAGAATGATGATCAAATCTAATTGGAAAAAAACTAACAAAGGATGAAAATATATACAAAAAGTCAATTTTAAACATTATCTCAAATTAAAAGGAAAATAGCAATCAAAAGAACATGGACCGAATCTAGTATATAAAAAAATTACAAAATGATGAAATTACAAAAATATATAACTCTATAAATTATTTCATATAAAAAATAGTAATTAAAAGAACATGAATTAAATCTAAAAAATATGAAAGGGTGTTTTCAATGATTTAAAGGGATGGACAAGAAAATCGAGGAGAGAGAAACCAATGAGGGAAAGGTCGCTAGAACAAATCAAAGGTTTGTTGACTACTCGTGTCATTAAAGGATAAAGGGTTCTTTACGATAATTTCAACATCATCCTAGAATTGGAGTTTGGTCATCGAATGACACTACACGCACCATCTAAAAAGCATGGAAACTATCCATGTGTGCAATATATGCATTAACCATTTTTTTAATAATATTTATATTTATTAAATTACTTAACCTCCCTTATGTAGATGTAATAATAACAAAATAAAATCAAGAATAAAAGATGAAAATTCTCTTGGATGCAAGTTAATTTTTTTTTCAATGGTAATTTAGTCATTTACATATGTTTGAAGAAGCAAAAATACAAAAAAAAAAAAAGCCTTTTGACGCCTAGTTTTATATTAAAATATTTCTAAAAGTAATTTAGTTATTTAGTGTGCTTCCAAAATATTAAAAGTTTGTTTTATCCTAATAATAATAATAATAATAATAATAATAATAATAATAAATGTATCGTGTGAACCATCAATAAGTTAATTGTTATGTTCACATTGCAATAAATCTAGAGTTGGAGTGCTTCATTGATTCTTTTTGCCGTGGATGGATAACAAGATAAGAAATTATTTAAGTTTGAAATTATGGAATGAGATTTAAAAATAATTTTATATTTTTAACACGTTTTCTCAATATCCACCACAATCTTATGATGAAGTTGATTAGATTTTAACATGTTTATTTCAAGAAATCAACTGCTTGGACTGTGTACCTATCATATAAATTCCAAGTATATAAAAATTCTTCATCAACCGTAAGCTTCATCCCTCTCTACCATCTCTATCTTTTCATTAATCTCTTTTCCAAGAAAAAAGAAAAACTAAAATTTAATTTAAAATATGTGAAATTTATTTCTTATTTTCCATTAATTGATCACTTAACTAAAATCTTCAATTTCACAAAATAACATTGTTAATTAGTAGTCAGCCTCTCACACCATTAGTTGTGGAATTATTTCTTATTTTCCATTAATCGATATGTGATAAAGCGTAATGTGAAAATTTCTTTAAGAAAAAACTCACCAAATAATTTAAATTTTTGATGAACGATCAATCAAAAGTTCAAACCCTATAACTTCCAATGTTAGTTTAAAATAAACTCTTAAGGCAACTAATGCAGTAACACCCACTTACTTGGATGGAAGACTCATGTTAATTAAAAAGGAAGCTTTTTTAAAAAAGAGGGAACTTTTCTGGGAAAGCCCAGTACTTCGCTGCATGCATGGAACATGTCGAGAAGATTGATTTCTTTGTGCTTCACTTTGAACACATTCCTAGGCAAGTATCCGAACATTAGCACATGTTTGGGCTTCTTTCACTCACATAAACCACACCCAGGAACAAATACTATTCATTTAATCTCCATTACAGTACTGTACACCAGTCAGAGAAGAAAAGACCATGAGAAGTGATGAATTGTCCTGCTCAGAGAGTTAGGTCAAACAGCTAGCCAACAGGAACACTCATGCTGTTAGGGACCACTGTACTAAAAATCCTCATGGTTTAATGATATTGTTTGTCGCATTGTCGGGCATTCGTTGAACTGGAAAAAGAACAAGAACTACTACACAATCACAAAGCTACAATTATATATAAAGCTGCATGAAAGGGGGGGAATAGATTTAGCAGGGAGGTAGAAAAGAAAATGTCTTTATGCTTTTAGCCTCACATTTCAAGGCTTTTGCCGTCTCTTGACAGACAATAGCATGGTCAAAATGGGAGCAGTCTTGTAGAACATTTCAAGTGTTACTCTCCCTTGAAAGGAACTGGAAGACCCGCTAAAATGATGCAAAAATAGTTTCTAGTCGTTGAGTACTGTTCGGCTGGAATTAGTTTTATGGTTATAAAAATATATGTGCCCTTCTCTTTTCTTTGTTTTTTAATCATCAATTGGCTTAGATGTCAGCTAACAATGCAATCTCATTCTATATATATAGATTCCCTCATTTTACATTATCATTGTGTCCTTATGTTCTAAGATATGAACACTAACGATGCAGACTTGGTGATTGCAATTACAACTATATGTAGAGAGAGAGAGTGAATCATTGCATTTCTTCTTCTTGGAGACTTTACCTTTTTCGGTCATGGATAAAGTTTGATCTCATGCAGTGATGGCTTCACATTAAAGAATAATAAATCTTTGCTTTATATTCTTCTTTTAATAATAATAATAAAGATTAAAACTTGATTATAATCACGATCCCTTAGTGGTAGATTTGAATTTTTCACTGGCGAGAGAGGTTTCGTTTCCAAATCTGCAAAATTAGATAGAATGGTGCTGGTGTTTGAGTTAAAGATTATTAAGTAATCACAAGGTGGTACTGATCAAAAGCTACTCAAATTCAATATTGATCTTGTTGTAGCCAGTCTTGCAGATTGAGCGATAGGAATACATTTTTTTTTAATTATCGGAAAGTTCGAGAAAAGCTCGTAATTCCATTTAGAAAATTTCTTCACAATATGGTAACACTTTTGAGACAGCAGATGATATTAATGGTGCAACAGTTTCTTCCTTGTCGAAGCTTTTTACAATTCCGGTTTTGGGCTCTCCAGGCTTCAACGAAATCACCACAGGGATCTCAGATGAGTCAGATAAACAGGTTTGTTTAGAGGAAGTCAAACAAGCAGTGTAGGAGTGTGACAACTCCAAGGGGTAAAGCCCGGATGGCTTTACTTTTGCTTTTTATACAAAAAGGACGACATATTATTGGTTCAGAAATCCATCATTTAGTAAATAATTTAATTTCATCAGGGAAGTTACCGAAAGGCATTAGTTACTCTTTCGTTCGTTGCATTAATTCCAAAAAACCACTCACCGAATGGATTTTCAGAATATCTATCAATCAGCCTTATCCGTTGCCTCGATAAAATTATGGCAAAGTTGTTATCCTTTCGACTTAAAGTGGTTTTGCCGGGAATAATCAATGTCAATCAAACAACTTTTGTAGCAGGAAGACAAATTCTTGATGGCTTTCTGATAGCAAATGATGTGTTTCATGAACTTTGATCAAGAAGGGGAGGTCACGAGTTCTTATTCAAAATTGATTTCCACGAGGCCTTTGACTCATTCTCATGGGAATATCTTGATGAGGTCCTCCATCTAAAAACACTCTATATTCAACGAGGATTGTGACAGGTCCTCTTTCACCATTTCTTTTCGACATTGCTGTTGAGGATCCATCTGTATTGTTTCATCAGGAAAATACTTCAGTCATTTGCAGTATATCGATGACACTCTGATCTTCGTACCCAATGATTATAACTCTTGTCCGTGTTAAAAGGATTGTGCGATGGTTTGAGACTGCTTCGGGATTGAGACTTAATTTTCACAAAAGTTTCATTCTTGCTATTAACCTGGATGATGTTTACACTACAGGTATGGAAAACTCTATTTTCTGTAGTGGTGACTACAGATTCTTTGTAAATTTGTTTTAATGAAAAGAACAGATTTTGAGCTGCATGTTAAGGGTGATCAAAACCGTTTCCACGGTCATCAGAAATGGACGAGAGAAAGAAAATTTCCACCCCATTGAAACAAATGAAGTTCTACATTTGCCAGGTCAAAACTCGGGATGCTTTTTGTTGGGGGATGCAACATCTATACATTTTAATTTTTCTCAAAAACATTTTTTAAAACACAGCGCACTGAAAAGATAAAAAGGAAATCACTTTCACATGGTTCTGTCTTATATCACCAGAAGTGAAACGGGATTCTGACATTTTTTAAGTGGGTTTTGATTGAAATAGAAATTAGATTGGATTCTTGCCATAGTTGAGAGCCTTTCCACAGATTGAGGGAAAACTCTTTTACATGATTCAAGCTAGAACGCAACATTTTGAATCAACATCATCTGCTATAAAGCTTGATTGGGACTTCCAAGTGGGACTTTCAAGTGGAGAAGCTTGTTTTATAGGAGACTTTACTGGATCATGGTGAGAAGAAAGCTTGATGAGTGCATGTGACATGATTATACTGCACATGCAAATAGACAGGTTCAATGTACTCGTATACAGAAAAAAGGATGTGTTTTTTCTTATTATTATTTATTTTTAATGATAAAGGATATTCTTGAGCTAATTTATATGTCAATTGATACTAGTTTTCCTCAAATAATTTTAAAAAACCATCTCTGATATTACTCAAATATATTTAGGAAAGTTCTAAAATTCGACCCAAAAAATAATATATATATATTAACTGTCAAAAAATAATGAACATGAAAAAAAAACGATTTTCATACACAGTGTTGGAGTCAAGTCTAATGATTTGAAAAGATGTCGAACATTCGATAATCATATTATACGAGTGGGATATTCTAGCAAAACCCATTGAAATTTCATGCCATCAATTGTGTACAAATTATGGATTGGGTGCATGACCCTTGCTGTCCTCCAAATGCACTACAAGGTGATCCTCCCGCCTAGCATAAAAAAATAAAAGATAAATTTATATTATTTTGATGTATTTTCAAATAAAAAACAATTTAAAAAACAATTATTATATAAATACAGAAACTTATTCCACATGTAATGAAGCATTATTTGAATGCTTGATTGAAAATAGTTGTCACTTGAGGTATATTATCATCTTCAATCTTTTTCGTAACTTTATTATATAAGAAATTGATATTGAAATGACATATATGCTTCAAAGCAAGCACTTTTGTCTTTTATTCTAGTGAAAGTGTAGGCATATTTATGAGATTGATCTTTATCATGGGGATAATCTGTCTATTTGCATGTGGAGTATAATCATCTCTCTCTCTCTCTCTCTCTCTCTCTCTCTCTCTCTCTCTCTCTCTCTCTCAAAACTGGAAACAATGGTTGTAGTAAGAGATCCTCCCTGTATTAAAATCAAAGTCTCAAACAAGCAGTCTACAGTTGAGATATTGTATCCATGACAAAATTCTTCTCGCAGCCTTTCATAGGATTTGACCCTGAATGATATCATGGGAAGCAAACGACTTGCCAATGGGTTAAGCATTTTCAGAACCTGTACCTCGGCTTCTAATAATTCTATCAATATTGGAATTGGGCTAGTTGATTGGTTATCTATCTGTGTAGTGAATGCTCATGGTTCAGAAAATTGTGTGGTGTAAGCGCATAGTAAGTCAGTCCTCTTGCAGACTGACAAGGGTCCCTTCACAATTTACATCGATCTTCAACCAGACAGAGACATAAAGAACAAGACAACATTTTGTGAGATTGTAAGACTGGCATCATCATTACTAGTTTTATAATGGGTCCCAGCTTCTAGCAGGTGAAGGATTTGAGGTGGACCGCTTGAGAAAAGAAAAGCAAAAGATTCAATCGAGATTGGTGGCTAAATGGAAAAAACAAGGAGCACCCAACGGAGTTGATAGCAACCACATCCAGGCAGCAGACAAAAGAGATGATACAGAGCTTAACAAGGAGAAAAAGCGGGAAAAGAAAAAGGGAATTCTGTAATGGCAGTCCACATTTGAACCAAGCAGTGTCTCTCATAGAAAGACGCTCCCAAAGGTTTTTAGGCATATGAGCATTTAAGCAGTGATGTGACTTTCTTTAACATTAAGAAGTGCAGACAGGATGCCATGTTTGGGGGCAGAGATAAGCTTAGACATTCATAAATAAAGTATAAAGCAGAATACAAAGAGAAGGGCAACAGAAAAATGGGGCCATACAAAGAGAATGGCAGCAAAAGACGGGGCCCCAGATGCCATTGTTGCATCATGCTCATTACTGCAAAGCATCTGAACCAATTTTAGAAAGACACTGTAAGGATTGGTCCAATCTGTGTTGTTTCTGGAGCTACGTTCTGGCCGAAGTGTCACACAAAAGACCAGTTGATGAACATGAAGCAAATGCAGTGAGCGCTCTCTTCCTCATTCAATACCTTCCATGCCACAGCTCTTTCGTAGGAGACGGGCCTTCCCATACTTGACAAACAGATACCACCTTGAAGGCACATAAAACCCTGCAAACAATAATTTGTAATAAATTAACCAGCATTTTACTTTGATAAAATGAAGGAAAGCTAACAGATACTTTTCTTTCAGCTAATGAACCTGGCAAGAACACGATTATTAGCTGATTATAGCTTGTATTACCACTTTGAGAGCACATAAGATGGAATCTAAATTAAAAGACTTCCAATGGCAGCCAGTGGGAGGAAGGTTAAATTCGAAATTTTTAGTTTGTGCAAGGCTAATGTGCCCATCAAGAGGCAGGGTTACATTCAAGGGATCAAAGTGAATGTGCACGTTAAATCAGCCAAAACATTACCATGTGATAGATGGAAGTATGACCGTATGTGTTGCTCCAAAAAGACAGCTCATTTTCTTACTTCGCTTTTAAGGCAGTGTTACATTTTCAAGGGTGAACGTACTAGTTCTTTAGTATAATCGATTGCAAAAGTTCATGAGGGTTGAGGAAAATGGTTTTCAATTGTTTCCCTCACATTTTAAATTTGGTCACACAAGTTACTCATCACCAAGGTCCATCAAATATTCTTACTGGTGCCATCGACATTGAGATGCTGAGAGCATCATATGGAGATTTGAAGCCAAGGAAATGCTAGACACCTAAGATAGAGGCTTTTTTATTGCCCCGGTTCCTGTTTAAACGATCCTTAATCATTCTATGTTGTTTTTTCATAACAAGTTTCCATATGTCCATTCTAATAGTTATCATACCTGCTGCATTATTTGTGGGAACTCTGAGTACAATGTTTTCCTTCCATTATCATCAAATATCTTTTCCAAAGTGATGTCTTGAAGTGCAACCAAAGTTGTCTCAAGCATGTCAAGTCCAGCTTGATTTGCAAATGTAAAAACCGGCAGAGTCTGCATAGAGCAATAAATAAGTTTTCCATATTTAAAATAATGCACATCTATGCTCTGTGATGCAGAAAGGAAGAGGGAAAATAGTTCCTTGGCAATAGGCTGATGAAAAGTATAAATTTTAGAAGCTAGTTCATAGAAAGGGACAGTGAAGCATCTCTTCATTTTAAGTCAATAAAGGAGGGTTTATGGGTAGATCTATGCATACTGTTTCAATGTCATTCTCTTGCCAGACTTGATAATGCACCATGCACCATTAATGATATATCAGTATCCAGCGATTAGAGACTATCTTCAAATAGACTGTGATGCAGATAATTAAAATGCATTTATGGTGATAAAATACCTTCAAAGAGCAGCACACAAGTGCATCTGAGTGATGCCAGAGTGCTTTAAGAATAGATTCACTTCCTTCATTTTTGAGAAGTTCCACACCTAGATAGCACCTGCAAAGAAGATCGGATAGTTTCAGGCTAAATCATTAGAAAAGAAAACAGAGGAAGTAAATGTATCTGAGTTTTTAGGATACGTTGACATGGATCCATGATAAAAGATTAAAGAGTTGCACCTGTAGCTTTCGCATATCCAACGAGCTAGTGTGTGCGCTTCAGGGGTACCAGGTGGTGGCCGAAAACCAGAATGAGAACCAAAATGAGAAGGAGAGAGTGCTAATGCTACCCGCTGAACAGAAGCTATAATACTACGAACATACTGCCGAGCCATGGATGTCACATTTTCTTGAAGGTGCATCTCAAATGCAAATTGGAATGCTATTGTCATCACTGACTTTGTGCACCCACTACGGCCTGAAAGATCACCTGATGCTCTGTTTCCAGCGGGCCCAACCTCAAGAGCAGAAGCAAGGTCAAGTGTGCGGTTTGGACTGGAGGCATCCTGCATCAAATTAATAATAAAATAGTAAGTTAAGAACTAACATCAGCCAACATATTTTAATGTATCATCAAGAATACTCAACCTAACAGACAGAAAGTAAGATATCATATTCACTTGTATTATATGAATACTCACCATCCCGGAATCAAGAGGAATGATACGGAAACCAGAAGGAATAATAGGAGCATCGTCAGAAAAAGTGGCATCAATTGGGGCAAAGATGAGTTCAGCACTGGTGCCAACAGCATTCTCGTCCACTCCACTACAGAGCTGAAGAAATAAAGTAACCAGGAACATTAGAATCAACTAGGATACTGAGTGCTAGTTGTTGGATAAAAACAAATGGTAACTGAACTATTCCAAAAGCGGATGCTATAGTAAGTTGACAAAAAAGTGCTTAAGAAATGTAATATTAATTAAATAAAAACAAAGTGAATTATTTGTGGTCCATGGTGAAGGTAATCAATCAACATGGAAGTAGCACTTACTTGTAACAGGAAAACATCACCGGGCATGAGCATGTCCTCCCGATAGCCCATATTTTCGAGCTTAATGACCTCCATAAACTGCAATGGGCAAACAGTATTTTTCAATTATGCCATGGCATTAAAAGACAGCAAATTGCAGCGATTTTTGTTAGAGGATGGAAGCCAAACAAGAGAAAATTGAAGCCAAATATTCCAGCACTGAAGCACTTGCCTCTTCATGCTCAATTGTGTGAGCCAAGGGGAGGATAACTTGACCCCCAAAATTTCCAGCTCGAGACATTGGCAAGCTACAGGGACCAGCTTTAACAGCAGCGGCTGCATAAGCATCAATACCACTGTCTGCCCATTCTGATCGATGTTCACGCAAGAATCTGAGAAGTATTGCTGGGGGCACATTCTACACGAAAATGGAAGAAAGTCACTTCCTTGAATTGCTAGTTATTTTCTTCTAAGAACGTTTTGTATAAAGTAATAAAATTATGGACCATAAAGGAAGTTTTAGCTCACACAGTAGCAACTCCTTGGAATTACATACTGATGCTTTCTACATCTAGCAGTCTAGTATTTATATTAGTAAAATTTTCAGATTCTGCAGATATCCTGCTGTAATTGACCACAGGTACAAAACTTACCTGTAATAACATGGATGCTTTCGCACAAAGCACTGCATTGCTCATAGATGGAAATCCATTGGCATAAGAAAAATTCACACCCATCATTTTGGCAGGAGATGAGTTTACAAGAACTGTGACGTCATCAATGCCATCACTTTCCAACATAGACCATCCCTCATCAGCAAATCCATTAACAGCTTCATTGAAGCCCCTGTAAAATAGGATCTGTTAGATACCTCATGATTCAATGGCACTAATGAGAAGCTTTGTCCAAAGAATAAGAGCTACATACTTGCTTAGCCTCTGACTTAATGCACGCAAAGCTGCAGGTCTTCTTCCCCAACCAGTGACGTTAGGCTGAGAAACTTCTTGAGAAATCTGCCTCAAATGGCGTAAAGCCTGCACAAAATGCCATGGTTATATCAGCGATCAAGACATTTATAGTCTTTCTTCCGTTCCTTCTTCAATCTTATTCATTAATACTTGGCTAAAGCCACAGCTGATATCCATCTAAATTACACTATCCATCTGTGCATAGAAACCATCAAGCTGGAATCATAGCGAGATATGTTTCTCACTGATCAGAAGTTCAGTACAAGAACATAACTGACAAGATCCTGGATACAAAACAGTCTTACCGCCATTGTTGTCTTCTGAGCAAGCAACGTTGATGACTCATAAAGCGGGCGCAATACTTCAGGTACGCTCCAAGGCTGCATGAAAGAAATGGTTTAATTCGAACAGCAAGGGAACGAAAATACACTCATAAATAATACATAGTGACAAGATTTACAAACCTCCAAGTCCATATGATCAACTACATGAATAATTGATCCACCTCCTTCACAAGGTCTAATAAGATACCCGCTAGGCAGCATTTCTGCTCTTACAAAATGCTGTGTAGGTGGCATGCTTGGACCATTTTGAGTGTTGTTAAGTGATCTCTCACAGACCTAATAAGCAGAACAATCAAAATTGGCACCCTATTTGAGAGAGAGACTTGAACAGAAACATTTTACACTGTGCCACATACCACAAGACTGCCATCCTCTAAAACAGATGTGTAGCGCAGTAACCAGAAGTCACGAGCTGGTGCCAAAGTTGTAGGCGCGTAGAGCTGAACCAAAACAAAGCTCATAATTTAGAAGATATAATAACAGTACTACGCCAGAAATAACTGGAGTGAAATGAATTCTTACCTGCATATAAATCAATTCAATAGTTCCGCCGCTTCCCGTGGACAATGCATTTACAACATCCACGGCTCGGCAATCACGAAACCATGATGGCCGATCTTTAAGGATTTCAGCAACCTGCACAATACAGAACTAATCAACTCTTCACTATATCACAACCAAGAATTGTGTGCTTTTTAAACCAAGCTGAGGATGGACATACTCTCGTAGGTTCTAGACCCACAAGGCCGCATGCGCGTGCTGCCACACCAGTGCACCCATGAGAAATAGCTACGATTCCAATGGAATCCGGACCAGGCTGTTCAGATACAAAGAAAAAACAGAAGAAATTATCAGCCCAATAGTACTAGCACATTAAAAACAAATGTTATGCAAAAGTCATGCTGTTTTCCGAACTAAGCAACAGGATAGCATGGACTAGAAAAATCAAGATGGAGAAGAATCTCAGAGCCAAGAGACAAACTCGTACTGTCTTGGTAATGCTTCAAAAAAAGCTGATTTCTGCCTTGTTGCTTTAGCAATTTACCATATCAACACACTATAAAAGTAATTATTATTTTAACAGGAAGGCGTGAAATATTTTATACAACTAGTTGTCAGATTGCTTCGAAAACTCGTATTGATTTCCTAACTTGGAATATAAATGGGAATACAATAAAGCGAACAACAGTCTCTTACTTTCTTCGAGAGAAGAGAAGCACGTTAACGGGAAAAAGGGAGACATGTTGGCATGTAAAAAAAATTGGATTAGTGGTGTCACAGATATCTGTGAGATCGATGTGATTGACATGTTGCTTAGAAGTTTAGCAAGATTATAGGACTATTAATTTATCCGAATAACGACAAAGATCAAAGGAATAGGATTAACAAAGTAAATTATGATGTCGAAGTGAGTGGTAACCTTCATCCCAGGCATTTGGACCCACTCCACAGCAGTTCCAGTGGCCTTCGAAAGAAACTGTGCTAAAGTCTCCTCTGCAATGGACAAAAGTCTGGAAAACATACAAACACAACCTCTTCAGCCATATAGTAGAATACAACGAAGCAACTGTAGAAAACGATGGCAGAAAACAACCCAACATGAATAAACTGCAAATATTCCACTGACCCTGCAGGGCTGGCATCCCTTGGTGGATGCTGAGGAGTCAAATGGTGCTGACCACTGGTCACCACTGATTCACAACTTGTGTCTGTGGTGGCAAGGTTTGGAGCCTGCAAAACAACAAATTAACTCAAAAACCACCCAGAAAAAATCAACACAACTTTTTTCTTAAGAAAAAATTATTTACCTCAAAAACTCAATGTTATCTACTTTAAGGGGATGAAAAGAATTGTAAATTAATTGATGGCCAAACAGCAATGAATTTAGAATGAACAAGCAATTCCGTAGCCCGACACGAACCATATTACTAATGAATTTCATTTTTATCCAAATTCCCCTCATAATATAAGCAGGTCGAAATATGAAAAGGAAGAAAAAGAAGAGATCTTTACATTTTGTGTCTGTTGGCGGAAGTAACTATTCTCATACACCAGCTGTGACACCTGCTTTTGCAACCTATCATTCTCCTCCATTAGCAGCTTATTCATTGCTGACAATTTCCTATTCACAGCTTGAAGCCGCGATGCCTCTTTCCTCTGCTTCTCTCTACATCTGAACAAATTTAACACAACAAACACGGTCATACAATCACTCCAACCCAAGACTTCCAAATTCTTCAAACTAACCCACAAAAAAAAAAGTTTTATAGAATTGCAAACCAAAAAATAAGGTAAATCTTGAACTCTAAAGATCTAAACTTTGGTGTAGTTTTTTTTTAAGAAAAAAAGTAGAATTATATCATCCGTGACTAAAAGTTTTATGTCTTAAATACCTTCGATTTTGGAACCAAACTTTGATTTGTTTAGGCTCGATGTGGGAAAGAATAGGGCATTCCCTAATCAGCTGTTGGCGACGCATAGAGCTTGGCTTGGGACATTCATGGTAAAGCCTTTCCAGAGCTTCCACTTGTTCTGGCGTGTACCTTACGTACTTTCCATTGTCCATTGCTATCCTAGTACTCCCATCCTTACACGTCGAACTTACAGCCATCATCCCTTCTACAAAGTATATAAAAAAAAACTCACTAGTTCAGGAAATCACGAAAGAAAATAGTGAAGAAAAGACATATCCCCCAAGCTTCCTCTCATAGATTCATACATGTGGCGGTTACTGAAGGAAAGAATTACCGTTTGTCGAAACCCTGGCGTAGATCGGATTAGAGATGTTGGCTTAAAGGCCGAAAACAAGGAAGAGCTTAAGGTTCATGTTTCAAAACAAACAAGAACAAGACAGTTTGAGCTCTTGAAAATAGAACGTTTAGGACGAAGTAAGAAGGATTAATCGTCTCTCCTCAGAAATGAACAAGCCCCTCTCTCTCTCGCTCTTCTCTCCTGATGTGTATTGTGAAGAAAGAAAGTATTTTAAGAGTGTTGAGTGAAAGGTATAGAAGATGAGAAGATGGAGAGTTAAAAGAGAGCTAGCTGTGTTTGTTTTTTTGTAACGTTTTGGTAAGAAGTGAAAAGGGAGAGGGAACGGAGCGAGGAATATTGGGATTGAGGAAGAGAAGGTGGGGGATGAAGGGCGATAAAGGTAAAAAGAAAAAGAAAAAGAAAACCCTAAATACCAGACAGAATATCAGAGCATGTTTTTTGGTTTTTGGTTTTCGATTTTGTTTTCACATACATATATATTAGCGTATCCTATCATCATGTCACATCAAATCAATTTCATCCCTCCCTCTTGCTGATTCTTTTATATTTATCTTCTTTTTTTTAATGATTTAAGCTGATGCTGTAGCTGTATCGCTGTAGTGATGGTTTTGGTGTTTGGTGCAGCAGAGAGCTCGTTTGCTTTTCTTTTTTCCACTCTCTATGGTTTTGGCACTTTCGAAGCTCTTTCCGCTTTAAACAAATGCCAACTCACCTCCTCCCCCCCCCCCCTTCTCTACCGGAGGTGGAGGTGGAGGTGGAGGTGGAGGGCGGAGCCTTGGAAGGTGTGGGAAAGCAATCTGTACGCTTGCTAATAGCGCGTGTGCTTTCAGAGTACTTCATCATCTTGTTTGCTGAAAATGCCTTCTCTTTTGTCTGCTTTAATAGCTTTGCTTCTGTCTTTTAATCTTCACTCCTTTCTTTTCTTTTTAGGAACTTGATCCAGTTTCATGAAGAAATTTCTATAATCATTTCAAAAAGATATGTATATATCCATCTTCTCTGTTTGGATGTATGCATAGAAATGGATGTGATTAGTGGTAATGATAAGTTTGTTTGATGACAAAAACCAACCATTAATTGTTCATTAATCATCTTCTAATTTATAAACATGTGTGTTTTTGTGGATTTTTCTAATATCTTCAGATTTATCTACACCTTTACTGTCTTCCAATTCCATCATTTCTTGATAAAAATGTTAAAAAAAAGAGATGTAATTATAAGGTAGTGTTGTTAGCCATGACAACGGATGCATGGTAGTCCTGTAGCGATTCTTCCAGTATTTATATGGGTAACAACTGAAGATTGTTGTTAAAATAATTGTAAGTTGATAATAATAATAATATATTAATTGCAAGTGTTGATCACAACGTCAATAATATAATAACCAGGAGCGAGCAAAAACCAAAAAACTAATTAAATCGAGAAAAATAAAAGAAAACTCATGAGAAAAATCGAACAAAAAAACCTGATTAAACCGATTAGAATTTTTTATTAAGGTTGTCAATTATGTTTTATTTCATCTGTAATGGATGATATATCTCATTTTAATTTAAAAAATATAAACAAACCGTAATTTATTTTATTTTGCTCAAAATCTCAGTTGGAAAGTTCTAATTTTGTTATGCCCATTCCATTAAGGAAAAAATGTTTTTTTAATGATATATAATTTTATAATATCAATTATATCTCTTAATTTCATTATTGAATTGAGTTAAAAATTTATACGGAGTCTCCTCATATCGCAGGTTGAAACTTTATGGCAATCAAAGATTAGAAAGGTCTTGCGAGATCGACTCCCATTGATATTCTTGTAATTTTTTTCAGAAAAATCATTGTACTATATCCTTTTTGTATATTATTTTTTCTCAATTTAATTATTCAACAATGGATTTATTAAAAATTGAGCTTTATAATTTGTTTTATTTGGGTTTATCGTGATTTTATGACCCAGATCATAAATTTGAAAGATTAATCAAGGTTGATTCGTGTCGATCTAATATATTGTCGTCTCAATATTATTTTAAAAAAAATATCATTTTGAATTTTTTTTTGTAATCAAACTATATTTTTACCGATTATCTATGTTATTTTTTGACCTAGTAAGTCGACCGAGTCATATCGATTCAACTCTCACTGTTTTATTGGTGTTTGAAATTTAAATTGTATAATTTTAAATTAGTTTATATTTAGATTTGAATTGAAATTATATTTACTGAATTAATATTTTAAATTATATATAGTACAAACCAAAATGATATATCAAAACAGCTTAAAACCTAAAATATATCGCTCTAATATATGTATATGCCATCCTCCCAATAGTAATTTATGAGATGCCATTCACGTTAAATCACCTCATAAACCTAATTAATTTCACCGTAGAGAGTTTTTCTTTCTAGAAAAGTAAAATATCTAGAGGCTGGACAAAAGAATTAACTCGACGAATGAAATGTAGGGTTCCGGGATGGCAACAGAAATGAGTTTCGAGATTTTGAAGAATAAAGAGGATAGCCAGGTTCCGTGGACAAAATAATGAGGGCTATTCCATGCTGCCTCGACATTTCTAATATTGCCATCCATCACCACCTTTCCTCTCCCGTCATCATATTCTCTCTTGTATGCATATGCATATACATATACATATACATATACATATACATATACATATACATATACATATACATATACATATACATGTATTCAATTACAGAAACATCCCCAGGATATTTTTCAAAGAACAACACAGTGATTCAACTGTGTGTGTGTGATTTTGAATTGGTTTAAGTATTAACTGGGGTTGAATTTCTCTCAGAATGATATTAAAAACACGCTTCCAACGTCGATCAATTTATTTATCTGGGCTATCTAAGAGATTAATAATTCAAGCTCAGTGATTCATTAATTACATATTATCCGAGATCGTGGATATGAATTTACAATGCGAGAACGAGTTTCTCGTCGAAGGCAAGTAAATTATGGCTTGCAATTTGCTGGATGCAATGAGGTTGATTATAGATGTTCTTGAACGAGAATTACATGCCCAAGCCAATAGTAACTCGTGTTGTTTTCAAGAAAATCAATTTCAAAATTCAAAGGATGTGAAAAGGTACAATAGGAAGAGGGCAGTATACATGAACCGTACGTATGAAAGTAGAATAGCAATAGTGCATGGCGCGAAAGTATTTGTTGTGAATAAAAGACGAAAACCCTTTAAAAGGCGGAAGAGTGCATGAGATGTTAGAATTTAGGGTTAAACATTTGACTTTTGATTTTTTTTTTCCAAGTCTTGTAGGATATAGACAGTCAGCAAACGATAGCATGACTAGAACTTAATGAATAATCCAAGTCCTCCATTTCTGTGTATCTGGTCCATAGTATTGATTATCGACAGAGAGATGTCGATTTCACTTGAAACTATTCTGGTCTAAATGACCTGAACATGATTGGTTAAGTTGACCATTTTTCCTGCTCCTAGTTAATCCAATTTTCAGATAAGACAACAAGATGGCGTGCATGGTGGGTTCATGGGTGAAACCTAGCTAGAAAACCTATATGTAACCTAGGATGAACGCAAGTTTTCTTGGTTATAAGCTAGGTTAATAGTTAATGGGAGAGTTAAACCAAAATTAAGGGCTAGCTCGTATTTTTTTTAATATTTTGAGCTACAAGCTCATTGGCTTGGATATATCTGGTGAAGCCGGGATAAGGGTGGTTGAGTGGCTACCAAGACATGGAGAAGATAGGGTTTTACAGGCAATATATATCTCTAAATAAAAGTCGGCAACACCAACTTTACACGACGGGACGAGCTAATTATAACGCATCTTGGCTTCCTAGTAAAGGAAGCCACCTTTTTTCAAATCGTAACAAGTCAATACTATTTACCATGATACAAGCAAGTCAATCCGAGGTCCTCCCTCCCAACCCCACCACAAAACCAACCTCAAATTTGGCAAACTTGAAAAAAACGAAAATCAAACTTTATATACAAAGCTAATTGATTGGTTAAAACCCTAGAAATGGCAGACCAAGACTAGTGGGGTTATTTTTCTTCCTTCAACGTTCCGCATCCAAAGATAGACTAGAAAATAAAATCTCTCCCTTTCAAAGTAAAACACTCTACAACATACGCGTCTTCACAATTTAATTAAACCCTAATCTTCTCCACTTTTATCTCCATTATACGCCCACTCCACTCCAGGTAAGTTTTGCGTCACGGATTCGATTTCTTTCATATAAAAACAAAGAGATAACCTAATTTGACATTTATTTCGGATTGAAAATTATAATATTTCTACCATGACATGTCTTCTCATGAATGGCACACATTTTAGCGAGAGTGGCGGGGTATGTTCCCGCTTTTACCAGCCATGGCGCACTGTCACAGCCGTTGACATATTGCTAATTGAAAATAAATAGACACAAATTAACTTTCTTCCCTTTAGAGCTGGACAGTTGATGTTGTAGTTTGATGTCCACATTTATCTTTTAAACTTTATATTATGTCTTGGTAAATTTCTACCGCCCTAACCTTTCCTAGCTGTTGGGAATGTAATTGAAATTAATTTTGAAAGTTATTTTTATTCAGAAATGTATCAAAATAAAATAAAAATTTATTTTTAAAATTTATTTTTGACATTAGCACATGAAAATGATTAAAAAACACTTAAAATTTTAATTTAAAGTAAAAAATAAAAATAAAATATTATCATTTTTAAAAAAAAAATGTTTTTGAAACGCATTGCCAAACATCCCCTTTATTCATGGGAAACTAAAATTTACTCATGGATGCTTAACTTGATTTTCCTATGCGGGCTGGTTTCTCCCACGATCTATTGATGCTCGAATTAACTATAGAAAGAAAATATTTGTATAGATGCATTTGTTCATGATCTGGAGGTCTGTTTGTAAATGTGATTGAGATTGATTTTTAAAGTGTTTGTAATTCAAAAAATATCATAATAATATTTTTTTATTTTTTAAAAAATTATTTTTGATATCAGCACATTAAAATAATTTAAAAACACCAAAAAAACTTAACTTAAAGTAAAAAAATAATATATTTTTTAATTTTTTTCAAAATTATTTTTGAAACGCAGTGCCAAACAGGCATGAAAAATAATAATTTTGATGTCTTAGAGACAATTTAAAAATAAGCATAAATTTAAAATTCCAACTTTTATTGGTATGATTTGCATGCAAAACATGTTTTATATTGGGATGATATAACAGAACCCAGATTTATTAAAAAAATCATTTTAGAATTCCAAAAATCCAAACTTTAATTCCTTTATTGTTAATTGATTTTATGTCTCTATCTTAGTAAACTTCACATTTTGATTTTTTTATTTTATTTTAGCATATATTATACGTGTAACAACAATTTGTTTTCGCACTTTAATCAATGGGAAATTTGATACACAGTTAGTAAAACTTATTATTAAAAAATAAATTTATATTTCATAATCATGCGCATGTAGCTTGGCGTGTGAGCTGTTATTGATCTGTGCTAGTTGAAGACAGGTTGGAGAGAAATTTGAAAAGTTCAAACTATTGGAGACTATTACGTAATTCCTATAAATTAATAGGGACTGACATCAGCTGTCTCTTTCATCTGTATAGTTTCTGTACTGATAGCCTATGAAATAATGACATATGTCCACGTTGTAGCCTGTACTTGACGCCAGCAGACCATATCTATGGCGTGGTGGTCCACACGTGTGGCCCCCGCACGCGTGATGACTCTCTCTTTTAACTTTACAACGTGCTCCTCACCAGCAGCCACCTCACTTCTGCGAGCATCATTTATTTCTTTTCTTTTAATATAGAATTTTTATTTTGTAGATTTTCCCACTTTTTCTCCAGAAATAATTCTTTTGGTTTTTTTTTCATTATTATTTTCTAACTATTTTTAAGTTAAAATTTATATAGCATGCTCTTGAAACTATATATTTAAATTTTGTAGTTGAGGAAGTGTGTGTTTGGTATTGCAGTGTAAAATATTTTTAATAAAAAAACATTAAAATATTTTTTGCGTTAACATATTTAAATCATCTAAAACTACTAAAAAAGAATCATTATAATTTTTCTCAAATAAAATATATCCAAAAGTAGAAATTATTCCACTTTTAAATACACACACAAAAAAAAGTGGCCGTGTGTATTATTATTACAAGCCAATCTTATTCCTGAATTGTTATTTAAAAGAAATAATATATTTTCTAACTTCAAAATACTTTAAAATTATTTAATTATAAAAACGAATAGGGTCTTCAATTAAAACAAATGGAAATCCAGACTATAATAATTGAATAACAAAATTGACCAAATAAATAATATAAACCTTAAAGTGCCACACCTTCTATTATTCAATGACTAAAGTGATTGTTTTTAAAATGTTTTTTTGTTCAAAAACATTAAAATAATTTTATTTTTTAAAAATATTTTCAATACCAACACATGAAAATAATCTAAAAAATCAAAAAAAATAATTTAAAGTAAAAAATAAAAATATTTTTTAAAAAAAAATCAAAATTGTTTTTGAAATATAACGACAAACGGGATTAGACGAGGAAAAAAAACAGTGCGATTAACCCGTTCAAACTGTGATTCAAGGATTGCTTAGGATTCGCTCAACAGCAACAACAATTGACTTTCATTCTCTGAAGTCTTTGCTGCCATACCAACCTTGCTTCCACATGATCCTTCAACCTCGTATAATGCATGCTCCAAAGTACTCCTCCAACGAAGAATTCAAATTTTAGCGCTCGCCCATCCCATATCTTCACTACCTAATCTTTTTCCCTCTTTTTTAAATCATGATAGGGTTCTAAAATTAATGATTTGTTAAACAATTCAAAATACATAAGTAAAATTTTTTAAAAATCAAATTATGGTTTCCCAATAATTATCATATTAAATAATACATTATTAACTTGACTTGAATACAAAATGAGTATATATAGGCTAAAACAAAGATATTACTCGATCCATAATGAATAATAAATAACGTAATTTATATATTATATTATATATTCTTAACATACCTATCATGGGATTGTTGTGTCCGTGTGAATGCAACCCAGATACTTTACAAATGACCCATTCATGGACCGACAATATACATTACATATTTTGTACACGCAACCTAGTTTTCTAACAAAGAAAATTTTCAAATACTTATTGTCAAATCCAATTCTCTATGTTCAAACAAAGAAAAATAAGGTAATGTTTTGGAACATTGAATCTCGTCTCATGATATGCGAACATTATGTTACATTTGTAATCTTCTCATTGGACTGCTTGACTTGCTATTATAGTCTATAGATATATACATACATACATACATACAAGTCAAAAAATTCTAACATAGCAACTACATACAAATAATTTCAACATACGCATGCCAAATTAAATTGTCTAAATACATCACTCATGAATAAATAAGTAAATACACAAGAAATTGTTTTTTATTTTCAATTTTTATTAAAATAAAAATCTCAATCCTTCATCGAGCATGAGATATAAATCAAGTAAATGCCGTAACTCCAAAGTACTTGATTATAATTTAAGAGTTTAGTAAATATTATTTTTCAAAATATTTTTTATCTGAAAATATTTTTAAATAATGTTTTTATTTTTTAAATTTATTTTTCAAATCAATATACTAAAAATATCAAAAAAATAATAATTTAAAGCTTTTTGTTGAAAAAATCTTCATCACACGCGGCTAGCTAGATAAAAATCAAAGGGAGACCGGTAAAAAAAAACACCACTAGGGTGTATCACGAAACCAGAAACGGGGACCGCTAGAAACAGAACGCGTGTCGCCATCTTTCGGCGTGTCTCGCTTGCTTGTAATGAAAGACTTGGTGTTTCGTCAACGTGACGGACTTTCTCTTAGCTCTAGTCCACCTTTGCTGTGACACGACGTCGCTCTGTCCCCTGTCCTTTCCTCGCTTTTACTATTTGTTGTGAAAAGAGGCAAGCAAAAGCGATAGTGGTAACAAACTAATAGTGATTGTACAATCTAGTGTTTGTGTGTCTACTTTTTTCTTTTTTTTTTGCCTAGGAATTTGTAATATAATTTCTTTTATTTTATTTTTTATTTTTAATTTTCATTTCTTACCGGGGTGTGAGATAATATATGGTGTTCCAAAATAAATTCATTATTGTTTTTCCAAATAACCTCCCTGCTATTTCAACTCTTGTTCTTGTGCGGGGACAAATTTTCTAACAACGAAGCCGACCTTGATCTTCAAATATCAATACCTCCTATTTGAAAAGAAAAAAAAGGTTTTAGTTCCTTTCACCGCTATTAAATCTAGTTTCGAGATAAATCTAGATGTCGGCTGATTTCTTAGCATAATTCTTTTGAAAAAAATCCATTTGGTTTAACCCCACAAGTTAATTCATAAACTTATTATTTTTTTTTATTTTTTTGTGCTTGTTCATGTTATAGATATATAATAAAAGTGAACAGAATTCCATGCTACAAGGGAGTCTCCTATCTCTCACCATCAAAAGCACGGCTCACTCGATGTACAGGGACGAGAGCATAAAATACGAGAATAATATTTATTTATTTATTTTAAAAAAGGATGATTAAAAACCATGTATGGATGCGAGAACGTGCTTGTTTAACACATCATTGAAGATTTAAATATTTTAAAAATATTCCATTATTTAAAGGGAGGAAGAATGTCCCAAGAAACCACGCAGCGGAGGAAGCAATAGTAAAATCCAATCCAGCAGGAGCTTGCATAAAAAAGAGCATTTTCATGGCCTCAAAATTCCAATTTCAAAGGCAAAGGTGACGACTGGCCCTTAAACAAAAGGCACGCCAAGCACAAGTTAATGGGGAGTGAGGAAAAAAGCGAGGGTGAGTGGGACGGCCTCAGCGTGGGCCGACAGGGAAATGGTGGGGGCCCACAAAGCGGCGAGGAAATAGAGAATTACTGGGCCCCACCCATCCTTAGCTGATAATGATTTGCTACTGTACTGTCACCTTCAAATCCTAATTTTTTTCCCCCTCCCCTCCAAAAGCAATATTTAATTCTGGAGGAGAATATTCGGCGGCGCCACTTTATTGTGACGGAAATCTCGGTTTTCCCAACAACTGTATTTAATTCTAGCCTCTGGCGGCCCCATTTTGTGCCGCCCAGGTGGCGGTGTTTGATGGGTCCTCGCTAAAGGACTGTTCTTTCAGGGTTTGGGGACTGTGATTGAATTATTTTTAAACACTTATTTCTTGCTATTTAAATTAATATTTCTTGTTTTTAACAAAATATATATTTTTTTTCAATTTTTCACGGAGCACGATTTAAAATGAAATTCCAAACGAACCCTTTATAGGCTGGTGGTCATGGGTGCGAGGACACGCCATGGCTTTTGAGATGTCGCTGAAAACCACCCTGCCATATTTTATTAACTCTTAATTCTCCTGACAGGTTGATATGAGAAATAAATTGTTTATAATTCGATTAAAGCCAGGTTTTAGCCTGAGTTGAAAAACATATTAGTGAACTCGGTGTTTAGACTCGTGATGTGGTTGAGCCAATAGCGAGCCGGACAGCCCACTAACCAGGGCCTTTTTATGAGACAGCTCCCGAGTCCAATAACTATCCTCAGAAGGGCTTACGGGTGACAAGCACAGATTTGTTTGTTAGGTGTATTAATGGACTGCTCCGTGAATTTATAAATTAGCCCAATAAATCAATTTTCCCAATCTACTAAACCTGGCCCAGCCCTGACAGGGACCTCTCTCTATGATCACGTCCTACTTGTTGGCTGCGGGTTAAGGTACTTTGTTGAGGTTATTTATATATTGTTTTTATTGGAAATATATAAAATAATATTTTAGTTTTAAGATTAACATATGAACACGATGCACTAATCACTAAATTAATTTAAACAAAGATAAATAATTTACGAGAGATCCTTACAATAAAATGGAGCCCGACCACAAATTTCCTACCATCTTCAGTGGAAGACTTGTACTATTAATCATGCAAATACTTGGGATGAATTAAGGAGCGGGGCGTTGTCTACTTAAAAAAGAAGGATATAGTTATGATGGTTTAGAATTTGTCCATTGAAGAAAATATCTACCTCAATTGGCAGAAATTGTTTCATGACGAGAAGTGGCTTGTGCGAGGGAGCAGGAAGTATTTTCTCTATTTAGGTTCGGCTGAATGGGTCGGGTAGCTTTGTCACATCTTGATAAAAACTGCAACTCCGATTAACCTGTTTGGAAGTTTATTGAAGTTGTTTTTGAATATGTTTTTTGTTCAGAAATATATTAAAATAATATTTTTTATCAACATATCAAAATAATCTAAAAAAATAGAAATAATCAATTCGCTTCAGCAACAAATAGCTCATGAGGTGCGAGAATGGATGAAATTTCATTCACCAGAAGTTCATACAACGCATGGGTTGACAAATGAATGGGAAACAAGTCAAAATGATGAGCCTAGGCCCCCATTCACTTTTACTCCTTGTACAAGTCGACATAGAACCCTGATAAGCCATGCCATGTCCTGGACTGGGAGGATTGATTTGGTGAAATGACATCAACTTTTTTTTTTATAAAAAAAATCTAGTCAAAACAACATTATTTTAAATTAAAATTTTGATTTAACCCTCTTGACTTATGATTCGGGCCTCACTCGAGTTGGATTTAAAACTACGCTTTAACCATCTTTCTTCATTAACCTCGTGCGCAGCTACATGACTATAGGGTATTTATGATGCATTTTAAAAATATTTTTAAAAAATATTTATTTTTTATTATAAATTAATTTTTTTTGATATTTTCAAGTGTTAATATCAAAAATATTTTAAAAAAAAACATTTTAATGAATTTCTAAATAAAAAAACCCTTTAAAAAACAACCATAAACACTTGCAAACAGTCACTATATCACGGGAAAGTGAACGGTGTATTGAAACTGTTAAATTATGTAAATGGACAGCTTTACACATTCCTGGTCAATTTTCTTTGTCAAAAGGAACAGCAAAGCGATCAAGATGAATTTTACCCCCTGATGTATTCTGAACTGACTGACGAATTGGAGTTTTGTAAACTGACAAGTAAATAGCTCAGGATTCCAGTGCTTATTTACCATTTACATATTCCAGAAGGTGCCGATCAAGTTCAAAATGTCGTGAAAGAACTCTCTGCAAAGTAGATAGCCGCGGAGTGAATAGAAATTATTAGATATTCAATTCACATTGCACATAATATTTTCACAATGAGCAACATATGCAGCATCACTCGAAGTAAGTCCATGTATGATGCAACATTATTAGAAAGAGAAGGAAACCAATATGATTCACCCATCTTATTATCAACCATATGAGATTCATGCAACTAGATATTTGAAATTAAATGCTTTATCCTAGGTTGAAAAACCAAAGCATTCTACAAGAATTAACTAAATGTATTCTTTCATAAGGAAGGCTCATGGTACCATATTGGTGTTATCAATTGCCTCTTCTGTTCACATAGATGAAAGGATGTTTGCCAATAGAATGAAAAATAATTCAACATAAAAGAAAACCAAGAAACTTATGTTGACAGTAATACCTTAGTTAAAGGAGGATGGGAAGCTTTTGCTTCATAATCCCACTCTGGAAAGCGTGTAACCTCAGTTGCATTCTCAAACAAAATATACGTGGGAAGTTGGTTCATGCCTCCTACATCAAGGCACCCTTTCAGGACTAGCGTGCTCAAGAAATATTGAACAGAAGAATTGGAAAAATCAACTAGGATGGCTTATAATCTATAGTATATACCACTTAGAGATATTCCAAATTTCTCTGCAGCGTTTGGGAAGAGTCCAAGATCAACTATTCCAAATGATAAGTTCTTGTTCGAGTATCTGTTATAGGAGCACATGAACATGAAACAGACATGCACGCACGCACATGCAATTGATAGATGACATGAGTGATAAAATGAAAAACAAAGGAAACTTCTTTTCTGCTCTCCATTTATCCAAGCAACAGCAAAAAATTGAAGGGAAACTTACGTAACTGAGAGCTCTGGAAAGCACCGACTAGCGTGTATGCAAGCAGAGGAGCACAAAGCGCGGAACTCTACCTGCCAGAAGCAAGGTTTTCCCATAATCCAAAATGCAGGAATCCGAAAAATCACCAAAATTGCTACAGGAAAAAATCATTGTATTGCACGAGTCTTAAATAGGCAAGTTCAATATTTGTGAGAAATGATACATATTCATCTCCATGGAAAGCTTTCTCAGCTTCATCTAAAGCAAAGTTAACCTGCTGTGCAGCCAATAGAAAGTAAAGGGGGGAAAAGGATGAATATTGTAATCAAGGGATGTGCATTGGTGAACTGTCGTGTTGGCTAGAACAAACATAGGCCAGAATGTCTTTAGCTGTTAAAATTTGTAGAGCTGCAGCTCATTCAACAAATTGGGCATCATGGATGAGATGAGATCCTGGATTGTTCTCCCAATACTTAAGTTTGTTCAAGGAGCATGTCTTTTAGTGCTCAACGACTTTGATTCATGAAATAATGCGTGTCCCAATGCTCAACAAGTTAAACTTTCATGAAAAGTGAGACACTAAACACTTGCATATATTGCCCAGAAGGAGGTCAACATGCTGGGCATTTTCTAAAATAAAAATTCTGAGAAAAGTGTGAGGACTAACCAACCAGAATCTTGATGTGTTCCCTTCTGTCAGCAAGGTCTCTAACTGGAGTGGTGTTAATCTACTTGACGTGCCTGGAAATCAAATCAGATAAAAGAAAAAATAAATAGAGAAGCACTCTGAGATTCTAACATAGCAAGTCCTGCTCACTCCATGAAATGCATAGGATCAATGAGGGCAACAAAAATTCAGTCCATACCTAGTTTTTCAAAAGCAGGTGGTTGTGTTACAAGATATATCACTGCAAAATGAGTAAAGCACAATAAAGGTTATTTTTGCATTAAGCAACCATTTAAGTATTGAATCTCCACATTTAGTTGCAAGATATTCATTTTTGGCATCCTTTTGTACCAAAATTGAGCAAGTATTCACATGGAAGTACATGAAAGCAATCAAGAGGGAGACAATTATAAGGTTTGTAGACAAGATTTGAATGGTAGGACTAGAAAGCCAAAAACATGGCATTTTAACATAATAAAGTAAATCATATAACCAGGACAATATAATTCATAAACCCACATCTTCTTCTAATTCCCAGTAAAACTTTCCTAAAAGATGTCATAATATAGAAAAAAGAAACAAACCTGAAAACACCACCATGTACCAGAGAGCCAAGTGGTAATCCATTATCAAAGAAATGGCAACAAGAAAAATCTGAAAAAAATAGCACATATTTCAATTCAGAACAGAATGGGAAAGTAACCTAGAGGAGAGCGATAAGAAACGAAGCAGACCATAACATAGTACAAGTCTACAGTGACTCGGCCTAAGTCATGCCTTTTCCAAAGATGGATATCAATATCATAATCTCGTCACATCTGTATTCAACAGGATGCAACCCATATCCGGTCAAGTTCAACTAAATTAAAGGTACATTTTCATCAGATAGAAGGTCTACTCGGTCACAATTGCAGAGTGGGACGACAACTGCAGTTCAGAAAAGGCATTATCGAACTTATACAACAAAGACCTCGATATGCTATGCATATATCATTTACAATGACATCAATTAGAACAACTCTCAACTGGTTAACAACTGCGCAAATGCCCTTTGCACAATCAATGAAAACTCGACATTCCAACGACACAAGCAAACGCATTTAACAAGTGTGATTTCACATGTTGAATAAGCATGCACCATTTCAATCATGTTCGCTAATCAACAAAAACAAACATTAATTTCATAGCTTGAAGTTGGTAAATTTGCAGACTGAGAGGAGAGATAACCTTAGCGAAAAATAGCATATTGGAAATAAAAGCTTCCCATGTTTCGTCTCTCACAATCTGTTGTTGCACAACATTAAAAAAAAAAAAAAAAACCTACACTTTAGGCAACCAAATCACAAAATCTTTTTGCTTAATAATAAAAACGACTAGTCATTACATTAGATTACCTTAAAAGCAGCTAACAAGGAAAACGCCAAAACCGCTTGAATCTCCTACACCCGCACAAATTAAATACAAACAGTTCACTAAGCCAAAAGCTGCAATATAATGATCATAAGAAGAAGAAGAAGAAGAAGAAGAAGAAGAGAGAGAGAGATTGGGATACCCGATAAACGAGGCGGTGAATGAGGTGAGGAGAGAGGAGAGAAGTGGCGGAGGTGCGAGTGATGAGGTAAGAGAAGAAGGTGAGGAAATGGAGGAGGTAGAATGGCTCCGATAGCGGATTTGAATTCATCACTGCTCTTCGATTCTATTTATTCTATCAGTAATTCAAAAGCTTTGTTGTCTCCCTTGTACTGTATTGTGGCACAGAGGAAGAGTGCTTGTGATAGGATTCAATTAGAGATCTATGGAGAAGCAGAGGATTAATTGTTGTTGGCAGCACCACCTGCACCTGCTGCTGTTGTTGCGTCTGGTGAAAATCTGGGTTAATTTCCTTTTTCCGGCAGGATAAAATAGGGGAAGGCATTATTGTTCAATTTTATAAAATACTACCCACTTCGTCTCGATAATAATCATTTTTTTTTAATTTAAAAAATATTAATTGTGTAAAAAAAATTATAAATAAATTTGGATAAAATAATAAATATGTGCAAAATTCATGTGGAATGCGAGTTTTCTATAAAATATATTAATTTTATCTGTTTAGTAGGTTTCAACGAAATCTCCAGCCTAAAATTATTATCATCATAATTAAAAAATCAAGAAAATTCGGATACCTGAATTATCGAATTCATTGTATTAGGATTGATTCATTTTATAATCTAATTTAGATTAAATACAACAAACAAAATATAAATTGTGAAAACACCAGCAATAATCAAATAACAAAAATAAATAGTTAATTTTCTATCTACAAAAAGAAGAAAACTTCATTGAAAATCCATCTCTACGTTATCATCATTATCATGACTATAGCAGTTATAATTATTATCAATATTATTGCCTAAAAGAATAAAAAAAACATTTTGACTAAAAAAATAAAAAAATAATCATTAAAATTATTATTATTGTGCAAAACAATAAAATCATAAAATTATTTGATCTGATAAACAAATAAAAATAACAGAAAACACCAAAAAAAAGAACAAATAGAAAAATGAAGAAATATTAATTTTAAAACAATCACCAATATAGATTATAATTTTAGAACTGAACTGTATAAAATAAAACCCAATAAAAAATAAACTCACAAAAATGAAAAACAAAAATTAAAAGTATAGACGCATAAATACGGATAAAAAATAAAAATTATCCAAGAAGGACCGGAAAAACCATGAAAATTAATATCAAATAAAAAAATTCAAGAAATAAGGGCTAAAATAAAAAATAAAATATATAATTAATTCCAATTGATGGACAAAATTAAAAAATAAAACCTTGGAACCGAAACAAATAAAAGGATTTAAAAAAACAATTGCAGTGTAATTTTGTTAAGAAATCAAAAAGAATAAGGACCAAAATAAAAATTAGCATATATGACCAATTTCAATTGGAGAAAAAAATTAAAATAAATTAAAACCTACATACCGAAAAAATTAAAGAAACCAAAAACAAACTAAAAATCAAAAGAATAATAATTAAAATGAAAATCAACATATATAATTAATTTTAATTGAAGAGTACAATTAAAAACAATCAAAATTTCCATTGAAGAAATCAGAAATGAAATCAAAATATATATAAAAAACATGAACTAAATAAAACGACCACAAACAAAAAAGATTGGATATATTTTCTGAAGGCATAAGAGCGAAAAGGAGAAAAAAACTAAAAATCATTCACCTAACTTTTCACCGACCACCACCACACAACATGTCTCGCACTTGGAGATAGAGGATATGAGAGGTGACATAAAGAATAGACACTTTCCAACCCTTATTGACATATTTAAAACAATTAAATAGGATGAATTAATTATAATAAATTAATATTATTAAAATATAAAACAAATATAGTAATTAATTAAAAGGGTGTAATAACTATCACTAATAAATACCTGTTTTAGCAATGTGCCCATATAAATTAAGCTGTGATGAATTCAGAGAAAAAACTGCAGTGGTAAATAGAAAAACTGGTAGCTACAATTGGAACACCCTCGGCAGTCGGCATGATGCAACCATGTTCATTAAAAATATTTTTAATTTATTTTGATTTTGTTTTGAATTTTTTTTTTATGTTTTTAGATTATTTATAAAAAAAATAATTTTAAAAAATAAAAAAAACATTTTGATATATTTTTTTACCTTTGTAGCATGGCAGGATCTTGACTTTACCTTTGATTTTTTCTCTCTCACATTTTTTACGATAAAACATTATTTATCAGAGGAGTGACGGGGGAGCGGTAGACTAGAAATGTACATATTGCCTATCAGTAAACTTTTTTATGCAACAAATACTTAGTTTTTTTAAAAAAATAAATAGAATAAGCACTTCTAGTTTATTAATTCTTTGTTTTTCAAATATATACACACACACATTTCAAAAACTAAGAATTGGAGATGATAAAATAAAATAAAAAAGTTTACTGTATAATTGTTTCATCAAGTACCCGCAATGAAAAATATAAAAAGCACCCATGTACAGAATTTGTCGATTTGGTCCAAATCGTCATAGAAAATGGCCCAGCGTGTAACAGCAGACCTAATCCACACAAAGCCTTCGACTGAAGCCCAAGGAGGTGTTAGGCTGCGCCAATTCTCTAGTGTTGTTGCAGCTTACAGGCATTACAAATTGAATAAATATTAAGAAGAAAAAAATGGAACTCATTTTATTTTTTATTGTATTATGGGTTAACTTGTTGGGTCGATCAGGTTTAAACTCAATTGAAGTCGGGTTGAGTTGAACCGGGTTTAATCATATTGCAATTGAGCTGAAAATCAATTACAGTAATCAAGGAAATGTGGTTGCTGGGCTGGTCTTCTCCTTCAGCAAAATCGTGGCTCGCTAAAAGCGAAAAAGCAAAGCACATGAGCTTGAAATGGAAGCCTGTCGGGCTATCCCGGACCTACTCCCTCAACATTTGACCGAACTTTTATGTTCTTTTGCCCTTATGCAAATACTCGTTCATGGCTCGGAAGGAAAGAAAAATAAAATCCAAGTAGAAGGTTCCATCATGTGATCAGCTTCCCTCTTTCGATATCTCTTTACACTTCGATATCTCTTTACACTTTTTATTTTATAGTTGTTAAGAAATTCATTTGAACTTAAACCCAACTAGATAACTAGGTGGCCTGTGTCCCATGAAATCAGTTGAAATACACGTAAGGTGGTCCAGACACCAATATTAATATAAAAAAAATATAGATGGAGATTGATTAATGTTTCATGATAAAAAAATAATGTAAAGGATATATTTAAATAAAAAGATATAAAACAAATATGTTTAGAGATAATTTCTGAGTATATTTCATACTTTTAATTGCCACTGAACTTTTTCTCAGGTGAGAAGCTACGTGCCTTTTTTCTTCAGAAGTTTCAGTTTTGAATTTCTTCCTAGCTAATGTACATATATAGAAGAGAAACCTAGAGGTTATATTTTTGAGTATATCGGGCTGCCATAGATAAAAAAATGTTCAACCCATATAGAACTACTGTAATTACTCTCATGCCCAAGTTTTATTTTCAATTTGGAAAAGTCAAGCCACTGTTCTATTTATTTATTTTGTGCTCTCGAAGGGTAATTTCCACAGGTAATGGTTTTATTATGTGAAATGTTAATATGGTAATTATTACTTTTGGGATTTTGACTAACGTGTAAAAAAAGTAAATAATTCTATTTCCTTTCCACCTCTGTTTTCATGTGATAAAGAGAGAAATCCTACAAGAAACCATCATGGGTATTGCAGATTACAAAATTAGATTCTCTAAATTTAATTATTACTTGGTATTAGAGAAAGTGACGTGTCGATAAAGATTGTGGCCCTATAGTGGTGCTTATCGAGCTGCCATGGCACTTTGCCTGGAAACTTTAGAAAGGTTAGGGTTTAGGATTAATTATGCAGGTGATCACACAACTTTTCTCGGATTTTCACCTTTACCCAGGCTCTCTCCCTTCCATGATCATCCACAACCTATGGAGGCTTGACATGTGTTTCTTGCTTTCACGACAAATCAAGTCCTTCATCCCTCCACCCCCCCCCTTCCCCTCTTCCTCATCTTATCGTATTTTTAAATATAAAAAAATATGTGCCTTTTGTTTTCAATTCTTTTTGTCTCAAAATATTAATTAAACACCATTGTAGATATTAAGTTCCAAGAGTAATGTAATTTTATCATAATTTAATTACGATCATTCATGCTTAAATTATCCTAATGGAAATCAAATTACAAAGACCCGCCCCTTCCCACTTGACATGTGACAAGGAGGAAGTATACCCGCAACTCACGTGACCACCCGGCACGTGCAATCACGTTACCGTGAAACTATTAAAAGAACCATGCAATGGCCATAGTCGAGGCATCAATCAAACACAAGGAGAAGATGCCGTGGGTGACCGACACGTGTCATTGACCACCGTCAGTTTTGGCTTTTGATAGGAGCCAGGCACTCACATGGTTCCTGACACCTCCCTCTACCGCTGTCACGTGGACGCTGCACCCAAACCATGCAATAAATACTTAAAATAATAGAGAGATATACTTCACATAATTTTATTTTTAAAAAAATAAAAACCAAAGTAAATGAGAAGAAAAAATAAAAAAAATCTCTGGTTCATGGAACCCTCCACGCCAAGCAACGGCTCGGGTTCTCTCTCTTTTTCAGGCTTTCCTTTAAATCCAAGCATAAAAAGCAAGAAATAATAATAATAATAAAAAGAAAAATATTTTAACCTGTATAGCATTAAATAACTGCTCTAAGCCTCTAACACCTTATCCATAGTTAGAAGCAGCTCCCATTGGGACTGGTGACATCAAAATCACAAGGGACCCACTATTATCTTGCCTAAAATCCTTGATGTCTGCCACGTGGTACAAAAGCAGCCTTCATCAGTGTGCTGTGCTTTTAAACAGATTTTCACGAGGCTAGTGGTTAGAGATTTTCCGCGGTGTGGTTTATATTTTATTTTTTTCTGTTTAAAAATCAAATCTATCTAAATATTACAAAATAAATTAATAAATCCAAAATTTAAATAATTTTTTGCGCAAATCATATAACTTTTCTAAAATCCCGAAAAATCTTGATCGGATGAGATAATATAAGGTCAATTCTATTTTATAAAATTAATATACTAATTGTCAAATGAAATAAAATTAAAAGAAGGATTGTTAATTATATAAAAAATTTGCAACGAGTGGAGTAGTTTGATAATCTAAAATAAGCTAAACCGATTATTTCTATCCTTTTTTTCATTACTTTGGCAAGAGATTTTTTATTATTATTATATAATCAGTCAACTGAACATATATTTATGTATTCAATTCTAATTAATTGGGTTTGATTATTTTATATTAAAAATTTATCTTTTTCATTATCTAAATTATTATTATTTTTCTTTCGTTCTTGTTAATATCATCATCCACCTATCCCTATTTTTATTAAACAATTTTCTTTTTAGTTTAGATCATTTGTTCAAGTGATTATAATAAAAGAAAATACAGATATTCAATTGATCGTTCTGATAACATTTTTTTGGGGGGGTAAATCGGGGGTCAGTCCCACATGAATATCAAATAAATTATACAAGAGATCATATTTACATTAATGAGGTTACAGTGTTTCAATGTCCAAATGAATTATTCTATAGGTTTCTACTTAAAAGCTCTGCATACCTCACTCACTGCTGGGGTAACCCTAGAGATGGGAGCAATTAATGGTTTGAAAATCGATATATTAGGCTTGAGTCGTGTCATCATCTTTATTGTTACTAGAATTTTCAAGCCGATCGGATAAATATATTAATAAAAAATAGTTATCATATCAAATTTAATGTTTAAATCATGAGTTTTTTTAACTAATTTTTATTTGAATTTAATTGAATCAATTTCTAAACCAATGTGAAATAAAATCCAGCCAAAATGACAATAGAATATAATTTAGTTTAGCATAGGTTATAAGAAAAGCTGAACAATAGAAATAAATTATTTTAATTTACATTATTAATAGCGGAATACACAAAAAAAGGAGGTAGAAGTATTTTTTATTTTTTTAAAATAAAAGTAGGAAGACTTATTATACCACTAATACATTAAGTAATAAATCCATGTAATTTTCTGAGAAAAAAGTGGGGGCAAATTACGTAAGACAGAAACGAAGGGTCTCAATTTTATCCAATTTCTGTTTTAGAAACTTTCTAATAAATAGCAACGTTTTTAGTTATGTTTAGACAACATCGTAACAAATTAAGAACGTGTGCAAAATGAAATTACAACGTTAATTATGCAAAGCCATGTCTATTAACTGTAGACTCGTTCACGATCCTCCTCCTACTCGTCATCAAGCTAAGGTGAAAACTCCCAAATGTTCGAAAACCGATGTGGCCAGAGGGAACTCGTTGGGAAGATCATGACCGTCCATCTTCATCTAGTTTAGCCGTAACCATCGTGCTTTGAAATGAGGCTTGAATTAAAAATTGTTAACTTGGAGACCAATGCCTCAAGCTCCAGCGACTAACCTGCTGAATGGTCCTTTAGGGGTGTAATTTTAAGACTTGATTAGTACCTGATTTGTTCTTACATTTCAAAAATACTTTTTATTCTTTTTCCTTAATTTAAATTACTTTGTATGTGATAATATAGAAAATAAAATTTAAAAATATTATTTATATGCATTTTCCAGGCTGCAAGTGATTGTTGCTATTGTGTTGTTTTAAAAATACATTTATTTTCTGATATATTTTATACTACAATATAAAACACACACAAACTCTAGTTGTAATTATTTAATTTCCTAATTACCAGCTTACACCATTATCTTTTTATTACTTTACAGTGATACCCTTGTAAGTGTTTGACATCATTGTCGTAGTGAGTGCCGTGGCAGTAATTGGCTGGTATTCTAAGCAATGGTGCATGATGATTCTGTGCGGTATGTTTCTGATAAGTGTTGTACAAGTAGCGTACTACTACTTGATCATCATCCCTTTGCACGTGCGGTCGATATCAGTATCATCATCTTACGTGGGCCATGCAATGGCCATGATTAACTTTTTTCACTCCATCACTGAATCACTAACTCAATATATATATATATATATATATATATATATTAAAATGATGAATAATACCTCATAAAACCAATGTTAGTGATGGGTGGTTAACTTTTATTTGCGAAATATAGCATGATGATACACACACAAACACGGGATAGGGTGTTATTTGCAAAATTTAAAGGGAACAACTAGTAAATTAATTAGAAATAAAGGCATCAAAAAGAAAAAGGACACTAAAGTAAATTCATAGAAGATTTTCCTTTAGCTAAATTAAAGCCTTTTTCTTTATAATTTTTTATTACCACTTATTTTTCACTTTTTTCTCCCCTCCTCTTCAACCAAACTCTTTGATTTTGTCCTCGTCAAAATCCTCCATTTTAGCCGTCCGCCTGTCCCCTTCAAACGCAAATAAACCCTCTCTCTCTCCTCAAAAACCACCACCATCACAACAACTCTCTCTCTACACAACGCAACACAAATTAACGTTTCCATTTCCCTCACACAGCCACAACACTCTAGCTCTTAACCTCAATTCTTGACTCTCTTTAATTAGTCTTAAACGACAAGGGAAGGGCCAGAATAGACTATGGAAGCACCAGAATTGTATGGGACAACTGGGTTTTGCAGCTCGCAATTCACAAGCAATGAAAAGCACCACTCTTTCGACTCTAACAAGTCCATTGGTGGTGGTGGTGCTGGGGGTGACCATTTCATTGTTGAAGACCTTTTGGACTTCTCTAATGAAGATGAGGATGCCATGATAACTGACCCTAATTATAATAATAATAATAATATCGTCACTCCCACCACCAACTCCACGGACTCTTCCACTGCGACTTTCGTTGATAGCTGCAATTCCTCCTCGTTATCGGGCTGTGAGCCTTCTGGCTTTAACGGCGATATTGGGTCCCAGTACACCAATAATTTCTCTCATCATGACGTTCATTTTGGCAGCGAGCTTTGCGTGCCGGTAATTCCCTGCTTTAATGCATGAAGACATTAATTGACACTCCTTCTTCTTCTTCTTCTTCCTCCTCCTCCTCCTCCTCTTCTTCCCTTTTGTTTTATTGAAGGAATTGTGCCAAGAGGAGGGTAGAAGAATCCCGTTAATTTTCTAATTACGGTTTCTATTTTTATGTTCAGTATGATGATTTAGCGGAGCTAGAATGGGTGTCGAATTTTGTGGAGGAATCCTTTTCCAGCGAAGACTTGCAAAGGCTTCAGCTCATTACCGGCATGAAAGCTCGGCCTGACGAATCATCCGAGACTCGACACTTCCAAACTGATGACAATAACAATGGCAATGTCTCCAATATTTGCAGCAACAACACAATGTTCAATCCTGAAATGGCAGTCCCAGCTAAGGCTCGGAGCAAACGGTCTCGGGCAGCACCAGGCAATTGGGCCTCACGGCTTCTCGTACTCTCGCCTGCGACTTCATCATCCGAGCCTGAAATTATTCCTGGCTCGACCCAGCATCCCAATTCTGGGAAAAAGACAATTAAGGGCGCGGCGGGGCTGAAGAAAAGAGACGGCGGTGTTGAAGTTGGTGAGGGTCGCAAGTGCCTGCATTGTGCGACAGATAAGACGCCGCAGTGGCGGACTGGACCCATGGGGCCCAAGACGCTGTGCAATGCATGTGGTGTAAGGTACAAATCGGGGCGGCTTGTGCCCGAGTACCGGCCTGCAGCTAGCCCAACGTTTATGCTTACGAAACACTCAAACTCGCACCGTAAGGTTCTTGAGTTAAGGCGACAGAAGGAGATGGTAAGGACTCACCAGCACCATCACCAGCACCAGCACCAGCAATTCCTTCATCACCATCAGAATATGATGTTTGATGTATCCAACGGTGGTGACGATTACTTGATTCACCAACATGCGGGACCCGATTTTAGGCAGATGATCTAGCAGTAGGGGCAGTTTATGACCAGGTGGGGGGTTTTGAGAGTTAAATTAGTGGCGAGATTCATTATGAATTTCGTTAATTTTTTCTTATTTGGTAGGGGCTAATTTTCCCTAACACTTTTCTTCTTCTTCTTCTTCTTCTTCTTCTTCTTTCTTTAGTTAATTCTGTTTGTTGAAGTTTTGCCTTTTCTTTGCTAAATTGACAAAACTCTTTGGAAACTCAATTTTTCCATAATTAATTATTATTTTTTAATTTAAACTCATTACTTGGGTTTTCCCTTTTGATTCATCGTTATAATTCTAATAAATAAACAATTATTCATAACCTAATTTTCTGTTATAAAGAGACATTTTTCTAATCCAATTTTTTTTCATAAGAAAACAATTTTCTTTTCTTAGATTTCTTCTTTTTTTTAAATATTATGTCACTTGGAATCGGATTTTTTTTTGATGAAGAGAGAGATAGAGATTACACCAAGGTATTCAATCTCATTATTATTTTCTTGCTTTGACTTGCTCATTACATTTGATAATTAATCATCACATTCAGTAAGTGTCTAGTGTGATTGAAGGTATTTTTAGAAATTATTTTTGATATTAGCACATGAAAATGATCTAAAAATACTATTTTTTTTTAATTTAAAGTAAAAAATTTCTTTTTTTTTTCAAAAATATTTTTGAAACACAATATCAAACATAACATAAGTCAGGATAGAATAAATAAAAAAAATTTATGTGCTAATATAAAAATAAATTTAAAAACAATTTGTCCTGTAAGCAAAAACGAATGAAGTGCATGTAAATTCAAATTTTATGATGATTTTTTAAATTTATTATTCAAGATATGGACACCCATAGAACGTGGCCATCCTCAATTGTTCCCTTAAAGAATGGTGAATAAGGTTGTTACATTGGCATGTCATATGAAGCAATTGATTGTCTTCCTTCAAACATTTTTTTTTAAGATATGACCTCTTTGGCATGGATGTTCTAACTGGTAATGTGTCAGCTAGCTCGTTTTCTAAACCCTTCGATGCTGAAAATTCTTGAAGAAGTACGTCTTTCGACATCTCCTTCCTCCACGAGGCAAGTGAGTATGCAAAAACCAAAGAAATGTTGACTCTCAAAAGGCTCCTGCTGATCAACCCGGCGTTACATTTCATGTTTTAATGACACACACACACAAGGGCAAGCATACAATGCAACGAGCAGGACCACCACCACCGCCACCGCCGCCGCAGCACCATTAATGAACCCTTTAAATAAAAGAGTGGCCTGGGATGTGGGGCGAGGCTTGCAGCTGAAGCTGAACGGGTCAAGAAACTCAAATTTGCGTAATGTTTAAGAAAACTTGCAAACCATGTGACAACAACTCGAGCTATCATTTGACCTTTTCACTTTGTATTGACACCTTAACATCTTCTCCCTCTCTAGCTAGGTGATAATAGGTCTCCAACCTAGCCTTTTTACTTTGAAAACAATTTTGGATGATTTCTCTTTTTAAAAACAGTAAATTTGGATATTGAATTATTAGGCTGGGTTTGATAAATGTAGCACTGGTCGGGCATACATGAATTTCAGGGGAAAATCTAGTTCAGTATAGCCAGTGGGTCGGGGATTAGCCATTCCAGAGAATGTTAGAAAGCAAGGCAGATTCGTTGACATATTTTTTCACATCGTTTTTGGAAACTTGAAATCCAGTTGGCGATTTATTAATATCTTTTTGCATGAATTTCCACAACTCATAACTGCGGGCAATACAATTAAAAACCACCATCACGTACCGTTCATCTAGCAGCGTCAGGAAAACATCATTTTCCTAGTACTATAAAATTTGTTTGACTTTTAAAATCCTAGCTGGCTGGCTAGCTAGAAGAAACTAACTTTTTTATTACATCTTCTTTGAAGGTGAGCCTGCCATGGTTAATTTGCTCCCACATCCAGAGTTTAAACTGTCTGATCTCTAATGGCTCACTGGATTATCCTGAACGTGCAAGTGACCAGTTACTTGTTTGATATAGCCGGGTCAGATCTGGGTTATGGGGATTCTTATTCCAAGAAGGAAAATAAATAAATTCAAGTTAATATATATTTTTTTAGAATTCCTCGAGTTTTCTGCATGTTTTGGTGCAGGATGATATCCACAAGAACAGATACTGTGCATGTGAATGGAGATTGTGATGCAAAGAATAAAGCTACATATATATGATGCCAATAAATACAGAGAGTAAATATATTAAGGGGTTAGTGAAATTAGTTAACGAGGGTCCAGTATTATTATATGCACGATCCTAGGCAACACTGATCCATAGAGCTGCTGTTAAGACGATGTCGTCTTCTATCAGTTAACTATTAGTTAAATCAATTGTTTCACTACAGTACTAGCTTGCTACCATCTCCACTTTAGTTTACTTGTTTTAATGAACGATTTGTCTTGTTTGCCAAAGAACGAAAATAAAACGGGAAAAGACTTGTATATTACTGTTTCAAGGGAAGCACTGTTTGCGGTGGTCACATGCCTCTCTTCCTTTCCCTCATGCTTTGCTCAGTAGTTTATGATGCCTTCTGCATCCTCGCCACCAGTTTTATTCACAAAGATGCCAGATTATATGTATATATTACCATCTTTATTAGGTTTTCTTGCAATACAAGGTTAGCAGATTGTTGTAAGAGAGGAAGACTGGACTGTAAAAGCTTGGAATTTTATCTGATTACATATATAGAAACTTTTCTGGTCATATCGGCCTTCAAATCCAGTACTGATAAGCTTGTCTTTCATTGAAGTAAATTGATGGTCCAAGGCTCAACACATAATTAAGGTTGTAATGCTTCCTTTGCTGCAGGGACAACCTAAATTAATTATGGTGCTTTAATACGAGATGTCCCCTTACACAAAGCACGTGCACTTTGCAGAGAGGAGGGTGATTCATGGGTAACAAATGAATGATTATTTAGCAGGTGGAGCAGGTTTAGTAATGTTTTTAATGAATGAACGTCGTTCATCACAGGTAATCTTGTTGTTTAATAATAAGAGTGCAGCTGTATTTTAATCAAGGCTTCTGAGCATTGTCATGTGAGGATGCTGATTCTTATTCCATCCGGGTGAGAGAAAAGAAATGATACTATTGTAAAAAGTCTGCCATATATAGCAAAGTACTGCTGCAAAATTTCTGATTTATATACGTTCTTGAATATATATATATATAGCCATCAATGTAATGATGCTATTAAATTTGAATAAAGAACCAAAAATCCACAAATCATTCTATGATGTGAGATTAAAGTTCTGTCAAGATGATTTATTTTCTTGTTATTCTAAATGGTATATCTAGGTTATGCTAGACTAAAGTTGTGTTTGTTTAATGTTACAAAACAAATTAGACGTGCATAAAAGACAAAAATGTATTTGATTAGGACAGAAACTCTTGACATAAAAATAATTCGGAAATGTTTTTAAGTGAATTTCTATCGTTTTAACATAATAGTTGCAAGAAAACATACCTACTCTATATCCAATGTTTTCTCTTTTCTCTTTTTTTTTTTTTTTTTGTCTCAACACAATAACCAAATGCTACTAGAATAACTTTTTTCTTGTGATCTGTTCTTGAATTTGAATGTTATATGGTAATAATGTGAGAAGAACCCCATTTAAAACCTGACCCGAAGACTCCAATTATTCTGTTAGCTAGCTAGATGTGTTTGCTATATGTTTTCAAAATTATATGATAAGTACTATGTTAACGAGAGAAAAAAGGTTTGAAATGTCTTCGAGGTTACTCCATGGAATGAAAAGCATCCTCGCTCTTAAAATGACATAATAATCAAGAAAGGTTCCATATCAGAACCTTTGAATAGATGGGCTACCATGCATGGGGGGGTATTTTCATGTTCATTGTAAAAGGGCCTGTCTCCTTTTTATAACAATTTCTGACAATGACTTGGCATGCCTTTTAACATTAAGTATAGTTTTCCTCAATTGCCCTAACATGGGAATCGATAACTCACCAATTTGTGCATCAAAACGACGTGTCCTTGGTGGTTTTCATCATTTTTGCTCATCAAGTCACAGAAGAATTCATTTTCGTGAAGGAATAACATGCTAGAATGAAGATTTTTCAGATACCAGTGAGAAATGGAGGTTGCTCATGTGAGAGGTCGAAACTCTGGAGAGATAAGTAGTCCTCACTATGAATGAAAGCGAACGAGTTTGGAAATTTAGTTCTATGCTTTGATGAAAAACTTCAGAGAACAATCTCTCATATGGGAAGCACGCATAAAAGTATTGTTCTGTACCATGCATGTGAGAGTGAACAGGAAAGAAAAGAGCAGATACAAAAAACTTCGTGAGGTAGAGAAAGGTCCAACTAAAGCTCCACATGCAAGTGTATTAATATCAGGGAGACATAAGCAGCATGGCCAAGGCTATTTTCAAAGAAATGGGAGACATTAGAACAATATCTCATCAACCTCCCCACTTTCTCACGTGCATTTCACGTTACTTAATATATTAACAAGGGGCGGGGATATCTGAGAAGTTGGTAGGTTGGCTAGTGGCATACTCCCCTAAATAACTATATAATTTTCTGATTATTCAAGCATGTATGGGCATGGGTTTCCTTCGCCATGATAACTAGAACAAGTCCAATAACAGGTTGGAACTTGGAAGTCGGAACTCAATAAGACCATGCAATTTGCCTTCAAATGGAAAGGAATATATATATATATATATCTTGCATGAAACAGATCGCAATTTAAATGGTCAGTACTCGATATGCTCATGAAAAAACGATCAACAATCAGGAATTGGGCAGATTAAGACACGAGCAGATGGCAAGATAATTTTATTCCTTAAATATAACCGTATCAAAATTCGCGCTTAATTCATGAGAAGATATATGAAATCCAACAAAAATCTCAAAATCTTGCACCTATGTCCCTTTCAGATTGAGTGTTTAGACATTGAAAAGGAAATAGCCAGAAGAATCAATGACTTCAATCCATCAGCTAATTATCTTCTTGCAACTCATATCCTTATCGAGGCACACTGAGACCTAGTTCTGAATAAAATGGCAAGGCACAACTATTAGCATTAGCAAGCACTGGCAAACATATTAATTAAAGAATTGGTGAGTTGAACAACCTTATGGCATTCATTCAGCATCCAACAATTAACAAAGCTTCATTCTATAATGCAGTCACTCATCATGATAAAGAAGGAAAGAGTGAGGTAGTTGCATTCCATAGGAAAGGACAATTTACACATGTGCAACATTATAATATCCTTCATTGACCGAGACTTATTAGAAATGAGAAGAATAACATGCCTAAATAGTAAACATATAATTAACAATGAGCTAAAAGAAATAGCTAATTACCAGAGAGACTCATGGACTGAACAGTCAAACAAATCCACTTGAGCTAAGAATGCACATTGGTTGGAAATTTTGAATTTCAAGTGTAATATCAACTTCAATCATTTCATAGTTTCCAAGGAGAGCTAAACTCCAAAAATAACACAAAAATATTAATCCAATCTAAATTCATTGAGAGAAAATTTTTTGGCCTTGACAACCCAAATGGCTATTTACTTTCAAGTTTCACCAAGAAATATTTAATCTTTTCACCAGGGAAAAAAATAACAGGAAAGTACACTATAGGATGCTTTCAGGCTACACCCTTGGGGAATTCTTTTAGGGCATATAAGAAGAAATATAATTCAAGGGAAAGCATAAACAGATACAACAAGGAGGATACAAGACATTGTCCACAAGAAGAAAGAAAAGGCAGGAAAGGGAATTGCAATCTTATTCAGCACCAACAACAGCAGGGATGCTTTGCTCGACAGGGAAGTCAAAGAAACAACCCTAGAAACAACTCTATCCCACAACAAATGCCTTGTACTGTAGGTGAATTTGCTTATATTGTTGCGCCTAATGAGAACCTCTAGCACCACATCACAAGCATAAAAAATTTACACTGTCTGAAGACTTCACATATACAGCAAAGAAAGAAAGGGGAGCTACAAGGGCATGGAAAAATGATACTAAAAAATGTATCACGTAGAATTACAACATATGCTGGGAAATTTCTTTACTATGACAAAACGAATTTGATCTTCAAATTTTCATCAGATCAGCAAGAGATAACATTTACTGCATGAAACTGGTAAGAGATAACATTTACTGCATGAAACTGGAAACCTCAATTCACAAAAATAAACAAAACTCCACAAAATGCACTCGGTTGATGAGCTACAAACAACCAATTGTACGGAGCCACCAGTTGACACACTAGAGATATAGCATTTATTGAGTTTTTCACTTTGGAATGATATGGTTAATAACAAAATTCAGAAGCCAGAATTTTTTTTTTAGAAGATGAGATAAAAACAAACAAAACCAAGCAACCCTATTCAAAATAGAGACACGAACTAATTGTAGAGTAAAAAAGTTGCTTACAGAAACTAAAACTAAAACATTTGGAGAATATCAAACTCCAGGGTTCGCACTGCAGAGCATACCCTGAGACAACGACCGTGAGCTCCTTGAATCAATGCTGAGGCATGACGTGAGCCTAGCTGAAGAGACAGCCGAGTGAAATGGAAGCAGAGATTGAATAGCACCCAATTGAGGAACTGGCCTGAAATTCAAAACCCAACTGTCACAATTTAAGAAATTCTCAAATTTAAAGAGAGCTCATTTCAGAAAAGGACCTTAATTGCAATACCCAGCAGTAAGAATTTAAAATGGTGCTACCAAAATTGCCAGACACAATAGTCAAAATTTGAACTTGAACAAAATTGAAAAGGTGTTTTTAAAGGGATTGCTTACCTTGAAAATGTGACAGAAGGGCGAGCAGGGAGAAGAGAAGGTGTGGATTTGGGTTGAAGGGTGGGTTTGTTGGTGGTGGATTTAAGAAGAGAGAAAGTTGGTTTTGAGAGAGACCTGTAGCGAGACGCCATTTTTTAGAAGGCAAGAGGAATGAAGTGGTGAGTACTTGGGTTTAGGGTTTTTGGAAATTCAATAACATCAGGGATTTCAGTTTTAGTTTCTTTTCTCTGTGTCTGCTGTGTGAGAACTATGTCGTTTCACATATGTAGCATTCAACCAGAAAATATTTTGATTTTTCCAAGGAAGAAAGTTATTCAGATCAGCTTTCACTCAATTTCTTTTTTGTTGCTATAAATCATTTAAATCCAAATTAATGCATTTAATAAAGAAAAAAACTGTGATTTTAGAGTAATCTGAAATTGCCTTTTATTCTCAAAAATTTAAAAAAATGGAAAACAAAAAACAATCTCCTTTTGAATGCAGCAACAGACACTAGATCATTATAGATATAGGTAAACAGGGAACGGGACAAGGACTAAAAAATGAAATAAATTTAATCAAGGTCCTAAAATAAACAATTAAACATGATATCATTACATATTTAAAAAAAAGCAAGAAAAAAACATGTAATTGTGCTCTCTTTTTTTCTTTTTTAATCACTGTGAACCGACCTCTTGGTTGGTGCTGCTTTTTTGTTTACTATGGTGTTGGCTTTAAGAACTATTTTCACAGCATAATTGGGATTTTGAAATGGAGTCATATGTATTGTGTAAGAACATCATATACATAAATGTATACTTTCAATAAATAGATTAAATGGTTAATGGTTTATTGAAATTAGAACTGGATTGACATCAGAGTTGAGCTTTTAAAATTATCTGCAAATATAATTTTAATTAATGCATAAGTACATATAAAGAAAGAAAAAAAACAGATGCATGTTTCTAAACAGTTTGGAAATGCAATCTATTATAACTTTGCGAAAGTGTTTTTCTAAAAATATTTTCTTTTTATCATAACTGATACTTTTTTAAAAGAAAAACAATTGAAAAGAGGGTTTTGAACTGCAAAATTAAATACACACAAGTGCAGCAACGGCATTGCATCTCGAGTTGCTGGTGGCAGAACCAATGCAGTAACAACCAGACACTCCTATATGGATGGATGTGCGTAGAGTGCTAGTAATTGCTCTGCTATCACCTACCCAGAGGTAGAAAGTTGGCTGGCTAATATTCATTTGTTTCCCTTATGGCTCATATTCATGCATAATATGAATAGATAGCTCATTTCAATGAATCAAGTCTAAGTCCCTGTAACTCTGGATTATTTGGTTATTAAGTAATGGGGAAAGACTACTATTATGTAGCACAGGACCCTGTGAGCCTCCCAATAAATGAATGCATGAAAATCGAACGCAGAATTAGTACCATCAGAAATCCAAGTTTCATGATAATAGTTGACGCGAAAAATGTTATCAGTTGCAATGATCAGGAGTTCAGAGTTTGCCATGAAGTTTACACCTACCATATATATACATACAAAGGAAACAAAAAGATAACAGATCAGCTTTCCATTCCTCAATTTCTCCCAGCAAACAATTGGCCGATCTAGAAACCACCTGCTTCTGGAACAATATATTCAAGTCTAAGAATTTTTCCTCCTGTTAGAAAAAGACTGGAAAAACGCATCTCAATAGGCAACTGCTTGCAGCATGGTCTATTCCACCTTGAACATTTCCACAGGCAATCACAGAGGACAGATTCTCTCCTTCGAGAATATGAAATGAGAAAGAATTAGATGCAAAGGTCACGGGTCTGTTCACCTCAGAGATTTGACCAGAGAGGCAATCTTTTATTTCCATATCATTAGAGGAGCCGCAGTTTCCCTGTAACTGAATCAACTGATTCTTTTGGCCCTGCTCGGGAATAAAAACATAATTACTGTCATTTTGTTGGGTGGAACCAGCTTTGCCCAAACTAAGTAGGGTCAGCTATCTTGGGACTTGAATGTTTCTTCTTCTATATTTTGGTGGTGGTTCATAGAACCAAGAAGAAAAAAGCCAAATGATTGAGCATCAACTCAGATTGAGAGTTCTTGATCACGGATCTTGTTTTACAATCTAATATTCTGTAAGGCAACTTGGATATCCTTTTTGTCAATTGGTTTGAGTATATAGCCAGTCGATCTATGATAAAAGTGAAAGGAAAGCAACTTGTTTTAAAATCTTACATAAGACAATTTGGAATTTAATCTCTTAATTAGTTGATAATGTGGGTGGTAAATCTACAATAGAAAGTAACAGAAGGGAAACTGTTACACAAGTTTAGCAGCAAAAATAAAATCATACCAGGTCCAACAGCAAGAACAGTCTTTGACCCAGCTGAAACCTGTGCAAAAAATAGGAACTTGGAAGTTAAATTACGCAAGTCAACTTCATCAAAATCGAATTACAGACTTAAATTTGTTTGCAAAATATTTGAGAGACAAGCAGTATGCACTGAAGTTGAAACATATTTCCAAGTTTACCACTAGAAACCAAGCTCTTTGTTCTCAAATTACACCAAACAATCATGTGGCATCAAGTTCTTGAATTGTGTCAATCCAAGTATAATTTCTTCACTGCTTGATAAGTAAAGGCTATAACTTACCTAGACCATGAAGATCAAATTCTTAAGTGTAAGTTTTATTTGCTGCTTCTTTGCTATTATTAATTGTATCCAGGCTACTTTAAGATGAATTTTAATCACAAACTATGTCATGCATAAGTTTACCTGTGTTCGTCCAGCATCAGCAACAACAAAAGTTGGAAGGCCAAAGTTCTCAGCTGCTTCTCTTATCTTGTTCCTGACGAGGAGGAAAATGGTGCTCCATGAGTTAGACAATGAAGAGCTTTTCAGCATAATAAATGAATGCTTGGCAACTCTGAAACAACTGCATTATTCAAATAAATTCACCTACTTACATTTCTTGTTGATTCTTGCATGTAACAACTATTTTGGGCTGTCCAGATTGCTCCCACTGTCTCAAGAGAATCCGGTGGCTGCAAAGTATACAGAAATTGCGTGACTTCAAATAATGATGGATAGTTAATAAAAATACATGCCGGGGCATCTCTTAACCAGAGTAAATCAGAAAGCAGTTATTTCATGATAATTACTTCTAAAATATATTTTTTGTTGACCTTTGGAATTGAAAGGGCATGAAGCCTTATATATTATCTATTTTAATTGAAGCTCTTCAAGTCCTTTAAACAGTACATTCAAGCCTTCATTTTTCTAATTTTGGTGTAGTGCCTATATGCTCTAGAGCAGCATGATAGAATACACATGGAAGAGCAAATGAGAAACCTCTCAACTTTTTAGAGTCACACAGATCCTCGTTATCACAACTGCATACCTATAAATCAGCTCTGCATACATACCAGTGGCTGCATCTGCAAGTACACAAATCAGTTCAATCATATAAATGATAAAGCAACTTGCAGGAAAGAGCAAAGGAAGTCCTAAAGCCATAAGTCAAAACTGCATAAACTGAATCTTAATTGAAGTGTCTTACGTGCACACTGAGATGCAATTTTTCCAGCACCCATCTTCAGGTCTTGTCTTACTACAAAAACCTGCGATTAGCAATTCCACAGCTCATCAAATAACTATTTGACCAAAAAAAAAAGAGGATATAAACCAGAACTAGTTATATGATCAATTGCATATTCCCATTACATGCAGGTATTGAACTAATTGGATATAAACTAATCTAAGCTACTGGACAGAGGACAAATTACGGTAGGCAAAAAAGACATGCATTTGGGTTATCAGCTTGACATTTGGAGACTTGAAGCTATGATTCACAACAATCTAAATCTACTTTGAAACAGGTTCAGGCTATCAACATAAAGTAGTCTGTTTTTATATCCCAAATTCTTGACCATGGCTTTAAAGTGACCAAATTACCTAAATAAGCTAACAGATACAGTGGAGAAAGCAGAATATACTTGAACACAAACCATTTTAAGCTCTTTGTCACCATCTTCAAGACTTTGCTGCTGGGACTTTCCAGGCAAAAAATTCTTCTTCTTGGTTTGATTTTTTGAAGGGTTTGACAAATCCAAAAACCAACCAAAAATGAAACCAATGATAAGGCCCGGAATGAAGTTTTCTGGCCTAAAACTCTCCGCTAAACCACCTTTTTCCTGCTTCTGATTATATGCATTTAGCAAATTCAATTAATCAAACTAAATAAATAAAAACAATAAACAATCCTATCATACACCATTGAATTAGGTTAATTGCTATAAAACAAAACATAGTTTTCACTTAACTGAGCGTAGTACACCATCATTTAGCCAAATTATGATTAAAAAAATGATTTTTTTAAGAAAGCAGAAGGTACCCAGTTGAGAGAAACGAGTATTAGCTCTATAAAACAAGAATTAATTACAAAATGATAGAGCTAAAAGAACAATTCAGCTTAAAAAGAGAACAGCTTTAGAACGTAAGACATGAACTTTTCAAGCATTCGAAACTACACGAGCATGAATTTGAAAAGAGGTGAGAGGCATAAAAAGGAAGGAAATAATGAAGGTTAGAGGTTTTCAAATACCTTGTTTGAAAGCTGAGATGGGTTTTTCGACACACCCCACATAGTTGGCCTACCTCCTAGCTAGAGATCGAGTACAGTGCAGTGAAGAGCAGAGGAAAAAAAAAAGCAGTTGAAGAGGATAAAACAGACCTAAAACAAAGTTTATTTCCGACTAAACCGTCGTTTTAAATTTGTCCTGTAGGGCCAGTACTAAAACGCAGCGCTTGGACAAGAACCAATCCTAGTCCTATCTCTTTTTCTCAAAATCGACAGGCATGAATTGGCCATGCAAAAAGTTATCACCCATGCACACATAATTAATTACTTAGTTGGGTGGATTCAGACACAACTTATTTATTCTTAAATAAAATGTCATTTGAAATTGATTTGATATGATATCGTAGGTTAACCTCAACTCCATATCAAAACTAATTTTAATTACTTAAGTTTTTGTTTTAATCAATTAATTAAACCCAGTTCTGAAAAACTTATAATAAATTTGAAAAATTAAATTATTTTAAAATAAATTTAAAAATATATCTCCCACGTTAATATATACATAAACATCAATGTATTCAGAAGTTTATAAAGCATATATATTGTACCCTGTAAAATCTTGCTTTAAGTGAAGAGTGATCAGTTTGTTCATCACAAAAAGAATAATTTATACAGTAGACGCATCAATCAACATATAAGGCTTATTTTCTAGGTGATTTTTATATGAATCACGTGCCTTGAGTGAGAGGGAGGGAGGGAGGGAGAGTTAAACGGAGAAACGCGATGTAACGAGGTCAAAGTTTGGAATTTCTTCGCCTTCACGATTGTCCTAGGCTCCCGCTATCCCTCACTTGCACTCCAAAACTAGACAAAGAATCACAGCCACATTATAATGGTTATTTCCTTGACAAATAGTAACACCTTCTCTCTTCATATTTTAATTTGCAGCTCCACCGATTTCTTCCTTCCATTTCTCTTATGGAATCTGTTGGCTCCAATAGTTCACCCACATCCTCATCGCCTGACTCCCACGACCGCCACGGCCACCGTCTTCATCTACGGCTTAAGCCAAGCCGACAGGTGGCAGAGCGCATTTCTCGAGCCATCCATCACCCTCTTCACCTTCTCCATCGATCAGAAGCCAGCTTTTATATCCTGGGTTCCACAGGGAATGTCTACACTGTGACCTTAATTGCTATTCCCACGTGCTCATGCCCTGATCGTACAAAACCATGCAAGCATATACTATTTGTTTTGATTCGTGTATTGGGAGTCTCTCTTGATGATGCATGTCTTGGAAGGATGAATCTTAGGATTTGCCAGCTTAATCGCCTGCTTGGGACTCCTACCTTGCCAGAGGCGCTGGCAGGGGTTAGCGTTCGTGAGAGATTTCACCGGTTGTTCTTTCAGAAAAGGCATGGTGTTTTGAGACCTCGTGTCGAGGTTGAAGACGGGACAACGTGTCCGATTTGTCTTGAAGAGATGGAGAGGGTGGAGAAGGTGGTGGCCTGTGGATCATGCAGGAACACTGTTCATGAAGAATGCTTGATGAGGTGGAAGAGGAGTAAGGGGAGGAGGGCAGCTGCTAGCTGTGTGATTTGTCGAGCAAGGTGGAGAGACAGAAATGATGAAGAAAAATATCTGAATTTGGCAGCTTATGTTGGGGAGGATGATACGGCTGGGGATGGTGTTGGTATTTGTGCTGGCTAAATTCTTCACGGGAATTAATTAGCTAGCTAGGGTTTACCTTAATCGCGCGATCCTACATTAACAGAACATCATTCGATTTGTAAATACATCATAGCTAGGTTGATGTTATTGTGAACAATAATGTCTCTGTAACTACATTTAACTTGTTTAAATGCAATATAGTATAAGAAATTGACTGCCACCTTTTATCGTCAAGGAGAGGACAGCATGCAGTACATATGCTAATACAAGAAATATTCTAAGGTCTTAATTTACTCTAATCACATGGAAATCAAGATTACAATAATGATAAATGTGAAAATCAATCAATAATATGGCAGGGGCCCGGTACGTGTGTCATTAATGGCGAATCAAAGTCTCCCCAAAACATGTATTGAATATGTGTTCATTGTAGAGGTAGCTGGTTCTAGATTTTGTTTTCCTTCTGGCCGGGTCTTGGCTACCGTTCTTAATCATGAACCTTGGTCTCTTGTTTCCTCAATATATCCTCCATGGATGCTCTTTTTGATTACTGAAAGAATTCCTTCATGAACCAATTCCCAAATTGGTCCAGCAGGTCCAGCAGTATTGGTAGCACAAGCCATGGAAATTGAATAGATCAGTACCCAGCAAATTTTGCTTAGAGTTTGATTTTCGAAAGCATTTGGAGGTGTTGACATCTTTAAACTGAGATTATCAAGTGGATTCCCATCTTAAAACATCTTTTTTTATTTTAGCTGATTTTTAGGTTAATTTCATTTCTAGATTAGAAAACTTTTTTTAAATGCTAAAAATTCTCATTTCTTTAGAAAATAATCTGCATTTGGATTTCATGTCATATTAGAAAAAATAAACTCAAATCAAGGTTATAATAAGGTCTAGCATATAAACTCTTTTCAGAACTTGAACAAAGCCTTTCTTGAACTTGGATTAGATAGATTAGAGGTTACATTTAAGCTTCATAGGTGTCATTTCATAAGTGTCATTTGTTCCTCTAGATCCATTTTATTCTATGTACTCTAAACTAGCTCATTTAATAACTATTTAAGTCTCTTTAACATAACTTTTATAATAGACGCAATTGGCACCCTATTAAATTAATGCGTGATTATAATTGGTGCTGGTTGATATTCATCAGTTTCGAACTAACACAGGTAGCGGAGCCTTCCACCATTTCTCTGCTCGTTGTATAACGGCTCTTGTTCATCCCTGAATGCTGAGTTATGCCGTATCCTTGATGGTTTGAGCGGCAGCTTGGTTGAATGAGGGATTCAAAAGGTAGAACCTGTTGAATTCTGATTTGTGTTTGTTGTTATTGTTTGCAGGTTTGGGTTTGTTGAATTTGAGAAGAAGAAGAAGATATTTTTTCAGAGAATTGGAGAAGAGAGGATTCTGCAGAAGAAGGTAATTCGTATTGATTTATTGCATACAACTTGTTTGACTTTATGCCTCTTATATATGCACAGGTAGAGCATGTGAATTATGCATGAATTATGCATGCTTACAATAGTCAAACACACACTTTATGCATGCTCATTAGTTAGTTGTACAATAATAGAAATCTAACTAACTATTACATGCTTTACATCATCCATCAAATGCTGCTTCTTCTTCCTCTTTAACTGTCAAGCACCTTCATTAATTCTTCTGTAATTATTTATTAATCCAGCTCAACAACTTATCTTCCAACAGCCTCTCCTAAGTTGCTGACTGGTTTAACCACCAAGTTTCAACCTCAATCTGGATTTCTAGCCATTGAGATTGCTGACATATTATCACACAATAGAAATGTTGCTTTTGCTTGTGATTCCTCATCGAAAAGCTTCATTGCTTCGGTCTCGTGCTTCTCTTTTGTCATCAACTTCAGATAGGCCTCTTTTTCAACCTGATACTTCTCCTCATAAGGTTTCTTCTCCTCTGCAGTAATGGTCTTCCATTTTGCCCCCAGAATGTGAGAGATATCTTTGAACTCTGCATTTGGGTTTTCTTTCTTGACCTCATTCCATTGAACTTTGCACCAGAGTGAGTAAGGTGAGCATGGTCTTTTTATTTCATTGCCACCCTTCTTTCTCTTCTTGTCTTGCTCCTTTTCATTCAGTACTTGAATAAATGGGAGAGTCATGGTAGGCTTAAACTCCTTCAACTTCTGCAGCTTCTTCAACTCTGTCTTCATTTTCTCCTGTTCTTTACCCTTCATTTCAATCTCATCATCTTTAGCCTTCAACATCTCATCTTTCTCTTTCAACAACACCTCGGTCTTCTCTTTCTCAAGCTTCAACTGCTGCAGCATTTCTTGCATTTCTTGAAAATCCTTCTCAAAAGAAGAAGCAACATTTGATGGATGATGTAAAGCATGTAATAGTTAGTTAGATTTCTGTTATTGTACAACTAACTAATGAGCATGCATAAAGTGTGTGTTTGACTATTGTAAGCATGCATAATTCACATGCTCTGCCTGTGCATATATAAGAGGCATAAAGTCAAACAAGTTGTATGCAATAAATCAATACGAATTACCTTCTTCTGCAGAATTCTCTCTTCTCCAATTCTCTGAAAAATATCTTCTTCTTCTTCTCAAATTCAACAAACCCAAACCTGCAAACAATAACAACAAACACAAATCAGAATTCAACATGGTATCAGAGCAGTAATACGATTCAAGAAGGGGCGTAAAACTGTTAAATACATTCAATCAAATCAGAATTCAACATGGTATCAGAGCAGTAATACGATTCAAGAAGGGGCGTAAAACTATGAAATACATTCAATCAAATCAGAATTCAACAAAACCTGATTCTCATATTGCAATCCATCCTGCTGATCAGAAGCTGTTTGGTAGGCGATGCCATGGCAAAAACAACTAGGTTTTTTATGGTGCTGTGCTATATTTATAATGTGTGTTTCTCTAAGCTTTCTGTTTTTGTGTTTACTATAGGGCACAACCCTTCAGTAAAATCTAAAACTTAAGACACGCACATCAAAGCATGTACATATATTTTTGTAATTAATTCATAAAAAACTAAAGTCAAAGTGGAGAGAAACCCGAGGTTGTAGGTTCGAGAGAGTTGAGATGTAGGTTCGGGAGAGTTGAGATGGGTGGTAGTTTTCTTAATCATGACACGTGATCTATCAAAATAAATAAATAAATAGAGGTGAATAGTAAAATAAAAAATAAAAGAGGGCTAGGCATGGGGTCTGACCAGCTACAAGGGAGTTTTATTTTTTTTTATTAATATGAGTTTTCGGGCTAGAAACTTTACTAGGTTTTAATTGTTTTTTAAACTTTAATTTGGTGGCTTTTCAATGGTTGTCATGCCATAGAGTTATTGGCTGCTGGGAGTGACCAAGCAGATATTCTATTACACAAGGAGCATGATAACACACGGGGAATCACTATCGAGTTACAGTTAGAATAAGTAGTAGATAGCATTGCATGGTATTTCATACTTGAGATCCTTGAATCCTGGTTAACTTGTAAAATGAATATGGAAGGTACAATATATTTGATATATTCAAAAGAGCACTTGCTATGCAATTTAGTGTACAACGAGCTGATTTGCCTGCGCGTTGCGCTGGGTTTTTTTATATGTAGAAAAATAATTGATTTTTAACTTTTTTTTTTAATTCTTAGAAAATTATTTTTGACATTAGCACATCAAAATAATGTAGAAACATTTTTTTTAATTTAAAATTGGAAAAAATTAAAATTTCTTCAAAAGCGATTTTCAAACGCATCACCAAACACTCATGTCATATCTCACCAGAATCATAGTTCAATCATTTTTTTTAAATAGTAATGAAAAACGAAAATCACATTTTAAATCATTGTTTATCACTGTTTGAAATAGTCATCTCCTTTGGCTATGTACAAAATAATAGTCATGGTGCACGTAAGCTAGCTTGGACATTCTAGTTATAAAAAATATTAATAAGTTGAAAAAAAATAAAAAACAATGTCAAAGGATTATCCGTGACACGTGTAACCTACCCCGGTTCTAAAAAATATATATATGTGAGGAAAAAATTGTGGTGCGTGTAAACTGACCCGGACACCGCGAGTATATATATAAAAAAAAGAAGCCTGAAAAAAAGAAGAGGAAAAAACTTTTTCAAATATTAATAAACAGTGAAAATTGTTAAAAAAAATTAATTTCAGAGATTTATTGTGATGCGCATAAGCTGACTCGGACACCCCAGTTATCGAAGAAATGATTGAAAAAAAAAACATGTGAAATACTTATGAACAATAGAAAACATTCTTCTTTACTCAAAAATCATTTTCGGTGGCAGGGGGACTCGAACTCCAGCAACCTGAGAAAAAATATTAACTCTTATTATCTATAATTAACTAAATAATTGGCGATGCGACGGGTTTTTTTTCTCTATGTAGAAAATTAATTGCTTGTATATGTATTGTATTATATTATTTCAATATTTAGTTAGTGTAATTATATTTAAGAATACTGATATGAATTTTTGTCCTTAAAAAAATCCAAAGTTATTTTCCCTCTCTCTTAATATATTTTTAGGCGATAATATTCAATAAATATCAGACATATTAGAAATAAAAATATTATAATTTTTTTTTCAAACATAAACTTAATTTTTTTTTGTGTTATAATTATTTATTTGCCGTCTAAAAAGAACAGTCTAATGGAAACGGGAAGTGACTTGTATATTTTTTAATTTGACTTGTAGATAATGCAGGTAAATTTGTCAACATTTTTTTTTAGTTTTTTTTTGCAGTAATATTATGTTTAAAATATTAAAAATGAAAAAATTGGAAATCCTTGTAAAGAAATAAACTTAAATAAAAGAGCACAAAATTAATTTTTGAAGCCAATTTTTTTTTTATATAAGATTTATTAATCATATTATTGTATTAAATATATTTAAGAAAACATGATATGAATTTGTGCCCTTCAAAAAATCCTAGGTCATTTTTCTTCTCTGTCAATATATTTTTAGGCGATATTATTCAATAAATATTCAAACATATAATTAGTTTTACATATTTTAATTTGACATAAATATACAAAATATAATTAATTTGACATAATTTCAATAATATATTTAATTTAAAGGATAATCTTAGGCTATTTTATTCTCTCTCTCTATATATTCTTAGGTGATGATATTCAATAAATATTAGAACATATAATTGGTTTAACATATTTTAATTTGATATAAATACACAAATATATAATTAAAAAGTCAAAACACTGAAAAATTATTTCAAGAAATAAACTTAAACAAAAGAGCACAAAAATTACTCTTGAAGCTAATATAATTTTTTTAAAAGATTTATTTATTATATTATTATATTAAATTTATTTAAGAATACTGATATGAATTTCTGTCATTAAAAAAATCCTAGGTCATTTTTCCTCTCCCTATATATATTTTAAGGCGATAATATTCAATAAATATTTGAACATAATATTAGTTTTACATACTTTAATTTGACATAATTATACAAATATATAATTAATTTGATATACTTGCAATAATATATTTAATTTAAAAAACAGAATTGAAGTAAACCCAAACATTGAAATCAAATAATTCAAAACAAAACTGGAAATTAAAAGAACTGGGACTGAAATTAAACTGAAATTCATAATTACCTTGCATAGAAGGATAGAATTGAAAAAAATCAAACTTTTGGTACCTAAAATATTAAGGATTTATAATAAATTTGCATGGAAGGATGAAATTGAAATCAATCAAAACTTTGATACCAAAAATATTTAGAATTTCAGCCCACCCCGCAAAATTAAAAGAATGAGGACCGAACTGGAACTTCAAAACGTAATCAATTTCAATTGAAGGACGAAATTGAAACAAATCAAAACCCATTTAATAAAAATAAGGGCAAGAAAAACAAATTAAAACGTTCAGGGACTTAAATGAACTTTGACAAAAAACAGCTTAGCTGACGTCATATTGCGCAGGCAGGAGAGAGAAATTGGGTGGGGAAATTCGAACGCGGGGCGCGGTCTTACCACTCGCCCAAGCGACTTCTTTGGATAGTTGTCGGATAGAAATAATAATAATATCAATTTATTTTTTAATTATTTCAAAAATTCATTGTTACAGAGATTCAAACTCTCGCGCCATGCCTCGCTTGGGCGCTCGCTAACCACCACGCCAAGCAACTTTTTATACAGGTGTAGTCTACAACTAATAATAATATTATAAAGTAACCTGACTGTTCCTGTCCTCAGTGATTGAGTCTAGATGAACAGTGCCAAAACACTGTTCAAAAACCGTGACCTTTTTTAGCTTTTAGATAATAATAATAATATAATATGACTGTTTAATTTCCAATATCTTTAAGCTTTTAAAATATAATATAATAATATATTATAATATACTATAATATAATAATAATCAAAATCATTTAGTAATAAAATATAATATAATAATAATATAATATAATAATAATCATAATCATTATTTTGAATGTCTTATCTATAATAATTAGAAATTTCAACACCTAACAATATTAACAAAAAAATAATTAAGAAAAAAACAAACAAAAAAAAGAAGTCAGGGGAAAGCACATTTTCAAACAGTAATAAAAAATGAAAATCACCGTTAATTTTGGGGAATAAAAAGTGATGTGCGTAAGCCAACACAGACAACCCGGTTATCAAAAAATAAACTAAAAAAAATTGTATAAGTGGAGGAAAAGAAACAATAAAAAATGTTAATAAAAAGTGGTTAATAAAAAGTGGACCGGGAAATTAATCATGGTACGCATAAGCTGCCCCGGACACTACGGTTAGAAAAAAATATTTAGAAAGGAAAAAACGTTTAAGAAGAAAAAAACATTTAAGAAGGTAAAAAAACGTAAAAAAAAAAGGTAAAAAACCTTTTTAAAAAAAAATCAGTTTTTCAAAAAAAAAATCATTTTTTTTTAAAAAAAAGGGTAAAAAAACGTTTTAAAAAAAATCATTAAAAAAAAAAAAGAAATCATTTTTTTTTAAAAAAAAAAGTAAAAAAACGTTTTAAATTTTTTTTAAAAAAAAGGTAAAAAAACGTTAAAAAAAAACAATTTTTTTTTTTAAAGGAATCAGTTTTAAAAAAAAATTAAAAAAACGTTTAAAAAAAAAAGTATAAAAATGTTTTTAAAAAATCAGTTTCTAAAAAAAAGAAAAAAAAAAGAATCACTGTTCAAATCCACAGTGAAAGCAGAGTGGATGAACAGTGTAATTTGCATAGTGAAATCACGTCCTCCTTTAGCTGTATAGATAATAGATAATAGATAATTGGAACTGGGCTCTAGAATACTGATTCACAAATTGAATTACCATGGAAGAGGCAGAAATTTAAGTAAACAATGGTGAAACTTTGACATCTAGCATCGGCTATCATGATGGAGCTTCAACACAATCTATTTGATCGATAGATATTTATGTCCTGCAGAATCTCTTATGTCAGGTATGCGATCATGTTTGACATTGTTGTAGAACTACACCACGTGTCTCTGGTTAGCAGAAAACGAGATGGCTTTGGAAGGATTTAGAAAATATAAACTATGTCCAGATGATAACACGTTTTGAGATTGAATTTTCAGCCAATAGGAGGATCAAAGAACAGCTGGGAATGCGCGGTTAGGGATACAAAGGAAAGAATCAGAGAAGAAGAACAAACCGAAACGGAGAAACAAAACAAACGATCAAGAGAAGGCTGCCTTTTATAATACAAAGCTAATAGAAAAGAAAATAAAATACAAGCGCTACAATCAACATGATGCTATACCAAGCCTGCACCATTTAATAAAGAAATACATCTCACTAGAATAGAATTTGTCGAGAAAAGAAAAAAAGAACCTCGGAAAGGTACAAAAAATATGCAGTCGGGAATAGACAAAAAAAAGGACTGAGGAAATCTGGAGAGCTATGAATATAATCAAATAAATAATGCTGGATCTTCTACCACTTCAGTCAACAAGCAAGCTTGGCAATGGCAAGACTCGTGCCCTATCAATTTTCTTCACTCGGGATTGCTGGTCCCGGTAAAGATTGATTGGACTTCCCAGAGGCACTTTCAGTGTACTATACAAGTTTACTGCAACTTCCTAAGGCGGCCCAGCTTATCCATGCATGATGCCATAGGCAGGATTTTGCTTGGTTCATCTTGGCCGAAGACAAGTAGAACCACAGGACATAGCTGTGCCTTGTTACCATGTGCAGCATTTCAGTTCATTACAGTTTCTTGGGCAAATTGTAAGTCTTCTTAAGATACCTTGATGCTGCTTCATCGTTCCGATAACACAACATCCGAAGAAGTGTGTTTGGGTCAGTAGGATTCCACTGTCCTGAAGTTGGAGGTAATGGAGGTTTAGACCTGGCAGAAGAACCATAGGCCTCCAACGTCACGCGTCTATAACGCTCAACGAGACTCTCTGTATCTGTTCGGAGAAGGGGAAGGATACTTCTGACTGTAGTTGAAAACTTATCTATCAACTCAGTAGGCAGGCCATCCCCGTTGGCCCAAAATAGATCTTTAAGGGATTTAAAATCATCCTCTATTATCTGAGAGTCCTGATGCATGAAAGCACGAGAAGGGCCTCCCGCAAGCAGAACAAGCAAAAACCCATCAAAGGAAGCTCTCATTATGTCAGTAACAACTCGTGAACGAACTCTTTCATGTATGATGTTTGAAATGATCAGCAAATTCCGCTCAACCTCCTGGACAAAAGGTTCAATCCTAGAAGATGATGGCTCTCCAACATATAAACCATCCCAGAAAACATGACTCAAGTCATGGAAAATAATTTTGTAAGCAACTGCCTCGCTGAGTTGTTGAACTCCTTCTATACAAGCAGCTGCTGTCAATTCAAACTTCTTTGCCAAACCATTTGAAAAGTCTTCTGCACGAGCAGATTCTGAGTTCCTCAAATGGGTTATTATTCTCTTCTCTAAAACATCCAACTCTGATCGAATTCTGTGCAGGGTATTTATACGAACACAGAACTGAGGAACCCCAAAAGAATTGTCCCCATTCATTGTTGCAACCTGAGAATTCCTCTTTTGAGTGTTCGCTGACTTCTCTTTCTTCTTCCATGCAAACTTTGACTCCATAGTACATCTGGTCAATGCTGGCATAGTTGGAACATATGTATTTCGTGATCCTACATATAAGATTGAATGATTACAGTTGTTAGAAACTCAAAAACATGAAGGCAGGGACATTATTTGAGCTTTGTAAACATTTACCGCAGCCAGATTTTGCCTTAGTTGAATAATACTGAAGACATTTGTCAAGGCCAGTCATCAAGTCAGGTAACAATGCGGGATGCATTAGTATTGGCAGCTGAAAATATGCATCCAAAGTTTCATCGACAATCCGCAAAACTTCAACAGCAGAGGGAGCATATCCTTCTTGATTTGCCTGTGGATTCCAGACCTACACATTGCAGCAAGCTGGTTAACTCAGGATAAGGTTAAAACAATGAAAAATGCATAAAGAAAAGAAAGGACAATCAAGACTGACAGTTACTGAGAAATGCATATGATTGCATGAATGGATGGGAAAATGCTTGCACGATCTATCTCAAGTTTGCAAACTATCACAAATGTCATAACAGAACCACATCAATGGCCAAACTGTCCAATCATACACCATCTGATTGCAGTAGCCAACATTCAACTCTAGCCTCCTCAAGGCATGTCTCCTTCAGAGGTTAGCTCTTTTTTACAGAACAAGACTGCAATTGCGTAATGGGTTAAACTTTTAAGAAGTCTTGTAACATTGTGATAGCCAGTAGTAACTAAAACATGTCAGTGTTGCCATAGTCGATACCAAACCAAATTCAAAAGAATTAATCTGTCAAGTTATGCAGTCGTGGATGTAATGATCGCAAAATCCAGACAGAAACAGCAGTACAAACAAGATATAAATAAAGAGCAAGTACCTCTTGTTGCAAATTCCTGTCAACCCATTCCTTGAGCCTGTCTAGTCTTGCTCTGATCCATGCTTTTACCAGATCAGCAATTGCAGCTTCAGCTTCATAAGGAGGCATTTCACGGATTATTGCCTTCCCACCATCATCGCTGTCCACTGAATCTTCTACAGCAATCTGCACAAGATCTTTCTCCAGTTTATCTGCGGCTCTTAGCACTTGTACAGCATCTGGTGTTAATTCCACTATACCAGATATGAATTGTTTTATCTCATTTCCATAGCAAGCATGAAGTGTGGCCACAGCAACACCGGCTGAGAAAGGATGCCATCTTTTCAGTATCGGACTAAATACTTGCTTCTCATTAATTGCCAACTCACCAACATCCTTTGCAAGGATGGCAAGAACAGGAAGAGAATTTGGCTGGTTTTTGGATGCTCTCCAGCTTGAGTCTGCTTTCTCCATTTTCTATTTCATGCAAAATTAAACAGTCATCTAACCAGCCAAAAAAAATGATATAAACACAGATGCATCTCTCTCTCTCTCTCTCTCTCTCTCTCTCTCTCTCTCTCTCTCTCTCTCTCTCTCTCTCAATACAATTAGAATGTACATGAAGCAGATTGCCAAAGTCAAAAAATTACTTGGTTTTATTTACAAGATCACACTAAATCTGAGCTTGAACTGAGTTCATCACAGTTAGCACTAGGTTGACCTCTTGACAGCTATCATAACCCTATTTGAATAACCATTGCTTATATATATGTAAAACATACAAGAATTATTGCATCCACTCATCTTGAAATAAATAGAAATCTAAGGTCATCAAAAGGATTTTTTTAGATTTGGTGGATAGTAAAACTCTGGAGTTTCTAAAAAAAAAAAAAGGAAGCCTGTATTCCATTCTTTATATTTCTGTTGTCACAAACCTTACACTTTTAAGCATTGCAAAACCAATGAGCAGATCTTCAAAGAAAAGCAATGTGACATGTGCCGCAATCCTTTATAAGAACTAACTATTACAATGTGATGACCAAGTACTCAACATTTTAGCTTGTAATGCATTCTGAATCCCATTCTTATAGGTTCATGAAACATAGAAACAGCAAGTGTTCTCATATATAAATAAGAGCAAGGTCAGTGAGAATTATGGCTCTTGAATACATCAAATAGATTGCAAAGACTTACTTGAGCAAAAGCAGTGCGCAGCGATGATCTGATATAAGTGTCAATCCTGGTACGAACCACATCCACTTCACCTTTTCTCTTTCTGCGATACTCATTAGATATATCTTCGACCAAAATCTTGGCTGCCGACACCCCCAGAGAAACAATACCCTGCATGGTGTCAACATTTCCGTTGTCAAAAGTGTCATGATATGCAAGAAGCCTTTTCTCAGCCCATCCCAATATTGAACTCAATGTAGAACTCAAAATCTTGGAGTATTGTGGATCCTTTGTTGTCTTTGCATCTCTCGCAACTTCTGCTAGCTGACCATCAGCTGCATCAAGCAAATCCGTTTCTGCTTGGCCAGTTGCAACGAAGCGATGAAATAAAACCCATGTGAAGCAAAGATTGTGGAGCATTTGATTCATTCCAAGGATTGTCCAAGTCTTCTTTATGTGTTCCAGAAGTTCATCAATTTCATCAATTATAGATGTTTCATCATTAACATCAAAGCAGGCTTGTAAAAGCATTTCATAAAGTCGAAGGTTCAATGGAATCCCATCAGCCCAGTGGCATATCTCTGAAATTGACCCATCAGATCTACTAGCTAAGGACATGACAGCACTACGAAGCACTTGCATGGACTCATTGTTCTTTCCAGTCTCTATAGGCCTGTCCATAGCTCCATGAATAATTTGCCGCAGTCGCTGTGAAGTAGGATTTGACTTATCAAGTGGCACATGAGGATGCAAAAGTAGTCCAGCCTCAAGAACTTTCATGGTTCTCTTCTGCCACACTTCATATTCTTGTTGATCAGTAAAATCAGAAAGCTTGAGCTGCTGCAGTAGCTCCAACGGAAGAACAACTGACTCAATTCGCCTTCCAACCTGTAACAAGCACATTGATTGGGATCCAAAACAGCCATGAAAGTGAGAGTGGTCAAATGCTACCTCAGCTGAGCAAACTATGAAAGGACTCAACAGACAAGCATAAAACAAAGATGCGATCAAACACATAACTATCCGAGAGTTTATAGTGATTAGTAAGATGGTATTTCAGTTTTAACAATAATAAAGATAAAATACACACCATGAGCAAAGGAAACCACACATAGATAACAATTCATATCGATCAAAGTATTAAATTCAGAACAACAACACAAGGACGAGAAAATATCTTTGTTGTTCTACACATATAATCCCATTGTAGCACATTGACAGCTAAAACAGTCTAGAATTCTTCAACTCCAGATTCTCAAAAATTAACAGCGGAATTTTATAAGAGAAAAAGGAAAAACTTACCTTCCATTTTAGTAAAAAAAAACATAACAAAACTACATTATTTATTCTCATTTTTTAACTAACCACATTTTAGAGGTTAGAGTTTGCCCTTTACCATAAAACGAATCATGATCCACATTATTTATCCAACGAAGCATCAAACTTTACCAAATTAAAACTTAAAAATAAATATAATAAAATAAAAAACAGAAAAAACCCATCAATGAAAAATCAAAATTAAATAGAATAAAATAAAGCTAACCTGACCAGCAGCAATCCTCAGTAAAGCCCTTCTAATCCTAGAATCAACAGTCTCACTGATCCGCATTTGAGTCCGCATCAACTCACCAACAGTCAAAGCTCTCCTCACCTTCCCCTGGCCCGAACCGGAACTCGAGCCCGATCCGGGACTCTTCTTAGAACCCGAACCAGGAGACTTCAGCCCTAAAGCCTTCTTCATTTTGCTAGCAGCAGCAGAGGTGAGTGAGCGTTGTAAGGCAGGCGAATTAGGGGAGTGGATCGAGTGGTTCGTGGGTGAGTCGGAAATGGACGAGTTGGGGGTGTAAGCTAAGGCCTTTCCCGAGGAAGTACGGCAAACGGCGACGAAGATCTCGTAAGCGGTGGATCGGAGGTCGGAATCGGTGAGTTGGGTACCAAGTTGACCCAGTGGCGAGTCGAGATCAGTGGTGGTGATAGTAGGTTTGGAGGGCATTATGGATAATTGCGATGGTTTTGGCGGTGGTTTCAGCGGTGTTGACTCTCTCCTCGAGTGGCCTAGTGTGAGGTCTCTAAAGAGAGAAGCCATTTTTTCTTGTCTTTTTTTTTTTTTTTCTCGGGAGAGAGAGAGATAGACTCTTCTAATCCATCTTACCACTATTATGCTGTATATAATAAAAATAAAATAAAATAGAAAGTGAGAACTGTGAAAGGATTTATTTTGTTTTTTAAAATAAAAATAAAAATAAAAGTGTTTTACTGTATACCTTAACTGCGTGGTAAACTCGATTGACCGGTACAGCCGTGACAAATATCAATGAATTATTTTTTTGAAAGAAAAAATTAATTTAATTTTTTTAAAATTATTTTCATATATTATGTCAAAAATAAAATTAAAAATTAAAAAATATATATTTTAATATATTTTTAAATAAAAAAATACTTTAAAAAATAGTTTCAACCATAATCTCAAATAGTAAATATATGCAAGCTAACCTGAAAATTACCTATTATAACTATACGATAATCCCCGACTTTGTTACCCTAATTAAAACCTGTTTTTTTATAAAAATATTAATATTTTTAATTAATTTGGGTTAATTTTTATTAATAATTTGTTGTGCTTTTCTTGATAAACAAATACTAAAATCCAAACAAACAAACAAATAATAATAAAAAAAAAGAGGAGGGTGGGATGTTGCTTGTAGGATTGACATGGAAAAGTGCTAGCGTTGGATTGGATATGTTGAGCTTGGATGATGATGTAAAAGTGGTTATGGCTGTGACAATTACTGCTCACATAAAATATATTTATAATTATATAAAAACAAATCGAATGCCGTTCTGAAAATAAGTTGACATAGACTAAGACACGTATTACTATTTTTAAAAAAATGAACTTGCTCTTTTTAACACGTATTCTTATTGCTTATTATGTAGTTAATTGAGGACGATTCGGTTTTCTTTTTTTACTTTTTAAAAGCACGTTAAATATATTGCCTTTAAAAGAACATTTGGTTAAAGTGTTTCATGTGATTAATTTTATATTTTTATATTTTTATGAATAATATAGAGACTTTCATGTCTTTAAAAATAAAGAATATAAAACTTATTATCAAGGGTATCAATGTATTTTCAAGTTGTTTTTCCTATAATTAACAAATTGAATTGTGGGTGATTTGGTATTTTTATTAGTTAAAATCTTAATTAAAAAATTATTAATGTGTGAGACATCGTTTTATGTCCAATTTTTTTATTGAAGTTGCTATTGATTTACTTTCCATGAAGTTGGTTTTGGACTGAGTCACTAGTCTTAAAAATCAACAACTCAGGTAGATTTTGTTCTTTTTTATTTTAATTTAATCCCTTGAAATTTTAATATATTACCTATCGGCTGCGCGGAGGCTCTGTAGTAGAAGGCGTGTTGGCTTGCCATGCCACCAAACTTAGTTTAGAAAGACGGAAAAGAATGTGAAAGCAAGGCTGGAAAATCAAGGCATAAGGTTGGATTTAACGATTGATTGGTGGGGACAGCTGGTGAGCATCATCATGCAAAAGGTTTCTTCTTCGATGAAAAAGGTTGGCGGAAACTTAAATGAAACATCGTGTAATTAAATAATATAGTTGTAGTCATATTTACTAACTAATTAATTAATTAAACATATTTTTAGTGAGCAGTAATGGTAAAGGGAGACTCTGGCTGAATCCACGACCTTCAAAGAAATTATGGACATGGCACTGGCACGGGCCTGTAATTAAATGATTCTGGTAGAGAAAGTTAATAAAAGAAAAGGGATAAACGCCAGACTAGTCCCTAAACTATCAATAGTTCTCGATACAGTCCCCAGCCTTAAGAACACCAGAGATGATGACAGCACCTTGGTTTCCTTTTTCCACCATAAGTTGCTATTGATTTGATTGGTGGTTGTTCTTGATTATTCACCAGCTGGTATTAATGTAGACCAAAAACAAGCCGTAAACAGCAAGTTTTATTTATGATAATTCTTCCAGAAGGCCTGGTTGTGTTAATAGATCATCTACCTTGCGGTTTGGGTTCATTTTTGTGATTTCTCTCTATTGCTAGTATTTTTTTATAGCAATAAATAAATAAATCTTATAAGGGTTCACTCCATGTAACTTGGTTGATTTTATAGGTCAAAAAAATCATTTTAATATATTTTTGAATGAAAATCATTTTAAAAAATAATCTCAACTACACTCTCAAACATGCACTAAGGTATATTTCATTAATAATAATAATAGTAATAATTCAGTTTTCAGAGATTTATTTCTCCATTGATTGTTTATGACTTGCTCGTATATCATATTCATGGGAATTCTTGTGCTGGTTTTTTCTTTCAATGAATGAAAAAGTTTCATTCCCCTGAAACTAAATCCGTGTGAAAAAAAAAGAAAGAGTTTTGTCCTGTGATGATGATGCTGACTTCGGTGTTTTTAAAATAGTAAAATGGTGGCCATAAGACAACATATCACATGCTTTTCATCATGCAGCGTGCCAACCACATTAATCCAATAATGCCACTACAAAATCCAAATTGCACCTGCCATTCTTAAATGCTACGTCTTAAATTCACATAAAATAAATTATTAATTACTTTTTCGGCCGGCCTGTTTTCCCCCTCCTCGCCAGGTGTCTAAAATATGGGGAAACAATATTTTGAGTCCCTAAACTTTGTTCGTGCTCACAGTTGGATCCTTTGTATAGGACAATATCAATTATTAGCTACTAAAAAAACCTCAGCTATGTTATAATTTTCCATCACAAGTTCTTCTTTCTAATCCCTCCCAGCAAGAGATAGAATGTTAACTAGACTTAACCAAATACTAATTCTGGATATATATATATATATATATATATATATATATATATATAAGTCTAAGTAAGTTGCATGAACCGCCATCTATAAAGTCAACTAGGCATTAGATATATATATATATATATATATATATATATCTAATGCCTAGTTGACTTTATAGACGGCGGTTCAAGCAACTTACTAGACTTCTAGTAAGCTACTAGACCAAAATATGTGTGTTTTTTATTGGAAAAAATAAACAAACTGTTTTTTTTATGCATAACCAAACCTAACCAAATTGAAAACCAGTTCAAGTGAGACAATTTTGATTTGGATCGATTCAGTTTATTTTGTAAAAATGCTGGCAAAACCAGGAAAAGAGAAGCCTTCTTGTCTTTTATCTCACTGGATTGAATCCATGTCTTGAAGTTTATCTTCAAGTTTGCAATTTACTTGACAACAAGCATATAATAAAAATCAAATGAAAAATACCAAAACAAAATACATAATGGACGAGTGAATGATCAAAAGCATAATAAAAAAATCGAAAAGCAACATATCAAATCAGATGAGGCTAAAAGTTATTGATCTATCCACAAATAAATGTTGATCCAAAATGAAACAATATTTATCAAGAATAAATTCAATCTAATTTAAAATTATAGGATATTAGGAAAAAAAATTCAAGGAAACAGCTCTCCCCTTGCTGTTTAATATTAGATTTTCAAGTTTTTTGTTTACCCTTAACCAAAACCACCCTATTTAGGGTCAACCACGTATTGAACCCAAATATATATGGATTCACAAGCTACTAAACTTACTATTTAGAAGTCTAAACAAGTATATGTTATTTTAAACTCTGTAAAATATTAGGTTCCATAATTAAACCACGAGTTAGGGATATTTTATCCTTGTAAATTATTATTTTTTTCCTAACAAGTTATTGATATGTTATTTACACTTAAATCTTTTCTTTTTTTTAAAAAAAAAAGAGTTGACAGACTATAAAAGGGACAAATATATCTTTTTTTTTATAATCAGGGTATCCGGGCCAGCTTGCGTGTACCATAACTAATTCTCGGATCCACTAAACATTTTATAAATCCAATGAACATGTAAGATATCACGGGAATAACAAACATACCCGACAAAACTTAAACCTGGAATGAAAGAAAGGGATAAACTTTTTTTGACCATCAGGCCAAGACCTTGCTGACAGGACAAGGATATTCTTTACCAGGGAGTTGATATATGTGCCATATTGATGTAGGGAAATACTTGGTGAATCTCACTTACATACGGTTTATTTATTTTCAATCAAAAAAAATCATTACTTAATACCTTTCATTGGTTCAAATAAAAGATAAACACTCTTCAATATATTAAAATAACAAATTATATCTCATTAAATCTGATAATAACTAAAAAATATCTTTGAATGCAAACTAACTAATGTTTTTTATATTTTTTATTGTGCTAATAAAGAATAAAATTATCATGTGGTCTCATTTAATTTAAAAATAACTAATGGATCATAAGAAAACGTATTACCTCTAAAAACAATTTCAATGATGTTTCTTGAAAGAGAAAAATGATATATATAATAACAATAATAATAATAAGAAACTGATTTGTTTTTATGTTTTTTTTAGTAAATAAAAAAATTGAATTAAGGAGGAGTTGGATCACGAATTGAATCTATGAGGGTTGTCGAGCCCAAAATTAAAGGTCAGGGATTAATCCAACTAGTTTTTAAAAACTCGAGGGACCTCGCGCAAGAATTGTAGCACCACAGAAGGAGTTGCGTTCATCAACACCAACCAGATCATACAGTTGAGCTTCTAAATTCTAAACTCTCTGTGGTACCCCGAATAGTTTCATCCAATAAAACCATGTCAGAACTAGGTGATGATGAGTTAGCCTTAATTATCAGCTGGGTCATTGATCAGAATGACAGAAAATCATTCTCTCAAGTATGCAAGCAATGGCTTAATGTAGAAAGCCAAACCCGTTTATCAATTCGCGTTTTTGAACCCGAACTACTCCATAAATTCTTGCCCAGATTCCCAAATTTGTTAACTTTTGAGTGTTCGAAACGTATCACCAACAACCACCTTGTAATCATAGCCACTACATGTCCTAAACTTGAGTTTCTCAATCTCAAGCAACAATCAGTTGAAAGCCAAAACCTTGTAGGGTTTGATGATATTTCAGATTTCGACGATGTTGGTGTTTTAGCTATTGCGAATGGCTGTTGTAAATTGTGTAAAGTGTTACTTAGAAGGAGAAGGAGGGTTGGGAATGCTGGGGTTATTAGTCTTGTCAAGTGTGCACAAAGTTTGGGTGTTTTAGATCTGGGGCGGTGTAGTTTGATAAATGATTCATCTCTTGAAGCAATTGGGTGTATGAATTCGATTCGGGCTTTGAATTTAGAAGGTTGTTCTTTGATTACGGATAAAGGCTTGGCCTTTTTGGCAACAGGGTCTTCTTCAAGGACATTAAAGATGTTGGTTCTTGCTGAATGTGATAGACTTACTGATTTCGGGGTGTCAGTGTTGCAGGGAATGTGTTGTTTGGAGGTGTTGAACTTGGCTGAATGTGGGCCAAAAGTGACAGATAATGGAGGTATGGCAGTTGCTTCGATTGCTAGTCTTAAAAGATTGAATCTTTCATGGTTGATCAATGTGTCAGATATTACACTTGTTGCAATATCTGAGAACTGCAGGAATTTGGTAGCTCTTGATTTAACTGGGTGTGAGATGATTACTGGAGCTGGCATTCGTGCCTTTGGTTATCATGGGTGTTTAGAATCATTAGTGTTGGCTTCATGTGACAACATTTGTGGGGATGACGTGGATATGGTGTTGAAATGCAAGTCATTGAGGTCTATTGTGCTTGACAAAGGATTGAAGATGTGGATACCAATGAGGATGCAGGAAAACATTAGCAGGTTTTGTCAGTTGCATTGGAGATAACGATGATGGATAAAAAGAGGGCAAAATATGTTTATGCTGGTTACTTGGGGATTATACAGGTCAGTGAAACGGTAAATTTAATGCTCCTTTTGATTGCTGAACGATTTTCATTATGTTTGGCATTTCTATGTTTGAATGTTAATTTTTTTTTCCTTGATTGTTACTTTCTGTAGAGACTAGAGAAGGAAAAAAAATGTTTTTGTATTTCCATAGGTAGAGAGATTCTTTAACCTGCAAGAGTGTTTATTTCGTCTTCTATAGCAACTTGTGTACATTGATAAAATTTGTTTCCTATTAGTCCGTGAAGTCAAATTTGACGGCAAAATCAAGGTTTAGCTAAAATTTGTTCAGGGCATACAAATAGTAGTTCTAAGACGTTAATGATCGTCGTTACGGTCTCCATGGCCGTGACAAAAACTTAAATCTACGAAGCAGATCTCAATTTCAAGTTAGGACATATATTTCTTATAAAAACTCCAGGACGATCAAGATTTACTGGCTTACCTAGATTCACATATATTTTCTGAAAATAAAGTTTCGTCGAATCCATAAAAAAAAAAAAATCGTCATTACTTCATCTGGGAGATAAGAATTACTGTCGGCGTGGCAAGTTCTTATCCCATAAGTTTAAGGACCTCCTTATCCTTTATCATCAGAAGCAGAAGATCCGTTGTTTTACACTCGCATCAAAGCTGGTGTCATTCCCAATGCTGCCTTGTCGTTATTGAAAATGGCTGCTTGTATTCTTTTCAAACTACCAAATTTTGGAGGTACATTGATATGGATTTTGGCGCACCACGCTGCCCAAGTAAGGAATGCATCAGCCATTTATGAGGTCATTTTCTATGAAACTAGAACTGTTCTACATTTGATGGAAAAAAATCTCAAGGTAGTTCCTGCTGCTCATGATTCACTTTATTTGCTGTGTGACTTATGGGCATCCCTGCGAAGTGATTCTTTCACAATCATCATCACTTTCAAGGCTTGGGATGACTCTATTCAACTCTACAAAGACAGGAAAAAATAGCTGATCTCTGTTTTTGTTTGTTGAATGCGTGGAGGATTGTTGAAATTATGGATAGAAGGGTTGTGAACTTTGTAATTAATCCAGATAATGGATTTTTGCACATCAGAGGCTTATTGGCTGTCAAGTTTACAGTCGGATCACTATCTGGGTATTTTTTTCTATCAGGTAAACCATGACCACGTTTACTTGTATATAACATCCACTTCTTTCATCAGCAGGTAGTGTAGTTTCTGCACTGAGTTTACAAACTTCTTTATTAGATAATTTCAGACAGTAAAAATGATCAAAACACATCTGTGTTTGTCAATCACTCTTTTCAATTGCTCTGGTGGCGGCTTTTATGTTCCATAGGAGCAATCCGAGGAGAAGCTCTGTGGTCAAGTGTCTCAGATTTTCAGTCAATGATTCTGAAAACCATTCGTTTTGGTCTATATGATGCAAGTCCAGGATGTAAGAATATTTCCCGTTTAGTGGCCGATGTATTAACGGTCCGATCATTAAAGTTCAAGTTCTTTGTAAAGTCTACGGATTCTAATATGTTAAAGCGAAACCGTGATGGATCGGTCTCAATAAACGAGTATTAGAATGGGTACGTTGAGACCCTCTCCTCTAACCATAAAATAACATATATTCTCATAAGGTTGTATACATACATATATTTATGGTTTTAATATATGTATATATATATATATATATATATAAAATAAAGTTATGGAATTAAATTAATATCATTTAATCAAAAGACACAACCCCCTAATCAAAAGACACAAACCCCTAATCAAAAGACACAACCCCCCTTCCTTTTAAGAAACACCCATTCGGTGGGTATAAAAGAAGGAAGAAGGGTGGTTATTTGGTTACCCGAAACATAAAAGAAAGAAGAGAATATTTGAGAGAAAACCGAAAAGAAAATCCCTCTCCATCAAAGGGAACCGAAAAGTTAAAGGTGTAGAGGAGAAGATCAACAAAGTGATTGCTAAAGGATTCTATACAACAATTCAAGTGCAAAATGGATAAAGGTAAGTTCTAAACTATCCATTGTTCTTGATATGAATATTTTCATCATCAATATAATTGTCTTGTGGAATCAAATGGTCTATTGATATACTGTGAAAGATTTCGGAAAAAGAAATCATAATGTATAACTAACATGTGGTATCAGAGCCTAATAGAACCCATTGATCTCCCATTAAAAGATTGGTGATAAATTCTGTGCATTTTTTTATTTTATGAAACATTGATAAATTGAAATGTATGAAAAACAATTATATCAATGTGTAGAGACTGATATTATCTTTCCATTCATTAAGTAGATAAAACGTTATGATTTGTTATGAAAATTTCTGGTTTTAGTGGTGGTTTTCGTCAAAGATGACGATGAACAGTAACTGTCATAGACCAAGCGGTCGACCGGTTCAGTCCAACCGGTCGACCGGTTCAATTGGTGACCGGTTCAATTAGTGACCCAACCGGTCAACCGGTTCACTTGGTAACCCAAGCGGTCGACCGGTTCATGCAGAAACCCAAGGGTTAAAATGTTTCCGCTGCAAACCGTAAAGTAATTAAGCTAATGTATTACGAAATGTTAATACATATAAAAGCTTATTAAAAGGAGTTCATATTACGTATAACTTGTTAATCATCACAGTGATCTAGTTATATTTAATGTGACGATAAAGTAAAGATTCATAATTGATCATGATTAAATGATGCTTAAATGACATGAAAGGTTTCGATTGATCAATTAATTACTTAATATATCCTAGGAGATCACCCACAGGTGGATCATTGGGTGTACTAAGTAACGCCTAAAGTATTAATCATTTGTGCTACGGTCGATAATGTGTATACCCACAGGTAGCATTGTTATCGGTTGTATGTATGACTTGATTAATTATTAAAGAAAATCTAAACAAGCATCATGCAAAGTGTATGTATTTAATGTATTACCCACAGGTTGCTTAAATACATACAAGTAAAGTGTTTAGATTTTATTGGTTGATGAATCTATTAAAGTTTCAAAGCACTAACGGTAAGCACGTTGAAAATTTTGCAGCTTCATCTAGTTTGTTTGCTTCTGCAAATTCTGTGGTAAAGTTTAATGGACTCAACTATGAGGAATGGTCTGAACAGATAAGGTTTTCTTTGGGTGTAATGTCCCTAGACCAAGCCATACTCACTGATGAGGAGCCAGCAGCCATTACAGATGAGAGCTCAGAATTGAAAAAGTCTCGTTATGAGACATGGGAGCGCTCTAACCGGCTGTGCCTGAACTTACTGAGGATGTCGATGGCAGAAAGTATAAAGCCATCTATGCCTAAAACACAGAAAGCAAGGGAATTCATTCTGAAAATAAAGGAACAATCCCAATCGGATGTAGCTGACAAATCGATTGTAGGCAGCCTGATGAGCGAGCTGACTACGAAGAGGTTCGATTGGTCTCAGACAATCCATGAACATGTTACGCACATGTCTAATCTGGCATCACGGTTGACGTCCATGGGGATGGAGGTGCATGAATCTTTCTTGGTTCAGTTTATCATTAACTCTCTGCCTCAAGAGTATGGCCAGTTCCAGGTGAATTACAACACATAAAGGATAAATGGAACTTTCAGAAATTGAAGGCCATGCTCATACAAGAGGAGGCGAGGTTAAAGAAGCAGAAAAATCAAGTTGCACTCATCGTTGGACTAAACAAAGCCGGTAGTAGCTTTAAGAAACCAAGTATGAAGGACAAAAGGAAGGATAAGGGTATCTTCAAAGGACCTGAAAGTCAAATCCGTAAAGTGGTCAAGTGTTTCTTCTGCAAGAAGGAGGGACACATGAAGAAAGACTGTCCTAGAAGGAAGGCATGGTTCGACAAGAAAGGTACACAACATTTATTTGTTTGTTCCGAATTAAATCTTGTAGAAGTGCCTAGAAATACTTGGTGGCTTGATTCTGGTGCATCTACTCATGTATCTCATATTAAACAGGGATTCAGTACGATCCAGTCTTTAAAAGGAACTGAAAGTTATTTGTTCATGGGAAACAGGATGAAGGTGCGGATAGTAGGCATTGGGACGTACAAATTGATCTTTGACACTGGTTGTTTTATAGATCTTGAAAATTGTCTCTTTGTACCTGAATGTGCTAGAAATCTTGTTTCAGTAAGTAGGTTGGACGATTTAGGATTTGACTTTAAGATTGGACATGGTGTATTTTCTTTGTACCGAAAAGACTACTTTTATGGTAATGGTACTTTAGTTGATTCACTGTACAAGTTTAATCTTGATAAATGTTTTTCTGAATCTTTGTTTAATGTTGAGAATCAAGGAATTAAACGTAGTGCATCAAATGAAAAATCAGCTCTCTTGTGGCATAAAAGATTAGGTCACATATCTAAAGAAAGGATGACGAGGTTAATAAAGAAAGAATTATTACCTCCATTAGATTTTAGTGACTTAGATGTGTGTATAGAATGCATTAAAGGAAAGCAAACCAAACACATCACAAAGAAACCCGCCACAAGAAGGAGTCAACTTTTAGAGTTGATACACACGGATATTTGTGGCTCATTCGATGCTCCGTCATGGAGTGGTGAAAAATACTTTATCACTTTTATTGACGATTACTCACGTTATGGATACACTTATTTATTGCATGATAAAGCTGAGTTGGTGAATGTACTGAAATTATTCATTGATGAAGTTGAAAGGCAATTAGAAAAGAAAGTGAAAGTAGTGAGATCGGATAGAGGTGGTGAGTTTTACGGTAGATTCACCGAAAGTGGACAATGTCCAGGTCCATTTGCAAAACTTCTAGAAAGTAAAGGCATTTGTGCGCAATACACAATGCCGGGAACACCTCAGCAGAATGGTGTAGCTGAAAGGCGTAACCGTACATTAATGGAAATGGTTAGGAGTATGTTAAGTAATTGCAAACTTCCCATGTCGTTGTGGATATACGCATTAAAGACTGCGACGTATATATTAAACCGGGTTCCTAGTAAAGTGGTTCCAATGACACCATTTGAACTATTTAAAGGAAGGAAACCCAGTTTAAGACATTTACGTGTTTGGGGATGTCCAGCAGAAGTAAAGCCGTATAACCCACATGAAAAGAAATTAGACTCAAGGACGGTCAGTGGATATTTTATTGGCTATCCGGAAAAGTCTAAGGGATTTGTCTTTTACTGTCCTAGTCATAGTACGAGAATTGTCGAGACGGGTAATGCTAGGTTCATTGAAAATGGTGAAACTAGTGGGAGTTCAGAATCTAGGGGCATGAACATAAAAGAAATTCGGGTAGAAGATTCTTCACCCGTAGTTCCGACCCAAGTTGTTATTCCTGTTGTTGGTGTACAACCAAATACCGAAATAGAACAACAGAATGATGAGGAACATACGGTCCCACTAAACCAGGAAATCAAAAATGAACCTATCGTAATTCAAGAACAGAACATCGTGCCACAGGTACCATTGCGGTGATCTATAAGGGAAAGAAGATCCGCCATTACAGATGACTATGTGGTTTACGATGTTGAAAGTGAATACGACCTTAGTCTTGATGAAGAACCGAAAACATTCAGAAAAGCCATGGGAAGCGAAAATTCTGAAAAGTGGTCAAATGCTGCAGAAGAAGAAATTTCTTCTTTAAATGTCAACAAAGTGTGGGACCTAGTAGAGTTGCCTGATGGTTTCAAAACTGTTAGGTGTAAATGGATATTTACGACCAAACGGGATTCTAAAGGTAACTTAGAAAGGTACAAGGCTCGCCTTGTTGCTAAAGGTTTCACTCAAAAGGATGGCATTGACTATACGGAAACCTTCTCTCCAGTTTCAAAGAAGGATTCCTTAAGAATTGTTTTGGCATTGGTGGCTCATTATGATTTAGAGCTTCACCAAATGGATGTTAAAACCGCCTTTCTGAATGGAGAGCTTGAGGAAGAAATTTATATGGACCAACCTGAAGGTTTTATGACCACAGGAACGGAAAATCTTGTGTGTAGGCTGAGGAAGTCAATATATGGGCTGAAACAAGCTTCCAGACAATGGTATATAAAATTTAATGATACCATATTGTCGTATGGTTTTGTAGAGATCATCGTTGATCGATGTATCTACATGAAGGTTAGTGGGAGCAAGTTTGCCATTCTGGTATTATATGTTGACGACATATTAATAGCTGCGAATGACATGGGAATATTAAGTAACGTAAAGAAATATCTCTCTAGTAACTTCGAAATGAAGGATATGGGCGAGGCATCTTATGTGATAGGGATAGAAATAATCCGTGATAGATCACAAGGACTGTTAAGTTTATCTCAGAAAGGATACATAGATAAAGTCCTAAAGAGATATGGGATGGATAAATGTTCCATTGGAAAGGCTCCAATTCAGAAAGGGGATCAATTCAGCAAAATGCAATGCTCGAAAAATGAATTGGAACGTAAAGAAATGGAAAGAATTCTGTATGCTTCAGTGGTTGGGAGTTTGAACTATGTTCAAACATGTACTCGGCCAGATATCAGTTTTGTTGTTGGTATGTTGGGTCGGTATCAAAGTAATCCCGGAATGGATCACTGGAAAGCTGCAAAGAAAGTTCTCAGGTACTTGCAAGGCACCAAAGAGTACATGCTTACATACAGGAGATCCGACAATATAGAAATCGTCGGATACTCAGATTCAGACTATGCCGGTTGCGTCGACAGTAGGAAATCGACGTTTGGTTATCTGTTCCTATTAGCCGGGGGAGCAGTCTCATGGAAGTGTGGAAAGCAGTCTGTCATTGCTACTTCCACCATGGAGGCTGAATTCGTGGCATGCTTTGAAGCCACGGTTCACGCATTGTGGCTGCGGAATCTTATCTCTGGGCTTGGAATCGTTGATAGTATAGCCAAGCCGCTGAGAATTTACTGTGATAATTCCGCAGCAGTCTTCTTCTCAAAGAATGACAAGTATTCGAAAGGTGCTAAGCACATGGAAATTAAATTCTTGTCTGTAAAGGAAGAAGTGCAGAAACGCAGAGTGACTTTTGAGCATATAAGGACAAACATGATGTTGGCAGATCCGCTGACGAAAGGATTACCGCCCGGTATATTTATTGGCCATGTAGAGAAAATGGGCATAATAGATAAGACCTTGCTACGATAGTTTGTGCTCATGCAAAATTGTTACTCAAAGATGATGTCATTAAAGTTTGTGTTTTTCTGTAATTAAAGAATGTTATCATAATAGTTATGCATGTAAAGTTTTTTTTTTTTTTAAGTAGATAACATATAAAGTTGAGAATTATAGTTTCTCTCAACATAAAGGTTTTTGAGAATTATAGTGAAATCTCAATAGAAAAGTAGTAAAGTTGGAGTTAGTGTGTGGTGCTTGGAAGGGACCCCATCGTAGTAAATGATGGGGAACCGCCATGACTCGGCTAACTCTGGTTTTATGGCACTTATGATATATTGAACTTGATGTAAAGATGCGCATGAAAGGGAATTGGACTATAAAGTTAACACAACGGCCAAGTGGGAGAATGTAAGAATATTTCCCGTTTAGTGGCCGATGTATTAACGGTCCGATCATTAAAGTTCAAGTTCTTTGTAAAGTCTACGGATTCTAATATGTTAAAGCGAAACCGTGATGGATCGGTCTCAATAAACGAGTATTAGAATGGGTACGTTGAGACCCTCTCCTCTAACCATAAAATAACATATATTCTCATAAGGTTGTATACATACATATATTTATGGTTTTAATATATGTATATATATATATAAAATAAAGTTATGGAATTAAATTAATATCATTTAATCAAAAGACACAACCCCCTAATCAAAAGACACAAACCCCTAATCAAAAGACACAACCCCCCTTCCTTTTAAGAAACACCCATTCGGTGGGTATAAAAGAAGGAAGAAGGGTGGTTATTTGGTTACCCGAAACATAAAAGAAAGAAGAGAATATTTGAGAGAAAACCGAAAAGAAAATCCCTCTCCATCAAAGGGAACCGAAAAGTTAAAGGTGTAGAGGAGAAGATCAACAAAATGATTGCTAAAGGATTCTATACAACAATTCAAGTGCAAAATGGATAAAGGTAAGTTCTAAACTATCCATTGTTCTTGATATGAATATTTTCATCATCAATATAATTGTCTTGTGGAATCAAATGGTCTATTGATATACTGTGAAAGATTTCGGAAAAAGAAATCATAATGTATAACTAACACAGGAATCAAATCCTGCCATAAAAAGCAACATTTGAAAGCTCATGTTCGAAATATTGTTGTTTTTTTTGTTTCTTTTTAGGCTCGATGTGTGAGCTTGTGAGATTTTAATTTTTTTTCACCAGTTGAAGTTCATTTCGAATGGCATGTGGCACTGAACGCCAAAAATATTTTGCCCAGTTTTGCTATACATTAGAAGATGTTTATAAACTGCTGCTGTAAAAAGATTTGGGCCTTATTGTTTCGGCGGTACAACCGTTGTTTGCTCAAAATCTTTTTTTTTTATTTTAAATGAATTTTTTTTGTGTTTTTAAATTATTTTGATTTGCTGTTGTCAAAAATAATTTTTTAAAAATAAAAAAAATATTATTTTGATGTATTTTGATCATAATTTTTTTCTTTATACATGCTCTTTTGACATAAAAAATCTTACCTGTAAATTTAAAAGTTTATGAATATATTTAATTAAATAAATCTTGTGTAACTGAAAGAAATTAGGAAGTCTAATTATTAATCATATAAAGCTAACCAACTAAATATGTAACATGAGTCATGAACTTAACCAAGTTGAACTCTTTTTTTATGTTTTCTTATTTAACTATATTATAAGAAAAATAAATGTTCATGAAATTGAGAACCAACTTAATATTACGGTGTCTGTTTAAGATTATGATAAACTTATAAATATCAAACCAAAATAGATTATGATGCCCAATTAAAAATAAATAAAATATTAAAAAATAAAATTAAAAAATAAACAAGAAAAATCAATAAAATCTAATCGTTAAGAATGAAATTGTGAAGAAAAAAAATTCATCCATGTGGGTCTAAAACAACTCGCGCTTGAGTTGTTTATTTTTTTGGCCAAACGACAACCCTTTATAAAACACACAAATAGTAGGCAACACATTGGTTGCTTTGCCTAGATTTTAGTGACTATCAGTCGCTTTAAAATAAGGTTTTAGAGTTTTTTTATCTAAAGATTTTGTTTTAATCTATTTTTAACCCAAAAATATCTACAAAACAATCTAGTGATCCAAATAAACCTTTTTATGCCTTCATCCAAAACAAAAAACCAACTCCAAACCCAAAAACTTTCCATGGTGAGACCTCTATTCTCAATCAATTTGGGGTGTTTTGGAGAATTTTTCCAAAGTATTTTTGAAAAAAAAATATATTTTATTTTAAATTAATTTTTTTGGTGTTTTTAGATAATTTTGATGTGTTGATGTCAAAAATAATTTTTAAAAAATAAAAAAAATATATTATTTTGATGCATTTCTAAACGAAAAGCACTTTAAAAAACAATTACAGCCACACTCCCAAACAGGCACTTAAGGTGAAAGAAAACTCAAGTTAAACCCCTAATTGAATAAAATCATATTACACCAAAATTAATATTTTTTTGTGGTTGTACATGGTGACAACTAAGAATTTATATTTCTTTAGCTACTTTATCTCTATTTTCTTAAACTAAGAATTGAAAAATAAAGTATCAACAATAATTGAAAATTTTAAAATATTGAGGGTTTGAAAGTTTATAACTTAAAAAGTAAAGGTTCAAAGTGATTTTTTTATCTAATTTCAAAGTCGCCATCTATATTCTTCATGTTTTTCACTTTGATCCTCCTTTTTCAATCTTGACTTTTCATCAAGAATTGATTTAGTTTTTGCTTAAAATTAATATTTTTTAATGTATTTTTGATAGTTTTGATTTTCTTATATCAAAAATAATTTTTTTAAAATAAAAAAATTATTTTGATACATTTATTATTAAAAAACACTTTAAAAACACAATCACAATCTATCTTTCAAATATTTTCTAATATCAGTCAACCTTTAATCACGTCAAAAAAATGAAATCACCTAAAAAAAATAAAAATAAAAATTGATGGCAATAAAAAGAAGAAAACCTTACACAATAAAATGTTTATTTGTCCACAATGCAAAAGTTAACAAATTTCTGCCACTCCTTTTGAAGGTTATTATAATTTGAGAACGATAAATTTTACCGAGAATTAATATCAAAATCATTCGGACACCATTTTAATGATTATTAACATTAACAAAGAATCTAAAATACATCGGTGTTTCACTGTTCCTACACTGTTCACCGTGACTCATATCCACTGTTCATTGGCAATTTACGCTGGTGCTTCGCGGGTGCACGTGCACCTTTTTTTTTGGCTTTTGCACAGTGTTTTAACGAAAAAACCCCTCGAAAAAGAAAAAAAAAAGCCGCCTGTTTGGCTCAGCGGTAATTGACCATTGCCGGTCCGGTCCAGCTTGGTTCGTCTAACCGATTTTTTAATTTTTTAATATTTCATTGAACAATGCATTAATGAATTTGTCCCTCGAAAAGGACAAAAAACATGCTTGAGGTTAGGGGTGTTCCGGTAATTAGCCATTTTTTTTTTGCTGATTACTGCTGGCGCGTCGCCAAACGCGCTGTTCGTTTCCATTCTCACGCGTGTTTCAGACGGCGCGTGTGGCCTACTCCGACGTCCAAAAATGCCCTACCGGCGTCTAGAATGATTTTCAGGCATGTTCTCTTTCATCCGGCGCGGCGCGTGTGGCACTATGATGTCCGGATACGTGTCAATGGTCGTTAGAATCCCCCCCCAATTTCTCTCTCCTGCCTGCGCCAGATGACGTCAGCTAAGCTGTTTTTTGTCAAATTTCAGTCCTGTCCCTGAATGTTGTAATTGGGTTTTCTGGCCCTTATTGCTATTATATAGATTTTGATTTGTTTCAATTTCGTCCTTCAATTGAAATTGATTATATATTGAAGTTTCAATTCAGCCCTCATGCTTTTAATTTTGCGGATTGGGCTGGAATTCTAAATATTTTTGGCATCAAAGTTTTGATTTAGTTCAATTCCATCCTTCCATACAAATTTATTATAAATACTTAATATTTTCAGTATCAAAGTTTGATTTCTTTCAAATTTATCCTTCTATGCAAGTTAATTATGGATTTCAGTTTCATTTTAGTCCCAAATCTTTTAATTCCAGGTTTGTTTTAAAGTATTTAATTTCAATTTTTGGATTTACTTCAATTTTATCCTTTAAATTAAATATATTATTTAAAGAATGTCAAATTAATTATATATTCGTATATTTATGTCAAATTAAAATATGTTAAACTAATTATATGTTTTAATATTTATTGAATATTATCGCCTAAGAATATATATATATATATATATAGAGAGAGAGAGAGAGAGAGAGAGAGAGAAAGAGAAATGACCTAGGATTGTCCTTTAAATTAAATATATTATTGAAATTATGTCAAATTAATTATATATTTGTATATTTATGTCAAATTAAAATATGTAAAACTAATTATATGTTTTAATATTTATTAAATATTATCGCCTAAGAATATATATATAGAGAGAAAAATGACCTAAGATTGTCCTTGAATTAAATATATTATTGAAAATATGTCAAATTAATTATATATTTGTATATTTATGTCAAATTAAAGTATGTGAAACTAATTATATGTTTGGATATTTATTGAATATTATCGCCTAAAAATATATACAAAGAGAGAAAAAAAATGACCTAGGATTTTTTAAAGAAAAAACATTCATATCAGTATTCTTAAATACATTTAATATAATAATATGATGAATAAATATTATAAAATAAAAAAAACAAATTGGCTTCAAATTTTAATTTTGTGCTCTTTTATTCAAGTTTATTTATTGAAAAATATTTACAGTGTTTTGATTTTTAATATTTTAGATATAATATTACTGCAAAAAAACAAAAGGTAAACAAATTTACCTACATTATCTACAATTAAAAAATATACGAGTCACTTCCCATTTCGATTACACTATTCTTTTTAGACGGCAAATAAAAAATTATAGCACGCAAAAAAATTAAGTTTATTTTGAAAAACAAATTACAATATTTTTATTTATAATATGTCAGATCTAATATCACTAAGGAACAAAAACAACTCATATAAATAAAAATAACAAATTTACCTAGGTTATCTACAATTAAAAAATAAACGAACCACTTCCCATTTTGATTACTTTATAAAACATGTGAGACTAATTATATGTTTTAATATTTATTGAATATTATCGCCTAAAAATATATAGAGAGAGGAAAAAAATGACCTAGGATTTAAAAAAAAAATTAATATCAATATTCTTAAAATATTTAATATAATAATATGATTAATAAATCTTATAAAAAAAAAATTGGCCTTGGATTTAAATTTGATACTCTTTTGTTTAAGTTTATTTCTTAAAAAACATTTTACAATATTTTCATTTCTAATATTTGAAATCTAATATTACTGGAGAAAAAAACAACTAAAAAAAAACAGGATGGCAAATTTACCTAAGTTATCTACAATTAAAAAATATACGAACCACTTCCCGTTTCGATTACATTATTCCTTTTAGGCTGGGAAAAAAAATTATTGCATATTTTATCTATTATAATGTTACTAATTGAATATTTAAACAATTAATTACAGCATGTAAAAAATCAATTAGTTTTCTACATAGAAAAAACCCTAATGCAATGCGCAGGCAAGCATACTAATCATACCACACAAAAAACTCATTTCTAACATATTTTATCTATTGCAATTTTAGTAATTTAATATTAAAATAACTAATTATAGCACGCAAAAAACATAAGTTTATTTCGGGAAAAAAATTACAATATTTTTATTTATAATGTGTCAGATCTAATATTACTGAGGAAAAAATGCAACTCATAAAAAAAAATTACCTATATTATCTGCAATATAAAATATACGAATCATTTTCCATTTCGATTATACATATTTTATCAATTAAATATTAAAATAATAAAATATAATATATATAAAAATAATCAATTTTTTACATAGATAAAAAACCTTGGTGTATCGCGCGGGCATATCGCTCGTACTAAAATATGGAGCTTCAGAAATTGGAATGCACAGCTTGAGATCCCCCATCATCAAAATTTTAAAAGAATAAATCTGTGGGTATATTAAACCCCAAAGAGCCTGGGATTCAGAACTCGAGCAGGGGACACAGGGTCCAGTCCAATTACTTTACTTATGGCTGGATAGACAGATTAAGCGCTAAAACAATTCTGGAGTCCAATTACTTTACTTATGGCTGGATAGACAGATTAAGAGCTAAAACAATTCTGGGATTTTCAAGGGACACATGGGCATTGGATCTTTGCAAAGAAGATTTTGAAGCTGCAGTTGCTAAGTAGTATTTCAATAAAAACAAAATCAAATGAGAGGAGTAGGTGCAATTCTCCACAGATTCGCAAATGGGTTATCTTTAAAATGTCCAACACATTCACTTTCAACTCAAAGTAAGTCTATTTAAACAAATAAATAAGTGAATTTCTCATTTAATTCACTCATATTTCATTTTTTAAGTGATTCTAAATAAAGGGTTTTTGTTGTTGGTGTGATTCAGGGAGTGTTTTTCTTGGAAGCAGGGATGCATTATTATCATCAAACAGTAGCATTCCCTCAAGTTTGTTATTGCTATATGAAGAGAAACACAGGGATAGTAGTGGCTATCAGGTCAATAATGTTAGAAAGATACGGACTTTCCCTCCTGTTTGTATGGGCAGGCGTTCTTGCAAAATTGCTGGCAGAAAGGTCCCTTCTTTTCTCTCTGTGTTGGGTTTTAGAGGGTTACAATAGCAAGTGCCTTGTTAAATTGATTGAATATCACATGTTTGATGAAGAGCCTATAACAAATTCTAATATTATTAGTTTGGTCTGTAAATTCTCAATCCTTTTCTTTTTAATTGGTAATTTAAAGTTCAAACCTCAGAAAAATCCAACCTCACCGTATGACTATGAATGATACATGCTAGTAAAGTTTTTGTTCCTTCATCATTGGATGCGGCAATATCAATTAGGAAGGATCATTAGCCGGTGAAAATGCTAAGTTACAAGGGGATTTTTTTTGTATTCTACCTTTAAGCTTATGAATTTGCCTCAAATGCAGGGAGCTCAAGATGCAAAGAAGGCAAAATTGTATAGTAGGATTGGGAAGGAAGTTGTATCCGCGTAAGTTGGTTGCTTCTAAATAGGCCGTGAATAAAACTTCAGAACATTTTCTGTGGTTTGTGATCATCGGGATTTGACCCAGTTCTTAATATTCTAGCCACTGCATTTCTTGCTTTCATGGTGATGCAAAAATAAGTTGTTTTATTTCTGTTTCTTGAAATGGATTGTAATTCTATTGAGTGATGCAGTGTAAAGAAAGGTGGTCCAAATCCAGAATCAAATACAGCTCTGGCTGCTTTAATTGATAAATTCAAGGAGCTTGATATACCCAAGGAACTTTTGGAGCGCAATATCAAGAGGGCTTCTGAGAAGGGACAAGAGGCTTTCATTGAGAAAATTTATGAGGTTGGTATGATTATCATTAATCCTATTTATCAGGGGCTGCTAAGATTCAAAACATGTGGGAGGATTCTTTTAAGCCAGTCCTATTAGTTATTTCAATCTGATTTTCTTCTAATAAACTGATTCCTCCACATTAGGTATATGGTCTCGGTGGAGTTAGTATTGTAGTGGAGGTCTCGACAGATAAAATAAAAAGATCCGTGGCAGTTATCAGAGAGGTGGTCAAGGACTATGGAGGAAAGATGGCGGATCCAGGATCTGTATTGTTCAAGTTCAGACGTGCCAGGGTTGTGAATATTAAAGTCATAGATACTGATAGAGATCAGCTCCTTGGCATTGCATTAGATGCTGGTGCTGAGGATGTTATTGAACCTCCAACATATGAAGATGATTCTGATGAGGATAGGCCAGAAAGGTAATGCTCCCATCCTCCAATTTCATATAAAGATGCTTTTGAATCTGTAGATGCCACGCTTCAATTCTAGTTTCACAAACTCTAGTCCCAGATGATAGCAATTATTGCCTCCATGATTGTGATGTTTAATACTTCGTGCTGGAACTTGTTCCAGTAGTGGTTCGTAGTTGACCCTTTTCTGATGTAGAGCTTTAAAGATGTCTGCTTCAAGAGTTAGATTTAATGTTAAAAAGTCGTACAAGTTTCACAAATCTTTCAGTTTCTAGATTATTGATACAAATGTACAGATATTCTATGATGTGCTGCTTCAAAGCCTTTAACAAAAAGAAGAAACGAGTTATTAATTCTGTAGATGATCACTTGGTGCATTGTAGACAAGTTGTAAGAAGTCCTTGCGTAAATAAAATGGATTTTTGAGCATCTGATATGGATGATACTGTGAAGTAGCTTTTCACACTCATGGTGACATCTAGTTGCAAGGTGAAGTAGCCTTTTACACACATGGTGACATCATCTAGTTGCACGACGACGACGTCGCGTTGGAAGCTTTATGAAATTTGTCATAAACTTATATGCAAATTAAGTGAACACCAATCAAACTCCTCCTCATGGACTTTCAAGGGAAACAAAGTTTGCTTCCTCTTGATTCCTAGCCCTACCTATGAAATTAGATCATGTAAGGCAAGTTACAAATAAGTATTTGCATGGTGATGGCTCTTTGAGCTTATGATGAGCCATCGTTTGCACTTCACAGATGTGTGGCTGGGTAGGCTAATAATGAAGGGAACTGTTAAGACATCATGTACGAAGCTTTATGAAAAGTTTGGCATAAATTGTTTGTAAGCTAAACTAGCGCCAATCAAGGTCTTCCTTATCCAAAATTTTGTAACGGGCAGTTCCTCTAGATTCCTAGATCTACCTAGGAAAGCCCATCCTCAAATGTATATTTATTAAAGTGAACCTCTAATTTTCAGTTTGAAAAGTTTATGAACAAAAAAAGAGGAAAAAAAGAATAAGAAAACAAACGCGTTGCTTGATGCTTGTTCAAAATTCCTGCTCTAAAAGCAGAAAATAAAAGATTATGCGAGGAGAACCCAATAATTATTTATTTCTTTGTAATAGATATAAGATGCATTAAAAAAAGCCACAATTAAGTTAAGCCATTTGATGTCTTTTACATTTATTTGGTATACACAACCTCTGATTGTTATGGTGTTCAACACGCCAATGAGTTCTTTCAGTAAACTATGTTTTTCAGGATATGCAAAGCTCTAATCATATTCCGTATTTCTTTTTTGATAGCTACTATAAAATTGTCAGTCCAGCAGAGAACTATGCAGCGATATTGTCAAAACTACGTGAGGAAGGAATAAGTTTTGAGACTGATAATGGCTCCGAGCTACTTCCCATAACAACTATTGAGGTAATCCACAGTGCTGAAATATTTTCTGTCTCCTCGCCTCTCTGATTTTCTCTTCTTGTTGTCATTTCATTAACTTTATGATTCAGTGAATTGCCTAATGAGTATTTGATTAATTTTATGGTGTTTATCACACGCAAAGTGCCAAAAATTGTGAAACATGCTAGCAGCATAGCGATGGAATTCTTATCCTTATTTGTCTTTTAACGTTTTTTGTGTCTGCTTAATTCAAGCCTAATTTTTACATGATTTTTTTAATTAAATAAGTGATATTAGTGTTTGAATGGGTTTCAGGTAGATGATGAGGCAGTAGAGTTGAACAAAGTACTCATGTCTAAATTACTTGAACTTGATGATGTCGATGCTGTTTACACAGACCAGAAGTAGTGAAATCCCTCAATGGGTTGTTTTCTCAGGGTTTTTTTTTGAAGTCTTAATAGCGCAGGACAGTTTTATGGATCTGGTTCACTCACATGATACAAGTCATATTTTGTCCACCAACTCCATGGAAAGGTTGTAGCTGTTGCAGGAGAGTGGGCAGGTTTTATGCATTGATTTCCATCTTAAAGATTATCGATTACCAAATTTATTAGAACAGAAGCCCCACATTTGTTTCCCCACGCTCAATCTTTGATCTGCAATAACAATGTAAAGCATATTCTGTGATGTGACCGTAAGCCTTGTCTGGGAATCCGGCAATAACAGCTGTTTTGCCAGCCCTGGTTTCAAGAATCAGGCTTCAGTCGAGCAACTTGTGCCGAGGCTAAACTAAGAAAACTGTCATGTCTACTAGTTTCATACTTGATGATTTGTAGCTCCATGTTTCAACTTACTGACATTGTAAGACATCATTTCAACCTGTTTGACTGAGCCATCCATCATTTATAAGTGTTCTTGGATATTGGTGGCGGACTTCTTATGTGGCGAAGCAAGATCATAATTTTCTTAATGCTGAATCCTCTGAACTCATATAAATTCCTGTCATCATAATTTTCTGACAGTTTTTTCATTCCTAGATTTGCTTGGTCAATACGGAGAGCGCATTCTCTAATGCATATGTTTGTAGAAAAAAACTGTTGGCTATGCTAAGGTGACATTTCAACATGGACTGTAATTTTAATTTTACAGACAAATCAAGATACATATTTATTTATAAAACACGGACAAGCCCACAAAAAATCACACCTGAATACCAACAACATAACTTCAACAACAAAAGACAGAGACTTCTATGTGCAAACTATCACCATCTTGAACACAAACCAGCGATATTAGATTAGGGGTTAGTTATCCATTAATCCTTGCATGTATATTGACATTCTGCTGGTGCAAATGTTCAGCAGTGTTGAACTGGTGATAAATCGCGAGGAATGATAGCTAAATCACACAACCCCAGTTGATTGATGATATTATTTCTTTGGCACCCAGCATCCATGTAATCCATATGGTAGACCGTAAGGGAACTTTGCTCTCGCAATCTCTTCAAATGTTGATCCATCTAATAACAGTGCGAACCCATCTCCATTTTTCTCACTGATCATGGAGATCACCACACCTGCGACCCATTTGCATATAATTAGTAGGTACTTCGTAATTATGAAGAAGATATGGTCATGAAGTCATTGGCTAGAGTTAATTAATCGATCATTTTGAGATGATTGTTATGTCAACAAAATTCAACTTAAAAAGCCAAATTCAGTAGTGATAAATAGCATTTCAATTAGGTTATAGAGAAAACAAATGCCTGTAGCTTGACTGAAGAGGAGGTTGTCGTTTGATGAGTCAAATCCTTGTAAAATCAATACATTTCTTAAAGAAAACAAGTTTAGGGTCTTGAATGGTTTTTTTAGCTAATTATGGAACTCATATTTCATTTTTTTTTTAGAAAGAGTACGTATTCATAGTAACTAAAATGAGTGTAAGAAAAACAAAGAATTAAACAACATTTACTCACCATCATCCTCTTCTGTAGCACCTGGGCGAGCCACAAAAAATGGTTCCGAGGGCACAGCACCCTCTTCATGCCAGTTCTTTGCCTTCTTCTCGAGCAAGTCAATCTACAATAAGCCCAAGATTAACGTTAAGACTTCCAAAGAGATTGAGCAATATAACCATTTACGAGAAATTGAAAACCAATTTTTAATAATCATTCTCTAGAAATTGAAAAGTCGAAGGCAATATAAATGCTGGGTAAAATAGAACATACTAGTAATTATTTAAGAGTCTGGGACAATCGAGTTTTACTCTGAATCACAAAATATATTTTTCGAGAGATAGAGTTTACCGCACTAAAAAAATTTGGTGGTGAAGACTTTTACCTTTGTGAGGGTGTTGGGGAAGTTACAAGGGCGTTGTGCTCCACAAGCATAAGCATATCTGTATTTTTTGCCCAAATATGCAGGGTTGATGCTGCACATGTCCATTCCTTTCCCATGCTCTTCTGGGTCCAGTGCTGCCTCCAATTTCCCATATGGACTCCCATCCAAAGGAATTATGAACCTCCCGACCCTACGTGTGTGTATATATATGCACCACTGAATTATTAATCACTCCCACAGCACCCAGATATTACTAATATGGTATTCAAAAAAAGCAGTTTAATTTTCAAAAATGTTTACAGTTCCTTAACGCCATGCATGAGATGATTTTCCAGATTGAGAGCACTGGAAAAAGTCATAATTGTGGAGCAACTACATAAGCTTAATTAGCTATCACAAGTGGATGATCCGGAAGAGGAGAGACTAAATGAAGATTTTGTTGTTTTTGATTTTGACGAACATGTCTTGTATACAATAACTAAGCTAGCATAACATCATCGACAAATTAAGAACTTAATGATAAAAAAGGGGAAATTGATTCATTGCGTACCTAGCATCTGGTAAGACATCTTCACCCATGAAAGACCGTAGATTTTGTAGCCTAAGCTTTTCTAGAATAGTTGTGTCCGCATTATGCTCACAACAATCGGCAATGACGGCAGTCACCCTCCCATCTTCATCTTTCTCTTCGTAAGCATTGATGAAATGGAATGTTACAAATAGAGGCACTTCCACGCTTTCCACCTTCAAAAACTCCAAACAAATTAAAACCATATAGAACCAAATCCACCCATAAATTAACGTACAAAGTAATTAGTCCTAACCCTAATAATTAATAATGATGATGAACTAGAGGAGATATCAAGTGGGCTTACAATCTTGCCACTAGCTTTGCACATAACATGCATAAACCCTTTGGAGTCCGGGTGCCACTCAAACTTGTACAATGGTGTGGGCTCAGCTTTCAGCAAATTCTGTGCACAATATCTCAACGGCATTTCTGGCACTATCACATAGTGTTCAGTGACCGGAAACGAGTGGACCCATCCTGGAGCAGGACCTCCACGACAATCCACCCGTCCAATTACTTTCCTCTCGTTACTTCCAGGCTCCATCCTCACCACCAAGTATCCGGGCTTGAACAGATCAGGCAGCAAAGTTAAGAACTCAGTGTCTGTAACTATTGGATGCGCCGAATGTATCAGACCCCCTAGTGAATCACTATATTCGAATTTCCCTAACGTGTCCAACGTGTTTGGATCAACAACGATCGAGCCTTTCTGTGTTTCAGTAAGGCAAACAACACGGCCATCACCGAGCTTGACCACGCCAGTGTTAGCGTTATCGGTCAGTGATGCTCCGGAGAAGAGGTTAGCTAGTTCCCCTACGTAGGACAGGAAATTGTCAGCCTTTGGGACCTCAGAAAATTCACGGTAACAGAGTCTGTTATTCTTCTTTGCCGCCTTGTAAGCCTCCGATTCGATTTGGCGGTGGCCGGCGATTAATCGGCCATTTTCAAAGTGGAGTCTGACTAACGTGGCATAGCCATCGAAAAGGTGCCGGAAGTTGTAGTCCCCTATGTGCCACATGCCCGGACCGTTTCTAAGATACGTTCCACTCTGCATGAAACCAAACTCAGCTGATTAACCAACACTAATTAAATCAAAATATTTATCGGTTATTGTCTAAAATATAATATTGTATGCTGTTGAATGATATTTTTCAACTTAATTTATAATGTTTGAAAAAATTGTAATATGGATGCGCACTAGCCAGATCTGACATCTGATTATGGAACAAGGAATATTTCAGATCCATACAGTATAAATAAAACAATTATTAAGAAACTAATAAAACAAAGAATATGCTTTGTCCTTTCTCTCAAATCTTGGACCCATTACATGACAAAGCTATATGCATCTCCTCAAACTATATATGAGGAAAAATCAACAAAATAATCACAACCTAACAAAAGCATTCGATCGATGATTTCGCGTCATGTAATTTAAAGTACAAACATGTAAGACATAATAAGAAAGGATAAAAAAAATGAATGGAAGTTTTGTTGATGAACATCTTTCTATGTACACTTTCATCAACTTTCAAGCTTGCTACAACTTCAAAACATAAATTAATCCGAATCAGAATCAGGTTCGTGAAGATACCTAAGCAAATCAGGATGAAAAAAATTAGTGTAAACCTAGCTAATTTTCCAAAAGAAAAACCCTCCAAGAATACCCTTAAACTTATTTATTTTATTATTTTTTGGATGGATACTCTAACCACGCATGAATATCATGTCTCTTCGTAAGGTGGTGTACAAATTAGCTGATCTCTACTAGCGCATGGAAAATTAAGTGCAATATTTTACATACCAGCCACAGTGGAATCTCTCCTTGAACAGCGAGCTCTCCTTCGTATCTTTCTTGCCGGATACTTGTCCATGCAACATGATTCCGGTCACCAGCAAGTTCCTTCTCCAGTGATGGAAACATCGTTGGTGCTTGGGTTGCAACTTTCGGGACCATTGAGTCCCGAGGGTCACGTTTCCTTGCAAAAGTAGTCTTGCCTAAGGAAAACCCTTCTCTTCTGCTCGCATACTTATCAGAAACCATTGCATTTGATGATGTAATAGAGCGACCAATACTAGAGGAAAATGCCAAGGAAGCCATGAAATTAGTTAACCTATACGAAGGAAGTGAATGATTTAATGTGGTAAGATGATTTTTGAGAGAGCTAGAGCTGAAGAATGGCATGTATTTATAGTAACACATTGGGAGACATACCAAGTTGGAGAGACATGGAGAATTCATATTGGATCGAATCTTAATTAGTGGAAAGTTCTTCCCACTATAGGATATGCTTACGTTATTTGACCTTTTTAATTAAGAGAAATTAATCTTGTGTGAGTATGCTCCATGTTTAGAAAAAAGATGCCCATGCCATGTATGCCCAAGCTCAGTGATTGCTTCAACATATGTTCAATTCATGTACAATTCTTCTCAATTGAATTGACGAACACTTTGGTATTGTAATTTACTCTCTTTTTTTTCATTTTTTCTTGATATATGGAAAGGTTGAACGCATTATTAGAAAATTGGTATATAAAAATAAAAATATCGATCATAAAAATTCAATCGATAAATTGCAGTGAGATTTATATATCAAATTGGGTTGATTTTGATGTTTTGGATGAAGTTTTGAAATGCATGATTTGCGTATGAATGTTGAAATATAGAGTTGAGTATATGTTACTTTCATTATTTTTTTACTTTAGTTTATATTGAGTATATGTTAAATGTTAGGTATCTGGGTGTGTAAAGAAGTAATGAAACCAATAAAAATCTTAGACCAAGGGTGTTGAAAATAGTGAATTAAATGGGATAGATTTAGAGGACAAAAAAACAAAAAACTTTTATTGTTTAATTTTAAAAATTAATTAAATTGTTAGCCAAAACAATACCTTAGTTGATTCCCCACCTTTTTTTAGAGTTCTTTTTATTTTATTTTAGAAATCGATAGGAATAAGGATTTATCATAAATAAAATCAATTAGGTTGTGGATACATAATATTGATGTCTATTTACTAATAATATGATTTTAGATAGTCTCTCATATAAGAGAGGTGCTGATTTAAAAAAAATAAAATAGGAATGCTATTTCCTTTTTTTAATCCTTTAATTTATGTGTAGATACCAATGGAAAAGTCAATAACGTGCTCTATGGACATGAGCATTATAAGAGTGCTTTTGATGACCATAAGTCACTAGGTGCTGACCATGAGCAAGCATTTGAGGCACATGCAACCTCTCTCAACACATGATTGTTGAGTGCGACATTGCTAGGCCAAGGGGAGGGGCAGGATGATTTACTAGGAAATGCATTGTCCAATGAAAGCTCGATCACTCAATGTAAATTTATTTTCCTTTCTCAAACTATTAAAATTTAAAAAAAACAATAATAAATTTAAAAAATTAATTTCAATTAACGAATGAAGCTTGAGGCTTACAAATGTTAAGGCTACATGCATGATAACATTGACAATACAATCATCAACTCAAGTGTTGTTGTTTCAATGGAGTCATGTTTCGAATGGAAACCATAATCGATGCATGATTTGGAAAATTTAAGGTTAGTATATAGTTAAATATTTTCTTATTATGTTAATTTGTTTAGTTTATTAATTTTAGTGAACTAATTCTTTACAAACTTGATACACAAGAAAGAATTTTATTGGGATAAAGCTGACAATGTTTTTGCCAGGAGGATTTAAGAAAATCACAACACAATTAGGCAAGATTGAATTCAAAATGTTATATTTTTTATTAAATGTTAAAATTATATCTTTCATTTATTAGCTAATAATTCATTTATACCATATATATTGCATGATTTTTGGTATGAGATGTAGAAAAAAGTAAAATATAAGCTAAAAAAAGGTCTTCCAGGCTAGAGAGATATGGCAATTTGAAGGTATTTCAGATATCAACACATCCCAAAGGCTATATGGGTAAAATATATATTCAATATGTGATGTTTGAATATTGACGAAGTGATGGCATTTGCACTATTCAATAAGTGTAAACTTTTTTATACTTAGATTCCATTTCGGGATTCAAATTTTTTATAAAACTTCTCAATGAAAAATTCAAATTTTCATCATTAAATATCTTCTTGGAGAACAATTAACCATTTTTATTTGTGATCCACATTGCGAGCAGGATTTAATTTGTTAGGAGTAAACTAATTAGAAATGAGCTTTAAAATTAAATTCCATGGATCTGATTAAGGATTAATGTATTTTTTAGCATATGGTTCTTGGTATATTTTTGTACCCAACATGTTTATTACCTATTACCTAAAACAGCTTGGTTTTTCTACTGTAGCCCGTGACTCATAGTCACTATTCACTGACAATTTGCTCCGGTGCACCGCGGCGCACGTCTGCCTTTTTTTTTCTCGCTTTTTGAACAGTGTATTGGCAAAATAACCCCCCGCAAACGACAAAAACCGCCGTCATTTTCAGGGGCTGGACGGTCATTGACCGTTCCAGTTCGGTCCATCCCGGTTCGTCCTACCGGGTTTTAAATTTTTTTAATATTTCATTGCACAGTGTATTGACGCTTTTGTCCCTCGAAAAGGACAAAACACACGGCTACGGGGGAGGGGCTTCACAGTAATTAGCTAATTTTTTATTATTATTTTCCGCTGACATCTGCTGGCGCGTCTCCAGACACGCCGTTCGTTGCAGCGCTTACGTGTTCTTCGGACGGCGCGTGCTTCGTACTATGGCGTCGGAAAATGCCCAACCGACGTCTAAAATGGTTTTCAGGCATGTTCTCTACCACCAGGAGTGGCGCGTGTAACACTTTGATGTCTGTAGACGTGTCAATGGTCGTTTGAATTCCCCCCCCCCAATTTCTCTCTCCTGCCTGTGCCAGATGACGTCAGCTAAGTTGTTTTTATCAAAGTTCATTTCAGTCCCTGAACGTTGTAATTTGGTTGTTTTGCCTTTAATGCTATTATATAAGTTTTGATTTGATTCAATTGTGTCCTTCAATTGAAATTGATTATATATTGGACTTTCAATTCGGTCCTCATTCTTTTAATTTTTCGGATTGGGCTGGAATTGTTAATATTTTTGGTTTCAAAGTTTTGATGGATTTCAATTTCATCCTTCCATGCAAATTTATTATAAATCCTTAATATTTTCGGTCCCAAAGTTTGATTTTTTTCAATTTTATCCTTCTATGCAAGTTAATTATGGATTTTAGTTTCATTTCATACCCATTTATTTTAATTTCAGGTTATGTTTTCAATTATTTAATTTGAATGTTTGGATTTGCTTCAATTTTGTTCTTAGAATTACATGTATTATTTAAAGTATGTCAAATTCATTATATATTTGTATATTTATGTCAAATTAAATTATGTTAAACCAATTATATGTTTTAATATTTATTGGATATTATCGCCTAAGAATGTATATAGAGAGAAAAAAATTATCTAGGATTTTTTTAATAAAAAAATTTAATATCAATATTCTTAAATACATTTAATATAATAATACAAGCAATAAATCTTATAAAAAATAAAAAAAATGTCTTCGAATTTTAATTTTGTGCTCTATTTTTTAAATTTTATTTCTTGAAAAATATTTATAATCTTTTGGTTTTTAATATTTAATATCTAATATTACTGGGCAAAAAATACAACTAAATTTTTTTTTACCTAAATTATCTACAATTAAAAAACATTCGAGTCACTTCCCGTTTCGATTACACTTTTTTTTTTAGACGGCAGATAAGTAATTATAACACGCAAAAAATTTAGGTTTATTTCTAAAAAAAAATTACAATATTTTTATTTATAATGTGTCAGATCTAATATTACAAGAGGAAAAAGGCAACTCATAATTTGTTTTTGACAAATTTACCTAGATTATCGACAATTAAAAAATCTACGACCCACTTCCCATTTCAATTACACTATAAAGTATGTGAGACTAATTATATATTTTAATATTTATTGAATATTATCGCCTAAAAATATATATAGAAAAAAAAAATTACTTACGATTTCTTGCAAAAAAAAATTAATATCGGTATTCTTGAATACATTTAATATAATAATATGATTAATAAATCTTATACATATAACTTTGGCTTTGAATATAAATTTCTATTTTATACTCTGTTTTTTTGTTCTTTTAATAAACGGAAACCTTTTTTCCACATTTTCTTTATTTTTTAATAACCGTCGTGTCCAAGTCTTTTTTTTTTAACCGGGTTTCTTTTTTTGTGTTTTTTTTAACCAGAGTTTCCGTGACAACAAATTTCTAACAAATCATTTCACCTTCTTAGCAAATTTTCTAACAAATTTTATCAAAAGTTTTTTAGCAATAGCAATATTCAATCACTTTTTAGTTGAAAAAAATATTTTTAACAAATTTTATCAAATATAATTTTACTAATTAAATATTAAAATAACAAAATACAATATTTATAAAATCATTCAATTTTCTACATAAATAAAAAAGTCCAGCAGAGCGGGCGAATTGGCTCGTTTAGGACTAAAGCTTGTTGCTAATGCTTATTTGTTCTCCTTTTTCCATGTTTTGCATCATGATGCTTATTTATAATTTTGTTTATGATAATCGATAGCATTATTATTAGTATTATGCATATAGAAAATAATCAAAATATCAATATAAAAAACTACTGATAGTTTTTAGAAAAAATAAAATAAAAATAAAAAGTGTTATCCTAACAAAATAATCTGCAAAAAATGTTCCTAAATCACCCACTAACAATTATCTCTGTCTTTTGTTATTTTTCCATGTACGAATATGCTTCCACGCATCAGTTTTCTGAGATATTACAACGCAGAAGATATCTGATAATGCAAAAAAAAAAAAAACAATAAAATGCCGATCATCACCAAAAACATAAGGGATTGCTTTTGCCACATCTTCTTCTTCCTTAGTTTGAATACCTAATTTATCCACCTGTAGTTTATTTTATTTCCAAGTCATCATTGTCGTCGTTAAATAAACCTCCACCGGTCTCCTCTGCATGAACAGTAATATGAGAAATGGATACTGTTGTGTTGCGGTTGCTGTGCTATTTATTATGTTATATTTGTAAATATATAAGATAGTTAAATCTCATTTGGTTCAATCTCTTTGTGTGCTTTAGAGATATAAATTGACTAATAAATACTATAACATAACTATAAATATTTTTAAAAATACTCTTTATTTATATTAAATGATGTATGGCTTCTTATACTCACATGATACATGCATATGTTTTTCTAGGAGTGATTCTAAGTTTTAAGAACCAAAAACAATAAATTAGATAGAAAATAATATTGAACTATAATTATGTAAAGCACTAGCATCTTAATATGTATAATAATAATAATAATAATAATAATAATAATAATAATAATGGAGAAAGTAATTTGTAATTCAATAAAATGATATTAAAATTTATTTGGAAATGCACTAATTATCAAGTAACTATCTCATCTAAAAGTTTAAGTTTTTAGGTGAGGTCCTAGAATATCATTTACATTATTCTTTAACACACTTCTTTAAGTGAAAGCTCTTTGGGCTTAAAACTTGCATAGACTCACGCTACATTGTGTTTGATTTTTATCAAATAGAATAGGGATAATGAGATTCAAACTCGTGACCGCTGAGCTAACAAATCTCTGATACCATGTAAAGAAACCATTTCACCTAAAAACTTAAACTGTTAGGTGAGATCTCAGAATATGATTTAATATTGATTAATCACAATCCTAAACATACACACCGCTCACTATCATTACCGTATCCCATAAAAAAGCACTACCAACAATTTTTTTGAATGTTCAACATCTCATAATTAACAAAATCCAGAAAACTTAATTCCACAATGGTACAACCATCACCTTTCACCATGCTCCATCACCACAATAGCAGCTGCAGCAAACCCCAGCATAGATCTCAGACTGCAAATCGGCATGTGAAACCATATCATGAAAACCGATTGCGCCAATCTTTCACTTCAATCCTCACGACAATAGACGGAAGAGGCTGTTCCAGTAGCCTCCCCTGTCCAGAACATAAAATCCTCATGTCCAAAGCCATGTGGTTGGTGCGAATAATTGCAGTGTTGATTTCTGGTTTCTTTCTGCTAGTACGTGGCTGCAATCTAGCTGTTAATCTGGCAGTGTGTACCTACTTCTAATTTTCATTGTTTTTACGTGGCATAGGAACCAAGTCTCTATGTTGATAATCTTATTCGTCCAGCCGGTGGCGAGCTGCTAAACCAATTCATGGTTCATTTCTCTCTAGTTTCCATATTTTTAAATGCTACAAGTTCCATTTATTTTATCCAGCGTGACTTAAGGATGCATTCATTTCACTGGACAAACACAGTGATCTAGCTCAACACCGGTACTGGTCTCGAGGATGGGGAAAAGGGATTCTGCACAATAATTATTTGAATTATATATTGGTGATATCATCGTCGCCCTTGCACAATGGGCTGGGGAAAAGACTCAGCCGTGGGATGCACTCATAATTGTTTCATAAGCTGTACATACGTTTTGTCATGATTATTTCCAGAATCGAAGTCGAAATAAATGAAAACTTCAACTTGCACTATTTTTTTCTTATTTTATTTTTATAACTTAGCCAATGGCACATTTGTGAAGAAGAGCGATTTGATCCAGCTTATCTTTGAGCATATCAAACATTGTTGTCCAATGAGAGCGTGATGATAAAGAGTTTATGATTTGTTATTTGAGTTTGAATCAAGACGTGCATCTCTTGAGTTAGAGTTTTACTCGTTCACCTAAACCCACAAAATATATTTTTCAGGGATGTAGTTTCCTCGCATAAAAATAAATATCAAACATTGTTAATCAATTACATCTAGGCCATAAGGTTAGTGATACAATGTTAATTTATATTTCGAACTGAATTCTTTGACGTCATATAGTAAAATGTTAGTTTTTTCTGGATTATAATTTTTCTTTTCAAAAAGTAGCAGGATTAATTTGCTTAGAGATCTCAATAGGAAAATTGAGGATAGATTCCGATCACATCAGTCACTCTGATCATGACATATGCTCAACAATATTGGAATGATTTACTTTTGAAATTGCCATATCAATATTATATAAAAATATCATACAATATTAACTTAAAACAAATTAATTTTGCCTAGTAGAACCCATAACGGACGCTTCAATGTATTTGTTAAAGCTGCAAGAAAATTCTGGAAACACCAAAATAATAAGCAGCTTGAGTAATATAAAACAATTTGGGTCCAAGACAGCTAAAACAAGGGAAATTGAAAAGACAAAGTGAGAAAATCGGCAAGAAGAATTTAGAAACAAATGTGGTATCCGACCGTCCATGGTGGAGGTGAATTACAAGGTTGAGCAATTTGAATTCCAAAGATACAATGATGCATTCCGATGAACAATTCAATGAGTTTAATTTGTCCACTCAAGTTTCTTAGTCCATACCTGTTTAGGAAAGTGGGGAGCCCCAATTTGCAACTTTACTATATACTATTACCTTAATTAGAGGACTTGTTTGACTGTAGACAATTGCAATCCGGGTCCATATGCTTGCCACTCATTTTCATTTTACGCAAAAAGTATTAATAATCTTATTTTCTCAAATAGAAACACAGGTCTTAATACACACCAAGAGACGTGATATGATAGCAAAGAGCTTGAGATCTGCATTGCAATTCTTGGATTCGAGTCAAGACGTGCTCATCTTATAAGAGTCTTAGACAATCAGGGTTTTACTCGTTTAACTCGAATCCACAAAAAGTATCTAAAGAGAGGTGGGGTTTCTTGAAATCCAAAAAAATATATATTTCAATTGAAACCACTTCTATTCTACAACATAAAGAATAACTACAATGTATCATTGAGAATGAGATTTGCTCCTTTCACCCCCTACTTTCCTTGACTTCTGTGGTTGGAATTGAAGAACAGAGATTGTTTTCCTAAATTGTAGAGAATATATCAGACTTTCTTTTAATATCATTTTAAAATATATTTATCTCACACATTCTGATTCTTTCTTGACTTATGTCTCAAATAATACACACAACTAGTTCGCATAATAACTTAAAATTGATCTATTTAGAAAAATTTAAACTGAAAAGAAATCCAAATCCTAACTAGAAAAATCACATTAAAACTGTAACTTAACTAAGAAGTTGTAAAAAATAAACTAATTGGACCGAGTGTCTTACTGCTAAATTACAGTAGACTTGCTGCTCACCTTTTTCTTTCATTTTTTCACAACCATAGTTTTCTTTTAGTCTAGTCCTTTCACATCTATCCTTGCTGATAATTAATTTTATAGTTTGATTAAATTACTCAGTATTGGGTTCTTGTGCGGTCAAACAAACATTCTGATGATTGTTTGACACTTGATTTGCAAAAACTAGTTTTGATTTTTTTTATCAGACAAATGATTAGAAATAGAGGGACTAGAATTGAGCTTGGGTTAAAAATAAAAAGAAAACCCTTTTTTTATTGCAAAGACGAAGCGCGCACAAAGATCTAGAAAATAGAGAGAAAGAAGAGAGAGGTTCATAAGGTAGAATTGTAACCTCAGCAGAACACTCATTCCACCAAGATTTCATGGACATCAAAGAAAGGGTAATTACGAGGGTGGAGGAGCCTACATGCCTTGTCTCAATACGACAACTTTTCCTATATATTGGTGATGTGTTGCTCGAGCCAAAACCTTCTCTTTTCTTTTTTATTTAATTTAGTCCCTAAATCTATAATGATTCTTTAATATTTAGCCCTAATTCTTAATCCATCCAAGAGCAACTTTTAGTTTTATTGATGTTATTTTAATAAATCTTTAGAATTCTGTCAGACTTGAGGTTAATAAAAGCTCATCATAGGAGAGGAGGAAAGGGGGATAGAAAGAGACTGTTGGCCAACTAAGCTAGTATATTGTATTCATGCCTATGACCCGGGCTATTAATTTGATGGTACGTTAACTTTAGTTAACCGGGATAGGTTAGATATATCATGCCATCTAATGTTTGATTATTTTCGAATATGATTGGTTTGTTAAAAAAAACCTTGTTGATGCATGCAAACTTCTCCTAAAACCAATTTTTTTTGTATTTGATTCATAAAAATAAAAAATAAAAAAACTCCCTTCAACATTACATCTCATCCGCAGGATAGTTGAAGTGTCATTTCAAATTGCACCATTTTTAACCATTCAAGGTTTCATAAATGGGGAGGACAAACGTTGTGTCATCACAGGATGATTTAAAAATTCAGCATTAATTAGACAGCAAAACTACTAATCACCCACTTGCCCTAAGTGCTTTAATCCAACCTATTGCCTGGTTTAATTTCATTGCAGGACCGGCTGTGTTTCACTGAGAAATCAAGACCCTTGTAATTGCTAGGGTATCTTCTTGCCTATTGTTGATTCCAACAATTTATCAATCAGTCTGTCCAAGTATGGCAGACACAATTAGGGTTTGCCCACAACAAGCAACACCTCCTCTTAATTAATTTGGTGCCCGATTAAACAAAAGTAATTAGTGGAGAGAGGGCCCGAAAACCATGACTATAAAGTGGGCGGTCATGATGCCACTACCTTGCCATGTCTGCAACTTGTTTAATTTTATAATTGATAGATTTTTTAAAAACATTTGTCACGTGGTTTGGTGTGTTCATGCTCTTTTCTAGATTGTGAATTGGAAAAGTGGACTCTAAATTTCATTTTAAAAAAATTACTAAAATCAAATTGTTTTCATAAAAAAGAGAGAGAAGAAGTTATAGATTAGGGGTTAAATTTTCACCAGCCAAATCCAGGCTCATCAGATCTTAGATAAACACAAGTATTTTTATTTTTGGTAACTTGAAACGATTCAGGTGAGGGGGGCTATAAATTCAGCTGCGAGGAAATCTGAGCTCGATACAGTGGTTGAAAAAGGAGATTTGATGTGAGCTAAGCTACGTATCGAGTCAAATAAAGCAGCCCATGATGAACGTTTCTGTCTTGTTTTTGAGAAGAGTGGAAACAGAATCGAAACTCAAAGTCTGAGGAGATATTCCATAATTGTTTTGAAGCAAATATTAAGGCTACGCAAGTGTCAGCAAAAAAACTAGAAAACTTATTAAACCCAATTGGTTTAAATAAATAAAAATATGCTTTTTTTTTATTTAGTTCAATTTTTTTAGTTTGCTTTTATTTTGGTAGTTTGCTTTTATATTTTTGGTTAAATAGAAAAAGAAAAAATTTGCTTAATGTAAAAAAAATAAAAAGAAAACCGAACCGAATCGAACCAAACCCGGTCGGTTTAAACCCTATTTGGTTTGGTTTAAGTTTTTTTTTGAATATTTTTCAGTTTGGTTGTTTTTATTGATAAAAAAACAAATTGAACCAAAAATACTCAACCATAATAGTATCCATAACATCTTATGCTCTAAGTCCTGTTTAGCATTTTGTTTCAAAAATAATTTTGAAAAAAATTGATTTTTTTTATTTTTACTTTACTTTTTTTATTTATATTTTTAAATCATTTCATGTGTTGTATCAAAAATGATTTTAAAAAAATAAAAAATATTATTTTAATATATTTTAAACAAAAAATTTTAAAAAAAAAAAAAAAAAAACAGAAGGTTGATGAACCTTCCATTAAACACATGCACGTGAACCATTTATAAATTGGCTGGCTAGTCTTAATCTTTGATTTTGGTTTTATTTAGGATGTTTGAAGGTATGGTATAAGTATATTTTTTTTCTTCTAATATCAGCACATTAAAAAAACTAATTAATATTTTTTCAAACAAAATAAATCTTAAAAAACATAATAAGCATGGACTATACCATACACCTTCTATAGAGCATGGATTTTGTAGCTAAATTGAAATTTATGACGCAGAATTATCTCCGTAAAACAATCTATACAATTTGGATTAATCGTAATTATCGAGGTTAACATGAGTTTATAAAGTAGAATAAATAAAAGCATATAAATATAATTAATTAAATCTTATAAGCATAGATATTGCTGGGGATTGTATTAAATTAAATAAGTACAAAGACAGTGTAAAGTAAAGCTAGAGCAAATAAAACAATTCTGGAATTACTGAAGAATAAAAGGATCAAACTATATACAATTATTTGTAATAAAGTACCGAACACAAAGAATTAGAATAATGTTACACTATACTTACTCTTATTTAATTTTTAATTTTACCTAGACAACCAGTTAGCCATGCCAAACCAATTTCTATCCAGATTACTTCTTCCAAAAAAAACATTTTGAATTAATTTATGTTATAATTAAAATACAATATGATATGAACTGAAAAAACAAAATTCTAAATATGACCAACTATATACTCTAATTAAGAATTTAAAAATAATAATTGTTCGATATTAATATGCTAGATATGACCATATGTCCATTGAAGAACATGTAGAATTTATTATAAGAGAAACTAAATGGCATAGTGTTTTTACTATTTAAAAATCATTGTTCAGCATCTCACATATCACTATAAATTTGAGCAATGATTGTTTTTTAGATATATTCAATTTGATTATCAAGCTTTGTTTCTTGCATGATGGAGCTCTTTTAAGTCCAAGTTAACATTCAAATGAAAAACACAATTAAAATAAATTATGCCTTTCAATTTTATTTCAAAAGTACATTTGAGTTCTCTATCCATTTTTAGCTATTAGATGATTTATCTCTCAAATTCTTGAAAAAATAATCTCTCTAGTTCTATTGGATGAGATGAGAGAGAATGAATTGTTGAATTTTGATCTAGAAAGAGAAAGATGTTGTTTCTATAACTTCAATTATCGAAATGATATATTTTTATTTCAAATGATTTCACATAATGAAGGGAGCATGAATTTTTTATTTGAAAAATAACAGCAACCACCTTGTATTTTTGGTCACCACAATGACCATAATATATGAATTCTAGATGACGCATTGTATATTGTTTTTTCAAATTGAATTTGGATGGATGACATGTTCATTCCATTACTTTATAAAAACAATAAGGCCTGTGTGACAAGGCTTGATCGTGTAGGCTTGCCTCTGGGCTTTTTGTTTTTGGGCCAAGTACTTGGTTTGATCTCATTTTTTTTATAGTTTTGATTTTTTTTCTAATTAGATTTGTTTTTAATTTTTAATTAACTTTTAAAGTTTGTATTTTGCTTCTCTGTGATTATTTTTTAATTATATTACATATGTTTGATTTTTTACTACATTATTATGAATTTTTTTATATAAAATATATTTTTATATATCAAGTTTATTTTCAGAAATTAAAACTATTTATTTCTTATTAAAAAATTAATATGTGCAATAAATCTTATTTTTTTTATTTCTATTCAAATTAGTTTTAAGAAACAAATTCATTAAATACAATGAGGTAAATGATCTATATTGTGATATTCAAATTGTTTTTTGGTTCAAGAACAAAATAACACATCCAAAATGAGTTTATTGAGGGTGTCTTTTTTATATTATTTGATTAAAATTGATTTTTTTCTTCTCGTATTGTAAAAAAAAATTTAGAGAAAAACTGTGTTAAATTTTATAAACAATATGTACGTTGACAAGTTTAACCGGTTGACTTGAATCGTATATCTAACAAGTTTAACTTTTTTTCTTTTTTTAATTATTTTTTCAACATCTTAGTATTAGGTTGATGTTTGATTTTGTGATTATCTATTTTTGTTATTATATAATTGAATAAAAAAAATTAAATTATAATCTTCCTAGAGTACATAACTCAGTTCATAAGTTTGGAGTGTTAACTCGATTTAATTGATTTATAGATTTGATGAGTTTACCCACTAGATGAATTTGTTTATTTATTTATTTATTTTATCCTTCAATATTTAATTAGTTGAGAAATAAATAGCATGATCTATTTTTGTTTGCTTTCATAGAAGTATTCATTATCTCAAATAAGTTTTTTTTAGGTTGGTGATTGATTTTATGACCATATATTTTTATCATATAATTAAAAAATAATTTTTAAAAATTTATTAAACTAATTGGAGTCCATGACACTAGTAGTCAAAAACTGAAATCAATCAAATTTGTCATTGTCTCAATAATATTTATTTTTTAAAAAAAATACTCTTAAAAACTAGTTTCGCACCAATTGCAGTAGACTGCATAACATCGATGTTAGGGGCTAACTCATTGCTTGAGTTAGAGCGCATCGAGTTTTATTTATCGTTACTTTAATAGAGGAGACAAAAAAGAAGAATATAAAAGCCTTGAATAGAAATAAAGAAATTCCAAGTGATTAAAAGAAAAAAAAACCCCTCAATTATTAATAATAACACGTTCTTCAAGTAAAGGAGTGGTAATTCCGGTGATGATAATCCATCACCAAACCACAAATAATTTAAATTTGTGATGTGATGAATATATGTATATATATAGAACAAATTAAAGAGAAAAATTATGTTAGTAAATATAAAAATTAAAGCATTGTTTAGGAATAATATTTAAATAATACACACACAATTAATGGTACCGAACTTATATAAAATAATTCTAAAACATTGTAATATTGACATATTAAAAGGGGAAAATAAGGAAAAATGAACACATGATTTTTCTAATTAAACATATTTTATAGTGACCAAATTGTATTATAAAACAATTCTTTCCACATTAAAAACGTTCTTTTAACAATAATACTGGTGTCATAAATTTGATTTTTAATTAAAAACTAATACTAATTGAAAATTATGTTTTGAAAACGTCTAGGGTGGATCTCCTTTTGGGGACCCTGGACTCACTCGATGTGACCATACGAATTAACTTTAATTGGATTGCGGATAACAATAACACTGCTAAGACTAAGGGCCCAAGAAGGACCGATTTGTGAATTTTATTTAGCACACTGGACTAAATGGGCTAATGTAGTGATAGAAACATGGCCTGGGCTTTAGTTTAATTGGCTTGAGCTGTCCGAAAACAATGTCTTGCTAGAACTGCATTGCATGGCCCAGTCTTTTCATGCCCATAATTAACACAGGATCGGTTTTCAATATTGCTTAACATTTTAGGTTTGGATCACAGATTTCATGGGTCAGACCTTTTTACTGTTGAATCTGAAACTGAGCCCTTCTGAGTCCTCATTTGCAGCAATTACCATTCCAGAGAGAAACACATCCCCTTACTAGACAGCATGATGTGCCATGTTTGACATCTTCCACGTCTTCCTGAGGTTTCTGGAAAGACAAGAAAGCAGAAATCTAATGACAATAAGTTGTAGGGCTGGAGTGTTTGGAGCAGTCGAGGGTCCAGTTCACATGGTCGAAAGGTGTACGATCCATGGCCTCAGGAATCCATGGTTACTGTCACTCACATGACTCTGATTTTACCTCCTACCTTCCCGACAATATGCTAACGTAAAAATTGCAAACACTGCAGTGACTGCTTACAAAAATAGAAAGAGAGAACTTTTCAATCTCCCTTATTTGGATATTTTTAGAGAAATCATTGACATCGGAGAAGGGAAGTTTTGTCCAGGTGAAGCTGCCGCTGGATAAGCATTGCAGCTTGAGAATTCGAGCAGTTTTGGGCCATTGATTCAATGCTGCTGTCTTTCTTTACTGCTATTCTTTTCCCATTCCGATTTTACCAGCTGACCAGACGACAGATGAACTCCAATCCGACAAGGGAAGTACTCTCGTTTTCTGTCTTTGGAATGGTTCTGGGCCCTTCAGACGACTAGGGCTTGCTTGCCTTGCCAAGGAAATTTTTGTCATCGTAATCCGACACCTTTTATCTTTGTGTACTATGTCCGACAGCCAACTCTATAATGAAATACCAGCTGTCGACATTTTGTTTGTCGTTTTAGATAATTACAAGATGATGGACTGGTCGGTTCGGATCACGAGTTTGTTGATTAAGCCGAATCTATCTTAAACATTATCATTATTTTTTAATAAAATAAATGAAATAATATTATATTTTTAAAAATAATTGTAGCTATTGTTTAGATGAAGAATAATGACTCCTTCAATCACCTGATTTTAACCTTGTTAATTCTTTAAACTGGTAAAAAAAACAGAATAATCAGATCGCATTCTTGACAGGTTAAATCAGATTTTATAGCTCAAATTAATTGCCATGGATATCTCCATGCATGAATAGTATCAATTCCGTAGAACAAGATGGAGACTTGACAGCTGAGGACGACACTGTTGACTGTTGAGAGCTTCAAGGCTCATGACATGAATTGGATAGAACAAGAGCGTGCGAATATAGGGTAATAACAAAACAAAAAAGCAATTATATACACGGTTTATTAAACCAGAGAATTGATTCTAGAAAGAAAATTTTGCTTCATTAGATCTTAATTTTAGTAAGAAGTTTGCAATTTATCAGTTGAATACTCTTTCGGTAATTAAACAATGATTTTGTAGGATTGATTTTAATTGATGGAATTATGGGATTTGCATACAAAATCTTTCCTGTTATGTGGAGAGAGTATGCTAATTTTAATAGAAAAAAATAGAGGAAAAAGAAGAAATGAGAGAGGGGCAGTAGAGGGTTGTTTGTCATGTCATAATTTAAATATTATTGACGAGTTTATTCGTTCACATACATTATACTAATAAAAAAATTATTTATATATCGGTTTATATACAAAAAAGGAAAAATAATAACACAGTCATCGGAGCATAAGGTCATATAATCACATGTAATTATAGTCGTTGGCACAATGAGTACAAGATATTTGTTAGCATTTTCTGCGGCAGCTTCCTCTAATGGTGGAACCCGTTTATATTAATGAAATTTGTGACCATTACATTTGAATTGTGCATATATAATGTAGAGATTTTATAATATAATATATGCTCCAAGTACAAACGTTAACCGTGACTATTACATTTGAATTTAAACTTTCTTTCTTGATTATAAAGATTAAGACATTTCATTTACGTAATGTAAGGTTTGAAAAGTTGTATAATTTATTTTAATGTGCCGATAATCTTGTTAATCCTACATGCACTTAGTAATATAAATTTAAAAAGATTTTCCCCTAAACTATCATGAATGTTATCATTTATAATTTATTGAATAAATGAATCTAATTAACAAATTACACTAATTTAATACCAGTTGACATATTTATGGTAAAATCTAATTATTGCGAGGTCGACATCAAAGAGATAAAATAGCTAAGATAAATAAAATATGTTTTTGTTTTAAGAGTAAATAAATAATAATTCAAAATCATTTTTAAAATATTTTTATTTTTATAATCTCTTAATTAAATTTATTTATTTATTATTTCATATTCTGAAATAATAACCAATGACTCCCTGACTGTATCATTTGAGAGAGAAAAATATCAAGCAAGATTAGACATTTTACAAAGAGAAGGTGGGCCCCGTGCAGGGAAGCAGCCATTGACAACAATACCCCAGCAACCAATCAAAGGTGTTCAACGTCAACATCATCTTTCTCTCTCCCTTTAACAAGAAAAAACAAGACAAAAAAAATCATCATTTCTTAGGACCTGAAATTTGTACGGTCATCCACTTAAATGAGGACACTCCAGCATCACCAAAAAGCTGATTGGTTTGATTTGACTAAATGATCAGACGGCCAATAATTCATTCCTTAGGTCGAAGTGTCGTTATGGTTGGCCGACATGAGCCAGCAAAATATCTAGCCCTTTGATAAATATATAAAAATTAGCAACGTGATTTTTGAATAATGTAAATATATAATTTTTAATTATATATATATATATATATTGTATCGAGAGTTTAATTGTAAAAATTTATTTAAAAAATTTAATTATATTTTAATATATCTGATATATAATTAATTTAATATGAATTGGTTGATTTGATGGATTTAAAAATTAATTAAATGATTTTTAATCAATTCAATATTAAATAATAAAAATTAAAAAAAACAATTAAAAAAACTCGAGTCAACTAGAATAAACTTGTCAAATTCATGTCATGAATTGTGAGACCAAGATAATATTATAAAAAAAAATAAAAAAGTATTTGAAAAAACCAGAGAAAAAACTCATAAATTAAAAAATGAAAGAAAAAACTAGTGAAAACAATTATTACAATCAATAATATCTTGATATTCTTATATTATAAGAAAAATGTTAAATTAATTCTTTATTTAACATCGAATACGAAAAACAAGTAAAGAAAAGACAAATATTATTATTATTTATCAAGTCTTTAATCAGCACCAAGCTCGTATAGGCATATTAGATGAGATAGACCTACAACATGGCAGCCATAGAGGATGCGATGAGGTGGGGGAGGAGGTCTGTTTTAAGGAAGGCTTTTTTTTTTTTGTCGTCGTGCTCGACGAGTCAAAATGATAGCTAGTGATTTGTAACATTTTTATACAGGTTCCAAAAAGGACTTTTGAATTTTTCAATGCCGACGAGAATTAAAACCTTTTTTTCAATATTTTCTTTTGATTATTTTAACAAATTTTGAGAAGATAGTACGTTTTCAAACGTAGTTCAAGTGGATTGTCTATTTCAGATTATGAAATTCATGAAAATTATTATCGTTAACAACGAACTAAAACACGATGGTAAACTAATGTCGTTGTAATAATGTAATTTTGGATTTTTTAATAATTAAATAAAAAAAAATAATGACCAACAAATCATTGACATAGATAAGTTGAAGCAAGATTTAAATCGAAAGCTGAGTTGCAACATTGAAGAAACTAGATGCGAAAAAAAAATACAAATTCAATGTTAAATGGAGTGGATGACAAATGAATTTGCATGAAAATTAAGCATTAGAGTTTAATTACACTTTTAATAGATTAAATCGATTTAATCATGGGCCAAATTAAGAGTAATGTTGATCAATGAGTGGATTGTTTTTTCAGGAGATTTTTTGACAATCATGCTACTAACTCAAGCCAGAAAAAAATGGTTCTAGCATTGTAAGTAAGTGCTCAACTTATGATATTGTTACATTATGTTAATATTATTAATATTGAAATTTAATAATTGTTGTAAAAGCAAGTAAATAAATAAGTAGTGAAAGAAAAAAAAGTATATGAATAAAGAACCTGATTAGTTATTTTGGGTATTTGGATAGCTAATGACATCAATAAGCTCCTCAATTAAGGCTAATGATGTCAAGAGACTCTTGACACTGGCATTAAAAAAAAAAAAATTCACTTAAAATAGCTTGATTTGTTATTCCGAGTATTTAAATAACTAATGATATCAATAAAATAAAATTGATATCACTGTTTTTATTTATAAACTTGATAGCTACTCTTGAAGATACCAAAAAAATGGTTGATTAGTTATTCCGGGTTAAGATAAATAATGATATCAATAAAACATTCAATATCAACATTAATTTTTAGTTCCAATTAGTCAATCCGGGCGAGGCAAACTAATAATGTTGGTAATATTATTAGCATTAACAAAATTTCAAGGATTGAGAAAATAAATAAGAGAACATTAAGAAATTGTTGATTTCCAAAGAAATGATGTAGGCTAGATATCAAGGAAAGTGTAACAATGATAAGAAATAAATAAAAAAAATGTGGCCTATAGTTCAAAATGTTAAATATTATCATAGTTGTTGTATTCATTATTTATTTTGATTTAGTTTTTATAGAGTTATTTTGGTCTAATGACTTGGATCGTTGGTATGATAGGTGGACTGTAGTCATTTCTTTTACTTAAAATTTTAAATTTTATTTTCAACAATCAATTAACTGTAAAGTATAATGAAAAATATTAAATATTGTTATAGTTGTTGTATTCATAATTTATTCTGATTTATTTTTTATAGGGTTATTTTGGTCTTGTAATCTGGATCATTGGTTTGACAGGTGGACTGTAGCCATTTTCTTTTCATCAAAATTTTCAATTTCATCTCAACATTCAATTAATTATAGCCTATAATCAAAATATTAAATTGATCTATAATTTATTTTGATCTATTTTCTATAGGGTTATTTTGGTCTTACAACCTGGATAATTAATTTGATAGGTGGACTAAAGCCATTTTTTAATTAAAATTTCTAATTCCATTTTCAACATTCAATTAATTGGGAATTGGACTTTCATAATCTGTTTTAATTTGTTTTACATGAGATTATCATGGTCTCATAAACTAGAGTGTGGGTTTAGCAGGTTAACTCAGATTAGCCATGATTAATCTAATATATTTTTATCTCGATATTAAAAAAAAGATATTATCTTGTATTTCTTTGGGCTTGGTCAGCATCGGATCACACCTAGTTCTGATTGATTCTAAGCACTAAACTCTTATCAGCCCATGTTTCGTGTCATGATGAAACAGTGAGGGAAGAACTTTTCAAAAGTGAAAATCAAATCCCGAACCCGGTGAATGTGAACAACTCTTCTCTTTTCTCCGCCTACAATCTTTGATGGTACCTTTCACATATTTAAATGAATTTTTTTTTCTTTAATTGGGCACCAAGTCGACCATCGATACTGTCACGAATTAGACCACTTAAATTTATATTATATAGTCATAAGATATTTTTAGCTGGACAAACCAAAATCTGAAGGACAGTCCAAATTGCCATTACGCCCTTGGATTTCCTTATGTTATCGAGAATAACATTGACAAAAAACTATAGGCTATCATACATTATAGCTGTCTGAATAGACAGTGCATCACAGAACTCTTTGTTGCTTACCTATTTCAAGAATGGAGGGGACAATTTTAGTCTTCCCCCACATCATTCTTTCCTTAAACAACAACGGAAATCTTCTCTAGGGTAAATAACGACAAGAATCTGGTTTCGTGTTCAACAATCTCATGTCAAAATAGACAAAATTCGTGACATTGATGGGTGGGAACTTTGCGTAATTTAATCAATCTCATCTTACATCGTTTTCACAAACACTTGCGAAAATAATACTAATAATGGCAATACTTTGTCTAATTAAAGAAGTTAGACCGTGCGGGATAAATATTATAACACTAGAAACAAATTACTCTGCGTTGTAATAGTATAGTTACTGTTTTCCTTTCTGTACATCAGATTTAACTCTTAGATTTAGGGATATTTTTAATATTATCTGATTGTTTGAGAGTGTTTTGTCTTTTTTTAATTTCTGTGAACAATTCAAATACACATTTACCCCTAGAACAAGACAAAAGAACATTGAAATATCAGGGGTATTTTTAGTTTTTTCAACTAATCATGAACAGTAAATAAGATTTGTACCCTCATGCCAAACAAAAACAATGGGCTAAAAGGGTAGAGCATTTTTGGGTTTTCACGGTAAGTGCAAAGTAAAACTACTGAAATATCAAGATAAACGATAAAAAAAAAGCTGAAGTCTAGAGCTGGGGTATAATGGTAATTTTCTTCCAGATTATATTGTTATTATCCATGGCTCAAGGGGGTGTTTTTGTAATTCTATATTTGTAATATTAAGGTTTTGATTGTTTTATTTCTAACCTTCGGTTAAAATTAACCACGTATTAGAATACTTATGATGGCAGTACTTTGTCTAGTTAAGTTCCAAAGCAGCTCTGTTTATTTCACAAGTTCTGGTCGGTTAAGGCCATGTGGTTGAAGAAAAAGAGAACACATGTATTGATTTAACTTCAGAATGCATTAGACGCCATGGAAGTTAACGGGTTCAGGTTCACATCACAAGGAGTTTTTTCTTCAATTGGAACTTTTTCTTTGGCATTGCTCATAAAAATCTTTGAAAATCTCATTAACCATCCTGCAGACATCAATCATCTGTTAAAGTAAAAGTAATTTGTTTTTAATGATCATAAGTAAAGATACTGGATATTTTTGTATGATTAAGATATTATTGGATTCGATTGTGTGTCAACTGAGACCAGGTTATTATTTCAAGGATACATGATCGAATGTGTTCTTCGATATCCCAACTCTAAAATTCAGATTTAGAAAATCAATGTATACCCGTTACGATCATATCATTCTCTTGAAATTCAAAGTGATCCAACCGTAAACAATGCTATTTTATCCGTTAACTTTGGATATACCTTGACTTATTCTTCGAAACACCACTTGTGCCCAAGGATATGATACTGCGAGCACTATGCGAGGAGAATGGAATGGATGGCGAGCATCGTCTCTAATGAAATGATTCTAATAATATAAATTATATAAATTATTTTTAGGTAATATGATTTTTTTATATGGTATTAGAGTCTTGTTGACTCAGCGGTCACGAGTTCAAATCTCACTACCCTCATTCTATTTGATAAAAATCAAGCACACGATAGTGTGAGTCTGTTAGCAAGTTTCATGCCCAAAAAGCTTTCACTTGAGGAGGTATTTTATATCCAAATCATATTCTGGAATCTCATCTAACAACTAAAACTTTTAGTAAAATGATTCTTTAACATTGATTAATCGTCGATAACTAGTATCATTGTCCACATATATTTAGAGAAGTTATTTTAATTAATTAACTAAAGGGAAGAAAAAAACCAAGCCACCACAATATTGAAACATATTGGAGAGATGTTCATTGGGTTCGTATTTTTATTCTATTTGCAGCGTATTGGATTTGTTCAATCCAACTACTACGGTTGTTGTTAGTGGGACTGCAAAATAATGTCGATGACAAGAAGCACATGCAACGCAGCCCAGTAAATCTTACAAAGTTGATTTCATTTTTAATTTGGGAAGATCTCGTCGTCTACAGACAATTAGAAAATATAGCATTGCTGACTACCTATGCGATTCCAACATCTTATTGCTCGTTAATTAAATAATAAATTAAATCCCTCACACTATCTTGGTCGACTTGAGGAACCCTATTTGTTCAGCACCAATAGTTGATTTTGACATTCCCTGCGCTCCAAACTAAAAGCCTTCGCCCACAGAACTGTTTAATGCAACCCGTTGGCATCTCCTGCTATTTAGAAAGCTAAAAGTCAAATACTATTAATTTGGTTTCCAAGATAAGTAAGGTTTTTGTTCCTTTTAAATCCTTTTTCTTCTTCTTTGCAATAAGAAAGCAGGAAATTTAGTAAAGTCAGAACTTACTTATCGTAAAGCTATTAAGATTAGTTTGGGATGGTAATATCACTATTTTCTAAAGTGTCTTTTTCTTATATATATATATATATAAGAATAATTTAAAAAAACCCATCTTTTTATAAAAGCTTTCAGCGCATAAAAATAAAAATGGCATAGAAGTCAACAACCATAATTATACCCTAGCCCACCGACCCCACAAATGGTGCCCTACGGCCTATTATGGAAAGACATCAATATGACATACCTTTCTTTTAATAGCGCAACCAATTAATGGACCCGTGCAGCCCAACCATACGCCATCCCTCATGTCATCACCAAATCATTATTGTTTCTTAAATCAAATTTACACGTGGCAACAGCTAGCAAATCTTGGTAGCTAGACGTGGCACTCCATGATCGTTCCATGCATCTTAATTTTGTGTCCTTACCACCACCATGGACGGTCGCAAAAGCCAAAGACATCACGGCGCATAATCAAGAAGTCGGTTTATATATAATAATCTCCACGCATCATAGTGCATATAATCTTCGATATATACAATTGGCAAGTTGATGTTTTCTTAGTAAGAGTTATGATAAGTTTTTTTAATAGCTCGATTGAATCATCTCATAATTATTGGAGATTGAAATTTAATTTAAATAATTCAACGAATACTACCTGATTTGAAATGATGAACTTTTTAAGTAGCTATTAACAGTATATGAATACTATCAAATTAGATTTGAAATCATGCTCAAATATAATATATATATATATATATACACACACACACAATTGAAATATATAATAATTATTTAGATAAAATCATGAATAATTAAACAGGTGGTTTTGTTTGAAATCAGGGGAGTCCCATTCATGGAACCGACGTGTTCATTTCTAGACCTCTTAATAAGTCCCATTAAAAAACACGAAAGGTTGACACAGAAACCCATTCTCTGTCTGTTTGTGGGTATTAGCATTTTATGAAAATATCGGGTGTGCTCTTAGTTGAAAAAAATTAAAAATAGCTGTCAACTTCAAAAATCAAATTGAGTTGCTAAATGTAACCCATAGTATTATATAATTTGCAGGGGCCTCTGAAAACCCTAATCGACGGTCTCGAGTACCACGAAAGGATTTGACATGAAATCCTGCACAGGGCCACTAATTTATAAAAACAAAATGTTAATGATTGATATTCAAATTAATTAATATAAAACCCAAATCCAGAGCCGAAGAACGTTTGGCCCAAGAAAGGAATCTCGTTAAATTACTTCGAGTTATAAACAAAATCATCAAGGCAAGCATGTTTTATTGAAAAAAGGTTTTGCTTGAAAATATTAGAAAATAATATAAATTATATTATATAATATAATCTAATAGTTAAATTTTAAGGTGAGATAATTTTTTAATTTGGTATCAAAGCCTTATTGACCAAACGGTTACGAGCTCGAATCTCACCACCTCTATTTTATTTAATAAAAATCAAGTATAAGATAATGTGGACCCGTGCAAGTTTCAAGGCCCAAAACTTTTCATTTGAGACGGTGTGTTAGACAATAATATAAATTATATTATGAAATTTCACCTAAAAATTTAAATTTTTAAATAAGATAATTATTTAATTGGATGTTCATATATGGGCGACGAGTGTGTGGATCTATAATTCCCATGCATGTAGATAGAAAAGGGTCCTGCAATTCGATTCCACTTTGGATTTGGGTCAGAGAGTATGCTGGATTGAGGTTGCAGTTATTTTTTAAAATATTTTTTTTTATAAATATATTAAAATAATATTTTTTTAAAATTATATTTGATATAAAAACAATTCAAAAATACAAAAAAACAATTTAAAATAAAAAATTATTTTTTAAAAAAACATTTTTAAAAAGCATAGCTTCTTATAGGGGCAAAAAGCAAGGGCGGGTGATGAGGAAACGTGGCGTGGAAATCTGATGCCGACAATCGCCATCAGAGCGGAGGGTTTTGGATCCTTTCCCTTTCAGGTGATGACAAATGCTAGCTATGGTGCCCTGCCTGTACATTCCTTTGCTTTGTTCAATGTTTTCATTGTCGTTTTCTCTTTTCTATTTTTCATCAAACTAATGTTGTTCACTTGCATTTTTGGAAAGGGGGAGGGTCAAAGATTTGTTTAGGATTGGATTCTGACAAGGTGGAGTCAACGAAACGAGAAAGGAAAATGGTCCGGTCAAGTTCAATGATTAAATAAAATAGGTTCATCTTCTTGAGATTTTAAAGGCCATTAATATAATTATTCTGCCGGGCATATGCCAAGTTAATTAAAACCCTCTTGCCTATTGTGGTAAGGGCTTACGATCCATTGGTCGAGGGGTGCTGGCCCAAAAGGGACTTCCTATTTCATGACTAGCAACTGGTTCATAGTCTTGCAATGATTCTCGTATCCAACTAATAAACAAGTTTTAAAAGGGGTTTTGGTCATCATATCAACTTGCATGTGTTGGGGGGGTCAATTTATAAGTAATTCATCTTTATTGAAACATTGTTATTTATTATTATTACTATTATTTTTTTTATAGTCTTGACACTGCTAGAATTTGTAAAGTACGGACGAAATATTACTATAAGATTTCAAAATTAGTCCATTTGAATTTAATAATTATGGTTCCAAGACATTAAATTAGCTAATAAAGTAGAGTGCATTAGAGGTGCTTATATAGTTTCTCTAACTACAATCAATCTCTTATCCACTGTGCTTTTAAGAATGACTAAAATATTCGGGTTTTTAATAAATTCTAATCAAATAATTAGATGACGACTTCTTAGCCCTAACACCCTCGTAAGAACATTGTGACATTTAATAATTTATTACTTAATTATACGATAATAAAAATAAATACCTTTAAAATATTAAAATATTTTTGTTAGGAGGAAACCAAAATAATTTATGAAGATAAGTTTAAACTCAGTAAATATTAAATTAAATGATAGAGTTGAGATAAGAAGGATATAAATATAAGGAAAAAGAAGAGAAAAAGAAAAAAATTAACAATTAAAAAGCGATGGTTGCACTCCGATTCCTTAGGGTAGTAGTAGTTTATTTCACGTACTATTGCAGCAAGTCAAACCAAAACTTTTTAGGGTGTGTTTGATATTATTTTTGCTTTTGTGGTTGAGGTTTAAAAAAAATAGATTCATGAAAAACACTTTAGATGCGATTCAAAATAATTTTTAAAGTGTTTGGTTAAAACGGTGGTTGCATTTGAGGTTAATGAAAAACAGTTTCAAGTGTTTGGTTACCAAGCTTTTTATATTGCTTTCAACTTGTAAAATTACTTTAAAGTGTATGTATTGTTTTTTTAAATATTTAATAATTATAATAATAAAATATAATTAATAATTCAAGTAAATTAGACATCTGTTTTTATTCTTCTATCAAACTACTAGTAATTTCATCACAAACTATATATCCACACTAAAATATCACCTGAAATAAAATTATGATTGCGAGGCAAAAATCATATCGTGAACTCCTTCTAATATATTTATTTATATTTTAATTATTTTTTAGATTATTTTAATATTAAAAATATATTTTTATAAGAAAATATAATAAATAATAAACCCTTCCATGCACATTAAATATAATAAATAAAAAATAACACCTCCAGCCTCGAAACGCACGGAAAACAACAATTTTATTGTTTTCCGTGCAACTCCAGTACAAATATTTTTTAGATGGAGCCCACATGATTTTTTCACCTTCTCTATATTAACTAAATACCCCAAATATCCATTTTTTCTACATTACCAATCACACCTCACTCTCAAACACCCTCCTATAAGGAAAGAAAATAATATATAATGTAGAATTGTTTTTTAATATTATCATTAAATAATGACATAAAAAAAACCCAAAGAATCTGTCTCAATCAAAGCTAGGCACGCCGCGTGCCTAGGAACAATATTTCCCCCCCTTAGGACGTCATTTGAAAGAAAATATTGATAACAAGAAGAGTTTTTTTTTTTCATCTATAAATTCATCTTACCAAGATATTTTTAAAAAAAAAACATTAAGGGTTTTGTAATGGAACTCATGCTGTTCAAGCATCTTTTTTTTTTTTCTTTTTCTACTGCGTTGATTTAGAAAAAAAAATCTGAAAATATAAACAAAGACATTTGAAGCTGACATTTAATGATTTGCTTTCTACAGATCATAATCAATAATCTGACCATGACCAAAGTTAAATAGACGAAACTAATAATGAAAATATCTGATAAATGTATTCCTATTGGCAGCAGTTGTTTTGTTTTTTTGTTTAACTTTAGGTGGACCGAACCTCAACGTTAGAACATGATGTCGAAAGGATATCAAATCAAGTTTTGAACACAAGAAAACAAACGAATTAGCTATAGGGTCCTCTCAGAAACAGAACTTATAGCTGTTTTCATCTCAGTTTTCAAATAATATAAATCATGCTTTGATTTATGGAGTTTTTAAATGGGATAATTTTATTAATATGATATTAAAATTTTATTGATTTAATAATCATAAATTCAAATCCTGTCATCTTTATTCTATTTGATTAAAATTAATTATAAGATACTGTGAGCTTGTGTGCAAGTTTTAAATTTAAAAGGTTTTTATTTGAGGAAACGCGTTAAAAAATAATAAAAAATATATTTTGAGGTTTATATATATTACTATTGCTTTAAGATTTTAAAGTAATACATTTATGGTGTTATAACCTTTTAAATTATATTTTTAAAACCAACATAATCTATGTAGTTGTGTCGTAACCAACATCACATATTTAGATATTTTCATTGTTATTGACGACGCCTTCTATATACAACGTTGTTTTCTGAAGTTTTTTTAAGCTAGAGCTATTCTTAAATAAATCCAATTTCCTGTCTTCCATCTCCCTTGAGGAATAATCAATTTGAAATTACTTGAAATAACAAATAGATTGTGTGCTTATGTGGGCATTGTATTTTTTTAATATTTTTCACATGACAAGATTAAATCTTCTTATATATATATATATGTAATAATCGAGTTATTTATTGATAAAAATTAGTATACCATTAAAACTAATGATAAACAGGAAGTCAAGAACATTAAGTAAGTTACAGGAAGATAAGCACTATCAAGTGCCTATAAACAAAAACTCTTCACTTATTAGACCATGGCAAAATGGATTTAGAACCTCCAAGTCAATAATTTTCTGTGCATGAGAAATTATTGTTCCAAGCTTTTTACCAAAGTGCCAGATGAAATTGCGAGGTTTCTTATCTTCGAAGATCAGCTTGTTCCTTGAACTCTCAATACCTCATAAAAATTCATATGATAGCATCGTCAATGCACTTCGCTGGAAGTTGCCTTTGACCACGTCGCTCTATTGCTAGATTACTTGATCTATTGTGTTCGGGATGCACCCAGAGATGCCAGACCAACTCAGAAATTCTTGCCACAATCTCCAGGAGTGGTAGCAATGGAGGAAAATATGAACAGCATGCTCTGTTTCATGTTCACAAAACAGACATTCTATGATCCTCTCTGCTTGACTGGAATGTAACCCTTGCTAACAGTTTAGTCATGTCGTTTAATTTCTTCTCTTCTGATGGCCGTGGGCTTCTTTTCTAGTGAAACCTCCATTGCCACTGAGCTGAAACATGTTTCCCTAGCTATTTCCAAAAAGCTGGAAGAAGGTGCAGTGGACAAGGAGAATAGGCGTGGATTAAGATCTTTTAACAGCCCATCAGTTAGCCACTTTTCTTTCCAAAAGTGAATGTTCCACATTGCCACCCCAGAACCAGCAAATGTTTTTCAAAGCCACTCCAATGTCAGAGTTTGTGCTGATAAGAGAATAATAGATGGGCAGCATGTTTTTGAAAGAGGTGTTTTCAAGAGTGGGAGGCCGTTGTTGATCCAGCCTTCCGGATTGTTGTCCTCTAGCGGTCAATGCCATTGAAATAGCAGCGCCTTGTTCTTGTCTTCCGGTGAGCCAACACCTAAACTACCTCTATTCATTCCTCCCACAACCATCTGTCAGGCAACTTCATAAATCCTCCCTGCACCAAAATCCCAACCCCGCAAGAACCTCTTCTTGATTGAAGTGATAAGCCTCGCAACTTTAACGAGACACCCTGCCTACCATGCTCAGTAAAAAACATCCCTTTCATAGACCGATTCTTGTGCGGATGCTATTTATCACAGGCTTCTAAGTGGAGAGTCGTTTTGGGTTTGCTATTTACATTAAATTGCAGTCCCCATTCCCTCCGTAAATTGATGCCAACCGGTGAACTTTCATGGAAGTTGAGCTTGAGTCTTGAAGCCAGCTCTAACCAACTCAAAATCCTTTTAGGGTTAGATACCAAAATAAAACCATTGGGCATATTGCAAGTGACTCAGATGATACATGCCATGTCCACAATTGATTCCTTTGAACAAGCCTGAAGTTGATGCTCTCCCGATTAGAAATGATAACCCATCCACTGCAATGTCAAAAAGAAAAGGTGATAGTGGGTTGCATTGACGAAGTCCACTTTGGACTCCAAACTCCGTGCTTGGTAAATCTATTTCTAGATTCGATGGTAGACAAACCATCCGTGCCTGGACAATAGGTGACCAGTCGCCTGATTTCACCCCGTCTCTTCATTCCTCAATGAAGGTTACAACATTGTTTTTTTTTTATATATAAATAATAATTCATTTTAGTTACATATACAGGTTAATTTACTCGTGGCCCAGATTCTGTAATGTCCAAGCAGGAGCTCAATTATTTAGGACTGGAGCTTTCATCTCCAAAATCCAAATAGCGAAGCCTTTTGTTTTTTCTTGTATGCTTCGCTTTCAGTCCTAGACTTTCTAGACATAGCCTCCTACGTTAGATAATATTTGCAACTTCTTCAACTCTTAAGACCTTAACCCATGACCGGGCCCTCCTCCTTCTGCAGAATCCAATCGCGTCTTAATCTTCATTTTCCACCATTTTTTTAATATTCAGAACAAGACAATTTCATTTCAAGCATGACTGCCATGAATAGCAACTTGCTCTGACAACGAAATGAAACCAATTTATCAAACAACTTGGAAAGGAAGTTCGAATCTAAGCAACAATGGTATAAAATATTGGATATAATGAGCAGATCTTTTTCTTTTTCCTTTTCTTTTTCCACTTTGGACTATTTTTTTAACCTCGTTACTATTTTCTATCATAATGTGGTTTCATTTATAAAATTTTGATATTTTAATCTTTTGTTTTATATAAAACGTTGTTCATGTAAGATATTCCTTTTAAATATATTAGTCACGTAAAAAGAGGAGTGTTCCAAGCTTGTAGGGCACCTTCTGAATTGGAAGCCGTGATAGGAGATCGAGCGCATCAAGTCTTCATTCGGCTAGAACCACTTAGCATCATAGCATAGTTAATTCGTCATCAATAACAGGGCTCACCATGGTTCAATACAACCATCTAATGGAACTCATAAAAGGTGACTCTTTAAATTAAGCTAATTTCCAAGTTAGACAAATTAATTATTTAATACATGTGTTGACTTTCCTTAATTACTTAGGATCTGTGTATAGTTAGGATTTGTTCGCACAATTACAAAGATTGTTTTCTATAATGGATGGTAGAAATTGATGACAGAATAGTTTCCTAGTTTACACAATTATTTCCTGTATAAATCTGGGGTGTAATACGAGATGAGAAATTAGAGCAAATCTTCAAGTTCTTGCAACATCACTGCTTGTTAATATTCTGATTCATGGATTATATGCAGTGGTGTATTCAACAACTTGGCTGTGATAAAAATGAAGACAAATTACACTCAATATAAACTTGAAACCAAACTAATAAAAATGGATGATTTTTTAGGGATGAGATTTGAGGTTAGATGATTTTCAAGGAAGATATTTATGGATTCTAACAAATTAAAAGGAAATAATCATGGTGCCTTCCCAACCCTATTTATAAATAAAGGGGTTTGTAAAAGTAGTAGACAGACAACAACAAACACTAAGTAATAAAGAGAATTGGGATGAAATTTACAAAAGATTTTATGAGTTGACTTGAGAAAGTCTCCTTTTCCATTGATATATATGATTTCCTATTCTCTTTATTGTGAGTAAAATCAATAATTATATGAATTTAGGCAAGTTACCGACTCATATTAAATTGTGTGCTCTAAATTATAAGCATTGATCACAAGTATTAACAATTGGTATCGGAGCATTGGTGGGAAAAACTTGTGTTTTGATATTTTCCCATATTAACAATATCCAAAAACATGTTTCAAATACACCATAATAAAGAGGAGACTAAGATGAACAATACCATGTGCAAAACAAAGATTGAAGTGAGATACATACTCCATCACGTGCTACCTATTATATCCACATACTCCATACATGCCAGCCATGTCATCTTGTCTTTTCACTTGATATTCTAGTCTATAACTCGATAACCCTATATGATTAGCACATTGGACATGTTATCAATTGTGACATTGATAAACCAATTAAAAAAATCAAGCCCCAATTTCTATATTGTTCAACAAATCATTATCCACCTGTTTTTCATCTAAACAAAAACATCATCCCAAATGGTCCATTCAACTTGAATGATTTGAAGATGATAGAATGAATGCCCATCACAGAACACCTAAATAATTTAAACACCATCACAAATAAGTTATTTTTTTATTGAAATTGAGTTTGATGATATATTGATATTCTTGGCTTCATTCCCAAACAATTAGGAAGCTATTAGAACTATTGTAAGCAACCCCATTAAAAAAATCCAAGTTGAAATTTAATGACAAAGCCTTAACTTTTGGTGCTACCTTAAACCTTAAAACAATAGGCAAAAGACATAATAGAATCTCAAATGTAGATAATTAAAAATACAAATTTAGAATCAAAAGCAAGTCAAAATAAAAAATGCTATGTGTTTCTAGAATTAGAATTGTGATAAATCTAATCATCTTATTAGGAATTGCATAAATCCAAAAAAAATCAAGAATGATTCTATAATTGCTACTATTATAGAGATACATAAAGCTTTGATTCTTATTATTTAGAGTTCAGTGGATGATTCGGTTTTAGACTTTAACATCTCATTTCAACTACTACACGCCAAGGAATCTTATAGAATTATGATGTCAATGATTATAATATAATGTATCTTGGTGGTGATGAACCATTAAATGCATTGGGCATTGAATATATATATATATATATATATATATATATATATATATATGTTTCTAAACTAAAAAATAAATGATAAGTTTCATGAAGGATCCAATGCAAGAAGAAGTTGTTTTGAAGAACAAAATTTGCTCGTGATCTACTTGGTCAAAAACCAAGTAGGACTGGACATTCAAACGAGAATATCTTAGCTTACGATATTGAAATATGGAGATTCAAAAATCCAAAGTCATCTATATGTACAGGATCACAACTTTCATAAAAGATTCAATACGAGAAAAAACATTTTGAAGAACAGAATTTGCTCGCGATCTACTTGGTCAAAAATCAAGTAGGACTGAACATTCAAACGAGAATATCATGAGCTTACGATATTAAAATCCGGTGATTCAAAAATCCAAAGTCATCTATACTTATAGGACCATAATTTTCATAAAGGATCCGAAACGAGAAAAAACCATTTTAAAGAACAGAATCTACCCGTGATCAACTTGGTCAAAAACCAAGCAAGACTAGACATTCAAACGAGAATATCTTGAGCTTCCGATATCAAAATCAAGCGATTAAAAAATCCAAAATCATCTATAAATACAAGAATATAACTTTCATGAACGATCCTATACGAGAAAAAATTGTTTTAAAGAACAGAATTTGCCCGTAATCTGCTTGGTCAAAAAAGATCTTCTGGTTTGATTCAGAAACTGACAATGTCGAGCATCCCTATTCGACTAAGAATCTAACATAAGAACAATAGGCTATGGGATTCAATAAGATTCAGATCAATTCTTGAACATGTCATGAATGACAAAATATAGTTGTAATGGTCAAATATTGCACAAAACCAAGTCAGATTCAAAATCTAACTTGAAAGAGAAATTTGGTATGTAGAACAGAATTCCAACAACAACAGAATCAGTACAAATTTTGAGGGTTTTATCCAACTTTAAAGACTAGATAAAGAAAGAATGTCTTTAACATTATGAAGATTCTTAATTAATCTAAGAATCCTGACGATTTTGTCATCAAAGGAGGAGGATAAGAAAAGAAGAAGGCAACAAAAACGGGATTGGACAAAAAAATATTTTTATTCTTTATTTTTGTTAATCGTCTAGTAACCATGAGCTAAACTACGGTATTTGATTGAAAAAAAATATACCTCATCACCAGCACGTGGAGCCTAAAATAGTAACAACAACCTACATCAATTAGCATAACCCAAAACAGATATTTACCATATTTTCCATTAGAGTTTTACCACAACGAATGAGAATATGGTGATCAACAGAAATGGATTCACAGCATTCCAAACATTATGTCCCTTGAGGTGGATTATCTTAAGAAATTTGAGGCATTAAATTACAAGGTGTGAGGGTAACAATTTCAAGTTTTCAGTGGTTTTGTCGCCATACCATGGATTACTGGACCAAGAAATAAAGAAATCGTCGATGATCTGTGTCTCAAACAGTCTCGACATTCATTTTGTGGCGGGTTGCCTTTATGCATCTCGTGAAATTAATGAAAGCCATGCATATATATAACAAGCTATAAAGAAAATTAAGTATATTTTCTATATCTCTAATAATAATAATAATTATTATTATATATATATAAAAACTGATTCAACCTCATCTTGACAGATTGTGCAACTTGTTCTCTAACTAATTGCTATCCCTTGAAATCAATTGCCCTGATTTCACCACACCTGCTAGAAATCAAAATATCCAATCTCTATATATAAAAATAAAAAATTTGACCCATATGTTTTCTTCCTAGAGTACAAAGTCATTTCACTCAGAGGGACCATGATATTTGATCTTAGCATCGATTAGCTTTTGTGGGGCTGATAATTGAGTGTGTGCATGGTTAGGCTATTAAATTGAAGTTTCGAATAGATATATGTTGCTCCCCACGCGGACGATTCCGATATAGATATGAATGGAAGTTTCCCCAAATGAATTCGATTCCACAAACGACTTTATGAGATTTGTGGGATATATAGTATGTGATGGTAAGATGACCATTGATGAGAGAAAGAGAAAGGATGCCATTCTTTTGATGGGTCACTTTGTATTTTGTATGGGGTGGTGCCATATCTCTTTAATATTTATTTGTATCACTTAACCAAGTGTAAGTCCACAAAAAGTCTTTTTTATTAATACGAGTGTACGGGTAGTTTTTACACATCTCAACTAATTATGTAGATCTTAAAATTAATGATCATATAAATCTTTAATAATTATTATATTAATAATCATGTGTCTCAAATATGAGACTACATGAAAAATAAAATTTTTAATCTTAAAATCATATTATTATGTCTACTACTAGATGTTTTATATAAAATCTTTTTTCATCTGATTGAAGAGAGAGAGAGAGAGGGAGAGAGGAAGTGAGAGAGAGAGAGAGGAAGTGGGAGCATATGTAGCCCTCATGCCTTGTATGATCATGTCGAAGTCCAATCTTCGATAATGAAACCCAAAAGTTGTGATAAATCACTGTCAACTTCTTGTCTGTTGCATAGCAAATTGGTCCATGGATCATACAAGCCGCACAGCTAGGCATTTTGTAAAGGGATTGGAGAATGGGTGATTCTTTTAAAATCATAAAATATACGATGGTTCTATTTATAATTAAATTAATCGTTTCTAACACTTGAGGGTTCACCTTATACCATCAAATCATATCCCAACCACCACCCTTGTTTCCTGTAACCAGAATTGAAGAGGTTAATTTTTTTTGTAGCGTGGGTGCTTGTTTTTCTCCACAAGTTATGTTTAGATTTAGGTGTGATGGAGAAACTCATCTTCTTCTTCCATAAATTAAGCAAGTATAATTCCACTTGCCAGCACGTTCTTCTGCGTTGCTACTGCCACAACTCATCAGAAAACCTATATTATTACAAATAATTAACATGAATATTGTCACTATTTTGACCAAATTTACTTGCCTAGTTTTAGCCATCAATCCATCAAGAAATTATGTTTTGTCAACCCGAAAACTCATTTATTTTTGGCTGTTTAATTCTGAGTGCTGAGCCGTGATCATGCAGCTGCTTCGCCTCCAGGTTTGTTTTTGTTGATTGTGTCTTTTTTGACTCTAGTTGTGGATTTACTGCTCTAGCTATCTCTTGTTTGCGGTTTTTAATATAATTTCAACCACACTAGTAACGATCTTATTTATAGTGAAAACAATATTTAAATGTAGACAAATATGCATCATTGATTTAGTTATTTTGTCATGTTATGTTCTTACTATTTTTTTTTTTATTTCATTTGTAACGCAGTCATTTTATTTTTCTATAAACAATCATTTAACCTTTTAGAAAAAATATATTCTGAATTCTTACCTAAATTAATACACTTGTTTATTAAAAAAATAGAGAAATTCAACCCCCAAATGATATGAGAGCCTTCTAGCTCATGTGTTTATCAGAAGTTCCATTAATGGAAATCCTAATAAAGGGAAAGTGAGAATTGTCATGCACTATGATTTAGTATCGGTATTCGTACGTCATCGTTGTTGTTTTACACTTTTTAGCAGATATTTGCCATTTTTTATTAATTTAATCTGTCTGTTAATTACCATATTACTTGTTGGGGGGATATGTTAAATTAATGTTGTAAAAATAAACAAAACCCGCAAGGTGATACCTCATAGTGGGCATTGTTTATTTATTTATTTATTTGATATGATATGATATGAATGAAAATGATCAAGTTGGTGAGTAAGACATATTAGCATGGCCCCATTAGACGCATATGGAAAAAATCAAGTGCCATTAAGATTAAAATAGAATTACTAACCTTCCTGAAATTCATAATTACTTACTTTATTAAAGATTAATTATCTCCTTTAACATTCTTCCAAAAAAATAAACTATTGATCTCTTTCAAAAGCTTCTTTATCCAACTTGTATAATGATAAGATTATAATCATATGCTCGGCAGCTAGAATCTTGCTATCTACAACACCAACAAAATTATGGATTAATGTAATTATTTAATAGGTGGTCCAGTGATAAAAATTTAAATTTAAAATTATTTTTTTATGGTTTTAAATTAAATTTTTATTATTGTTAATATGATGATCATTATAAATTTAAAAAAATCATTAATTTTATAATCTATGAGAATAATTAAAGTGCACGCTAGCTGATGTGAATATTCATTTTAATAAAAAAAAAATATGAATTAAGGATTAAAATTAAAAGAAATAACAAGTCTTAAGTGCTCACTTGCACAGCGGTCTAGTCTTGAGTGGGCCAATATTAGGGGTCAGTAATTGATGATGCCAATTGCAGATAAAATAGAAGATATTTCTTATAGAAAATAATGATTAGGTGACTGATTTGACACATACAATAAAGTTAATGACAATTACAAGTTTAGCTTGATACGTTTTCCGTACGTGGCTCATGAAGAATTACCGAAACAATTTATATAATTAACGTTGTCTGCATTGTGGAAACCTGTTCAAAATTTTCGCAACATGTTATTACAAGTCTATCTTCTTCTTTTTTTTCTTTTTTTTCTTTTTTTAGTGAGATTTTGAATCAGAAACAATTTTTTCTGGGTTTTACGAAATAAATAAAATTAACCGGTGTTTTTTTTAATTATTTTCCTACAACTATTTTGTTTGACTTTACCAGTATTTTCATTTGTCATCTTTCTGCGTGCGTTTAAAGAGGAAACAAGACCAGCAAACTTTCTATTTAAGCTTTCAAATTAAAATAGAAGATAAATACTGTTCGAGAAAATTATATTTTAATATCTTGTCTAATAATTTTAGTTTTTATATAAGATAATTTTTTGATATAGTATCAGAATTTTATTGATCTAGTAATCATGAGTGAGTTAAAATCTCACTATTTTTATTCTATTTAATAAAAACTAAGCATTGTGTAATGTTTATCTGTGTTCAAGTTGCAACCCAAAAGATTTTCATTTATAGGAATATTTTAGAGAATAATATTAATTATATTCTTAGACTTCATCTAACAGCTTGATCTTTTAAATAATATGTTTCCTTGACAAATACATATCTTATGATTGTATTATAGATTATGTAATATATAAAAGTTAATATCTTATTTTTAGAATTTCTTTGAAGTTATTTTTAGTATATCTTATCTTATTACATGATTTGCAGTTTTGTCATGGTAATTTTAATTACTCTAGTTTACAAGTTTGGTAAATGTTTTTTTTTCCAATTAAATACGATTTTTTTATTGTCTATATTTTTTTTATATACTTTAAAAATATTTTTAAGGAAATTAAATTATCAAACTTTATAAAATCTATATAACTATTCACATGTTTGCATGTTATGCAAGGTAAACCAATGGAGCAGCAAAATACAAATATTGATGAATGAAAGAGATTCTATTGGCGATGGAACTACCAATCTGGAGATTTTGACAAAAAATTCCCATCATAAAATGCTTGGCCAGAAAAAAATAATTATTGAAAGAATAGTTTTCATTTTTAAAAAATTAATTTAGAACTATTTTTCATAAGTAATCCTATAAAAAAAACAAAGAAATGAAATTTCTTTTGTCAGTAGTTTTGATGACTTGAAGTAACAGGGACTTAAAGAATAAAAACAACATTTTTTTAATGGGTAAAACTAGAAAATTATATTGGTAATATAAAAAATATTTTAATTTTAGGGAAGGATGATCTATTAAAAACTTTAAGAGGCCACATTTATTGTTGTTTAACTTGGTGACAATTTAGAAGTCTAATCGAGAATGTTTTTTAAAATATTTTTTATTTAAAAATATATCAAAATAATATTTTTTATTTTTTTAAAATTATTTATGATATTATTATATAAAAATGATATAAAAACACCAAAAAATATATATTATACAGTGTTAAACAACACATTCACCTAGCCTAGGTTGTGTTTTAAAAACAAATAAATGGAAGTTGTGGATATATATATATATATTTTTTTTAAAAAAAAAAAAATTATTTATGATATTATTATATAAAATTGATATAAAAACACCAAAAATATATATATTATACAGTGTCAAACAACACATTCACCTAGCCTAGGTTGTGTTTTAAAAACAAATAAATGGATTTATATTTTTAAAATTATTTATGATATTATTATATAAAAATAATATAAAAACACCAAAAAATATATATTATACAGTGTCAAACAACACATTCACCTAGCCTAGGTTGTGTTTTAAAAACAAATAAATGGAAGTTGTGGATATATATATATGTATGTCTATATATATATATATACACACACACACACGCACTTATAGAAATGTAAGCTTTTTCCATAACCTTATCAAATATAAATAAGATGAGATGAAAACAAAAGTATGGATGTTGTTTTCCTATGTGCCCAATTTGTCAATTCCATTTCAGTTGATATATATATATATATATATATATAATTGGAATAAAATATTTCTTTTTGGAGCATTTTGACGTGCTGTTTTGGAGTTGTACTGTTTATGTATATATATAATTAAATACATCAATTAAAAAAAAATAGTTCAAATCCAAAAATAAAATTATTTAGAATTGTTAAATTTAATCTAAAAAAATACACAATAAAATAAGTTTTGTGAACAAAATTATAAACATGTATAATATTACGAGAATGTCATTATTAATCTCGTAAGGTCATTACATTCTTTGATTGCTCTGAAATTTTAATATAAAATATATAAATATGTCAAGAGATTTCTCGTAAAATTTCATCTCAATTTAATAGTCAAATTAAGAGATATGATTGATATTGTAAAATTATTCATTATTTTAAAAAAAAAAACATTATTTGGCCAAAACGTTCCGGGAAGAATTTTCGTAACGGGTCAAAATTTTAAGCGAGGTAAAAATTACATCGTTTTATGTTATTTTTTTAACTAATATAAAAAACATTTCAGCCGAAACAAAACAAAAATAACAACAATGATTTGAACAGGCTAGTTCAGACAATATATTTTAGTCGATTAATATAACAATAAATTTAATGGGTATCTATGGTTCGTAAATGATGAATCAAAACATGACAAATAAATGGGGTCATGCAGCTTTGATTTCTCGGACAAATACATCTCTTCTGCGGGCATAGAGAAAACGCGTTTCAATAAAGAGATGGGAAGTGGACACCCAGATGTGGGATCAATAAGAGTGCGCACAGGATCCCAATATGATAGTTTTTTCTCGAGCTTTCTGATCAATTATTTGGATAGTAGAAAGTGAAGGCATTGTCTTCGGCTAAATGGTGGCCTTTCTCAGGTCGTCAAGATGAGATATGAACAAGAAAACAGTTTGCACATACGAGGAGTTTGCAAAGATACTCCCTCATATGGGGCATTGCCAAGTTGATAAAAGTGCTTTTGGTTTGTAAAGTTTATTATAAATATGTTTTGATGAATAAATTGAATATATATATTTCATGTAAAGGGTAAAAAAACAGTAACTGGTGTAGCTTTGGTGGACTTTAGGTTTCCTGAAACAGGAACAAATAGTCTATGTGCTGCTCTAATTTCAAGCAAATCCTACAACTATTTTCTGGCTCCTACATATCTTCTGACCTGTGGATTAATTGGGTTACGACACCATCCTTGTCTGAGGTACAATTATTAAATGGGCATGATGGCATCACTGACAGAACTGAAACTCCAAACCCTATTGATTATCAAGAAAAAAATTACCCTCAATTATTTTTCTCTTCCCGATTATTAAATAGGGTTTTTCTGCTTCATCCAATGAATTACCCGGGCCTTTCTGCAACACCAAATTCAAAGTCCAGGGCCAACGGGAGGGGTCAAAAGGGAGCAAGAATAAATATGTGGGGCAGTGATGAACAGGAGGTGAAATTATACTCCTCACAAGTTTTTTTTACATAGGATCATATGCTTGTGTTCCATGAACATGAAATGATTCTACTATTCAATGCAGCACCAGAACGTTCACATTCAAATTATTTGAAATAGTCGTTATATGCATGGTAAGGTTCTCAAATGGTGGCACGAAAATAGCTATTCAAAGTAATAATTAATTGTTACTGAGTTTATAGTCAAACTGTTAAGGAATCACACACTAACTTATGTTTGGTTTTTTATTAAATAGAATGGGGATGATGAGATTCCAACTTGTGACCGCTGGGTCAACAATGTTCTTATATCATGTTAAAGGAATCATTTTATCTAAAAGATTAAGTTGTTAGGTCAAGTTCTAGAATATAATTTATATTATTCTCTAACATAAACTGCTTTTGAAATTCCATTTCACATAAGATTTCATATTTGAATCTCTTTCGTGTTTCATTACAGGAAAAAAAAAAGGATGGATTGTTTAACCATGTGCATTGCATAGCACAAACACACATACATTTTCTTTGGACATAAAGATAACTAGAGATGCCTTTTTTTTATTTTAAAGAGAAAGAGAAGGATATAAAAATCATAATTTCTACACGTACATTATAATAAATAGAAATTGAAAATGATTTCAGTCGCGATCGGAGAATCTTTATCTCCCAAAAAATGTCATGCGCAAGAAAGGGCAGCAATCATCGACTGTTATAGCATCCTCGTAATTATGGTGCTCCCTAGGTATATATTTTATTATATACTATTTTCCAGAATTTAAAAATTCAATAAATCTTATTTTGTCTTTCACTTAATTTGGTTAGTTCTTTTAGATTACTATAATGTGGTGGATTAGGAATATCAAAAATTAATTTTTTAAAAATGACGTTTCAAAAGCTGTACCAAACAGCTTCCTTATATTTAAAGGAAAATCATTTATTAGAGAAAAACAATAAATCATTGTTAATTATTCTACTCAATTTGGCCATTTCATTTTTAATTATATCTCGCTGTAGTGAATCAGAAGCTGTTCTAGCAATATTGAGTATTCCACTATTACATCCCTCATGTGCATTTTCTGACCTCTATGATATATATATATCTTCTGACCTACCAAACAAGTCCACGTAAAAGCATGAATGGATTCTTCTCGATCATTTGTCTCATTCAACTCGTATAAACGACAAAATATACTCTTAGATACTCGTATGTGTGTATTTGGACATAAGAAATCATATATAAATACGAAATAAGCAAGTGGTCTTGTTTGTTGATCCACCACGTGTCTTTATTCACTTGGCAAGAGAATACCAAACAGACACGTGGATGTATAGAAACTGTCTGTCATTTTGCCCTCCCTTCAGGGCATTTGCTGTTTGGTTTGGGCATAAAATCAAATCAAATCAAATAAAATCGTAATTGGAGTTACGGGTTTTATGCAAGATTTTTAGGGTAACTGACAACCAGTTCAGTCCCACTATGATTATACTTTTGTCCATAACATGGTTGTTTAGCTTTAGCGATTGTCGGAATATTGTAATTATTTTTTAAAATATTTTTTTTTAAAAAAAGAAAATTATTTTTGATACTAGCAAATGATAATAATTTAAAATAAAAACATTAGTAATTTAAAGTAAAACAAAAATTTTTTTTTTTTTCAAAAACATTTTGAAACACAATATATTAATAAATATAGTAGAATTTGGAAATCTTGCTATGAATTATATTAATTCGTTTTTCGGCTCAATTAAAGATTGATAATTTCCTTAAATAGCTGAATGAGAAAGATTTTTTATTATTTTTAAAAAATAAATACATCGAATGCCCTATAATTTGAGCATTGTTTTGCTTTGCTTTCGAGTTTTAGAAAATTACTTTTTTTTTTTATTCTTAATCAACTCAATTTTTTTTTAAAAAAATTCACATTATATACACCACACAAATACCCAAACTACCACATCAATCTAGTGTACATAAATTTGTATTCTCTCTTCGTACGAATTGTTCTCTCTCTCTCCAGACACAAAATCAAACTTCAAGAATCAACAACTTAAAGAATCATGAAGTTGTGTATATTTTAGTTCTTCCATGAAAGGAAAATGTAAGCCAAATAAAAACTCTAATTAAAGCATGGCGACATCCAGTCCCCTCTCCAGTCTTTGAATGAAAAGGGCACAAAATAGTTCTCCATTACGTCTATGGCGGTTGTTGTGACGGGCAGTGATGGCGTCAGAGGATGAGGAAGCAGACGGGTTGCTCGATGGGTGGTAGAGGGTTTATCGGAGAAGGCGAAGTGTTTGACTTCAGTCCACATCATGTCCAGCATCACTTGTATAGCCAGTCCATGTAAAAATCAATCTCTTATGATTTCCTTTTATTGTGGCAACAAAATCAAAACTTAAGGTTTTGTATTATGTTTGTATTTTAAAAGGGATCTTACGTGGTGATAAAAAATTTAAAATTTATTTTTTAGATTTTGAATTCAAATTAATACATGTATACTTTATAAGAATTTGAAACGTTCAGAATTTTAACTGTTTAAGCCGTATTCACAAAGAAGATTCAAAGAAGGTGAAGTTTTATTGAATTAAAAAAAATGTTGTATTGAGAAGGTGTTATCATAGATGGAGATGATCGTACAATAATTGAGGAAGTTTGATGAGGATGTTGTGGCACTACACGTGGATGAAATGTAAATGAAGTTAGAAGATGATTTTTTGTTTTTTATCATTTAAGAGGCTATGCAAAAGTAGAGTGGAGAAGGTGAAATGGTTTTTCTATGTTTTTTGAATATTATTTTATTATATATATTTCTTTGTTTTGAGTGTGCATTTCTTATGCTTAATTTTCAAGTTTCAAGGCATGGCCAGGGGATGAGAACTTTCCCATTTTAAGCAATCCTTCTATTATTTCTATTCACTTGAGTTTTAAAGATGATGACTTCAATCATTTCTTGCAGGCACGTTAAGGATTGAAAAGGAAAATGAAGAAACACAATTCAATTATTTTCATAGGCTTGCAGGAGATTGAAAATAAAAAAGAAAATGGAAAAAGGAAAGAAGTTAGCCATGGTGGCGAGGTTTATTTTAGTTCAATGACGAATTTATAATATTAATATTGAAATGGTTCTTTAGTCATTGAATGAAATAGAATGACAACTGTAAATAATATGATATATTTGTTGATTTTTTTTACAGATGTAAAGTGTTATAAAGTTATTTTAAGTCTAAGATGTAGAGTGTAATTTCTCAAAGTATACAGACAAAGCAGGGAAATAATCAAATTATAAAAGGCTTATTATAACTTTTTTTATTATTTTTTAATACATTTATTAAAGTAAAATGAGTTTAAATCTCAACTTTATGGTTGAAAAAATAAGTTAGCATGTGAATGCCGTTCTGGTTGCCGTTCTGGTTTTTCTATTGAAACGAAAAGTTCTGGTTTCGGAGCATTTCGGCGTGCCGTTTCGAGGATGTACTGTTCATATATAATTAATTATATATATATATATGTATATATAAAATTAAAATATTAATTTAACAAGCATAATTAAAATTCAAGATAAATTAAATTTAAATTATACAATATAAACACAAAGTCAAACAAACATAATCTCAAAATTAGAAAAAAAATCACAAGTTAATTAAAATAAAGAGGATTTTAGGGCCGGAACGGTACTGAACGTTCCGGCCAGAATTTGGCCGGAATTTCCAGAACGGACCGGAATTAAAACCAAGATAAAAACGACGCCGTTTCGTCTCAGTTTTCTTTACGGCACAAAACATTCCGGTCAGAACAGAACAGAATTAACAAGTCTGTCCGAAAGAGAATTTTGGTTTTCCTTTTAACAAGACAAGATAGCATGTATAATCCTTTCCAGCTTTGAATTGTGATGGCATATTATTCTTATATTCTTAAGATAATATATATAAAACAAAGAGAAATAAGTGAAAATATGCTAATTTAAATAATACAAAAAAGGATGCCATGCTACCTAGAAAATCAATGTGCATTGTTCAACATATCAAGTATTTATGAGTCATGGCGATGTGTTTTTTTTTGCTAAATAATTAATTATAGTAGCACACAGATTAAATTGTGTCAACTCATTTTTTATGAAGTAAAAAATGAAAATAATATTTAAACAAAAAAATTAAAAAAAAAAGCAAAATTATATTATTAGCACCAATTATTATATTGATATCGTTTTCAAGTCAAAACAATTTTAAAAAATATCCAAAAACGTAGTAGTGACAAACACCCAATCGGCACTCCTTCTCTCCCCGCGTGCATCACATGCTTCATCTTTTAAACGATGAATCTGCCAAGTGTTTCGTTCTAGCATTCAGGCAAGGTGAAAAGACATAAAAAGAGACTGTTCTTTCTAACAATTGTAAGTCACTTTTACCTGACAAATCTGGCTTCCTTTACCATCAAACCTCAGTAGTTTCAATGCACCATGCAAAGTTATGGTCTCTTTGTGGTAAGAAATATTAGGGCACGTTGTAAGAGGTCAACCATGAAATCAAAATATGGAGCCCGCAGGGATATTATCCAGGGCTTGGAGCCTTGGGAATTTTGTTTGACATGCTCATGAACTTCTCCTGTATTCCTGATTAAATTATTTTACAAAAATATTTTTAAAAAATAAAAAATTATTATTTTAATATATTTTTAAATAAAAAACATTTTCAAACTCTCCCTTCCTCCCGCAGGGAACAAAAGAGGAGCCAAAGGAAAGGACCGTTTTTGGGCTCGACACATGCAACCCGCTGGCAGTGCCGTACACAAGAAAAGAAAAGAATCCCCGGTGCCATGTGGTATTAAACTCTCAGTAATTAAAATATCTTGAATTAATTAGTATTAAAAAGTAGGAATTCTGATATTAAATATTTTCCCGATGGGTCTCTTGCTTTCACATCGAATTCTTGACCAGAGATAAGTTTCAGAGATTTGTCTCGTGCCCACCAGAAGACAAGGAAAATAAAAATATCAAGCACTGTAGAAGGCACGGAATGGATAGCCACCAGTCTAAATTCTCTCTTGCCAGGAGAGCGCACAAATACAAACAGACTTTGACGAGAATATAAATTGGGTGGAAAGCAGAGGAGGGAAGGGCTAGATACTGTTACCCTAATTGGCAAATTGTCACTCTCATTTTTATTGCCATATTTCACCATTTTGCATCTCCCATAACCAACCTCCTAACATTCTTTTTTTTATTATTATTATTATTTTATATCCAGTCAGCGTGCGTGCATCTGAAAAGTTAATGACCATGTAATTTTTTAATAACTATAAATAAAATTAAAAATTTTAAACTCTGATCAACTACTAGATAGTAGTTCTAATCTTAAAACACTCATTGACAAGAATCAACTACTAGATAGTAGTTCTAATCTTAAAACACTCATGACACTAGTGTGATTAAAAAAAATTTGAAAGTATTTTTCTTTTAATAATATATCAAAATAATATTTTATTATTTTTTAAAAATTATTTCTTACATCAGAAAATAATCTAAATATATTAAAAATATATAATTTCAAATAAAAAATAAAAAAAATATGTTTTTTTAATTTTTTTAAGAATTTTGAAACCCAATTTCAAACAGAGCAGAAGAATTGAAGGAAAATATCTCCGGAGTGGAGGACCCACCCTTTTCGAAATATTTATTGTTGACACTTTTGGCATCATTTTTTTTTTACCATATTTAATACCAATAAAGTCAAAATCACAAGTTCAACTCTCGCCAGAATTTCCATAGATTTATGATCTTAGGTGCAGCACAAAAGACAAAAGTTTCCATTTACCAATTCTTGAAAGCTCGCTCCTGTTTGCCCGAGGGGGCTGAGATGAAACGAGCCAGCCGTCTTTACTGGCTTCTCACAATCTAAAATTAAGCAAAGGAAATTGATTCACGCATTTTCCCTCTTTTCAAAAACTGTACATTTAGATTTAAAGTCATATACATACCCACAAGAACACAGAAAAAGAAAGGGAGAGAGATTTCAGCCCTCGCAGAGAAACAAGAAGGGCTAAAAAATCTTGATCGGATAAAAAACAAGAATAATAAAACAGAGAAAGGATGAGAGAAGGACGGACTCGCGCACACAGGTACATACACAAACATATTGACGAAGAAGAAGAAAAGCACTAATAATTCCATAAAACAGTACTCTCATTCGGCAGTGTGAGATCTTCACAAGGATACCCACCACCACCACCACCACCGCTGAAACAGAGACTCTCCACGCTTTGCATCCACGGTGGAGGATACATCCACCCATAAACAGAGTCAGAGTAAACAAAATCATTGTTTAACTCGTCATAACTCGTCTCGAGACTTGGCAACTCAACAATCTCGCTCAACTCTTCATCTTGAGACAAGTCCATCATAGAAACAAGGGATGTCAAAGAAGATGTACAAGAAGACGATGAAGACGCTGTTGTGGTGGTGGTTGCTTCAGACTTTTGGTCAAACGTGTCCATTTGGGCAGCTTTAGCAGCGGCTGCTTGAACGTCACGAGGAGCAAGTGAGGCTGGACGGGGTAAAGAGTTAGCGAGTTCAGGGAAATTAAGAATAGCTGAGTTTCCTTTGATGCTTAGAGCAGCGGCATCGTGCGCACGCGCCGCCTTTTCTGGGGTAGGAAAAGTACCCAGCCAAATGCGCGACTTTTTTCTAGGCTCTCGAATTTCAGACACCCATTTGCCCCAGTTTCTCATCCGAACTCCTCGATAGACTGGATGCTTGCTAGAGTCTCTTATTCTTGATATTTTCTTGCAGGGAGAAAAATCTTGTTCCTGTTGATGTTTCTTTGACTGGGTAGAGTTAGAAGATGGTGAAGATGGTGAGGACGGGGAGAATGCGTTTGTTGAGCTACTTTCTGTCTCCAGATTTTGCTGCTGATGATCACTCATTTTTAAAAGTGGTGTGATTAGACCTTTATTTTAGGGTAATCGTGTGCCAAAATGAGTGAATGATGGATGTACTCAAGCTTTAAAGTATTTATTGAGCGAAACAGAGAGGTGAGCCGAGGAGAAATGAACGAGGGCTGGCGTTTTGAGACAAAACAGAGCAGAGGCAGGGCAGGATTGCTGTTCTGGAGCAACAATCGAGATGGTGTTTTATAGGCGGAGCTGGATGGTGGTGGAGTGAGAGTAAGGGGAGGAGAATCAGCGAGAGGTGGTGCCTGTAAGCTTTATAAAAAAAGATTGGAAATTGGGGTTTAAATGAGGAGGGAGGAAGTGAGAGGGCGTTGCGCATTAAACCATGGGAAGGTAGCTAGCGATGTATGTGATGCTTGAACAAGGGCATTGCCTTTTATCACATCATTTCCCAATGACACTTATAAGCATCGAAAGAGCTGGGAGAGTGGTAAAAGGGTGGACCAATCAGAGAAGAGGGACACCCTATGCTACAATGGGGTCCCTTCTATAGGACCACGCAACCCATCTCATTAATCTCTCCTGTTTTAACCAGTTTCCCCTGTTCATTTGTCCCTTATCTTCTAGCGGCCTCTCTCATACGACCATGTGTGTCACCGTTTTTCCCCTTCCTGTGGGATTAGAGGTTTCTCCAACACAGCTTTCCCTCCGGATTGGTTGGTAGGGATTTAATAATCTTATATTTAGATAGAGTATGAGGCAGCATTCTAGGGTTCTACAGTGCTACTTTGTGTCTTAATCTGCTGCATGATGATGATCTGTTGCCCTATATTATTAATTATGGAGATCTTTTCTGGTCGACGTGGTTTTTGTTTGATATTTTGAGGCATCACACTAGTAAGAGGTTTCACTGTCTCAAGGCCCAATTTTTATCCGGTCCCGACATCATCTCATTCATCTCGCACCACCTCTTTTTAGTTTTTACCCAAATAAGCTCTAGGCCTGAGCCTAGCCTTTCTCTACCACGTACCACCACCTCTATTTATTTATTTTATTTATTTATCAAGGAGTAATTTGGTTTCACAGAAGAAGAAAATCAAGCCCGGGCATTGAACCATCGCTTCCTCTCTGCTGATAAAACAATCGATAATTGATCCAAATGACTTGGCCAGGACTGTTAGAAGCTAAAAAAGAAATATACCTAGGAATTTATGTTCGTCCACCTTGTGTCTCAGACTTGCTGTGGAAGCACGAGAACAACAATAAGCACGGGACAGACATAGTTTGATGAGCGAAAGTATTTGTAGATATAAATTTTAGATTTATAGTTTTATTTTTTGAAAATAAGTCTCATAAAACATGCTTCTTAAAGAGTTACCGGGGTCCAGTGTGTGGTTTCCATGAGTGATTTTGGATTAGTAGGTGCATTGATCTCCAATAATCCAGCCACCAAACTAGATATGAGTCACCAACTCGTCTGGGTCCCAGCCCTATCACCGTTTAGTTTTCTCCGAGAGCACACAATGGTAGCTCGCTACGTGGTGTGATTATGTTAATGAATGAACTTTACCCCCACATGTTAAAGATGGCTTCTCCTTGCCCAAAATCCAAGTGCCCTTCCTTCGATATGGTATTCAATTTGTGTGTTCAGCATGGAATTAAGGTTAATAAAAAAAAACTCAATTAATTTTTGCTCAATTATATGATGGAAATTAAATGCTCACAAAATTAATCATAAAATAAATGTTTGTCTAAGACTATTATAATCCTGAACAAAACAATAAAAAAAGACCTGCAAAGTCATATCCATGGATGAAATCGAGAAAAAAAGTTTTTTTTCATTATTATCAACATTAAGTAAAAAGCCAAATTTCACTCGAAGTAACAATTAAGCCTTTAAATTAAAGCTTTGAAGGTGAATTTTAAGAAAATAAGAATAAACCTAAGTTTTGTTTTGCATTTATAAGCATCATAGCAACTAATCTTTGAAAAAAAAAACAATAGTAGTAACTTCGAGCAAATTCAAGCCCTCGTGTGTGGGACTTTAATTATTTTTTTAAGTGAACGATGCGTTTTCAACCTTGGTGTCATGGAAAAAAATGACAATGTGTCATTTATCAGCTATCAAATTCCAACCACTTGCGTGTTAAAAAAATAGGGTTAGTTTTTTTTTACCCAACAACCTATTATAACCTTTTTTTAATCGATCTATAACCTCAAAAAACCCAAAATTAACCCCAAACCAAAAACCTTCAAGAGCCCAAATATGTTTTTTAGATGTTTTCAAGACAAAAAAAAAAACATGATCTTAACTCATCTTATTATATGGAATCATTTGATATAAAAATAAACTTATAAAAAAAATCTAATCTTAACTCATTTTATTATATGGAATCATTTGATATAGAAATAAACTATTTTGGTAGCCGAAATCTTCACAAACAACAATTTTCTTTCTTTAAGCTAGAATCAAACAAACCCCTCTCTTCTCCATGAAAAAACTTGAAAAATAAAGAAAATAAAGTGTAGTGGTAATATATATTTTTTTTAATTAAAAGGATCAATTACCTTGTAGCTTTAAAAAACAAGGGATGAAAATTAACTTTTCAGACAAATTATAGAGATACCATCTATTTTACCTATATTTTCACTTAAGTCATCTATTTTTTAATTCAACCCTCATCCCCTAGAAAGATGCAATTGACTTCTAATATTGACTTAAAAGGGTTAAGTTATGTAAGAAAAACTCAAGGATCCAATTGAATTATTTTAAATCAACTATTCTAATCAACATTGATCTGCGATGGAGTGCACAATAGAAATGATTACAATAAATTATACTTAATTATGTCCTTAATTAACCCGTGTGGAGATTGTCAATAAATCCTTCTACTATCATGTAGCGGTTCATTTAATGAGTTATATAAATGAATTCCATGTGATGACCCGTAAGTTTAAGTTTTTAGCCCATTACCTTTCTCAAATAAATAAATCACATACACTATATGGTATCATGAGAAGAGTAATATGGTTTCAAAAAACAATAAAATATTGATAACATTTCTATAAAGTTTTGTCATACTCGCATGACATTTTGTATTGGATTTGTTAACTTATGAAAATAATATTTAAATTATAAAAAAATATTTGATATTATTATTAAACGCGACTTAACATGTCAACTTTAAATCCTTCCGACCCAACGTTTTGTAAGCTTGAAATCAAAATTAAATAATATAAAAATTGTTTTAACATAATTTAGTTGACTTGATAAGTATAAATATAACCTAGCTGACAATAATAAAAGTCTAAATAAAAATTGAGACGAAAATAAACCCCGATACTTTATAGTAAAAAAAATATGTAATGATCTTATTAAGTTATAGGCTCTCACACCGTAAGCCATACAATTTATGATGGATTAAATCTCATGGCTGTATTTTTTTTTCTTTTTTTTTTCTACATATAAACTGGTCCTAATTTAATTGGCTTTATCTTAAAAAACAAAGTAAGATGTTTACATGCAGAATGATAATCAGGAAAGGATGAGGGATAAGATTTTACAAGAAACGTATAAAACTGGGAGTGCATAAAAGAAATAGATTTGGTTAGATCTTAAGATATCTATGTAAAACAAATTGTGTTCCCTAATAAATTCTCAGCTGTTGATTTAATTTGAACGGCCACGATTAAACTAAGATGATCACATCAAGCAGCACTAGCTCGAGGAAAGTCCAACCGGCCAAACAAAACCTTAGCAGCTCTATTCGCGAGGCAATCAACGTAAGCCATCATTCTCATCCACGATAGAATGCTGTGCCCCAGACTGCAGCAAGCGCGCGCGCGCGCACGCTAAAAAGAAGAAGAAAAGTCGCAGCTATGAACAGGGAATGAAGACATCATTTGTTTAATGTATTTTTTTCTTTTTTTTTTTCCCGAAATGTTTAGAAACAACGTTTGAAATAATTTCTATAAATGAACAAATTGTCACTTCTGATGTCTGAACCGCACTTGCAGAAGAGGCTAAAAAGCAGTACACAGTGGAAGCTGCTGATATTTTCAGTGAGCAGTGAGTGATTTCCAGTCCACAGCCACACAATTTTACTTGGCCAATATCTTTTTGCTCTTATTCTTAAAACATTATTTGTCTCAAAGTCCAACACGAAAGTCCGACAATATTGTTTTGACCTCATCGTGCTGGCACCCCTTAACGTGCTCGGAATTGCACTCTCGAGAAACCACTGCAATTGGTGCTCAGGATTTCAAGTTTATCAGTGGCTCTCGAGGAACCTATCAACGTGGGGGCTCCTGCTTGGAATGAAAAATAAAAACAATCCTATATTTATTTATTTATTTTTTATTTATTTAGCACTCAGTGTTTTACTCTGTCATTTTGTTTATTCCCTTAATACCGAGTTTCTTTACATTTTGTTTGATTTTTATATCAAATTTAATTTTTATTTTTCAATTACTACTTGTTTTTTTTTTTGCTTGATTGTATTTTTACTTTGTGATTTCTGTTTGATAATTTATAAAATAATTGGAGATCCATGGCAGGGTAAATGAACGATGAGGGTAGGTTGACTAAGAGCACACATCACGCATCTCATTTTAAATGACTAAAAAAACAGCTTTTGTTATTTATTTATTTTTTTCTATAAATGAACAAATGGTCACCTCCGATGGCTACCGCAGGCTAACCAATACACTTTCGAAGCTGTAGATATTTTAAGTGCGTGATGACTGGTCTCGAACATGAAGTCCACAACCACACAATTTTACTTGGCCACCATCTGTTTGCCCTTATTCTTAAGACATTATTTGTCTCAAATCTTGAAAAATCCAAGATTAAAGTCCGACAGCTCTCTTCTGACGTCATCATTTTATCCTGCTGGCATCCCTGATTTGGAATTACACTCTTTTTTTACTCCCCGCGCTCCCCTACCCTGCAAAACATTTTTATGTCTACTTGCTGGTGCTTCATAGGACAACCAGCCCAGCTTAGTAATTATATTAATTTATTCAAATTATAAATAAATATATCTATTTAAATACCTGGAACTTAATAAAACAATAAAACCTCATCCGTAAATATTCGTTGCCAGGGAGCGTCGTCTTTTATGGATAAGCTTACATTGAATCATCACTGATACGTCTGTCTGTGTAGTTTTTTTAATAAAATTATACACAATAGAACATCGGAATGCGCCTCCCTTAGTACTTCACTACTTGTTTATTTGTCCCGTGGGTAAGTTTTTATTTCCTTTTTCTTATTAAAAAACTTATCATAATACAAAAAACAAGTTTAATAATGTCAATTAACCATCTCAATCAAAAACTTAAAATGTTACGTAATATAATTTATATTATTTTCTCATACACCCTTCAAGTGAAAATCTTTTGAGTTTAAAATTTACACACAGATTCACACTATATTATATCTGATTTTTAATAGAATGATACTAGTGAGATTTGAACTTGTGACCATTGAGTCAATAAGGTTCTGTACTATGTCAATGAATCATCTTACCTAAAAATATAATTAACATCATTCTCTATCAAATAAAAAAATTAAAATCATGTGTTAATATTTTATATGCAATTGAAGAAGGCAAAAAAATTAATTATTATGAGAAAACTATGCAAAAAATTCATAATATCAAAACTTTAAATTTTATTTTCATGATAAACTTCTTTCAGCCGTGCGAAGAGCAATCTCTTCCAGTAACGAAAGGGGAAGCATATCTCTTAGCTATCAAATCAACTATTAAAAAACAATTAATTACATTCTATTTTACCTCACACGTGACCTATTCCTTGAAATTAGTTTCTCATTTTTTTTTTTGGAGAGCACAAGGTACAGAAATTACCTGTTAAAGATAACAAGAGACACTGGTTCATAGCAGAGAAGCTGTGGTGAACTCTTTGGACCACCCAGTCTCATGCATGTCGACGCTGGAGCTTCCAGGTGACAGAAAGTCACCGGGGTTTCTCCAGAACCCTGAAAAGATGCATTGGGTAATAAGCTTTACTTTTTCCTGTCATGCTAGCTAGCTAGCTATGGCTGGCTGTAATGTCTGGGAGTGCAGTTGTACACATGTTTATAATTTTTTAATTAGTTTTTCTACTTAAAAAATATTATAAAATACTAATATCAAAATAGAAAAAATATATTTTTAAACGAAAATGACCACTACAGTCCATTACTGTCACTGTTTAAGCACTAAAAAAAGAATTAGTCTTGTAATTTAGCCACATTAGTCCACAGGCATTTACTGTGCTCCTAGTGACATTGATTAGCACTACAGCCACTGTTTGAGCACTCACTCACTCAGAAAAGGGTGTTATGGGACTATTAGCAAATTTGGCTGCTACCTCCAAGAGAGCAACAGATTGATGACAGCTTTGACAAAAATTACCAGAGAATGCAACTCTAGCTCGAAGTGGCTTGCTTTTTATTTCAAGCAAGAGGGTATAATGAGTGATGTTAATTTAAATATATTAAAACCATCAAAAAAATTCTAAAAACATCAATATTTGTTTTAGTGAAAAACAGTTTGGCAGGGTAAATTATAAAAACAAACACGCCCTAAATTATATAAGAGGTCACTGATCGCAGGAATCTATGATCATTTGAAGGTATCAAGTTCATGTGGGAAAAAGGAAGGTACTGATGAGGCAGGTGGAGCACATACAGAAAGCTTGCCAGGAATAGCAAAAGCCTGTTTGTTTGTTTGCTTGTTGGGCTAAGGTCAAGTACTGACGTTTCTGAACAGGCTAGAGAAGGAGACGGCAGAAAAACTTTTATCAAGGCATTATTGGTGTATCAGGAAATTAAGCGGTCAGCAATGAATGAAGAAAAAGAAAAAGAAATTCTTTTCTGGTTTGTTTTTTGAAGTGTTTTTCCCACCCCTCCTCCCATTTTTGGAAGATTTCATCAAGGTATGCAACTTTGCTTTTAATCTTGAATGCTACCACTGATCAGGTAAGATTTCTCACGATTGCTTACTGCAACCAGAAACTTACGCCTGCACATTCAATAACAATAAACATTGATCACACTCTCTCATGCAGTTAACACCGACCTTTTTTTACCTAAAGCAATGCAGTGGAAAATTCGAGCACAGTGCAGAAAACGGACCCTTCTTTCACCATAGCCCCACTAGACATTTCCATGGCAGGTACCAGATGATCAAACAGTCAAAATCACCTGTTTTCACTGTCTTTATTGGCCGGGGACACTACCCAGTAATTGATCCAAAATTCATAGTGGCAAGACAGTCTGAATCATGCGGATTCACCGCTTGTTTGCCACACGTACTGCTCTTACATGGACATTATAACTTAGTTCAGCACATTAAATTTCATGCAGAGTGGGACCTAATAAGTTCAAAATCACATATTTCTACTCGATCAGTGATCTTCATAAATCATACAGCTGGTAGTTATTTTGTGTTTCATGCAAATGCAACTGATTATGTGAAAACAATACTCCTGAAGGTATTCAAGTTTCTGTACCCAAATACACAAATATGTTCCTGCATTTCGTATAAAATTACGTGCTTGTATGCAGACAAATCTCACTGAAAATAGTTCCGATATGAAGCTTATGACTGCTCTGCTATGCGTGACAGTGTTTGTGTCTAAAGGTCGGGTGTCCATAACATTTTTCACAATAGATGACAAGTTGCTCCTAGTCTTTCAATCAACTTGCCACTAATGTCTGTGTAAGCTAAAGGCACGTAATCAATCACCCATTGCCAGATGTATTCTGGCGGGAACTTTCACCATCTCATCACAGCATATATCCTTAGTCAGGAGGAATTGATCTTAAGATACACATATATCTAGTAGGAAAAAAAGTGTCGGAATGCTTTCATTTATGCCTAAATTTCTTAGCAAAAATAAGGGCAGTGATAAGATAAGGTGAAGAAACATGAACACCTTGTTGCATGATATTTGCAAGAGATTTATTCTTTCTTAATCTTGAGCAATTCCATGAGAAGTTCATGATTCATGCTGTCTTTGGTTTCCCTTTTATTCTGTTTTAAAATGTTGGTTAAGTATACAGGTATCTTGGAAATAATTATGATGTGTGTGGGTTATGCATAAAAGGAAGAAAATCAGGAATGTAACATAGTACTAAAATGTCAATAAAGATGACATAGAGTGAAGTTGTAAAGAAAGATTTGATTTGTTTTTTCACAGTCCCATGGAGAATTTTACAGTTTTAAGCAAAGTGGAATGGATGGAGATTAATCATATAACCTCGCCTCTAAATATTATGAATTTCAGTTTAAATGAGTTCTGTTGGTAGAAACCATTTTAATTTTCAAGCACTGAATGGCAATTGCATCTCATGACCACCACATTGTTATAAAAAGGGAGTTCAGTACTGTAAATGCTGAGGAAAAAATATTCATGCTATACCATTAGTTTCCAACTTTGCATTCATGGTGTGTGGATGGATATTTAGCAGCTCAATCTGAAAGGAAAGAGTAGTGATGTAGAACTTCATGTCTACATATGACTCCCTCAATGTCAGATCAAGAAAAACTTCAAATCCCAACCATAGGACAAGCAAAGTCAGGCTATCAGCTTTGACTAGGTAAAGCTCAGTAGGGTCTACCATGTAATCTGTCTTCTGAAGCGATATTTTCTTCCTAGAAAATAAGAGATTGAATAGAATTAAATGGAAATCACACCAAATTTTAAGCATGATTAGATTTTGCCTCTTCCAAATTCTGTCTTCTGAAGCGATATTTTCTTCCTAGAAAATAAGAGATTGAATACAATTAAATGGAAATCACACCAAATTTTAAGCATGATTAGATTTTGCCTCTTCCAAATTCTTGAACAAGTATTGTCAAAGTAAGTTATTAACACCGCCAAGTTCAAGTGGAGAAATAAGGAATGCGCAGGATTGGGAAATTTATCTTCATTTGTTGTTTCCAAAAGTAAGAAAATACAAAGGATGTCTCAATGTATCGGTTGTCAAGTTGTCTAGAACACTTGCCGCCGCTATGCAGTTCAATGAAAACAGATTTCAATGAAATGTTACCAGAAACATGTTACACATACCAATGAAACATTTATTTCTTACCCTTTACTTCTTTTGGGACTTAAAATGAAGTCATTATCGTCACTGTCGTTGTTGATTTTCCTCTTGGCTTTAAGGTCACCATTCTTTGATGTCTGTTGCAGCTTCTGAAAACTCTTAGGTTTACTGGCGGATGGTTTGGTAGATTTAATGGGAGTTCCCAAACGTTGCATTTTTTGCTTTCTCTGTTTCTTCTCATGTGCCTTTTTGGCCCTCTCTGGGGCCAGTAAGCCATGTTCCATCATCCTGCAAATTGAATTGTCATGCCTCGCAAACAAATAACTGCTGAATTTACTGATTGTTAGTGAAAACGGAAATGAATTTCACACAATCGACATGAGATATCTAACACAAGATATCCAGCCAAGGTGGAAAGGGAGATCTTCTTGGCATAACTGTTTTCTGTGTATGTGTGAGATGCTTTGTTACCACGTAACATGTCGAAAACATCTTTAAAAGGCATAACGTCTTGATCATATTTTTCCTCGAATGAATGAAGCCCAAGAAACCATCAAAAAGGAAAGTAAAAATACTCATGGAAGCAAGACAGTTCAGAGTCTATATGAGATAGGTTAACATTCAGTAATTCATCACAGTTGAGAAACAAGTTATCCCTTTTATAGTAATTAAAACAATATCCCTGGTGAAAAAAGGCGAAGGAGGTTTAGTGACTAAGCTACTTAATAAATTATGGAAAGAAAGTAAGTTCATATGTTTTACAGACCATGCACAGTAGTTCAAGTGATAAAAGAAGCAGGCTTAGATAAGTCACCATTTACCATTCAAAACATCAATTTTTTCCCTTCATTTCATTGGTTATTTTTCACCTGAAGTTGAGACTAAGAAACTCACGGGTGAAAAACTTACACCAAGACATTGCAATTTAGTACAGCAACGGAGGCATACAAGGTATCTAAACACTCAATTGTGCATGCTCAAGATCACTGGTGTATCTGGTAGGATGCTAGGTTTATTAACTGTTGACATAGAGATGCTTAGTTTGAAAAACATCACTAGGCTCAAATTTTCTGGGATTCAAGTCGGGGATACAAAGAATATGCATTAGTGCACAAGTGTTCACTGGATCGGGCTCCATTGCAATTAGATTTGCTAAAGGATTCAAACTCTGCTGAGAAAATGAGTCAGATATGGATACAATTTGTAGCTGAACTCTTAAGTTTATAATGTTCTGAGTCTTCTGATGTGCGAAGGATAGCAAGGAGTTCAAATCATTTATGATCAAGTAGTTGATGAGGGAAAGCTCACCAAAATTCTGCCATTTCACTGTCTGGAATCTGTTTAGACAACGACTCGTAGAATATCCTAAGTGGTTCTCTCTGTGAAAAGAAAAGGGAAATAAACATAAGAATGAATGATACTTTCAACACAAAACTCATTATCCAAAACGACAGCAGAAAATGAAAATTTCAAAGCCAAACCTCTTCAGGAGGATCACATCTCTGACCAGGCAAGGAGTATACTTTCTTCTGCCTCACTCTAGTAGTTGTGGTTGTCGTTGTGGTTTTTGACGAACTCGATGCTGATTTTAATTTTACCTTCAGATGGAAACAAAACATACAGTAAGCCTCATGAAACCCCAATATAAAATACCAAAACAAAACCCATCGAGAATCCAGAATAAAGTACTGTCCCAAAAACTAATCAATTCCTTGCAGATTAGTAAGATTAATACAGAAAACACCATATCCATATAAACCAATTCAACTCAAACCATACACAATCAACTAACCAAATCAAAGCAACAAATCCATATAATTGAATTGGCTGAAAACAGTCTTAAAGAACCTCAAAACAACCAAATAACATACTCCACTATATTAACCAATCAAAACCAAGATGCAAACGATCAGTTAAACAACAAAATAGCCACTTTAGGATCAAAATATTGGCAAAAATGAAAAAGATAAACAGAATTTGAGAGATGGAGTACCTTACCTCGGTCTTAGTAGTTACAGCTGAGACAGATTTTTGCTTTGAATCAACAACAGGTTGTTTTTGTTTGATTGAGCTCTCGATTCTCTTAACTTTCATTGAAGCCTCAATCTTTCCCTTGGAACCATCAAAATTACTACTTCTTGGCTTCATTTTCACCGCGCTTTGCTTGCTTTCACTCGCCATATCTATCTATCTATCAATCAATCACCACCTTTTTTTATCCCTTTATTATCTTTGGTTTTGATCTTAACAATCAAGAAACCTTGAAAGTAATAATTATATAAAATTAAAGGCGAAATTAGGTAGATAAAGGAGAAAGTGTCGAAGGTTGCCGTCTATTGCCGTGTCTTGAAACTGTTTTTTGTTTTTCGTGAGGAGGTTCTGTAATATAAAGTACGTTACCATGAGTTTATGCATTTATCCCTTTTTATTATGACGTGGATACGATTAAGTGCTAGTTATGAGGGTTAGAATGGCCATTTAAACTCTACCGTTTACCAGTAAAGTTACGGTACGGGTGATGTCACTGTAAAAGTGAACGAAGGTGCTGGTGGATTTTTCCATAACTGTGTTAACGTATCTAGAAAGATGTGATCTACGGCTATTAGATGGAGAGCTCACGGCTTTACTGTGTAAGTGCTTACGCTCTATGTGAGTAACCTAGCTACGCGTTCTATTTAAATTCTTTTAAAAATTTAAAATTGTTATGATTTAAATTTTTTAAAATAATATTATTTTGAATTAATTTAATCTGATTTAAATATGATTTTAACAATTTTGTATGCATGTCATTAAACTGCATGGAAATTTTCAATGAATTTCAGATTCAAATTCCTTTGCTTTATAAACCACTCACTAAAAATAAAGTTAATTAATAATAAAGTAATTAAATATATTACTTACAGTTTGTTTCCACTGTCTGAGAGCAGAATGTTAAACTGATTAGATGATTTATCTAAAATATGTTCGAAAAAACCATTTAGTTTTGTGAAATTTGATTGGAGAGTAATAAAAAAAATAAAAATAATTGTTGATGTGTCGTCCTCAATAATTAGTTGTGTAATAAAACTAGAAGGAGAAAAAACCGGATCCCGTTTGCTCACAACTCGGAAGCTTCCAAGAAGTGACAGTGGCAAGGGTGCGGCGGGCAGAAGTCCAGGTCCATCAGATCTTGAATTAATAAAAGAATTTCAATAATTTAAAGATCTTGTGATTAATAATAGTTTTCTTACTAAACAGTTTTTTTTGTATTTTCCATGTTAAAATACAAAAAAACCTCTACAATTATATTTTAAGAAAATTATTCTATATTTTATATCTTTAAATACAAGAGATTAACTCAATTTTATCAATTGATATACCAACACCATCACAGTTTGAATAACAAATTATTCAAGAACCATCTCATAAATAAATCAGTGATAAGAGCTTGAGACTCAAGAGTTTGCTCTTCCTGTGATCTCAAGTTCGAGTCATATAATTGCTATTATGATGGTTATTTATATAATTTTTAAATTCAAAACTTCTAAAATTAATTGATGCAAACTGACCTAGATATCCACATTAATATTAATAATAATAATAAAATATATTCGGCTAGGTCTGCATGATATCAAGAGCTTTTTAGTTTTTAAATATAGCTTTTAAAAAAGTGTTTTTTATTCTTAACCATATATTAGGTAGCCGAATGATAAGAGTTTGAGATTAAAAAGTTTACTCCTTTATGATTTTAAGTTTCAAGCCCTGTGGTTTTTAATATAATAACCACTTGAAACTTACATGATTATTAACTTCAGAATTCATGAAATTGATCGAGATACGTATGAACTAAACTGAACACCTATATTAATAATAATAAAAAAGAAAAGCTAGGTCGACATGATATCAAGAGCCTTTTGTTTTTTAAGATAGCTTTTAAAAAAGTGTTTTTTATTCTTAAATATATTAAAGTAATATTTTTTATTTTTAATTTTTTTTTATATGAACGCATTAGAATAACTTGAAAATAAGAAGAAAATAAATAATTGGAACAAAAAAATTGATAAAAAAATCAGAATTACTTTTAAAATGAAAAACAAACAAGCTCAGGCTGTAGCTGTACATGCTGATGCTGCAAAAACTGCAGTTTTGTGCATGTGGAAAGAGATGACAACACTTGTCTCATCAGAGGCGATAGATTTTAGGCTCCGACAACCAGATGCTTGAATCACCTCAAGCTAGAATAAAACGAGAAACCATTCCAGGTAATTTAATTACCAAGCAAGGCTTATGCAGGTCTTATTCGAAAAATTCTGTTGTACCAAACTGAGTGAAGAATCATATGAAATAAATCATACTTTTCAGGCTTAGAATGCCAAAGAAAATGCTGCTGTACCTTCTTCACTCTCTTATGCATCTCTATATACTTCTCTTCAGATATTGAAACCAGAATATTCTTCAAATTTGGGATATCTCTCTCCAAGACAAAAACAGCGAAGGATTCCCAATCTAAAACCTCGAAAAATGGAGGCACAAAGTTATCAGATATTATAACTGGAACGCACTCATAGAACATAGCCTCCACGATTCGCGGGCTGTTCACTTCGTGGCCTCTAGGACAGATGCAGAACTTGCTGCTCTTCATGTGTCGAATGTAGTTTGTGTTACCCTTGACATGAGGCATTGGACCAAATATTTTCATATCAGGATCTTTGTTGCCCCAGTAATCCAAAAGAAGTGGCCTGACATAGCCATGCATGTTACCTGCAAAGAAAGCAAGGATAGGTCTCTGGGAGGGAGGGTTGCCTTCCAGATTTTTGAGTGGATTCTGTGCTGAGCGGACATAAGTTTCTGGAAGGGACACATCTTTCCCTACGCTGAAGCCTACTTCAATATCAGCATTACAGAGGGCTCTGATGGACTTGAGCAAAGGCCCCCTAGTTTCAGCAGGTGCCTGAAAGAAGGCATTTTATTACACTTTGAATACCAGAGGCAGACTGCTAAAAGAGATATAATTGGGTGTTTGTTGCACCATTTATCATTCATTTCATTCTTGGTATCATCACTTTAGGTTACTGTTAATGTTTCTGGATAGAAAGATGACATAAAATAAGGCAGAAAAGTATACCCAGTCATGGCATGCGGCAACAAAATGATCTGCACCACCAGTTCTGTTCCAGAAATGATATTTTGCTGCTATCATGTCTGCATAATTTCTCATGTATTCGATAAGGTTTGTACGACTGTGTGAGTTTCGTACATAAAGTGTTAACTCAAGAAGTCGTGAGCTGAAAGGAAGGTAGAATAAATGAGCTTTTCCAGGGTCTTTAGTGACGAAATTTTCATTAGCTTCCATATACTTCATAAACCATCCTTCTGATGCATATATTCCATCAAGTATTGGCTGATGGAAGATGGGTTTTTCACCATCCTGGTAGACATAAACTTTGAGCATCTTCTCCATTAGTTCATAACTCCTGCCAGTGAAACCTGACTCAAAATTCCTCAAATATCATGAGAAACACTAATTAATGTGGTTTGAACATAAAAACACCACTGCAAACATGTAGTCCCAGAAAGTAGTTGAAAAAGTTTCTTCTTATAAGAAAACTTCTAATAAAGAAACACATTTATAGACAATGCTGAATGATTTCCATGGGTTTACAAGGACATGACAGCTTCTCTACCATCCATTGGTAAAGATGCCCACTATAACTCTCCAGTCATAAAACTGCTACTTCCTTGAGAGGATCTTTTAATCATGATATACTATTTTCATGAATATCCATCTCCCCCAGTGCCCATTTGATGCTTTTCTACACTAGCATGGCATGGAATTCAAAATGTATGATGTTCATTCTGGTAAGAAAAAACTCACAGAAATGGAGGGATGAAAATTATGTCAACATATCCTCGTGTTCAGAACCCCAATTCTAGTACAAATCATATGTAGTTATCACATCATCCTTTCCAAGCAAAAGGAGCCATCTATCAAGACTTGTTGTCTAGTAACTCAGAAGTCACATACTGTGTTCATTAGCAGTTCTTTCCAAGGGTGATTCAAACAGATTACTTAATATATCTACTCACTGCATATAATATATGTATGAAAAGTATACCTCCTAAACATGGAAACATTGCGATATATAGGCGCATAAAGTCTAGTTTCATTCTTTATTATGGGTGCATTCTCAATCTGAGATTTTGCAAATAGCATTTCCTGGTCAACTCCTGAAGGCCAATGTGGTCTCTGAAAACAAAATGGTGAAGGGGTATTAATAAAAAAATCTGATATGGAGCCAAGTCTCTTGATCAAAATTTGGATTGGACATTATTGCATACCACTGAAGAGGATGAAGAATGACTTTGTCGAAGCAATTTGTTCATCTGAGGTATTGAGATTACTCTGGATGGTGGTTTCTTGGATGTTTTCCTCTTTGCTGCAGTAACTTTCGATGAAAAAGAACCACTTCTAGACATGGAATAATTATTTGGCAATAATCCAGAATTCTCATCTCTTTTAAGTGTTCCTGCTGTATCTTTTCTCACTGAAGAGGTGTTTGAACTCTCAAAAACCATTGAACTTGAATTTTCATCAGTTGAAAATGTTTTATTAGATAATGTATTCATCATTAGTGGTGCATATGAAGGGTATCCAGGGTGAGCATCCGAGCTTCTGTTTCTTCCTGATATCGGAGCATTGTCTTTATCAACATTTATATAGGAAGTATCAGGTGCCATAGCCTTCTTTTCTTCAGAGCCATTAATTGTATTTAAGCCATTCTCCAATGTGGGATTTTTGTCTTGGTTTGCAAGATCATCTGATGTAGTTTCATTTGAAACTAACCCAAAACTGTCACTCGAGCCTCTTTTCCTTTCCAATTCATCACTATTGTTTGGACTGACTTCCTTTTCTTCCGATTTGCTAACTTTGACTGTTTCTTTCTTGTCATCCGAGGCTTCATCACTATCTGTTGTCTCATGGAGCATATCTGTGTTAGCTGTGTTTATACCGTTTGAAAGTGTCATGTTACCTAGCACTTCCGAACCCGTCGATGAATTTCTGGACATGAAGCTTCTAGTGTTGACGGCAGAGAAAAGAGAGACTAAAACTCTACTAGATGGAAATTCAAAATATTGAACCACTATAACTATAGCAACCGTTGCTCCCAGTAGAAAAAGCAATCTCCTTGCTTTCCCACGGCACAAAAGCTGAAATCCTTGATCCATGAACACTAAAGAATTTCTGATCCAAACAAAAGGGTCACCAAAATAAGTTCTGCCAGCACTGCAGAAGCTCCAAAAATCTAACTGTAGTACGAAAATTGTAAACACTATATCAAATGTCAATTCAGTCGGAAAATAAATGCCAATCTTAGAGCCAAGGCAAATATGTCCTGGCATTGATATTGAAAAATATGGTATGATGAGCTAGAACCTTAATTTATAATTTGAAATTAAGCTAAAAAGATTTTCCACAGATATGACTCCAAGTCCTCTTATCTGCATAACAGCACAGAATCGCCATTTATCCGCAAGCACTTCTTTTTTAGTTTTTCTTACTGCTACATGTATTTGAATTCAATATTCAAAAAATGGTCATAGCCTCCCAGAAACCCTACAAGTAAAAGTTTGAACACATTCTTGTAATGAGATGCAAATTACTGATCCCTAGATAATGTTTCCCTTCAAAAGCTCAAAATGAATTAATTCAATTTTTTTTGAAAGAAAGACAGAAAACTATAACTAGATCTTCGGCAATATATGCAATATTCCCAGAACCTTATTACTTATATCTGGTGGAATCATGCTATCAGTCATCACCAAGAATTGGCAGGCAAACTGAATCTAGCATTGCACTTGAGATAAAACTACTTGCATATATCTTCCATCAATATTGTCGACTACATGTAGTTTACAGTAGTGAAACGAACTACAGTTAAGGAAAAAACACAAATCTAAATCATGTAACTAGCAATCAAACCAAAACAGGAAATCGTCAGCAGAGCTAAGGTAATAATAAATAAATAAATAAATCAAAAGAAGGAATTAAAACAATGAAAGAAGAGTAAAAATTGAGTTGCCACCGACAAAATCGAAAAGGTGAAACGAAAAGGCATTATCGAATTCCAGCAAGTCATGTTAAAGAAATTAGCCGACATATTAAATCTCATAAACAGAAGGGAATATGCAGATTTGAAGAGATCAGACGTACATGAACAAGAAGAAGGACGAGATCACTGGAAGCTGACTCGGCCAGTCAATGGAGACGGTGATTTTGAGTCTTTTAAGGCATAAGTTGTGGCTTTTGAACTAGTGAGAAAGAATGACAACTGTTATGCCATGCTATACTTTGCTAGGTGGGCCATCGACGTTTTCTCTTAGGTTTTGTTTCTCGAGAAACGCTGAGAAAATCAAGAAATACATCTTAACGGAAGAAGAATGAGGTTATTCCGATACCAAGATCAAGTTTTATGGATGGAGGTGATCTTTTTTTATTTTTTAATCTCTAATGAGCTAAGATTAACACCTGACAAGTTTAAAGGAAAGACTTTTGGAGTTTTGTTAGAATTCTGGCATAGATTAATCAACCTTGGATTTAATAAATAACTATATAGAACATGCATATAACATTTTATATGGATTAATTCAATATTTAACATTTTAAATTCCAAATTTACTCATGGTTAAAGTTAAACAAGCCCATTTTCTTAGAACGAATTTGCTTGAAAGTTGTCCAGATGACTAGGATGATCATGATATTAATGGTATGTTTAGTTGGATGGTTTAACTTGTTTTTTTATATAAATAAATTTTTTTTTATGTTTTTAAATTATTTTAATATATTTAACTGACAGACACCTTCCAAATCCTCCAATTGGTTTGATAAAATTCAAAACATAAAAAATTATGGAGATATGTAGAAGTTATCACAGACATTGGATAACACTAGCACGTCTTTATCACCACCAACACCACTCTCCTTCCTCTCTTCTCACGATCATTTGCTTGCACATTGAGCGAAAGGAATTCGGATTGTGGAATTATCAGCAAATTTCATGACGTCAACAGAAGATCAGATACCTATTCAAGTGTTAGAATCTGAAGAACCCTTCACAACAAATGAAAGGAGAGGTATAGACAACAAACCATCTTTATTTTGCAAAATATAACTACAGAAAAAACTAAATAACCATGTAAGATCAAAATGCCAACCGCACAGGAAACCTGTTTTCACTTTCCGATGAAAAGAACATCGGTATCTGTTTTTTTTATTTTTTATGTTATCTTGGCTGCATTTGGAAAACTCTGTTGTACCAGACTGAGTGGAGTATCATATGAAATATATCATACTTCACTGGTCTAGCATGCCAAAGAAAATGCTGTTGTACCCTTTTGACCCTCATCTGCATTCTTCGATACTTCTTCTCCGGGATTGAAAGGAGTATATTCTTCAGGTTAGGAATGTCCTTCTCCAAGACGAAAACAGCAAAGGATTCCCAGTTCAAGACCTCCAAAAATGGAGGAACAAAATTGTCAGATATGATCACTGGAACACACTCGTAGAAAATGGCCTCTACAACTCGTGGGCTATTGACTTCGTAACCTTTTGCGCAGATACAGTACTTGCTGCTCTGCATGTACCGAATGTAGTTCATTTTGCCTCTGCTCTTGACCTTAGGCAATTTACCAAATATTTTCATGTCAGGATCTTTATTTTCCCAGTGCTGTAGCAGAATTGGCCGTAGATAGCCATGCATGCTACCTGCAAAGAAAGCCAGGATTGATCTCTTGGAAGCACGCTTGCCTCCACGATCCCTGAGAGGATTCTGTGGGGTGAGCACGTATGTCTCAGGAAGAGAAGCATCCTTGCCAAAAACGAAATCTTCTTTAGCATCAGAATTGCAAAGGGCCCTGATGCAATTGGCCATATGCTGTCTTGTTTCAGACGGTGCCTGAGATAAACAGACAACAATGTTGATGTAATTAGGATTTTCAACTAACATATCCGGTATTTAAGATACAAATACACTATAACATCACAAACATCAGAAGTGTTAGAGAAAAAGATAAATCATATTCTGGGATCTATCTAAACAGCTTAAACTTTTAGGTGAAATGATTCCTTGACATGGTATCAGAGTGTTGTTGACTCAGCGGTCACGAGTTCAAATCTCACCACCTCCATTCTATTTGATAAAAAAATCAAGCACAAGATAGTGTGGGTCTGTGCAAGTTTCGAGCTCAAAAGACTTTCATTTGAGGGGTGTGTTAGAGGATAATATAAATCATATTCTAGAATCTCATTTAACAGCTTAAATTTTTAGGTGAGATGATTCCTTGATAAGAAGTAGTGAGAAAAAAAATTATCCAAGAAAATTGCATTGTGATGAATTGCTCCAAATGTTGGAAGACTCCAAAAGTCCCAAAATTCATTCAAATGTAAAATTGTAAATCGAAGAGAGTCAAGAAGAGTATACCCAGTCATGGCAAGCAACAAGAAAATGATCTGCACCTTGAGTTCTGTTCCAAAAAGGATATTTTGCCGAGATCATATCCAAGTAGTTCTTCAGATATTCTATGAGGTTCTTGTGACTGTGTGAATCAGGAACATACAGTTTTATCTCCAAGTTTCGAGAACTGAATGGTAAGTAAAACAGGTGGGCTTTTTTGGGGTCTTTTGTAACAAATTTTTTGTTACCCTCAAGCAATTTCATGAACCATCCCTCAGAAGCATATATCCCCTTGAGCAGGGGCTGGTGTAATATGGGCATTTCTCCTTCCTTGTAAATATATACTTTCAGGATGTCCTCCATTAATTCATAGCTCCTGAAGTAAGATACTGAAAACTTTTACTATATAATTCTCTTCTCTTCTCTACGATGCTTTTGCTCCAGCTACACTAAATTCTATTATCATGCATAAGCAGCTAGCCTACTATGCATGTATCTTTAACCAATTGAGCAAATTTCATGTGAACTTGTGTTTAAAGAAGAAGGGAAAATTTCAAATTTTAATGCGCTTACCTTTTGAACATGGAGATATTCCAATATAGAGGAGCATAGAGCACCGGATCGTTCTCTACAATAGGTGCATTCTGAATATGTGATTTTGCATTTAGCAGTTCTTGGTCAACTACTGAAGGCCATCGCGGTGTCTACAGACAAATTTGTACAAAAAACAGAGAAGTTTATGCAACTGCCTCATAAAAGTTAATCCGTGACACGATTCAGAGCAGAAGTTCATACATACTCTTGAATTGGGAGAAGACCATCTTTGAAGCTGCAAATTGTTCATCTCAGAAATTGAAACCACTTCCAGGGATGGTGTCCGAGGTTCTTTCTTCACCACTGGAAAAGAAGTCCCAGAAGGGTTATTGTGAAATAAAGTAAGATCTTTCTTCTGGTCCCCTGTTTTCCCATCTTTCTCTAAACTGGGTGCTGCATCCTTATCCACCTTAGATCTATTAAACTCAACAGGAATAATAGGAGCTATGATGCTAGGCTCTGAATTACTTGGTAGTGTTATGTTAGGTGGCGAATCCACTGGCAGCAATTCTGGCGCAATGGGTGCAATTCTAGCATCAGAGGCTCCTGTATTTTCTGATATGGAGGTGACGACTTTTCGAGGAAGGCTTCTTTCAGTCTCTTGTGAAGCAGATCCATTACCCAGACTGTTGATAGGTTCCAGGCTGGAATTTTCATTTCGATCTACCAACTGGTCTGGTGAAGTCTCCTTTCCATAGTTGTCTATTCCAGAGGAATTCTTCAAGCCACTGATTCCTTCTGATACAACATCAATCTCTTGAGCTCTGTCAGGGGAGATAGCAGTGGTGTTCAAACCATTTGATTGAGTTGTGTTTCTAACAATCTCCGATGTTGACGAGGCAGCATGAGTCAGAAAGTCACCGTTTCCTGCTCCTAGATCCTTCTGAGCAGAAGACAAAGATGATATAATATTGCCATGAGGCAATTCAAAATGTTGGAATGCTAAAATCACAGCTACTGCCAGTCCTGTAAACCACAGCAATTTCCAGATTTCGATACAGTGATATCGAAACTCAAGGCCCATTGGAAAACCACCCGATTGAAATTCAGCTGCCTCCCAGCACGAATATCATCCCTGCATATCATTTCCAATCCTTCACTTAAATACAGATGAAGTCCGTGTTACAAACATGGATAAGCTTAAAACCCTAAACACTAACTCTTCATACAGAGCTACTAATCAAATCGATTGTGATAAATGTGATTGAAATGCAGCTGCACTGTTAACATAAATTGAAGATAGTGCTACTAAGATAAATCAAACAGGTTTATCAACATTGAACACAGACTCAAAAATCGAATCAAAACATTAACTAAAATGTGATAAGCTGGACAATCTACATCCATAAGAACCAGCATGATTAAAAAGGCTAAACGCATTTTATAAAAGACAAAGGTTGTACAGACAAGAACAAAACACCAAGTAATAAAATACTCAAAAAGGAGATATCCAGTTCCTGGAAAAAAGCGAAAGAAAAAACAAAACCCCCTAATAAAGCACACTCTAGTGATTAATACTTCTCTTCCTTTCCAGAAAAGCATGATCCAACACTCTTTAACCTCACACAAATCCCAGGATGAAAGAAAGAAAGAAAATTCCCTATTGAAACATAATAATCTCCAAAGCAAAACAAAACCAATTACTACACGTATTTCTTTCTTTCTTTCCTAAAAAGAAGAAGCCAGCACAGCAGTCACACAAACCCCATATCAAAATTCTACCATAACAGCCAAAACAAATCAAAACCAGCATTCAAAATCACTATAACTCCTAAAATTTACCAGAAATATAGGCAGGGACTTGGTTGCTTCTTCAGCAATACTTGCTAGCCCAATGCTTACAAAGGGAAAGAAAAAGCAGCAGAGGAGAAGTATTCTTTGTTTTTCGTCCCTATCAGTTAAACAAGTTATTTTTGTTGGAGGGCCAATAGTGCCAGTTGTTCAAACAATAATTCAGATTCCAAGTTTCTTTCTTGTCCTTTCTCATATTCCTTTCTTAGGTATTATTTTGTTTTCCCAGCCAACAAACAGTAATGTTTCTTACTATTAATTAAACAATAGTTAAGGTTTGATGATTCAAACTGGACGAGTAATAAATAAGATTGGTTTTTCTTCCGTTGTTTTCCTTTTCAATCTCTAGACATGCCGCTACCAATCATAAGGCTACGCAGTGCTGACTATGTTTGTGATTACAGGTTTTTGCAGGAGTCCTCGCGCGTGTCGGTGGACATTAGGCTTGCGTGTGGGGATAATTGAGAATTAGGCTTGCGTGTTAGAATTTTAGTTTGTCAAGGATGATTGATGGCTTTGTTTCGTATCATTTTCATCTTTCCACTCTTTCTGTCTGTTTATGATTTTTGTTAGAGAAAAAGTTGAAAAATCCTTTATAAAATCTTTAAAACCGAATAAAATGATTTTGAAAAACCTGGATGGCTACTAAAAGTTTTGTTTATAGAATTAAAAAGATATTACTTTGCTTCTTTCTTCTTTCTTTTTTAATGAACAAAGAATTCATGTACTAGCTATTGTAAGAAAATAAAGTGAAGCAGATAATGATCAAGAGAATTGTTTAGTAACTAAGGAAATGAACTTTTCATTCCTGGCATTCAACATCAGATATAATAAAACAAACAGATGTTAATAAATCCACTAATTTTGATTCAATTGATGTGTTGTCAACAGAAAATACTTTCTTGAAAGAAAACTTACCATTGAATTGATGGTCTTCTTGAAAGAAGATTACCATTAGACTGATGAACTTTACTAAAATATTATTTGAAAAATAATTATCATTTTTTTTAAAACAGTTTTATTTTGAAATAAAGATATCATCTAGAAAAAAAACTATTATTTGACTGAAAAATTAATTTGGAATAAAAAAAATATTGTTCAGAAGAGATTTATCATAAAATCGATGGGTTTAGATTGGAATAAAAATGTTGTTTGAAAAAGAAAAACTTCCATGGAATCGATGTTATTAGCTTGAAACAAAGATACCATTTAACAGAGAATATTTTACTTTAAATAAAAATGATATTCAGTAATGGCAAATAAAAAGCAAGTAACACCACCGTTTTAACACGGGCAACCCTTGCAACTCATTGGTTTGCCTGGCAGCCGGAGCCCTAATATGAGAGGGTTGTTGCCGCGTCTCTTTCCAGAGTGAGTGAATGTAAAGACACGTACAGCAGAAGGAACAGTCTTTAGTATTTTTCGGTCAGCCATGCAAAACACGAGCCAAATGTGATTCATAATATGGTGCCAAGCGGTGGCCTTTAGCGGCTGGCGCCCGATCACCTCTCATTGATAAATGATTCATCACTGATGTCTGATTTCTGGGACTTAGGTAGCATGTGGGCCGGTTTCTAATCATGTTCTTTAACTTTTTTTTGCAAGTGATTCGTGATGTGATCTGATCAGATCAGATCAACAAATTTCCACAAGGTCAAGGTCAACCCTTTTCAATACAACACCAGGGAAGTTGCTCATGCACTCGTTGTTCATCTGACAGGCTCGTGACTCTCCATTATCACCTTGAAAAGAAAATGATTGAATGGGCTGTAGAATTTTGATTCAGCACTTTTGGTCGATTGTGTTCGTGGCCCGAAAGAGAGAGAATACTAGTTATTGTGGGGACTCAGATTAGCTTTCCCGACGGGATGAACAGAGAATTAGCATTCATGATCGTGAAAAAGATTTGCTTAGATTTACCTTGTATTTGCAAGATTCATTCAGATCAATCCAATTGAGCAGAGTTGCATTAAATTACAAGATGAGTACCGATTGAAGTTTTTAAATATGTTTAAGAATGGAAGCACGTTAATTTATTTCAATAAAGTAGAGTTTTTTATAGAATATAAAAATCATATTGAAAAAAATTAAGAAAAGTAAAATTCAAAAACTGTTAAATCATTGAGATTTAAGAAAAAACATTGCTCAAGAAAATTGAGTTTTAAAAGAGACTTAAGCTTTTGAGAATGTTTAAGAAGTGTGTGTGTGTGTGTATTGAGTTTTAAAAAAGTTAATTGTGTTTATTTCATAAATTTCTTTATTCCAAAAACATTTTCGATTTTTTTTTGTTTTGTTGAAAAAAATAATTATTATTTATGTACGAAGGGTTTTCAAAATTTCAATTGGTAGTCATCCAACAATTTAATCTAATCATGGTTGAATTGATTAAATTTTGCAAACATAAGGTAGAAATTGACCAGGGTGATTAATTGCTAAATGGATACAAACATATGGTGATTCTGAAAGTTTTTCTTAATTAAACATATACATTAAGATAAATTATTTCTCATTCTCCTCTTCACCGTTGACAAAACCTTCACTTCAGGGAAAGAAAATGATGATGAACACTTTCGACCCCTTAATTTCTGCATTTTACGATGCTTCTTCTTTGGGATTGAAAGGGGTATGTTCTTCAAGTTCGGGATGTCTTTCTCTCGGACAAAACAGCATAGGGTTCCCAGTTCAAAACCTCCAAAAACGGAGGGATGAAATTGTTATATATAATCACTAGAACACACACGTAGAAAATATTGGAAATCAAAGAAACAAACGTCAACATAATTCAAAATTGGAATTGTGCCGAAATAAAGAACAATGAAGAATACTAAGGAATAGCAAGAATGAGCAGAATTCAAGTGTGAGGTTACGACTATCTCTCTTCTCTTATTTATATTGAAAACTTGAAGTGTTATATTCAAAAAGGGTTTCCCCATTTGTTTACAACTTCCTCTTCTACAATCTAAATAGTAAAATACTTAAAATGAAAACTAGAACTTTGATCAATCAATATGATCTTATTTAGGAAACATAATAATTTAAAGATAGTAAAAATCCTGACATTAATTGTAGGCTTGGAATCAATCTTTAGTCTTCATTCTTCAACACTCCCCCTTGGTTCCAAGACTACTCATTCCAATCATCTCCCTAAGCACCTCAAATCTATATTTAGTTAGAGGCTTGGTGAATATGTCAGCAAGTTGCTCCTTTAAGGGGCAATACATCATTTCCAATTCCCCTTCTCGCTGATATTGTCGTATTGCATGATACTTGATCTTCATATGCTTGGTTTGCTTCCCTAATTGACAAGTTTCACAAAAAACAGCTTCATCTTGTATATTAGGCAACCCATATGCCTTCTGCAAATTTGTCATTCTTCTTAAGGTAACATAGTTGAAATGACCTAACCTTTTATTCCAAATAATAGATTCATCTACCTTGCATGTGTTGACATCCCAACATGTTTTTTTTCCAATCAACATTGAAACTTCTATTCAACTTTTTTGTAGACAACAATAATACTCCATTTTTATCTTTGATATTACACACTCCATCATCAAAGAGTAGTGAATATCCAGATTCCACTAGCTGCCCAACACTAACCAAATTATGATTTAGTTGAGGTACATATAAGACATTGTTTAGAATTTTTGTATCTGCCTTTGTCTCTACTGCAATGGCTCCTTTACCTTCAACTCTGACAAAATCTCCATTACCAATCTTTACTCTTGATATGTAGTTTTTGTCTAAGTTCCTGAATATGCTGAGATCTGCTGTCATGTGATTAGAACAACCACTATCAATGAGCCAAGATGAATCATCTCCCTTTGTTGTATTGCACATCTGTTTAATTGTGGCTACAAATAAAAATTCATCTTTGATTTCTGAAGTGTCCTCTTCTTGAGCCTGTTTGACTTCATCTACTCTGGTTTTGTAAAATTTTTGTATGTGACCGAATTGATTGCAATTTCGACACTGCACATTCTTGTACCAACACCATTCCTCAAAGTGATTTGTTTGTTGACAATATTTGCATGCGGGGAACTCTTTCTTTTCTTTCCTTATCAGTTTGTTTTGTTTTTTAAAATGTAAATGATATATTGATTATTTTGGACATAATATAACAACATTGACAATTTTGATTAATGCATTTTTTCTCTTTTCAAATAAGTGAACAAATCAACACTCTTTAAATTCACAAAAAAATATATAAAAAAATCAAATTAGAATATCAAAATTGTGCTATATCTTTTGTATCAAGTGGTGACTGGGGGTAATGGCAAGTAGGCAAGAGCGTGCTCTCATGGATGAATGATTAATTAATGGTACTCTTGTATTTAGGTATAATAGGATTAACATAAAAGCAAAATATTTTGGAAAAATAATATATTTTTGAATGTCCAAATTCAAAATCACAATATTTCATTAAATGACATGGCTAGCTAGTAAACCATTTATAAAAGTCAAATAAATTGGATGACTGGTTGATAATAAACAACAAAGTTAAGCTACTATGTGAAAAGTATTTTTTTTAAGATTTTAATTGGAGTATGTTTTTAAGTATACAAATTATATGAATTAGTTGACTTGTTAATACAATTGAATCAATCAATCGATTAGTGTAGCTAGAGGATTAATAGGAAGACTAATGCCCCATCTAAATCTAATAATTTTTTTATGAGATTTATTATTTACAACATGTCATTTAATTTAGTTGATGATTTTATAATTTTAAAATAATTTGGGTGGCTTTTCCTTAATATAAAAACTATAGCAAAAAAAAAAATTCCTCTTTAAAAAGCCTGAAAAAAAGAGAACATAATAATTAAACTCTATAAATTATCATAGTTTATAATCACAAATGCCCTAAAAAGAAAACATCTATACTTGCAAAATAATTTGTAAAATACTTAAATAATACAAAATTCAAGTAATTAAAACCTTGAAATATATAAACATTTTGCCACTACAGGAGAAAGAAAAGAAAAAAAAAGAAAAACCATCCACCGGTTATCCTTCGCCCTCCTTACAATGGCACATACACCACTAGGAGGAAGAGGACATGGCGGCACATCTGTTGACACGATGATCGAATATTTTTCACCATCGATAGACACTGAACGTGCTGGCTGAAAGGCATGCACGTGTGAAAATTGACAGCGCATCCAGTAACCTATAAAAAATAAAAAATGCTGAATTATCTAAACACCCTTGGACCCAACGATAACCACAAAAAATAGGGTGTGAAAGTTCGACCATGCCCCCAATGTCTAAAATAGTAGTTTCACTGTGCAAAAACATGATAAACCTAAAATATCCTCACCTCCAGCCCCTGCATGTGTCCCACTCGAGATCAAAGTCGTTATTTCACTTTTCAGTACAAGACAAAAACTGAAAATACCCCTAACTAGCCCTCGTCTTCTTGTCAGTACCCAAGAATAAATCGGTCTTTAACTATGAAATAAAAATGAAAAATGACTAGAACACCCCCAAACAATCTGCAAATGTCACACAGGTCTCTAGAAAATGCCCAAAATACCCCGACACCAAAGGTTAAATTTTGCAATTAAAGGGGCAAAAAGATAATTTTACTATTGAAATTCTCGAAACCGGTCAATATAGACAGTCAACTCAAAACTGTGTGAACGTGAGTGTTGACATTAAAATATCAAATCTTTATTTGAGAGAAAAAATTTTTCTTTTTTTTCTTAAAGAGAAGAATAAAAATCAAAATCTTCATAATGCGACTTGGGCCGTTTACCTGTCCACTGGGCCTGTCTTCAAACCCCCCATTAAGATCCAACATTATACCCATCTAGCCGAAACTTAACAAAATCCCAATTACTAAACCCTAATCCCCCAATTCTGCATCGTTGTTTGCAACTTTAAATTATAATCCTGCTCTCTCATCTATACACTCTCTGTCAAAAAATTTAATCTTTTTTTTTTTTTTTAATTTATTGTCATAAGAAAAGGGGAGCTTGGTGACTGGTTTTTTTTTGTGAGAGTGAATTAAATTATGGAGATTGACAGAGATGATGGTCGTTCACCAAGCCAATTAAGACCTCTCTCTTGCTCTCGCAATGTACTTCACCGTGCCCATGGCTCTGCTAGTTGGTCTCAAGGTACCTCTTTTCTTTAAATATTTTTTGGGTTTTGTTTCATTTTCTGTTCTTGTTTATTCATTTTACGAGATGGTTTTTTTTTTTTGGATTTTAATGTCCAATTTGGACAAATGGTTGCTGGTTTTTCTCTTCAATATTTCTTTTGCTAGTTTTTAGTAGAACATGTTTTATTATTCACACGACTAAGGTTGGAATCTAGGTTGCCAAAGACGCCGTGCATTGAACTCATCGAACGCCACAAGAAAGTTAAAAACAACGTTTAATTCTAAAAACATGTTTTACGTATTGTTTGTTCACTACGTTTAATTCTAAAAATCAACAATATAAATATGATAAAAAAATTTAGTTGATAATGGACATTGAAAATTATCGTTTATGGGATGATAAACTAGAAAATAAAGCAAAATTTCGTGAATCGTGTAATTAGAGTTAGCATGCCAAACCTGTATCATATAATAATCTTCATAAGGATTACTAACTAGTTTTTTCTAAATTATTTTTTTATTTAATTATATAATATATTTTTTAGTAGAACATGTTTTATTATTCACATAATCTGTTGACATTATGTTTTAAAAGTGATTTTATAATAAATTAAAAAAATTAATTTTTATTTTAAATTAAATATTTATTTGTTTTAAGATAATTTTCATATACTAATATAAAAAATAATCTAAAAAATTAAAAATATATATTATTTTAATATATTTTTAAATAAAAAATATTTTAAAAACACTTTAATCACATTCACTAATGTTGGAATCTAGGTGGGCAAAGATGCCGTGCATTGAACTCATCGCACGCCTCCAAGTCCACAAGAAAGATGAAAACTAATGGCTACACCATCCAAAACCTTTCTGCACTTTATTTTTCCATTTTTTTTATTTTTAAAGCCAACCATTATTATTATTAAAATTGCTAAATAGTAGCATATAAAATATCATAACTAACGGTTACTACTTTTTATTCTGGAAAAGCTAGTTCAAGGGACCGTTCGATACAACTATTGTTGTTAAAATCACAAGTTGACTCGCCAAATTGTACAACTTATCAAACCTTGTTAACTCAGGTAGAAAAATTGATTTGGGTCAAACTCGGTCAAAAACCAGTAAAATTAAAAAAATATAATAAAAAATTATAAGTTGATATAGTATTTAATCCATTTTTTTATATAAATATTAATTTAAATCATAGTGGTTAACAATGGACTCGAGGTTTTTGAAGGACTTCCAATTAGAATGAATTGACCGCTGTTGTTGTTTCCAATATAAGAAGCACTCTTCTAAATTACTATTATCAATAAAATAAAATAAGCACTATTATTTAATTGGTTGTTGACTGCCATCTGGTCTTCTATTTTTCGCCTACATCAAGAAATACACAGTTATGAATTTCCCGGCAATATTGGTAGCCCCACCAAATTTTATGCTGTAGATTTGTTGTAAAAAATATATTTTAAGACTCTAAATAATTGATTTGGTCTATTGGTTGGTGATTGATATTGATATAGTTGAAGCTCCGGTCATCTAAGTTTAAGCAGAGGAAATTTCCGATTGTTTTCTAAATCCACTTTCTTGGTAATGGACATTGAAAATAATTGTTTATGGAATGATAAACTAGAAAATAAAGCATAATTTCGTATTGGCATGTATGTGTCAGCGAGTTTAAGTTAGGACGTGCACTTCTTGTAAGAACATGGGATAACTGGGGTTTTACTCACTCATCTGGATTTATAAAATGTGCTTTCCAGAAAATAAGGTTTTCTCTAATCCAAAAAAAAAATATGTGTCGGCAGGGCTAAGCCCCCACACCCAGGTTTAATTTTTGGCCATGGAGAGTTAACTGGAAATTCAGGTGAGTTTCCTAGGACTAAAAAAAAAACATTTTTTTGACTTATTTTTATCTAAACAAAAGTTTATAAACACCTTAAGAAGTATAACTAGCTAATTTATAATCCCAAAACACTCTTAAAATCGGTCTAAAAAAATACAAGATTAAACTTGAAAAAAAAACTTTTTTAATCCCAATCTACCTTTTACACTGAAACCAAAGCTCAAAACATCATAATTAAAGTTGTCACTTCGGTTACGGCATAGCCGGTATGATATCGAGGTATTTCAGCTAGTATTTGAATAAAAAATCTAAAACGGACTAAAATTTATACTAAAATAAAAATAATATTGTTTTTTTTATTGATATAAAATGTTTTGGCTGTTTCGACTGAAATAAAACAGAACTGACAACTATGATCTTAATGACACTCTTTTTGCTAAAAGAAAACTCTTTGAAATCAAAATCATTTTGTTTTTAGTCCATGAAATATGGTAAACCAATTACTTTCTCTCTCCTCTATTTTGCTGGTGACTCTCTCTTTCCCTTCAAATTCTAAGAACTGAAACATCAAACAAATTAATAAGTTTTGGATAAAAAAGTTTAACACTAAAAAATAGGGACCAAAAGTAGAAAATAAAAAAAGTAAGGTACCAAAGTAAAATCTTATTCACCTTTAAAAAAAAAGAAGAGCAAAAGGTTGATTCTTTGCTTTAGTGTTAAACGAAGCCCCTATTATTTCAATATTTTAATTGAAAAAGCTAAATTCTATAATGCAAAAAATGAGTATTAATTCAAAGTAAAAAAAAAGCTAATGCTAAAAATATGATGAATCATACAAACCAAAAGGAATCCCTAGGATTTAAATCTTGTCAACAAAATGTAGATGGATGAAATAAAAAAAAAAGTTTGGGGTATGAAACAAATAACTAAATAATGACAAAAAAGGAGATGATTCAAGCGCACTAGTAGTGCTCAAGGTTTGCAAACAGTGAGAAAAAATCACATGGATCTTATTTTATTATATATATACATATATATATATATAAGAATCTTATGAAACAATTTTGACTGTTGTTAAAACTTGTTCAAGTTAAAATTCAAATCTTGAATTTTCCTGATCAACTCACTGGAATAGTTCTAATGTGACAACTATGCTCTTGGCACCAAGATTGTTAATTAAATTCCATTTCAGCCAGAATATCAATTATATACTTTACCATTTTGATGAATAAAATAAAATGAAACAAACTATAGGTAATTTTGGATTTCTAGTTCATACTCCATTTTAGGTATTTTAGGTTTACTTGACGTGTTCTGTTCTCGATATTCTAGGTTTTTTTTTCAAGTTTACTAGTTAATTTTCTACTTTCGGTCTTCATTTTGCTAAAACAAATTGTGGTCACTTCTATACAAATAGACTCTGTACAAGGGGAAATTTCAAGGCAAAGCTTTAACGCTGTTATCCTACGACTTATTGTGGGATATTTGGCTTCGTAACAACATGATTTTTGAAGATGAAGTAGTCAATAAAGCTTAGATTATATATATATATATATATATATATATATATAAAGAAAAGCCTATGTTATCTCCCTTTTAATTTGACCGCATGAAATAAATAATTATACATATATACGGTGGCGTAAGACGAAACTTGACTTGTTCAAGCTGCGGTTAACAATATCTATAATCAAGACTCTGAACGCTTATAAAACCTATATGTTTAAGATCAGTTGTGCACATCTAGCTAAGCTATCACGTACATTAAGGGAAGACTAATTAAGAGGGAGAGAAAAAGATGACGAATATATCAACATTAATGGCTTTTCATGTGAATTGCTCTGTACAACGTAGGCCTTCTCTCTTCCAAAACATTGATCGTCTTAAGACTAGGTTGTCCTCATCTTACAAGGTAAGTAATTCTAGTTTCTCATTGTCACTCTAAACTGAGGCATGTAAATCAAATGCTAATTTCCTTAAATCTTATTTAATTTCACCAGTTTAATATATACTTATTGGTTCTATGATCATATTTACTATATATATGAAGCATGTTTTGTTTGTCAGAACTTGATTTAAGATAAATGATATTGTGCAGCCATTATTGAAAGAGTTGAAGCAACTTCCCATGCAACTTGATGTTTCCCAAAGTATAAGAAATGCTTCAGTGAAACTCTTGGATGCCCTCGTCGATTCGATGTTCCAGTTTGCTGACCAGCCCATTCTTTCTTCTCAGGTATTTAAACCATGAAACCTTCACTAACTACTCACCTCTTCAGCTGTATTAAGCACCGTTATCAGAGCCCGCCAACTCGGTGACCCGGCTAGATTTGGCCTAGGCTGGTCAGGAAAAAAAAACTATATATATATATATATATATATATATATTTCTTTTCAAATAACATCGTTTTAAATTTATTTTTTTTAAAAAATAAGCTTTAGCTGGATTCATCCAACTCCCGAGCAAGGTCCCGGACGGGTCTGTTCTTATAACTTCGGTATCGGGGTTTGATGAACTATTTGCTAATCGGCCGTTCGTAAGTTTTTGCAGAGTAACTTTGCTCCAGTTGATGAATTGAATGAACCTTTTGTTATAACCAGCATTGAAGGCAAAATTCCGGATGATTTTCCAGAAGGTGTCTTCATAAGAAATGGTCTCTTCTTGAACTCAACACTTCACCTTTAGTCCACTTTAACCTGTAGACATGCGTGTAAAAAGACTTTTGTTTGACCTTAAAATCCATGTGATAATTAAATTACGTTGTTGAAGATACAAATCGGAAACTACTATGGTATTTAATGTCTATTTACAAGCAAGTTGTGAAGTATACGGGATGTGTTATAGAATTAATGTTGAAAATCACAGCTTCCTTATACCATGTCCAACTTCTTTAATTAAACAATCATCAGCACAGCCGTGTGAAGAATTTAACAATTGGACTGCTGGGAGTCCAGTCGATTGTGATTATTCAAAACTTTCGCTCCTTGTTAATAGTACGATCAACTGCCATTGAAGACCGCTAACCTGTTCAAAATCGAATATAATTTCAGGACCAAATCCACTGTTTGGTGGTCTAAAGTCAACGACCTCCATATTTGGGAAGACAGGTCACATGTGGATAGAAGGAGAAGGAATGCTTCATGCTTTATACTTTGATAAAGAAAGTGGCAGTGGAAACTGGACGGTCGTATATAACAGTAGACATGTTGAAACCGAAACATTCAAGCTGGAGAAAAAACGAAACAAACCATCTTTTCTTCCGGCCATAGAAGGCAGTTCTCCGGCCATTTTGACATCTTACTTGTTAAATATGGTGGGCCTACTAATCATAAACTTGTCTTTTAGAAATTAAACTGAGAGTTTTTTTTTTGCATCCCATTTTAATGTTTTTCAAATTACATTAAATTTATTTTTAATTGGAAAAATACCATGCATCACAGTATTAAATACTCTCTAATTATAATTCTCTTATCAATTTCTCTTAAAATATCTACCACATGCATAAATAAGGCCAGTAAATGTAGCAATTATTCTATTAGGACAACATTTTTCAAGTTTATTTGGTTAGTTTCAACAAAATTTATCTCTTGTACACTCTCATAATTGATTGCTTCGAGTTTCATAATACTCTAATCCGATTGATTTTGACGGATTTGCTTAACAAGTTTGGCAAAATGTCACAATTATTTAGGTAAAAGATTCAATGTTTTTATATTAGTTTATTCATTTGGGGCCCAATCCTTACATAATTCCGGTGGATCCTACAAGTTCAATCACATGTTTGTGATTATAAGAGAGAAAAAACAAAACGAAGGAAACTACCTTAATGATTGCCGCAAACAGTCCCTTTGCACTCTCCAAGGATAATAATTAAGCTGAATAAAAAAAAAAGTGTGTCTTAGGTTGATTTAGAATAAAAGATATCGAGCTTTTTATTTATTTATTAATATGTGTTAAGGAACCATCTCATCTAAAATCTCAAGCTTGTAAGTGAGGTCCCAGAATATAATTTATATTATTCTCTAACACACCCCCTCAAATGAAAGCTTTTTGGGCTTGAAACTTGCATACATGCCTACTCTACCTTGTGCTTGATTTTTATCAAATAAAATAAGGGGTGGTGAGATTCGAACTCATGACCGCTGGGTCAACAAGGCTCTGATACTATGTTAAGGAAACATATCACCTAAAAACTCAAGTTTATAAATGAAGTTCTAGAATATAATTTATATTATTCTCTGAGATGATACCACGTGTTTAGGCTTGTAAAAAAGGAAGTAGGGAAGTGGTGAGGTGGCGTAGAATCTTCGATAATAGTGGAGTGGAGAACATTTAATTACGATGGTTATTTATTATTATTATTATTATCCTTTCCCCTGACTTGGTGATGAAATCTTTTAGGTGTTTTTACATAAAGTCAACTCATGATTTTTAATTTTTTTCTGAGAGTTAATTAATTTCAGCTGCGATTTGGAAAAGTGAACAAAGATCTTAGCAACACCAATGTTTTTGGGCATTCGGGGAAGTTCTACTCAATTGCTGAAAATCACCTTCCTCAAGAAATTGACATCTTTTCCCTTCAGACTCTTGGCGATTGGGATATCAATGGAGCCTGGCACCGACCTTTCACAGCCCACCCAAAGGTTTTCTTGTTTAATACCTTGCACAGAAGTCCAATATATGTATGCATGTTCAACATGGAACAGCAAACACAGCTTTAACTTGATTTCGTGTTATAAAATTTCTCGTTTGTTTCAGACAGCACCAGGTACTGGAGAGCTGGTTGTCTTTGGGGTGGATCCAATGAAACCTTACATGGAAGTGGGAGTCGTTTCTGGTATCTTTTCATTTTCCCTGCTTTTGACGCCTTCAACAAAAGTATTTCCAGAAATTGAGAATAGTTTTTAGTTACTTTTTTTGACTATTGAACTTGCAAACCCTATTTTAAGCTGATGGAAAGAGACTAGTCCACAAGGTTGATCTCAAGTTGGAAAGGTGCCCCCTTAGTCATGACATGGGGGTTACGGAGAGGTCAGTGATATACATAACCATAAAAAAAAATTAATTACTGGAAAAAAAAACTTGATGAAAAAAAAACCCATTGAAAAATAAGAAAATTCAATTAACCCTTATTATTTTTTTTTCATTTTTTTTTGCAGGTATAATGTGATCATTGATTTTCCACTAACAATAGACTTGCACAGACTCATCAAAGGCGGCCCGTGAGTATATAGATATATGGAGAGCTTGTTTAGTGTCAATTAATTAGTTGTGATCTAAATGTTATTACACCAGTGAGAAGCACTAACTAATCTGTTTAAGGTGCAAATTTGTAGATTAATAAAGTTTGATAACGAAGATTATGCAAGAATTGGGATTATGCCCCGGTATGGTGATGTGGATTCAGTTCGTTGGTTTGAGGTGGAACCAAATTGCACATTTCACATTCTTAATTGTTTCGAGGAAGGAGCTGAGGTAAAGTGCTCACTGAAGCTATAATCTTAACGCATTCTGATGAAACTAGCTTACTCTTTTTTGCTGTTCAATTTGGAGCAGGTAGTAGTGAGGGGATGCAGGTCCCTTGAATCAATTATATCAGAATCTTATGGTATGGATTTGGAAGAATCTGAGTGGGTTTCAGGAAGACTTAGGAGTAAATTACCAGTTCAACAATCTACATTTTCGTCGAACGATGAATTATTGTTCTGCCGATTCTATGAATGGAGATTAAACATGAAAACAGGAGAGGTTAAGGAGAGAAACCTCACTGGAACTAAATTCTCCCTGGAGTTTCCTATGATCAATCCAAGCTTCAATGGCTTAAAAAATAAATATGGCTACACCCAAATAGTCCATAAACCGGCCAGTATCTCATCAGGTTGGTAAATTATAAATTCCGAGATTCATCAATCTAGCTCATCGTTATAAATTTTATTATAACCCTGACCATTTCCATAGCAGTAAGATTTCGATTTGGTTGTTTTAGGCATGCCAAAATTTGGAGGGCTAGCCAAGTTGTTCTTTGATGAGACTGCGACATGGGTAATTAAATTGCTTTATAGCTAGTTCGATTATATATTATCTCATTACTTTCGCACATAAATTTATGCTGACCTAAATTAAGATTCCCTGATCTAGGATGGGGAGCAAGCGGAAGGGCATATAAAGGTGGAATACCATGAATTCGAGGGAAACACCTTCTGCACTGGATCTGCCTTCGTCCCTAAAGAAGGTGGTCTAGAAGAAGATGATGGCTGGATCATCACTTTTGTTCATGATGAAGACACTGATACATCAAAAGTAAATTAATTCTATAGCTGGAAAGCAAATTCTAAAGCTTCCCCCCTGATCATTACAATTCTGTTTTTTCTTTCTCCTTCAGGTTTACATAATCGACACAAATAATTTCACGAGTGAGCCTGTTGCCAAAATTACATTGCCATGCAGAGTCCCATATGGATTTCATGGGGCATTTATGCCAATTCCATCGCACGATTAATTGAACACAAGCGACATTAACTTTGTGGAGAAATTAGCCGACTTGACCGGAACCATGGATACAATTAAGCTATAAGCAGTTGAAGGATTTTAGGGCAGTTAAGAAAGTAATCGAGCAGGCTGAAAACTACGGAAGTGGATTAATACTACTACATAGGTAGTGTTAATTTTTTTTTATTTAGAATAGTGTACAATAGAATTATTCTACATTAAATAAAGAGTTATACCGTGTGAGTTAAATACTGTAGCAGTAAACACAGATTACTGTGAATTGTAACAGTATAATTATTGTTTTGCCCCTCAATACGTTAAAATTTAACTCTTGACCTCGGGGTATTTTAGACTTTTTCATGGGACCAGTTGATATTTTCTGATTGTTTAGAGTATTTGCATCTTTTCCTAAGTTTTTTGCACAATTACACCACGATTTTACCCTTGTTATTAGACAAAACAGTGTTGAGTAGACAATGATATTTTTGGTTTGCCAATGAATAATGAAATAACTATTATACTTTTTAATAAAACAAAATATAAGAGTTTTGGTTGAGGGTATTTATGTTTTTTCACCGTTTAATGCATAGTAAAACTACGGATGTACCCTCAGAAACAACAAAATCAAAGAGTTAGCTCTTGGGGTATATTTGTATTTCCACATCCCTTTTTTCATCTTTTCTCTCTCCTGCATGCCACACTATATAGCAGTCCTCTATGTGTATAGTTTGTATTTGTTTCAATTGAATTGATGATATATGTGTTTTTTCATTTTTGACCCCTATTTTTTTAATTTTTAGTCTATGTTGAATTGCTTTAAGTTTTTTCAGCCCCGAGATGTTGATTTGTTATATTTTTTCTTTCAAATGAAATTAATTATATATGTTATTTTTTATTTCAACCTTTATTCTTTTGATTTTTAATTTATTTTTTATTCTTTTAATTTTTTTGATCACAAAGTTTTAATTTATTTCAATTTTGTTATTCAATCAAAATAGACCATATATTGTTTTATTCGTTTCAATCCTTTTTTTATAATTCGTTTAATTCTATTACTTTTATAATATCAACACATTAAAATCATAAAATTCCAATATTTTTTTCTCAATCATTCACACATCACTGACCATATCAAACTATCACAAATGATATTTTAAAAATTCAATTATCCCAAAATAATCATATCACAAACCAAATTTTACAATACAAATTCAAAATCATCCCAAAATAATATATACAATATTTAATCCTCCCTAAAATAATATTTCAAACAATTACAATCGTACTAAAATTAAATATAAAAAAAATCACAATACAAATCTCACCACGCCAAATTAATAAGCATTAAAAATATAAATCAAGATTTTATCAAGATTAAAATCACAAAAACATCTAATAAAATCATTCAAACACACATAAATTTACAACAATAACATGACAATTTAACACAAAAATTCATTGGGGTTAGAAATCAACCTCTGCGAAAAAGCAGGAATCAAGCAGTGCGGCGCGTTCCCTGACGCGCTGGCAGACTTGACAGTCGTGGTTGCGTGTGTGGGAACGCGCAGGATGGATCAGTAGAGCATTAACATCTCTACACGATGCACCTCCTCCTTCTCTTTATCCCTGCATCTGCGACAGAGCTCCAATTTTGCAGATCCAAGCCTCTAAAGTTTCAGCTTTCTTTCCCTTTTCACTTCTCCCTCTTGGTTTCCCTTTCTTCTTCTCCTCTACAGCTACCACTGGTTTTGTGGTTGTTTGTGACTGCGGGTTTGTGGTTGCAGAAGACCGTATCTGATGATATTGTCTGTGCTGGTCGACGCATGCAGGTGTTGATGGCACACGGTGGAGACAGGTAGAGGTAGAAATGGAGGTTGCTGGTTGAGGCAGGAGGTTACTGTGCTTTATTGTGGAGGGCTGACGATGCTGCTGTTGCAGACTCGGGGGATGCTGGGTGGTTGTTGCGGTGGAAATTCTGGTGGCTTCCGGAGCTGTGTCGCTGACGATGGAAGATGGTTGTTTGCTAGCGGTGACAATGAGAAGGAGATGAAAAGTTGCCGTTGGTGGTGCTCGAGGACGGTAACACTGAGTGGCTGGGCAGCGTTATTATGGTTAAGACCCAGTTTACCATTTAGTTTCAAAAATATCTTTGAATTTTTTTTTAAAAAGATTATTTTTTATTTTAAATTAAATATATTTTTATTTTTAAATCTACGTTATATTATATTAAAAATAATTTTTAAAAAATAAACAAAATTATTATTTTAATACATTTATAAATAAAAAAACACTTTAAAAAAAACAAAAATATATTTTAAAACAGTCACCGGTGGAGAAATGGGCGAGAACTGTTGGTTTATTTGTTCAGCTCTTTTTTATTTTTTATTATTTCTTTTCTGGTTGCCATTTTAGAAAGCACCTCTCCATTATTTTTTGTCTGGCCTGTTTTCACATTACAAGCTTCTGTGCTTTCCCGTGAGCTGAGTGGCAAGCACTTAGTGCTCCACTGCTGGGAGCATTACAATGATAGAAATCCGCTAAATCACGTTGAATAATATGTATATATATGTGTATACATGTATATATATGTGTATTTTGTTTGCATTTCTAAACATATATTGAAAGATAAAGGTTAATAATTCTTACTTGCATAGCAATCCAAGATAGATTTATCATTACTTAAGTATTTAATTACACACTATATCTTACTTGATGATACTTACAAGGGTATAATGATATCAATTGAATATTCAATATTAAAAATTTGAAATCTACTAATTGAAATATCTTCACGCTCGGTATAGCGGTCGTGTCATGAAGATCCTATAAACATGCATGTATCACACGAGGTATATCTGTATTTGATCATCCTCCTCTTCTTTATATATTGGTATTCCACATATGTACATAAATATATATATTTTAATTCCATAATGTGTATATATATTAACTCGTTTTTTATGCTTATTGTTGGCTAATACTATATATCTTTTTAAAAAAATTCTAATTGAAAATTGTTTTTCACTTTTTATCAATAAAGTTTGCTATTAAAGATTTTCATTAGTAGCGTTTTATGAAAACAATGACACGAGAAAAATTAAGATATTTCATTGGCAATTCCATTAGAATTTAAAAAAAAAAACAATAAAAATTCTAATTGAAAATCATTTTTCACTTTTTATCAATAAAATTTGCTATTAAAGATTTTTCATTGGCAATTCCATAAGAATTGTTTTTCTTGTTTTTGATTTTATTAAAGATTCCATAAATTATATAACATTCTCAGTAATGTACTATTGGTTGATTGGAAATACTAAGATCTAGGTTTACATGAAAAACTCAATTATATAACATTCTCAGTAATGTACTATTGGTTGATTGGAAATACTAAGATCTAGGTTTACATGAAAAACTCAATTATATAACATTCTCAGTATCATGTACTCTAAAGTGAAAACCAAAGCAAACAAGGAAGTAGTATTATGGAATCTAAAGTGAAAACCAAAGCACACAATGCAAAACTATAATCTATACTTTTAATAAAAAAAATCGACCATATATAAAATATTTTAGATTTTTACATGTTGATCATTCTAATTTTTTTTTTATCATTTGATGCTTGGATCGTGAGGCCAATAAGAGGGAGCACAAATATCACTCATCTACAATCTTATTTTCATTGCTAATTGGTGGAGTTTAGTTGTCTCAACATTTAGTCATTCATAATCAGCAACAAAATAGGTCACTTGATTATTAACTCGCTGGTAAAATATTGCCTCAAACTCTAGAGTTTGAGTGCTTAAATATGACTATGAGCATCCAACAATTAAAACACTACAAGTCGTCTGCAAGTTTTTAGCTGTAAAGTTAGAAAAACCATACACATGATTTCTATTGAGTTCACCAAATGATCGTGTCTCCAACTGTAAATTTGCATTAAAAACTCAAATGGCTTAAATGATCATCATCATATGTCTTCTTCAACCCGGTGTTATATGTATCTTGGAATAAAGTGAATAAATTCAAAAAATCATAAGTTTAGAAAAAGAAAAAAAATGAAAAAACATAGCACAAACTGATAAGCTTGTCTATCCATGATTATTGCCAGATTGTATCTATATTCTTATATATCGATTCTTCAAATACTTAAAATCACATTTGTACACCATAATAACATCAACTCATGTATAATAAAAAAATCACATAAAAAAATATTTCATTATGATTTAATAAAAAAATTGTCATTGTCATTACATTAAATTTATTTTATATGAAAATATAACACTACAGTTTATGGCATTACACTTTTTAGTTGTGCAAATTAATCAAGATTGTCTTCCTTTTCAATTTCATCATGGTCATATCTATCATCATCTTTTGCGTTTATTTTGTTGTTAGCATCATCTATTGGTTCTCAAAATATCATTTAACTTCTTAACACCATTAAAAGTTTTCTCAATTATGCAGAAATCTGAATTTTCTTCTAAATCACTAGACAAAGCAACTCAACATGGATCAATTAACTTATTAAATTGAAAAACATCATCTTCTACAATTAATTCATTGTTGTCATCCTGAACAAACTAGACATGACCCTTGAGGGGTTTCATCATGGATTTAACAATATAGAAGTTCTCTTCCAGCATATTACTTTTAAATAAAATATTTTTTGTCCATTAGATAATTTTATCATAATCGACCTTACTTAACTGTTGATCTAACTTGATGGTGAGCATCAGGACAATGCCTGATATCTTACTGTGAATTGTGCACCCATCTCATAATGGTTCATCGAAGTCTTTCAGAAGATAAAAAAAAAAAATTGGTCATGTCTACATCAAGTTCTTCATCTACTATTATACATTAACCAACCTAATCCCAATTCACATAACTATATTTTTACAAGGATTATTATTATCATTTATAACTTTATGCATATTGTTAGAATTTGAAGATGACCCAACTATCATTTTTATCATAGTCTTATGAGGAACATATGGTTATCTATGTGCAAACTAACACGAGTATCTCTTCATGAACTTTTTTTTTTTATCAAAGATGCATCATTAGAGCATCTGGATTGATAATTTATTTATTTATTTTTATACCTTTTATATGGTCATCTAATATCGCTTCCACTAATATTGCTCGGATAAGACAATGTATAATTAATAAATCCCTAACCACATTACAATAATCAATCTTATATAGTTTTTTAGGTGAATCTTGATACATCCATGAATTATTTCAAACCTATATAAAATATTGATGACAACATATATTTAATTAATTATATGAACTAAATAAATAACACAACATTGCTTTAATTCTAACTTATTCTAACTATTTTAATAATACAACTAATTCATTATTAATTATTTATATAAATCCAAATTCTATATATTTTTTTTCTAAAATCTCAACTCAATAAATTTTTTTTATATAAAATAGACTCATTAAATAAGTTACTATTTATTTCATCACAAAACATCTAAGTCACAAATTGACATTGAAATTTATCATTTTATAAACAAATACAATTTTATAAATCTTAAACAAACTCTAACATCTACAAATCATATAAATTTCTTTGAAAAAAAACTATAAAACAAGTAAACACCCAAATAAAATACATACACTAAAAAATATGCAATAAAAATTAAAATATTAAAATTGAGTTCAAATAAAAAATAGATAATTTTGCTTATTTTAAGTATAGGATCCTTAATAAAATTTGAATAAGAACATGGATGCTGCAAATTGAATGTTGACTTGACTGAATTAGTAATGAGGGGTTGATTTGTGATAAAATTAGAGGGATTGTGGTGTTGGTTGGAGAGAAAAATGGAGGAAGAAAAAGAATAAAAAAGGGAGGGGGTGGGGGAAGAGTGAGAGAGGGTAGTTCATCAAATTATAAATTAAATATAACATAAGAATTTAAATACATTGCTAATTATGTCGGTAAAAATAACACGTCATTGTAATTTTTGAATTTTTTTATTCTTTCTTTTCTCATAGTAATTATATTTGTATATATCAAATGAATATTTATGTCAGTACTTATCGATAGGTATTGCGAGGGCATATTTAGTCAAATAAAATTCACAAATATTTTGTTTGTGTGTTTATCAATTTTTTAGTAGTGGATTTAAAAAAAATAAAATAAGATAACATATTTAGTATTCACTAATGTTTTTTAATATGTGATAGTTCTTAATATTTAAAGATAATTTTATAAAATCAAGTATTTCAACATAGAAAATATTATAATTTATATGTAGTTATGCATATTTGTAGAAAATATCTTTCATACAATCATATCCTTGTACATAAGGAAACTAATAACTATCCCATGCATGTAGGACAAGTTTATAATTCCTATACATATAATCATGGATGTGTGTGGTTATAGATACGTAGTACCCTGCACTGATCTAATGTGGAAACTAAAGCATACGAGGAAAAACCATATCTTTTGGATTTTATGGATATTTATAGTATTGGATACATCTTACATAGTGTGCGCTTCTCTCTCTCTCTCCCTATCTATCTATCTATCTATCTATATCTATCCCGCACTCTAGAGTGTACAAGGTAAGAAATCTCATGGAATACAATCATTTGGATTAAGTGAGAGAAAGGATATATATACAGACGCACGCAGGGGAAATCTAGTTGAGAGAGAGATGGCATTTAGGTCAAAAATGGCTTTTCAAGTGAATTGCTCTTCAGAAAGACGGCCTTCTCTCTTGGAAAACATAGATCGTTTTAAGACCAGGTTCTGTTCGAGCTACAAGGTAGTCACTCCAAGTCTCTCTCTGTCACTCGACAGAATGTGGATCAAATGTTAATTTTATCTTTATTTGATTTCGTTAATCTATATATATATATATATATATGATCAATCACGCCCAAACTATTCGCTTCTTTCATATATTCGATACCATTCATGTTTCTTTGATAAATCTGGATTTAACGTATATGTAAACAATCGTGTGTTTGTTTTGAGCAGCCACTGCTGAAAGAGTTGCAGCAACTTCCTGCGCAACTTGAGGTTTCCAAGAACATCAAGAACGCTTCTGCCAAACTTTTGGATGCATTTGTGGATTCAACGTTTAAGTTTTCTGACCAGCGCGTTCTTCCTTCTCAGGTAATACTTAAAACCATCAAACCTTTACTGTAACTACTCAATTCTCCAGTACTTAGCATCAAGGATTGATGAGTTATTTTATAATCGGCTTTTTAATTTGTGATGAGTTTTTGCAGAGTAACTTTTTGCCGGTCGATGAATTGAACGAACCTCTTGTTATAACCAGCATTGAAGGCAAACTCCCAGATGATTTTCCAGAAGGAGTCTTCATAAGAAATGGTCTCTTCTTGAATTTTTGTCCCTATGCCAGCTGATATCTGAGAATAATACTGTTCTTCAATAATCCAACGTCAGGATTAATTTACACTGTTGAACAATTGAATTTGGATCATTTCATGATTATTCAAGACTTTTCTCTATTTGTTATTACGTTGATCAACTTCTATCGAAGACCACTAATGAGTTCAATATATATATATATATATATATATATATATATATATATATATAATTTCAGGACCAAATCCTCTATATGGTGGTCTAAAATCTACGACATCAATATTTGGAAAGACTGGGCACATTTGGATTGAAGGAGAAGGAATGCTTCATGCTTTATACTTCGACAAGGACAACGATGGTGGAAGCAGGACTGTCGTCTACAAAAACAAACATGTTGAAACCGAAACATTCAAGGTTGAAAAAAGAAGAAACAAGCCATCATTTCTTCCAGCTATAGATGGCAGTCCGCCAGCCATTTTGTTAGCATGCATGTTTAATATGGTGGGTCCACCTTTACCCTTTTTTTTAGAAATATTATCTTGAATATTATCTTGAATTTTTCTTCAAGGCATCATCATTCATGTCAAGAATTCTTAAGATTTCTCTGCCTCGGGAACAAAAAAACAAAATCACCCGAGATCTACCACTTGCATATATGCACATTGTCCAAGGTAACAATCAAAATTAATCAATATTTAATATTGATTTTAAAAATAATTTTTATTTAGAAATATATTAAAATGATATATATTTTTTAAAATTACTTTTAATATCAATATATAAAAATAATTTAAAAAATCAAAATATTTAATTTAATATAAAAAACAATTTTAAATTTTTTCAAATATATTTTTAAAAAACAATATCAAACACTAACTATACTTAAAATAGATACCCCCAATTTCCAAAAACACTAGAAACCAAACAGAAACTCCTCTCTCAGTCACAATTGCTCCTCCGGTATGTATAATTCTCAATAGATTCTTACTTGTACATGAAAAGGGTGAATAAAGATATTAATCTTTTATTGTTTGTTTCCTAAAAGCATATCGTGTTTGAAAGATTTCACAAAATTATCTGGAAATAAATCTATACATGCGCATGATTTATAGTCATTCAAAACTCGACCCTAGGAATTTGTAAACATGAACACGAGGTCTACATCATGTGCCTATTATTTTCTTTTCTTTTCTCCTAATTACTTGGTAATGAAAACTAGGAGTACTTTTTAACTAATAGTTTTTAATTTTTGTATTGAGAATTAATTTCAGCTGCGATTTGAAAAGTTCAACAAAGATCTTAGCAACACCAACGTTTTCGAGCATTCAGGGAAGTTCTACTCAATTTCTGAAAATCACCTTCCTCAGGAGATTGATATCTTTTCCCTTCAGACTCTAGGTGATTGGGATATCAATGGAACCTGGCAGCGACCTTTCACGGCCCACCCAAAGGTTTTCTTGCTTAATACCTTGCACAGAAGCTCAATATATGTATGCATGTTAAACATGGAATAGAAAACACAGCTGTAACTTGATTTCGTGTTAAATTTCTTGTTTGTTTCAGACAGCACCAGGTACTGGAGAGCTGGTTGTCTTTGGGGTGGATGCAATAAAACCTTACTTGGAAGTGGGAGTTGTTTCTGGTATGTATTAATTTTCCCTTCATTTCATCCATGAAAAAAAAAGGACTTGAAAAAATTGGGAATAATTTTTTGATTACTTATGTGATAAGTGACCTCGCAAACTCAATTTTCAGCTGATGGAAAGAGACTAGTTCACATGGCTGATCTCAAGTTGGATAGGTGCACCCTTCTTCACGACATAGGGGTCACAGAGAGGCAAGTGATATCACTGTCGAAATTAATAGTTTTGGAAATTAACTAAATGAAAATAAAAGTTTACTATTGAATATAAGAAGAATTAGCCTTTATTATTTATTTATTCATTTATTTATTTTTCAGGTATAATGTGATCTTTGATTTGCCTCTAACAATAGATATACTGAGACTCATCAAAGGAGGCCCGTGAGTACAGATATTCTAATCAGAAATCTCAAGTGTCAATTTATTAGTTCTCATCAAAATATTATTCCACCAATGAGAAGCCCTGAATTTCTAATTTGGTTTACGATGTCAATGTATATATATATAGATTGTTGAAGTATGAGAAAGAAAAGTATGCAAGAATTGGGGTAATGCCCCGGTATGGCGATGCGGAATCAACCCGTTGGTTTGAGGTCGAACCAAATTGCACATTTCACATTCTCAATTGTTTCGAGGAAGGAGATGAGGTGAGTAATTATAGGAACATAATTTGTTGGCTCAATTTATTTAATTAAGTAATTACTTTTAGTACTAATTAAGCTTTAACCACTAAGCCCTGCAATGGAACTGATATTTTTTTTTGAGCAGGTTGTAGTGTGGGGATGCAGGTCCCTTGACTCAATCATATCAGAATCTTATGGTATGGATTTGGACAAATCTGAGTGGATTTCAGGAAGACTTAGGAGTAAAGTACCAGTCCAACAATACACTACATTTTCGTCGAACGATGAATTATTGTTCAGTCGATTCTATGAATGGAGATTAAACATGAAAACAGGAGAGGTTAAGGAGAGAAACCTCACTGGAACTAAATTCTCCCTGGAGTTTCCTATGATCAATCCAAGCTTCAATGGCTTAAAAAATAAATTTGGCTACACCCAAATAGTCCATAAACCGGCCAGTATCTCATCAGGTTGGTAAATTATAAATTCCGAGATTCATCAATCTAGCTCATCGTTATAAATTTTATTATAACCCTGACCATTTCCATAGCAGTAAGATTTCGATTTGGTTGTTTTAGGCATGCCAAAATTTGGAGGGCTAGCCAAGTTGTTCTTTGATGAGACTGCGACATGGGTAATTAAATTGCTTTATAGCTAGTTCGATTATATATTATCTCATTACTTTCGCACATAAATTTATGCTGACCTAAATTAAGATTCCATGATCTAGGAAGAGGAACAAGCGGAAGGGCATATAAAGGTGGAATACCATGAATTCGAGGGAAACACATTCTGCACTGGATCTGCCTTTGTCCCTAAAGAAGGTGGTCTAGAAGAAGACGATGGCTGGATCATCACTTTTGTTCATGATGAAGACGTTAATACATCTAAAGTAAGTTAATTTTATAAATGGAAAGCAATCGCGTCGAATTAATTCTCCGATTCCATAGCTTGGTCCCTGATCATTAATTTTATTGTTTTACCTCCTTCAGGTTTACATAATTGACACAAAGAATTTCACTAGTGAGCCTGTTGCCAAATTTACAATGCCCTGCAGAGTCCCATATGGATTTCATGGAGCATTTATGCCGATTCCAATCCACACTTAATTGGACCCCATCATTCATGTCAAAGATTATGCAGACTGTAGAATTAAAAAACATTCAAGTTGCTTGTCTTATATATATATATATATACATACACTGAGCAATTATATTGAAATCGAGTAAAACAATAAGGTCCTTATCGTGCATTTATTTCAATCATTGAAAGTACAAAATAAGCGTTTTTTGGGACAAAGTCCCTTCTGATTTGAGAACTTGGATGATTATGATTCTAAAATTGAAATGGGTATTTGGAATTCAAAATCGAAACATGGCAACACGAGCCTACAAGGGATAAAGCTGAGAACGCAAGACTAAAATGATCGAATATAAATGCGTCCATTCGATGAGCCATTTGCCAATAAAATCGTGAAAAAAAACTTAAAATTAAAAATAAACTCGTTTTTTTAGTTCTGCCTTCAATTATCAATTTTTTTTCCCATTAATAACCTCATTTTTTTTAAAATAAAATGTTTTTTAAACTAACTATGTATTATGACATTAAAAATATTAAAAACAATGCGTATTGTTTTTTGAAAATTAAATGAAAAATTAAAAATATATTAAACTAACTATATATTTTGATATTTGTTTCATATTAACACATAATAATAATATAAAAAACTTAAGAAAATGTTTCCAAACATTATTTAAAACTCCACAAACACCACAACTAATTAAAAAATCATTTTTTATAATATAATGTTAATATAAGCAGCACCAATAAAAAAATGAGCTAAGATTTTTTCATTTATTTTTTTATCTCACATTAATTTAATTTCAGTATTTTTAAGTCACGCATGGACAAAACGGGTGAAAAACAGCACGAGGATAATAAATCACTTATAACAAAATATTCACTATAAATGCATAAGAGAGAGTTTTACTCTCATTTCACGCCTTCAAAGCTAAACTTACTCTATCTTTTGACGCAGACTGCATTTAATGTAGAGATAAATAATAAAAAATCAAAATCAAAACTAAGAGTATAAATACAAACAAAAATTAAGAACTATTCTAGAAGAACCAAAAACATTAAAAGAATCGAAACTAAACCAAAATCTAAAAAAGTAAGGGCTGGAATGCAAAACAAAAATTAAATAAGACAATTTTTTTTGTTTGATGGTTATGTTAAGTAATAAAATTTTAAAGTTTTTTTGGAACTATCCCAGAAAGATTAAAAAATAAGAACTATCCTAGAAGGACCATCAAATTGCTTCTTATCTTATTGGTCTGTAAACCTATTTGTTATGTGTTTGTCTAAGTTATATTTATTACCATTTAATTGTGACAGATATTCACTCAAATATTGAGAACCTCCAATTTTCACATGTACGAAGGAATTGATTTTGTTGAGAGTGTGTAAGCAAGAGTGTTAGTGAATTATTCGCAACAGATTTTGAGTGCTGGAATTCTCCTACAAATTAAGAGCAAAAATTTTATGCTCTTCTTACTAAACTGATTTTCGATCATTAAAAAACACATTAGAGCAATAGATGTCACTTCAGAATTAGGTCACATGAAATATACAAATGTAAAAGTGTGTAAGATGATCAGGGAAGATAATAAAATACTTGTATATATCCGGCTCTAGGGAATGGGAGAGGGTCACTGTGTATCAAATCAGGAGGAGCATCAATCTTCATAGCACCAGAGGAAAAAGGTCGTTTAGCCCATTTTGCAAGAGAACAAGTGGAAATATATCATTTTAGTGGAAATATATCTACATAAAGCATGCATTCCAAACTTTGAGCGTGGCAGAGGCCAAGTGGAAGATAAAGATAGTGCCTCAAATTAATATTTGCTAAAAATATATCTGATGTTCATGGAGATAAGAAGCAATTTGATGGGAGATTTTTATTTATTGTGTCTGATGTCAATATGAATATATAGTCTTCCCCCTGCCCATCACTTTTCCAGTTTGTAGATCCTGGATAACACCGAAAGGACCAAAACAACTAAACAATTATATTCATCAAGTTAAACAGCTGAGATTAAATTGACATGTAATGTAATAACATAAAGAGTATCAGAAAGTGTGTTTTCCGGGAGATGAGATGTCTTTGCATCCAAAAAGAAAAGAAAAAATGTCACAGTTGCAGAAAGAGACTTCTGCTACTATTAAAAAACTCTGGCCACATAACTCTTGATTGTCAGCACATTGGACTCTCAAGATCAAGGACAACCAATCCCTTCTCACAATGATGTACAGTGAATGAATCAAAGCATTTCACTTTCAGCTTTTACCAAGTGCCATATCTGCTACTCTCCCTGCTTCTGGCATCATAGGTATGAAATCAATTTCTCAATATTTGTTCATTGATTCAGCTGTTTCTAATCACATGACGGGGGTATCGCAAGCCCTCCTAGCAAACATTCAGCCGCCAGAATCCCCTCAATCAATTTATGCAGCCAATGGTAAAGAAATGCCTATTTCCATATTCCAAGAACTTTAATTTTTCCGATACTCTTTATGCTCTTAGATTACATGTCAATCGAATCCTAGCTGTCTAACTTGATGAATATAATTGTTTAGTTGCTTTTGGTCCTTTCGGTGCTATCCAGGATCTACAAACTGGGAAAGTGATGGGCAGGGGGCGTAAGCAAGGACGACTATACATTCATATTGACATCAGACACAATAAACAAAAAGCTCCCATCAAATTGCTTCTTATCTCCATCGACATCAGATATATTTTTAGCAAATATTAATTTGAGGCACCATTTTTATCTTCCACTTGGCCTCTGCAACGCTCAATGTTTGGAATGCATGTTTAATGTAGATATATTTCTACTAAAATGAATGTGAGAACTGTGTTCTTTAACACTGCTTGTTCTCTTGCAAAATGGGCTAAACGACCTTTTATCTCTGGTGCTATGAAGATTGATGCTCTTCTTGATTTGATACACGATGACGTTTAGACACCCTATCCCATTCCCTAGAGCCGGATATATACAAGTATTTTATCATCTTCCCTGATCATCTTACACACTTTTACATTTGTATATTTCATGTGACCTAATTCTGAAGTGACATCTATTGCTATAATGTGTTTTTTAATGATCGAAAATCAGTTTAGTAAGAGCATAAAACTTTTGCTCTTAATTAGCAGGAGAATTCCACCACTCAAAATCTGTTGCAATTTTAAAAGAAGAGGTAATAATTCACCAACACTCTTGCTTAAAGACTCTCAACAAAATTAAAACCAATAAGATAAATTTAGGCTCAAGAAAATATTTGATCACGTCGAACTAGCATATTAAAATGAAGATAACAGAATATTCTATCACTAAATCAAGCTTAAGTTTTTCTAGACAATTCTATATGTTGGTCTGCTATAACATATCACTCAATCGCTTATCGTATCATTAAATTTTCAGAAATTAGGCTTAGAAGTTGATGTTTGGGCCAATTTTGATATTTTCTTAGGATGTTTTGGATTTATTATTTTTATTTTGAATTATATTTATTTCATTAATGCTTTTGGCCTTAAGTTGATAGAGGTTTTTCTTGAATAAACAGTTATACTTAATTTTTAGAGAATAAAATTATGAGTTTATAGTTTAGAAAATTTTATTCTCATTAAATTGTTTATGTTTTTCGTGTAGTTGTTGTCGCTTTCACCAAAAAATGATATCGTAGAGATCTAAAATCGCCAAGTGGTTGAAACTACACTTGCTTGGTTACCAGAATCAAATGCCTCCTGTTTGGTTAGAAGGTGAAAACACTTCCGCTCGTCTTATAAATAGGCAAAATACACATTTAGTTGATCAAAAGTCTCTATTCTTCTCTTTATAAAAATTAGTGTGGCTATCTCTATGGATCGATTACTTCTCATCATAATTCTTACCTTCTTCTTCTTCCATGTCAAAGCCCAAGTCACTTCCCATCCGGATTCAGGTAGCCAAAAACAAATCCATCAAGGCCTCCCACTAATCCTCGGGATCGTCTCGACTATGCTGTTGATAACATTTTTCGTACTTGCCTACGCAAAATTCTGCGGGAGAAACCAAAATAATTTCTTGGGCCTTTTTAATCTCCATCGCCAAAATTTGCATGGACTTATTCGATCAAATTCTAGGTTTTCTGGGATTGACGAAGAAGTGATCAAGTCCCTGCCTTTTTTCACGTTTTCTTCACTTCAGGGTTCAAAAGACGGCCTGGAATGTGCAGTTTGCATATCAAAATTTGAAGATTCTGAGGTCCTCAGGCTGTTGCCGAAGTGCAAGCATGCATTTCACGATTACTGCATAGACGAGTGGCTAAAAAGTCACTCTAGCTGTCCTCTTTGCAGATACAAGTTAGATCCTAAAGATCCCAAGAGCTTCACTTACTCAAGAAGTTGGAGGCACTTGCAAAATCCTTCAAATCTTGCAGAGGATCCTAACCTTGAGATCTTCGTCGAGAGAGAGCATGGTCGTCAAGTTTCAACATGCTTCAACCCAGGAAGCAGCTTTCAAAATAGAGATGACAGCAGCAAAAAAGAAGAATTCCTGATTCAAGCAGGTAGTAACGCTGATGATCGTAGCAGGAAACTCTTTCATAAATTCATGCACAAGATCATTATTTCAGATGTTCTTATCAAGAATCGATGGAGCGATGCTAACTCTTCAGATTTCTTGTCCCTGAACACTGAGATGCTTAGAGACATGTCAAGCAATAGATTTTCTCCTCAGAAATCAAGCAGTGCAAGATTCCACAATGGCTTGTCCAGGGTTGAAAATTTAGAGAATGAAGTCAAGGATGATACAGAAAGAAAGACACTGATCGAGACCCAGTGTACTACAGTTGACAGAAGTAATTCTGTTCCAAGCTCAGGCTTAAAATCGTCGAAAAAGCCTAATCCTGCGTGGAAGAGATCAGTGTCTGAGATCACGATTTTTTCAAGGTTCAGACAGCTAAGTGTAAGGAACAAAATGAAAGAATCTACATCCCTAGGGAAAGATGAGAGGACCAGAATGCTTTGGCTGCCACTAGCACGGCGAACAATACAACGGTTCACCGGTCGGGAAAGAAACTCACGACAATCAGAGTACGAAAGACAAGCATCAAACGTGTGATTTTCATCTTAGCGGCTTAATTTGTGAGTTTTCACTTGTTTGTAATAGCAGCATGATCTGGTGATGACATAGTCACATCTAGTTGTTTGCTAATTATGTTCAATCAAGAAATTTAAAGATTTCGTTCATACCAATCATCATCGATGTGCAAAAACACGACTTCTGAATCCAATATTCCTGCAAACCTTGGCGTTATTTTGTTCTTGAAAGCTCACATGTTCTTGGGAAGCATTATTTTCGATAGAGTAACGGACAAGATTGATGTATGAGTTTAATTATAACTCAATGTCCTCGTGAATTGCTATCTAGACCACCTCTGTCTGGAGCAACAAGAACAAGAGTATTGTGACGAGAGACACAAAAGCATTAATGTTATAGGAAACTCCTGTTGACAAGTACTTCCAAATCATTAATCATTAATTATTTTTAATCAAGTTGAAAGTCCAGCTTCTTATAGAACGTTATATGATAGTCATGAATAGAATGGGTCAATGCATTCAGTAACAAGACTTATAAGGCAACAAAATAATTCTGCGTTGAAACCTCAAAATAATAATTCATAACGCTTATCTTATCTTATATATATATATATATATATATATATATATATGTAGCAGAATAAATAAAATTTAAAAAGAGAGGTATACGTGTGAGAAAAATTAATTAATAATTTATCAAAGTCTAATTAAGAAAAAATATTATTATTGCCATTTATTTTGGAGAAAACTTGAATCATTTCTTATTGAATAATGTCCAATTAGGAAAAGTAATTAATATTTTCATTAATCGTGGCTAAAAACTATAAAAAATAGTGAAGAAAATTACAAAAAAATGTAGGGCTCAGTTCAAACAAGGGTTTTAAAATATCTGGCTGAAAAGAAGAAGAAAAAACACAGTTTAATCAAAAACAATTCCATCAACGTATTGCTAAGCAGCCCTATAAATTTGTCATAATCTTTTATTTAAGGATTTTCAACGGTTAGTTATGAGCTATTCTTGCAGGCCTACAAAGTCAACTAATTAGACTTTCTTCTTCTTTGCCGACCCACAATGGATCAATTAATTTGAAGGTATAATTCAAATAAATAAATAAAAACTTGAGTATTTTGGTGCGTGGACTTGCTTCTAATTTGTAGCCATTGTTGACTAACAATAGTGATGATACTTCATAATATAAATATATGAACAATAAAATATATATATATATATATATATATATTAAACTGAGATTGGAGGGTGTATTTAGGATTATGGTATAAATTATTTTTTAAAATGTTTTTTTATTTAAAAATACATAAAGATAATATTTTTAAATTTTATTTTTAATATTAATATATCAAAATGATTAAAAACTATAAAAAAATTCGAAAACACGATAAAACAATAGTTTTATGATTAAAAACTATAAATATATTATACATGATTGATCCGCAGAGATAAACAAGATTATAATAGCAAACGTCATGATCAATCTTATTTTGTTTCCATTTTTGCCTTCCATGGCTTGCTGGCTTCATTAATCTTTAGATCTTCGCTCACTTGTTTTACATGGGCTTGGTAGATCTGGTCTAGGGCTAGATACTGGGCTTTATTATAGTGGGCTTTATGATAGTTGTTCGTGTAAGTTTTTTCGGCCATTGGCAAAAGCTAGAAACGCCCAGACGGAAACAGAAAAAAAACAACGAGGTCTTTTTACGAATCGTTCATGACAAGATATCTATAAATGTTGAAATTAATTTGTTTTATGTAAAAAAAGAAAGAATCAGATTGTTCTACCCATTTCAATAACAAAACCCCATTAATTTTACTTTTTTTTAAAAAAATCATAGTAGCTGCAATTAGTTTTAGGGTTTTAAATTATTATTATGTTTAGACATTTTTATCCTCAAGAAACGTGGCGTGATGACAGAGAACTTGCGATTTACACAGCCGGTTTTGAATTTGAATCAAGACATACACTTCTTGTAAAAATCTAAACAGTCAAGATTTTACTCGTTCACCTTAACCCGTAAAATATATTTTTCGAGGATGAGTTTTCCCGCATAAAAAAAAAAAATGTTTAGACATTTCCCCCTTAATATTTTCAGAATACTTATGTTCCATTGTAGAGAAATACTAGTTTGGGTATTAGGACAGAAAAATGTGTTCTCTCTTTTACCCTACTTTCAAGTCCTAACACTGTCCTTTGTGTTTGATCCATTTATAAATTTATTAGGAGCTCTCCCCACCATCATCAATGAACTCAACTGCTTTGCAATGGATCATTTCCATGGATATCAAAACAGCTGAGTGCTGGAACTCAGTTTTCCCGATCCCAAATCGGTCACTTTACTCACTGGCGCCACCACCGAGCCCTCCTCCCCCTTTTGTTTTCTGTACCTGTGGCATGCAAACAACCACAACCACCGCCTTGAATTGCCCTTCATTTGGTTTCTTTGTTTTTCACCTAGCTGCTGCTATACAGACATTAATCAATGGTGATCGTAGAATTATCTGGAAATGAAACTTGTAATCATGTCCCCAAAAATTTGGCGTGATGGTAGAGAGGTTATGATTTGTGTAGTAGATCTCGAGTTCGAGTTAAAACGTGCACTTCTTATAAAAATTTAAAACAACTAAAATTTTACTTGTTTATTTGAGCTCACAAAATGCACTTACGAAAAATAGAATTTACTTTGTATCCAAAAAAAAGTAATATGGATGATTTGCTGAGAGTTTTTTATTTTGTTTTTATAAGCCAATAACTAATCAATTAGTTGTATTAATAGGGAAACTAGGAGCGGGCTGGGTGTAGGCAATTAGGCAGACAATGCAGCCAAAGTGCCAAAACAATCAAAACCAATAAAATTCATAATCAAACAATAAAATTAATAAATATTTATTACAAAGGTCAAGCCAAAAGTGCAGGCAAAACCACAGCAAGACCACGCGAGGAATGCCACAATTAACTTCATAGATTTTTGCTTATATATATTTACGTAGTTGAAATCAATGGATAGTAGAATTTATTATAAGTTAAGAATCCTTAAAATAAGAATATCACCGCTAAAAAAACAATTAAATAGCTATTTTTATTCATCCGAATTTATTTAGCATTCAAAACTATAAAATCTCAATAATACTGAATATAAAATAAATTAAATTAAACTAAAAATATATTATAACACTGAATAAAAAAACTAAAATTCTTTCAAATAACAATATATATATATATCTCAAAATATCTCAATCAAATATACAACTTTAGAAATTATAATCCTACCTAATAGTTCCACTGAAATAAATACCAACATAATGTGCTAATAATTGTGTAACCAATGTAAGGCCCACTACTTAATGATCTCAACAATCTTATTTACGCATATGACCATTTCCCACAGCCACAGCCACTATTTTATATTTCATTTTATTAATCAATAAATATTGAAAGAGTACTTGTATGTCTCTCATTTAATTTATTACTTAAAATTTACTTTTTATTATTTAAAAATCAAAGAGATAAAATTGATTATAATATATAAAAATTTATACTAGTTGAATTCAATAAATAAATAAACAATTTCCCTTATAAATAACTTAAAACAATGTCTTGGGAAATAACAAAACGCATTAATAGATGCCAGTGCTCCCTGTAACTGCTTCTAATTGTCTTTGAATGTTTCTTTATATATAAAGAGAAGGAGAGAGCACCATCTTGTTTTCCAACCCACTTCACTATCTTCATAAATACACGAGCTCAAGCTCGAGTATCTTTAACTAGAGCTCCCTGCCTCCAAGTGATCAGATAACCAATCTCATCCCTCTCGGAAACACTCTCTGCCATGGATTTCTATGGCGGGAAATCTCTCTTCAGCTTCATAGCTGAAGAGGGAAATGCACCACAAGAACTGAATGATCAAGAGCTTCAATTTCGCCCTCGAAGGGCGCCTATCAAGAACGCGACTTTTCAATTTAATGGAAGGGTGAATGTACCTATTCAACCTGCCACTGCCATGGATGCCTATCAAGAAATGAACGACCAGGAGCTTCAGTTTAGCCCTCCAAGGTCTTCAACCACTCATTCCAGCAAGCTCACCCTGTTGCCACCATCAAGCCCAGAATCACCATGGACACTCTCTCCTCACCATACGCCGTCACCTTCTCTTCTCTACCATTGCATAGCCTCGCTTCATCGACATGAAGGTAATATATACTCTATTGCTGTCTCAAAAGGGATAGTCTTCACTGGATCTGAAAGCAACCGTATTCGTGCATGGAAACAACCGGATTGCATTGAGAGAGGCTATCTCAAGGCGAGCTCTGGTGAAATAAGAGCCGTTTTAGCTTATGGTAATATTCTTTTCTCTGCACATAAAGACCTTAAAATTCGAATTTGGAACTTCGCAGTTTCAGATAATTTTAGAGCCAAAAAGGTCTTTACGTTGCCTAAAAGAAGCTCATTTCTTATGTTTCCCAAACGCAACACACAGCAGCACAAGGATTGTGTTTCTTGCATGGCTTATTATCATGCAGAAGGACTTTTATACACTGGATCATACGACAAAACAGTTAAAGTTTGGAGAGTTTCTGACAAAAAATGTGTAGATTCCTTTGTGGCTCATGAAGATAGTGTCAACGCTTTATTGGTGAACCAGGATGATGGGTGTGTTTTCACTTGCTCTGTTGACGGGTCAGTTAAAATATGGAGGAGAGTATACAGAGAAAATTCTCATACTCTAACCATGACACTGAAATTCCAACAATCACCTGTCAATGCCTTGGCCTTAAGCTCATCTTTCAACAATTGCTTTCTTTACTCGGGGTCATCGGATGGTACCATAAATTTTTGGGAGAAGGAGAGATTTTCTGGTAGGTTTAACCATGGTGGATTCTTGCAAGGCCATCGTTTTGCAGTTCTTTGCCTGGTAGCTATAGAGAAGTTGCTATTTAGTGGCTCCGAGGATACAACCATTAGGGTTTGGAGAAGAGAAGAAGGGAGTTATTTTCATGAATGTCTAGCTGTTTTAGATGGGCATAGAGGACCAGTGCGGTGCCTGGCTGCTTGTTTAGAGATGGAAAAAGTTGTGATGGGGTTTCTGGTATACAGTGCAAGCTTGGACCAAACTTTCAAGGTATGGAGGGTTAAGGTTTTGCCTGAAGAGAACAGGTGCTTGGATTATAGAGAAGTCGTCAGTGATTCAAGATCAAAGGTGATGGAGTATGAGATGAGTCCTGTTTTGTCTCCTTCATGGGTGAAGAAGAAACTTAAAGGAGACTATTTTCAATAGATCATGGTCATCAAATTAGAGACTGAAAATAATGTTTCAATGTACGTAGAAATCTGTATACCCCACTGCAGTTGGAAGTATTTATCGTATTCTGAATATATGCTCTTGCCATTTGTGTTTCAAATTGCTTTCCTGCAAGTCCAGCTTGTGAGAACTTAATTCAAACACAGCTTGCCAATAGTGGATGGAAAACCAGAGAAATTAAAAATGAAGGAGCCTGGTAATCAATGGCGCCTAGCATAACACACTCCATATTTCGTAACTTATTCTAGCTATAACGGTACGTGTAGCTCAACCTATTATTGTATGAATTAATCCAAGTTGCTGAATATAATCTCATTCCAGATTAATTTTTTTCAAATAAAAATTTATTCCCGAGTTGTCAAATAAGTCGGACTATTCCATATTGCTTTCTAAAATTTACCACAAACTAAGCCTTGTCACTGTTGAATAAATCATTCAATGATTGAGGAGCATGCCAAAAACAAATCCCACGTATCTGTCAGCGGCCATGAAAAGTTGTATTCAGATTCTGCGCTTTGATTCTAATGTTAATCTCCAATTGAGATCTTTTTATTTTATTTTCTTACGAACATATGAGATTATGTTTATTGAATCTCTGAATCATTGATTTCAAATCAACAAAATAGTTTCATCTTAAAATTATGTCACTTTGCAATCACATTTATGAATGAATGAATGACTACTCGCTCTCCATGCATGAAAGAAAATCCTTAATGTTGAGTAACGTGGATTTGACAAGTTCAATAATCTAGCAATCATATTCTCAATAAGATGAGATCGAGGAAGCCAAATCCATTAAACATTGACGTTGTGACTGATGTGAAATATATAGCAAATTGTGACGACCAGATGACAAGTCTCGTGAAAAAAAAAGTGTGGAAAAAGAATGGTGGAAGAAACAATCCATGTGTTAGGTCTGCTGGTTGATATTTAATATGGATTAACTGGATATAAATATTTAAGCTAGCAGTTTTCGAGATGAACACTTAATATATTTTTTATTCTAGAATCACATGTCAACATAACTGATCATCTTCGTCGTCAAAAAATTGATAGGCTAGATTCATTGCATTAAAACAAGTTTATCTTACATCTTTGGCTTTCCCTCTTCATGCTTGAGAATTGAAATAGCAGAAGAATATATATATATATATATATATATATTAGGAAGTAGGTTTATATGGGTTTGATTTGTTTTGGGGCTTATGCTGTCAAAGTGAATACAGATCCATGAACAGCTGTAGCATATACTCAACCTCTTAAAACTCATATTAAGAAGGAATATTTCGTTGACAATTCTAATTTTCAAAGATTTTTATTCGGTAATTTATAATACCAATAATTTTTTCTCAAAATTCTGACGAAATATTCTGTTGATATTTTCTAGTAGCTAGTGTGAGCAGTACGTATATAAACTGCAGTACTGCCATAATCGCAGTAGGTTCAAGACAGATGAGAACTTGGTATATAGAGATGTAGATATCTTGCTTCGGTGTTTGCATTTATATCCATTGCTTTAACAGACCAACTAAAAACTAGTTTTATGAGGTCCTGTAAATGGATGTGGAGGCCTGCAAATTCATAGCAGTGGATTTTAATTTGGCCATCAAATTCACCTGCATTGTACAGTTTGTGACAGCTCGCTCATCTATATTCAATGCTTTCATTATCATTTCTTGATCACCATGAATCCTCCTCTCATATATATTATACTCAGTTGATGTGCTGTTCTCTCTGTAACCACAGTTGTTTTTGTTCATGCATTTAATTTATCTTTTCTCCTGTTGTTGGAGTGGTGGGGGGAAGGCAAAATGAATGAATTATATGGAAGACAGGACTATATACAACAGCCACAACTATATTTCTCTCTCTCTTTCAAATGTTTGATTTTTATTTTTTTGTTTATTGTTTTGTTAAAATGTGTTTTGGATTTCAATTTCATCCTTCAATTAAAGTTTTTATTATTTTATTTTTTTAATATGACCCTCATTCTTTTGACTTGTTTTTCTTTTTATTGAAGCTATTTTTCAACTCAAATTAACCTTTTTGTTGCACATCTCCACGCGGCATCGGAGGGTCATTGGAGTCGTTACTTAGTTGTTTGATCCATGATCGCTAGGAAAATCCAGGTGTACTGGTCTTGCAAGAATTTAAGGGTAAGAAATTAGCACCTCTAATATGTTTTACTTGAGGTAAATTGTATTATGTAATTTGATGTGGCGGTTGTGAATTTTTTTGCTTCAAGTGGTTGTTGCAGGTGTCACAGTTATGAGCGGTGGTGGTGACCATCACAAACGAGATCTTGGTGTGTTGGCCGGTGGTTCTTGTCGTTGTTGCTACGAAGTGGGAGTGCTGTGTTGGTAGTGGATTTTAGAATCTGTTTGAAAATATGATTGAAGTTGATCTTGAAAGTATTGCTTATTTATAATTACATCAAAATAATTTTTATTTTATTTTTTAAAAATTATTTTTAATATCAGCATGTGAAAATAATATTAAATTATCAAAAAAAAATTAATTTATTTTAAAAATATTTTTAAAACACAGTATCAAATCAAATAAGGTTTGCTGTGTGTGCTGGGTTCGATGGAAGGATGAGGTTTCAACGTTGACCGGTGGTGGGTCTATTGTGATGACAGTGAGGGAGAGGGGAATGGTTATGTTGGAGGGGTGTGAGGCTGAGGTTAGAAAGAAGGAAGCCACGGGTCAGAGTGGTGGTGTGGTTGAGAAAGAAGTGGTGTGTGTGCAATGTGGTGTTTTTTTTTTTTGGGTGAATAAAAACAAAAAATTAATAAGTCAAAGTTGAAGAGGAAGAAAGCAAGGAACCAATCCCCCCACATCAATGTCAAATCAAATAGAAAAATTATTGATTTTAAAAATATCATATTAAAAATTAAACATATTGAAAAAATATTATAAATTTAAATTATTTTAAGACAATACTAGAAAATATTGAATATGATGTAAACACATCAAAAACATGTTTTTGTTTATGCTTATTTTCAAAGATATTATTCTGATTCATATATATTTAAAAAAAATACACAAAAGACTTTTATTTCTCAAAAAAAATATTTATTCTTTAAAAATGTTTTTTTCATGTTCGGTTTTACGTAATAATGTTTTGGGTTGTGAGTTTATTTAATCAGTTTTATATGTGTTTCTATTTATATTATCCATTATTGACTAAAATAAATAAATTCAGTAAATACAATCGAGTAAATATCTCAATATATATAATGGAATATCTTGATCTACATTAATCTCTAATTCTTTTTCAATTTTCTCTTTTTTATTATTGGTAATGATTTTTAACTTATTTACATAGATGGTTATCACTTTATTTAACTAAGTGCTTGCATAGGATTTTTTATTTATATCTTGATTTTTCTTTAAGTACAAAAACACATAACAATAGCATGCATACCCGATATTTCCTTGAATTAAAAATTTATAACCCATGATGGAGGGCGGGTTTAAATAACTAGTGTGTGTATGTGATTTTAATTTTTTTAAGATTTGTTTTTGACTATTAATCCTCTTTATAGATACTAAAAATATAACAATTCAACCCATCTCTATTTAAGGAAAATATCAATATTGTTGAAAATATTAAAAAAAATTATTAACTTCAAAAAATATTTTTTTCATGTTTATAAATAAAATAGAATCCTAAATAATATAAAATAATAATTGTAAAAACCAAACCTAACACATAACGTACCTTATCTATACTTCATTTTAAATAACATAACTCTAAGGGTGCTTAAAAACCAAATCAATAAAAAAAATCAGAAAATAATTAAATTACATCAAATTATGTTTGATGTAAATATCATTTCTAAGACACCACTCAATAGTTTTTAAAATTTTAGATTGAGATTTTTTTTAATACATTATAATAGTTTATGATCACCAGTTTAAATTGTATCATCTTTATTATTTCGTTAAATTAAGACTTTTGTCATAAGATAATATTTTTATTTGAAGAAATGTGTTAAAGTAAATAAAATAATTATCTTTGAGTTTTTTAGTTATTTTTCTTATAGAAAACATTTTATATTTTACACACAGCGACAGTTTTTGAAACTCAATTTTCTCGCTAGGTTTCAATAAAATTGCTCACACACTTTAAAAAATATAAAAAAATAATTAAAATTAGAGGCTTGCTTAGAGATGGAAGAAGCAAAAATACTAAGAATAAATGCCATAAGAAACTCCAAGTACTTATCGATTATTGATTATTATTTCACAAAAGTAAGCAAAGAGACGAGGATGCATCACAGGGCACATGCAGAAACTTAATACATTGATGAAAGAGAGAGGGAAGATCATTTGAAATCTAGAAAGACTCTTCTTCGATAGGAAGAGGACGATGAGATCTTGTGATGAAGAAGTGTTCATAGATAAACCCAGCAAGCCCACCACCAATAAGGGGCCCAACCCAGTAAACCCAGTGATCTGTCCAGTCCCAGCTGACCAAAGCAGGCCCAAATGATCGTGCTGGGTTCATCGATGCTCCAGAGAATGCTCCACCAGCCAAGATGTTGGCTCCTACTACAAATCCAGTCAGAATTGGACCTTGCCCATCAATGGATCCCTTCTTGGGGTCCACGATAGTGGCATAGACTGTGAATAGCAAGGAGAAAGTCAGTACAATCTCCCATACCACTCCTTGAAGGTAGCCCATCCCACTTGCAAGTGTATGAACTGGAGTAGCCTGCCAAAAAACAAATAGATAGTTAATTATTTTCAATATATATATATAATTTTATCAAAGCAATATTATTTTAAATAAAAAGAAAATAGCAAGTTGGGGGCCAGTTTTGATATAGTGAGGTCCAGGTTTTGACAGAGTGAAGTCCAAGTTTTGATGAGATGAGTCATCTTTTTTTTTCAAATTCTGGATCAATTGTGAAGCAAACCAAGTTTCACAACTATATGACCATGTAAAAGTTATAAATTATACAAGTGTTATCCCTCAGATCTATGGCCCAAGCCAGTTGCCTTACCAATCCTCCGGTGAGATACTTGAGGAGGAGACAAGCAACTGTAGATGCCAGCAACTGGACAATCCAGTAGAGGATGGATCGGACAACAGTGATATGACCACCAAAGAGAAGGCCAAGAGTCACGGCTGGGTTGAGATGACCACCGGAAATGTGGCCACCGGATATCGTCGCAGCCACGACAAGTGCATGAGCCACAGCCACAGCAAACAAGCCCAGCAGAGCATCTCCTGTTAGCTTATCTGTTCACAGAAATTACATTTATCTGATATTTAAAATCCTGGCATTAATTATCAACGAAAATTAAGAAAACATAAAGTTGGGGCATTAATTTAAGCTAAGATACCGGCAGCCATGGCAGATCCAACACCAGCAAAAACAAAAAGGAAGGTGGTAATGAACTCGACGACAAGGGCTTTGAGGCAGTCAGGCTGAGCAGCCTCATCACGAGAGCCTATGGCAATTTTTGTCATCTTCACCCGCTATACCTTAACAAACCTTAATGGGATTGGGAGCCTGAGGTATGTGTAATTAAGTTTGGAGTTCCATTATTTATAGGCATCATTCATGTGATGCCTTCACTAGCAACACGTTACCATGCAATATAATTATTTTGCTGCAAAATTACTTGGATACCCAGTACCCGTTGACTTAATTTTATTTTTATTTATTTTCCATGTCTGGAATTATTAGAATTTATTTTCTATGGTGGTACATTTTTCTGATGAATCCCACATATAGAAATATCAGTACAAGATTTAAATGTCTCTTTGTAATACTTTAATTTTCTCTTTAAATGATTGAATAATTCTTCAACTTGCTCATGCGTGTTTATAATTTCCAATCAATGGATTGATTTTGAAACTCATCTCTTCATGTTTTAATCACTAGTTCATAAACATCTCTTTTCCAAGAGAAAACCCCGTCCCTTTCTAAATGAGAATGCTTACTTTGCGACCATCAAGTATTGTTAGTGTAGGATAACAATTGACATTGATAAAAACACAAACAATAAGACACAAAGCTAACTAGAAAGATTGAATTAAAGCTTAAAAAAAAAAAAACTAACAAAATACCTCCATGAATATGCTAAAACTTAACATCGAAAGATCCTTTAAGTTTCTAGGACTTATTTTACAAGTATTCTAGTCATCTCAACTCTTGATGAGTACCATTTAACATTCATTCAGCCGCAAATAAGAAAAGAAAAGGAGAGGGGGAAAGAAAAAGAGGAGCAGGTCGTTCTTGAAGTTTTCCAACTTCATAGAAACAATCGATCATCGAAATGAGTTGAGAGTTGAAAAGGATAGACAATAAGAAATGAATATTTTGGCCTTCATTTTCACACGAGTTCAAGTCCACTTTCAGCACATAATTATATCGACATGGACCCTACTGAGTTATAATTGCAGCAAAGCATGATGCATCATTACTGATCCACCACCGAGCTCAAAAAGCAAAATTCGGAATCCTTGGAATGATTCCATGGTTAATTCTCAAAAAAAAAGAGAAAAAAACCCGATTGGTCGGGTTCAAAGTATTTGGTCAACATCCACATGAACACATCATCCAGGCAACAACAACAGTATCTTTCCTTTTGGAATTCCCAGTGCTCTTCTGAGTTTTTCGATCGCTGCTTCTGCAATTTAAAGAAAAGAGGGGTTTGTGTTCAATCATACACCAAGCTTTCCATATAGTAAAAGAAAATAGTATGATATACACCCACCACTATTAAAGCTGAGTTGATGGTTTGTTGTTGACATAGAAAATGCCATACATTGTGTCGTCTTCTTCATCTTTTCAATCAATTCGATTCTATGTTTTATTATCCTTTTTGACATTTTAATGGTGAATATTATTTCATCACCCATGTGATCCTACTACTTTATTTCATCTTTCTTGCTCTCTTCTTCATAAATTTTTGAAGAGAAACTAGCTAGCTCTAGCTGATCTATATCTTTTCTTTTTTCTTTTTTTTGTATGTAAGAAAACTCCATTTTCAGAAAATATATTTTATGAGTTCAGATGAGTGAGTAAAATTTCAGTTATCTCAGGTTCTTACTGTTGGCGTGTGCGTAAGTTCAGGAAAGAGATTTCCTAATTAATGTAGTTGACTAATTCTTGTACAATTAGGACTTTGTTTCCTAGTTTATTTTGTCTCCTTGTAAAACTAGTAGACCCCGTGTAAACATATAAAAGAGCTCCGTATGGAGAAGAATATAATTAACCAAGTTTTTACCCAAACATATATTTCTTCTTGGTATCAGAGCTACCGATCTGGTGGTTCCTTTTTTATCCCAAAACCCTCTAAATTGGATTCAAACCTATATTGAGTTCATTAGTTTTTTTTTTTCCTAACCATTCCACACATATATTGAGTTCATACGATTCTTACCATCAATTTCCGCTGCGATGACAACACATGAGTCTGCCCTTGATCTCCCACATAGTTCTTCAACCTCTGCTGCACATTCTCCAACTCCACCAGTTCCACAGATTGTCAACATCCAGAATGATAATTCTGCACTGCCTGCAGGAGTCATTCTCAATGAGACCAATTATGCTCTTTGGTCTCAACTCATGGAAATTCGAATTGCTACCCGTGGAAAGTTGGGCTATCTTACTGGTTCTATTGCTATGCCAGCTGAATCTGCTCCTATTTTTGATGCGTGGACCACTGAAAATTTACGGGTCAAAGGTTGGTTAATTGACTCTATGTCCCCTGAGTTGATGGGTCGCTTTATTCGTCTTCGCACTGCTAAGGAGATTTGGGTTGCTGTCAAGAAAATATTTTATGATGGATCCGATGAATCTCAAATTTATGAATTGAATAGGAAAGCATTCACCCTAAAACAGAATGGCCAACCTGTTTCCAATTATTACAGCATGCTTCAGAGTCTTTTTCAAGAACTGGATCATCGCGACCCCCCATCCATGGTGTGCGCTGATGACACTGATGCATACCAGAAAAAACTCGATCGCCTTCGAGTTCATATTTTTCTTTCTGGACTGGATCCTGAATTTGATCAAGTCCGTAGTGAAATCCTCCGCAAGGAACCTAAGATGGATCTTGACCAAAGTTTTGCTTATGTTCGTCGTGATGCACAACAACGTGCCAATTTTACTGGTGCTACTGCCTCTCTTGATGCTACTGTCATGATGGCTCAACGTTCCCATGGACCACATTCATCTCACAGGAGTTCCTCAAACCAGGGGGTGAAGGACAAACCAGTTTTCAAGTGCACTCATTGTGGTGGTTCCAAGCATACACGGGAACATTGCTATGAATTAGTTGGCTTTCCATCTTGGTGGGATCACTCCAAGAATAAACGAAGTGGTCATAAGGCACTACAAGCCTCTGCCACTCCAGAAACCTCCCTTGTAAGTGGCAACAAATCGATTGAACATACCTCTGCATCTGCTTCCGTGGCTACATCAGGTATAACAAGTTATGCATTGAATGTCTCTTCCACGTCACCCACCGGTGATGTTTGGATTATTGATTCAGGCGCCTCTGATCACATGACATGTGACTCAAATAAAATTTCATCTGTGTCTCCATCTTCACAGTTAGTAGTATCTAATGCAAATGGTAGTTCCTCTCCTGTTGTTGGAGAGGGTTCTTTATCCCTTACAGATTCATTACACTTGGAATCAGTACTTGTCGTGCCATCCTTGGATTTTAATTTGCTATCAGTTGCGCAAATTACTCAAGCTCTTTATTGTACTGTAATGTTTTGGCCAAATTGTTGTATTTTTCAGGACATCCTCACAAGGACGATAATTGGTTATGGTACTAGGAGGGGCAAGCTATATTACCTGGATTTGACACCAAGTGGTGAGACCTCTATTTCTCAAGCCTTCAAGACTAGTGGAGCTGCGTCTGGAAAAAATCAGAATTTTATTTGGTTGTGGCATAAACGTTTGGGTCATGCCTCCTTTGGATATCTGAAAAAATTGTTCCCTTCATGGTTTAGTAAACTCTCTGATTTTAATTTTAAATGTGATGTGTGTGAACTGGCAAAAAGCCATCGAGTCTCCTTCCCTTTGAGTATGAATAAAAGTACGGTGCCGTTTGCAATTATTCATTCTGATGTTTGGGGTCCTGCTCCAATTTCTACTCTTTCTGGTGCACGATGGTTTGTTACATTTATTGATGATTGCACACGTATGACTTGGATTTCTCTCTTAAAAACCAAAGGGGAGGTATGTACCGCATTTCAACAGTTTTACAAGATGGTGGAGACTCAGTTCCATGAAAAAATTAAGATCCTTCGGTCTGATAATGGGGGTGAATTTGTGAATCATGATCTTTGCCAGTTTTTAGAGGCTCATGGAATTGAACATCAGCGAACATGTCCATATACCCCTCAGTAAAATGGGGTAGCAGAGCGAAAAAATCGTCAATTGTTAGAAGTGGTTCGAGCTTCATTGTTTGATGCTCAAATGCCTCGTTCTTTTTGGGGAGAAGCAGTGTGTTCTGCGGCGTATATTATTAATCGGGTTCCCTCTAGTGTCTTGAACTTCCAAACGCCATTACAAGCCCTTCGTCAGTTTTGTGCTCTTCATTCCACTCCTAATTTGGAGCCACGGGTCTTTGGATGTGTAACGTTTGTTCACCTTTATACACATCAGCGCAACAAGTTGGAGCCTCGCGCACTCAAGTGTGTGTTTATTGGTTATGCCCAACATCAAAAAGGGTATCGTTGCTATCATCCACCTACTCAGAAGCTCTACATCACTATGGATGTGGTTTTTCGAGAAGAAGAAATGTATTTTTCTGGGGGAGTTCAGGCACAATCGAGTTCAGATACTATTGATAATCAATTCGACTCAGAAGGGTTTGTTACTTTGGAGTCGTTGTGTCATTCGAAAGCTAAGGATGCACTAACCGGCTCGTTAGATACCACTCCAGCAAGTGCACACGAAAGTCTTAATGACCAGCCGTCGTTGGTCTCCTCACCAACAAACCCGTCACCCGGTCAGGGGGAGATGAATGATGTATCTGTTTCTGAAGATTTTGTACCATTTAACCAATTATCTTCCGAGGTGTCTTCTGAAACTACAACTCAGGTAATATCCCAGACCATTGATGTTGAAGATTTATATTTAACTGATTTGTTTTCAGACAATCCATCTAATGAGGTACATCTACAACCATACCAATTACCTTTTCGTAAGAATCGTGGTGTCCCGAGGATTCAATACGAAGCAGATCCCAAGGCAAAAATAAAGTACCCAATTAGCAACCATGTTTCCACTCACAGATTATCGGCACCACATGTCATGTTGATCAAACAACTAGATTCTTTATCTACACCAAGCAGTGTAGAAGAGGCTCTAATGGATCCAAACTGGAAACAAGCAATGAATGATGAGATGCAAGCTCTTCAAAAGAATTCCACATGGGAACTTGTTCCTCTCCCAAATGGCAAACGAACTGTGGGTTGTAGATGGATTTATACAATTAAGTTAAAAGCAGATGGATCAATCGAACGGTACAAAGCTCGATTGGTGGCAAAAGGGTATACTCAAAGATATGGAGTAGATTATCAGGAGACGTTTGCTCCAGTAGCAAAAATTAATACGGTACGAATCTTAATATCACTTGCTGCAAACTTGGATTGGCCATTACATCAATTTGGTGTAAAAAATGCCTTTTTACATGGTGACCTAGAAGAAGAAGTTTATATGGATCCTCCACCTGGATGTAACATGGGTTCTGAATTGAAACACTATGTGTGCAAATTAAAGAAGTCTTTGTATGGTCCGAAGCAGTCACCTAGAGCATGGTTTGGGCGATTGACAAAATCTATGAGGGCATTCGGATATAAACAAAGTAATTTTGATCACACTTTGTTCTTGAAGCATAGGGAAAATAAAATTACAGCTTTGATAGTATATGTTGATGATATGATCGTAACAGGTGATGATCCTGATGAAAGGAAAGCATTGCAAGAGTACTTATCTACGGAGTTTGAGATGAAAGATCTTGGTACACTTAAGTATTTTCTTGGGATAGAAGTATCTAGATCACAGCAAGGTATCTTCTTGTCTCAACGAAAATATGTTATGGATTTATTAACTGAAACAGGAATGCTGGGGTGTAAACCTGTTAATACACCTATGGAGGAAAATCACAAACTTTATGAGTGTACTGATCATAAACCAACTAACAAGGAGCAATATCAGCGCCTAGTTGGGAGGTTAATTTATTTGGCACATACGAGACCAGATATCGCATATGCTGTGAGTGTTGTAAGTCAATTTATGCACTCCCCAAGTGAAGTTCATAGAGATGCAGTGAATCGCATTTTGAGATATTTGAAATCAACTCCTGGTAAAGGGTTAATGTATTCGGCGCAAGGACATCTGGATGTAATTGGGTATACAGATGCAGATTGGGCTGGGTCCCAAACAGATAGGCGATCCACTTCAGGTTATTTTACTTTTGTAGGAGGTAACCTTGTTACGTGGCGTAGTAAGAAACAAAATGTTGTTTCGCGATCAAGTGCGGAGGCAGAATATAGAGGTATGGCACAAGGTGTTTGTGAGTTGTTATGGATTAAACATGTTCTAACGGAGATAGGTTTTAAGCCAAAACAACTCATGAAATTATATTGCGATAATATTGCGGCCATTAATATTGCTCATAATCCAGTTCAACATGATCGAACTAAACATGTTGAAGTGGACAGACATTTCATCAAAGAACAATTAGAAAACAAGACGCTTCAGTGTCCGTTTGTAAAGTCAGAAGATCAGTTGGCCGATATTTTGACGAAAGCAGTTTCAAGCCGAGTATTTCAGCACACATTGAGCAAGTTGGACCTTGGTGACATTTATGCTCCAACTTGAGGGGGAGTGTTGGCGTGTGCGTAAGTTCAGGAAAGAGATTTCCTAATTAATGTAGTTGACTAATTCTTGTACAATTAGGACTTTGTTTCCTAGTTTATTTTGTCTCCTTGTAAAACTAGTAGACCCCGTGTAAACATATAAAAGAGCTCCGTATGGAGAAGAATATAATTAACCAAGTTTTTACCCAAACATATATTTCTTCTCTTACAAGAGATGCATGCTCTGACTTGATCTCGATATTTGTTGTACAGATCGCAAGTTCTCTGCCATCACGTCATATCTTTCTCAAACATAATATACATGTATAAAATATCATTAATAAATATGTTTAATTAGACATTCTTTGATCACTAAGAAGATTGATAGACAAAATATGTGCTATTTTTTTTTAAAATATATTTTATATATGATTGTCATTTACAGGAAGGAAATAAATTTCCGAAAGAGGGGTGTCGAAATAAATAAGGTTAAAATGCTTAATTATTACGAAAAGCTATAATATTCGAGAGTCAAATTAAAACCTTGAGGGCGACGCGACTCCCAAATAAAATATGGTTTCCACCACTCAAATCATTTTTCCATCACAAATTCATAGGAAAAAATGGGAATTTGGGGGCAGCTTCGCTACCCATTTTTAAACAAGAAAATTTGAGCTCATTGTTAAGATTCCATCTCTCCCTCATGTGTGTGTGTGTGTATCATGCTTTCAATATCCTTTGTGAGCCAAAATTCTCAGCAAGTGCCATACACTGTATCATACAATACTGCTGACATCAAAACAAGGTAAAGGCAGCGTAAGGACGGTGAAAGAGAAAATATATGAAACAAGCCTGTAATAGTTTTAACAAAATAAAATAAAAAAAGACAAGATTGAATTGAGGTTGCAATGATTTGATTCCCAGCTAGGGCGAGCACCATGTTGCTTATTATATTTAAAGAGGTGACGGATACATCTCTCTTGTCTCTTGGCCCGTCATGATTCCAATAACAATAATTGCTACAATACAAATTTACTGAGGCACTCTCTATTTAGTGACAAAAACACCCGATAATGAAAGCTATATTGCATGATCCACTGAAATTGCAAAGCAAAATTTCAAGTCAACAGATAGCCGATTCATAGCTGGAATGACCAGTGAATGATTCTTCAGTTTCTTTTTTTAATATTAGAATCCCATGTGTTGATGCATGATTACATATTAAGGTGGGATTTCTTTATTAGGTCAATGCCAAATTGATTTTTATTTTATTTTGTTAATAAATAGCTATAATTAATAAATGCCAACTAAGCAAACCTCATCACGTTAGCCACAGCGAGACCAAAAAGATAATAATAAAAAATGTCATCATTTGCCACGCTCCATGCAGAAATTACAACGCCAATTTATACAATTGATTGAGCATAGCAAATGAAGCTAGAAGCTAGGGTTTTGTATATATAAAATTGGCTAGCGATAACATGTTGGTTATAAATTGGAAAAAAAAGAAGAAGTTGTTGCAAGTATGATAGTGCCATGCCTTTATATATATTTATTGAAAATTAAACTCCCAGTCATAGCCCACCCCACCAATCGTAGATCAGTATTGATCCATGTAGATAATATGCTTATCTTTTATTGTCTACCCAGCCTTCCATTGGAGAAAAAAAATTAGTAGAACTGGGCCGGTAAACATATCCAAGTAGATAAATAGGCCCAATAACTAGAATATGGGCCACAAGCACACGGCCAGAAAAGCCCATGGAAAAACGTGGAAGTGGATAAACAGAAAAGTCAGAAACAGTTGAGCCAAGCACGCAGGCAGAGGTAGGAGAGGAAGACAGTAGACAGCATGGTTGTTAAAATCGCAAATTAATTCGTAAAATTATAATTATCAAATCTTATTAATTCGGATAGAAAAATCAATTTTAGTTAAACTTGATCAAAATCATATGAAATTGTAAAATCGGACCAGATCGATTCCGATTTTACAATTCTTTCAAATCTTTTGAAATTTTAAAATAAATACCGCCGCCGCCCCAGCTAGGCCATAGGCCATGCCCGGGAGCCCCCCCACGCCATAGGCCATGCCAGGCCATGCCCTGCCCCCCACCCCTATATATATATATATAATCACTATTAAAAATCATTAATATTAACTTAAAATCACTCTTAATTTTTTTTTAAATAAATTTTTTATTTTTTACTTTAAATTAAAAAAAAATAATGTTTTTAAATCATTTTCATGTCCTGATATCAAAATAATTTGTTGGAGCTAGTACTAGTAACATCGGTGTTGGTATCAGTATTAGTATTGATAATCCTTTCAATAGTAATGTTTTTGATGAATGTATTAAAAATAGCGAGGAAAATGACGGTTATGAGACTGATTTTAATTTATATAGCACACCAATAAAATATTTATTTTAAATTTGTTAGTTTTTACCTAATGAAATTCTATGGACATAATTGTTTTGTAATGTATTTTAAGTTATTTTAAATCATGTATGAACCTTAACTAATGAAGTTTTATGGCCATAATTATGTTGTATTGTATTCGGAAATATTTTACTTATGATTTTATAATTTTTCTACCTACATGATTTTTGTTGTGATTTTATGATTTTTATATGGAAAAATTCAGGTATGATTTTACAATCCGAGTTTCCGAAACCCCTTCCGTGTCGTGTCAAAATCGCAATTTTGACAACCATAGTAGACAGAGAAGGAACAACAAAGTGTTAAGGAATAGTAACAGTCACATCATTATCTTCTTCTTTTCTCTCATCTAATATCTCAATGTATGGTAAAATTTAAGCGGTTAGATGATGTTCTAGAGTATAATTATTATTTTTTAATATATTTTTTCAAGTAAAAATTCTTTGAATTTGAAATTTGTACAATTAATAAGATCTGATACTATATTAAGGAATCATCTCACTTAAAAATTTAAACTATCATGGATCTATAATATAATTTATATTATTATTCAACAAAAAGCTTCTCTTCTCCCACAGCCCTTCAACCTCTCTTCTCCATCCAATGCCAATAACAACAGTAATAGTAACAAAACAGTCACTTGCAATCACAATCCTTCAAGAAGACTAGCTCTCTTTCAACCTGGAAGCATTTCCCATTTTCCTCAGGAACATTGTCAGGCATAAGGTGCCACTCTAACTGGTTGCTTATTATTCTACCTTCTCATAGGCATGATGGGCTATGGCCCTGAAGATAAAAATGCAGGTCTGGAAATGACATATAATTATGGGATTACAGAATAAAACAAGGAAAATGGCTACACGCAGTTGAATTCTTACCTTCTCTAGCAGCATGTACTCCAATAATTTAGTTTCACTCCATTAATTGATCTATGTTGATAATTTAGAATTTTTAAAGGAACTAGAGTGACATGATAGCTTCAACAATTCTTTATTGAAGATTCTTAACAATTTTGACACCTCTTTTTCTCACCAGAAACTCCTCATTTACTTTGTACATGCATGATTGTAACAGCTGTTACCCTTCACCCTTCAGTCAATAATACATATGTCGATTTAGCCTGAGATACAAATTCCACTTTCATTACTTCGTGAAGTCAAAATCTAGTTTTGCAGCAATCTGAAGTCATCGTGGATTTTATGATAGGCTGGTACGACAATTCAGCATATGCTGAATCCCCTCCGTCCACATCTGTTTGTCAGCCTTCCAGCATTCAAACTCTATTACTCTTTCAGCTGTTTTTATCGCGAAGTAAGCTCTTCGCTCACTCCAGTCTTCTTTGTCCCTTCCGGGCCATGTAAGGATGTCAGTGTAGATTCCAGAGACAACACCTGCAATTACAGCATAGTTACACTCACTTGATGGGTGGAGATAGGCAATGGATTGATTCTGGGCTTGAGACTCTGCTTACACTTTTTCTTTTTTGTGAATGTCCCTCCCATGTGCTTGCTTTTCATTTTGGCTACCACCTGTTTCAATTCGTTTTTTTAGTAGCTATGAAAAATGGAAGAAAAAGTTACAGAGCTGCATTTCATGAAAGAATGTTAACAAAACTCCCAGAAAAAATATCTTTTTAGGTCTTGGAAAATCGATTCAATTCATAGCTTGGAGTGGTTAAAAATAGCTGTGCACGATGCATTCCATGACCCCTGCATTTTTACCTGCCAATTTGAGTTGGTGTTAAAAGAAACTTGTTTCCAGTGGAGAGCTCCTGTCATCAACATTGTGCGATGGTTAGTGCCAATTCCATCCTTCTTATGGGGCATGCTGCAGTGATTTTAACACCAAAGCATGAACCTTTACTTTTCAAAATTTCTACCTTTCCTTGTACGCTTGAGAAGTTCTCCGCCTTTAGTCACAAAGTTCAGAGCAGCTGTGATGTTTGCTTCTTTGTCTTCCTCATTCTTGTCCTCCCCCAGAGAAAAGGCTTTAATTCCAGGCCCCTTTTGCATTGTTGCCTTTATGGTGGCTGCTGCTCGTAAGTCTGCATCTGTAAATGTTTTCATTTAGTCGACATCGATCCAATGTTTCTTTCTGTTATTTTCATTTCACTACTTGAATGGTACCCACTTGAAGTCTAATTGCATTGCAGCCTCTATGATTTTCTACCTAAAGTTACTGTGTACCGTCTCAAGCCGCAGTTATTGCGACTTTGTTGGGTCTTACAAAATTTAGTTCAGTTTGAGGGTTCATTTCTTAAGGAATGACAGGATTTTAGAGGCAATTGAAGTAATATCCTGTCACCTGTGGCTGCTCCAGCTGTTAGGGTCATGATATCCCCATCAGTCCTTGCATTAATGGCAGAGTTGACTACAGTTAAGATTTGTTCATGATCAGCTCCCATGTACTCTGCAATTTCGATGCAGTGAGATGCTACTAGAGCTGCTGCTGATGCCACTGCAGATGACATATTGGAAGGTGTCTTCTGTTGGGCTGCTGCCAATTCTCCTGGCATTGCATTTGAGGCAGCTAGTGCGGCGACAGCCGCGGCAACCCCCGCCACGGACACAGCTGCCTGCAGCTGAGCATTTTGGGTTCTGACCTCCTGCTTCCTTTTCTCTTTCTGATCCTTCAGCCTTCTTCCCATTGTCCTTCCTTTCAATATGCTCTTGTATAGCTGCAAGAGAAGCAATGAGCATACATAAAGAATGGCTTGTGACTTGTGAGTTGATATATTTTTGCTGAAGTTCAATAATGAGGTACCCCATTTTTGAGCAATTGTTGACTGGAAAGGAAATCATGAGTGAGTGCTTGATGAAGTAAAAACATTTCCTGCACCAGTACATTTATTGCTATTAGAAATGTATAAAAGCAATTTACTCATGAACGAATCAAGCATTTTGGCAGAGATAGACTTGAGCCGGGAAAGAATTTCAAATTACTGTTGATTGCTATCCTAAGGATCAAATTAGCGAAAGTCATTTTGGGTTTTTAGCTCCCATTCCAAAGTAACACTACAAGGAGAAGCAATAAGCACTACCTTCATTTCTTCACTGTCTCTTGGGGAGATTGGAGGGATGCCAGTGGTAGCACCACTCGGAAACTTCTCAAGCAGCTACATCATTCAGGTTTGAGGTAACATGTAGAGGAAAACATGATAAGCATTGAGACAAGAAAAAGAAAACAGAAAACATAACACTATTTCATGTTGAATAATTGGACTACTATAAGTTTCATGTAATTATTTGAAGAAACCAGTAGGCAGAACTTAACTTATTCCTGTGATGTTCTTCTGCAATTATGACTGAATCATGAAGAAAAACAGCATTTTTTTAACTACTAGAATTCGAGCCTGGGATCTTACTGATTCCTTTGCAGTTGTGGAACTTGCATCCTGAGCTTCAGCCGAGCAAAACGACGAAGCCTTCTCAACGTTATCAATGGCTACATGAGTGTTGGAAAGAGCTTTAGATAGATCCACAGCTGAAAGACTCCACGATCTTGCAAGAAACTCCATAGACTCGGTAGGGGTTTCAGGTGCAGCACATGACACTGGTAGCCAGCAAGCAGGACCATTTTCATCAATATTTTCCAGCTTTTGTAACAAGCTCTTTGTGCTGCATGAGCTCACTGAATCACAAAAGGCCGATGACGAGAGAAAGAAGACAGTCACTTGGTGCTTCACTTAAACAGTAAAACAAACACTTTAAAGTCGTAAAAAAAACTTACTTCTGAGCTGTGCTATATATCACTTCGTTGAAACTCAAGTGTTTGGCCTCTGGTGCAACTTCTCATGCTAAAGAAGAAGAAAAACAAGAAGAAAGCTGGCGAAGAGAGGGAGGGGCACAGTGGGATATTTAAACATGGGCTTTAAGAACAAAGAAAAACAAATTGAGGCACATACATTCTGTCATTCAAGAAAAGGGGCCCTCAATAAAGACATCTTTGTCCTCAACTTAAACCTTACTTGCTTTTGATATCAAGTTATCATTACAGTTTTGATTGGTGATTTGTTTTTTTAATTGAAAAAAATATTTTAGTTTTAGAGTGTTTTGATGTATTGTTTTAGGGTTGTATTGTTTATATAAATAATTTTTTGATTTAAACTATTTTTTTGAATTTATATATATATATATATATATTAATTCAAATTAAATCCAAAAATAAAATTATTTAGAATTGTGCAATTTAATCTAAAAAAACACAATAAAATAATTTTTCTAAACAAGATTATGAACATGTATAATATTACTAGAATGTCATCATCAATCTCGTAAGTTCATTACATTCTCTGATTGCTCTGAAATTTTAACATAATATATATAAATATGTCAAAAAACTCCTCATAAAACTGCATCTCAATCTAACGGTCGGATTAAGAGATGTGATTGATAGTATAAAATTATTTAGTATTTTAAAATAATAATATTTAGCCGAAATGAAATGGATGGAATGAAACCGGTATTTAGTCCAAAAAATCTAAAATGGACTAAAATTTAAACTAAAATAAAAACAAATTACTCTATTTTATTTTTTTAATCAATACAAAATATTTTGTTCTTTGTATTAAAATAAAAAAAGAAACATACGATTATGTTTGATATATGCAAAGAGCTAAAGACACGATTTTTCTTGAGCGGCGGGACTCATGATTACTCGGGTTCTCTTTTCTCTCCATGATTGCTCTAAAGAGAGAAATGGGGCCTCGTTAGGCATTTGGTAGAAGGAAAATGCAGCGAGCATCATTTGTGAAGAGCACAACTTTCTTATCTAATTGTCTGTACATCATGAAAGGCTTCAGCATCTTGTAAAGCATGCCATCCCTAATAAGACTTGAAAATGCTTTCAGAGTATGTAATGTAGGCCACATTTTAAAGCTTTTATATTTTAACCCGTCCTATTTATTTTTCCCACTCTTTGCCTTTAGTTGTACTGTCTGGCCCTTTTTTCAATTTCTTTGAAGGTGGTGTTGTGGATTTAAAAACAAATTAAATAAATTGACCAAAATTATTCTAAAACAATATTATTTAAGATTTTTTTTAATAAAGAGTTAAAATACACCGTTTTGAAAAATAAAACTTCACCGAGATGTCAAGTTAATCAGATTATACCATATCAACTTTTATATAATTTAATTTAAAACTTGATTGAAGTAATGATGAAAACAAATATAATTTGAAATAAAGGGTAGCATCAACTTGCTTAAAGCAGCAAGAAAGGTTGATGGACACGACACGGGCGTCGACGAAAACTTGGGGAAAAGGATTAAAGGGTAGGTTTTAAAATTGCAAGCGATAACCTGCGTCCCGACGGTACAATAGATGTGTGAGAAAATCAAATCAAGCCTTCGATAATCTGATAAAGCCACTTGAAAATTGAAAACTGGGCCAAAGAGTGTTTTAGAAGTGCAATTACATATATCTAAAAGAGGATCGGCAGGTTATTGTTCACTGTGACTCATTGTCACTGTGAACTCGCAATTTAATCCGGTGGTGTGCGCGAGTTCGTCCATCCTTTTTTTTTTTATCTTTTTCGGCCCATGAACAGTGATATGATGGTATCGTCCCTCACAAACCGACAAACAAGGGAGCTGGTCTGAGGGGCTAACCGGTCATTGCACGTTTTCGGTTCAGTTCGGTCCGGTCCGTCGGGTCGGTTTAATTTTTTTTTAATATTTATTTGAACAGTGCAATCACCGTTTTAACCCTACAAAACGACAAAATAACGCACATGGTGGAAGGGGCGATACGGTAATTAGCCAATTTTTAATTCTTTTTCGCGCCGGATTACTGTTGGCGCGTCCCATCACGCGCCGTCCGTTTCCGCCCTCACGTGTCTTTTGGATGGCGCGTGCGAATTCATACAGCGCCCAAAAATGCCCAACCGTCGTCTAGAACGATTGTTCGCCATGATCTCTTCCTCATGCGGCAACACGTGTAGCCATGTGGTGTCCGGGTACGTGTCAATGGTCGTTTGAATTTCCTCCCCTCATTTCTCTCTCCTCCTGCGCAAGCTGACGTCAGCAGAGCAGTGTTTTTGGCAAAGTTCATTTCGATCCCTGAACGCCTGAATTTGTTGTTCTGACCCTTATTGCAATTATATAAGTTTTGATTTGTTTCAATTGCGTCCTTCAATTCAAAATAATTATAATATATAGTTTCAGTTCGGTCCCTGGGCTTTTAATTTTGCGTTTTGGCCTGAAATCCTTAATATGTTTGGTATCCAAGTTTTGATTTATTTCAATTTTATCCTTCCAAGCAAATTAATCATAAATCCTTAATAATTGTGGTGCCAAAGTTTGATTTCTTTCAATTTTATCCTTCCATGCGGATAAATTACATATTTGAGTTTCATTTCGGTACCACTTCTTTTAATTTCTGATTTTATTTCGGATTATGGAATTTTCATATTAGGATTTATTTCAGTTTTGTCCTTTAAGTTAGATTTATTACAGATTTTTTTTTATTTTATCCCTTATACTTTTAATGCTATACTTTTAATTCTTATTTTTGTCCGTGTTTATATGTGCATGCTCTTGGTTATTGTTTCTATTTTTTTTATTCCACTGTTATTAAGATTTTTTTCAATGTTTAAATTTTAATTTGTATTTGTGATCATTTCAAAAATAATGTTTATTATTATTTCTTTTTTTTATTCTTCAAGTTCAACAGTTTCTTTAAATATAATAATATTTATTTTTTGTTAATATTGTTAGGTATTGAATTTTCTAATTATTATAGATAAAACATTCAAAATAATAATAATGATTATTTGTAAGTTTTATTTTCTTTTAAATATGTCAGCCTAATTATATATTTTGATATTTATTTAATGTTAGAGCCTTAATATATATATATATATATATATAGCCTAAGTTTTTTTGAAAAAAAATTAATATCATTGTTCTAAAATATTTTTAATATCATAATATGAAAATAAAAAAATTATGGAATTTGTTTCTCATCAATTTTATTAGTTCCATTGTTATTAGGTTTAGTTTTTTAATATTTATATTTTAATTTCTGTTGGTGATCATTTCAAAAATAATATTGTCTATTTTTTTTCTTTTTTTTAATTCTTCAATTCAGATAATTTTTTAAAATCTAATAATATTTATTTTTGTTTTGTCATTTATTTAGTTTTTTTAATTTTTTTTTGTTAATATTCTTAGATGTTGAAATTTCTTCTTATTATAGACATGGTATTCAAAATAATGATAATGATTATTTATAATATATTTTGATATTTATTTAATTGAAGCTTAATATATATATATATATATATATATTATTTTTCAAAAAATAATAATTTACTACTAGTTTTTGATATAATAATATGAGCAATAAATTTTACAACCAGTTTCATACATAGAAAAAAAATATTTCTAATAAATTTTATCAAAAGAGTTTTAATAGTAGCAATATTCAATCGCTTTTTGGTGGAAAAAAACTTGTTTCTAACATATTTAATGAATTATAATTTTACTGATTAAATATTAAAATAAAAAATTACAACACGTAAAAAATCAAATAATTTTCAATACAAATAAAAAAACTCAACGCATCACGCGAGCAAATTCAGTGTTAGAGTTCTATAATTGCAAGGAATACCGACCAGCGGCATCTCTGCATTTGCTTTAAGCTCATTAATCTATTCAAGGTCCCACGCCCCCCATTACCATGTAAATATTGTGATTAACCCACCTAGCTGCTTGATTAATTCATTAGCTCCCAGATTTCAAGATTGATACTCCAATTAGCAATCCACAAAGGCTACAGTGCGGGTAGACTATGACGTAATCGTGCACCAACACAATTTTGGATAACATATTTTAAAAAATCTAGTATCTTTTCTTTTAATGGGTATTTTGATCACATATAATTTAAAACTTGACCATTTAGAAGTCACATGATATAATTTTGATATTTTTAAGATAAAAAAATCTAACTAAATGATAGATTAAAGCACAGTATATTTTTTAAAATAGATTAGACGCAATTAAATAAAGAAAGAATATATTAAAACAACACTTGAAATAGAAGAGCTTACAGAACCATTTCCCCAAATATATTTCAAAGCAACCTCAGATTGTCCAACAACGTTGATGGTTGAAGCCCACATTATACGTTTTGATATGCAAGTGAAAAGATGATAAAAGCAAGCCTCAAATAAGTTACTTTCATGTAGTCCCCAAACTAAAACTTTTGTCAATTGGATCTTCAAATCGTATTAGCCATTCTTCAGTCGGATCTCATTTTATATGAACAAAAGGTCATTTTCCCCAAAATTGCATCATTTTATAGCATATTACAATAATTATAGATGATGTAATTGTAGTAATAATGCCTTTTGTCGTTATATATATATAAGAAATGGTTTCGGTGGCGAATCTAGAAGGTGACAGGCCAGTAACAGTGTCTGTGGCAGTAGTTATGCTATGATGGGGGGTCGTGAGGTAGCATGTTGATGGCAATGCAAGTGATTGGTGCGATTGTATGGAATGCCGTGGTGTGGGTCAAGAGAGAACTGGTGTGGGTCTAGAGACAACTATGATAGTGTTTAGCACTACATTTTAAAAATATTTTAAAAAAAAATAAATTTTTTTATTTATTTATTTTAAATTATTTTTTTAATGTTTTTATATCATTATCAAAATAATTTTAAAAATATATTTCTAAATAAAAAATAATTTCTAAAACAGCTCCGGCCAAAATTCCAAACAGGAACAAAAGCATGCATCAGTAGCGGTACCAGGAAATTATGCGATGGGACAATCTCGCCAGACATTAATCTGCCGATAAAAGTGCACGTCATCTGCTTTGGTGTGCATATTTAACCCAATGGGATGAAAGCTTTACCGAATACAAAACATTAACAAAGGTGAAAATTTACCCTTTCAACTCGTCAGTCTAAAAAGTGTACCTCAGCTAAGCATAGCTAAAATGGAAAACACTAGCCGTGTCGCGCCGCACCATGTGGGAGCCTGTAGCCCTAAAATGATCGAACGGCTCGATGCAATAATTGCGACAATGATGGAGCATAACCTATAAAGATCAAATTGCGAGTTCTGCACCCATGATGGGGGATTATTGGTGAAGCATATCAAAGAGAATAATCAAATTATCAAGATCCTACAGCCCAGAATACATCGGTCATTTCTGCTTATAAAAGCATGTTACCGCTCAGGATATTCTATACGCAATAGGTCAGCTAAATTCAGCTAAAAATTGAATACTCTGGTTATTATGACTCAAGAGCTTTATTTAGAAGAAAGCGTACTACCTGCAAAGTCTATCAGCAGCCTCCTCGGCTGGTAGTATTAGCTTAACTCTCTCTAGATAGTGCATGTATGCATAGCTTAATTCTTCAACCCTGAGTCAGTATCATAGAATATCATATTCCTGTAGAAGTGAAGTCATGAGCAAAATAATGAAACACACATCACAAGTAGAATTTAAAAGTTGAAACAGGGTATGAACCCACAAAAGAATTTAAAAAATATCGTCATTATGAGTAACACTTCTTTTCCACAATCCCTGTGGAATTTCTCACGTGTCCACCTTGTAGTCCATGAGGTATTCTGTCACAGCCTTCAATGACAGTTTGAAATATCTACTTTTCCCAAGACCTAGACACACACAATTGATTCTTATTATTTGACAGCAATAATACTTTGGAAACATATAAAATATCTGACACAGACAAGTGAAAGGCATATTCTTTCTTTCCCTGGCAAATTAGAATGGCAACAAGAAGAATTTTAATCGAGATTGGTTCAAAATTAAGAGTTAAAGATGTTAATTACCTCATGTATAGGATTCAAAGCTTTCAAGAATCCACACACCAATTCAAAGATGGATATCTAACAAACCATCTTCATTTGCATCCATACTTCCAATAGCTCTTTCCACTCAATAAACGAATTTCTTACAAAACTTTAACTATAGCAATCTGAAAATGGAAATATATAAAGTTAAGCATGAAAAAAGTTTCCCAAACTTCATTACAAGATAAAAAGATAATGGCAACTGAGAAAGCTCCACAAGAACAGGCAAGATGACACAGTACCTGAAACACTAGATTTTGGTACTTCTTTCAGATTATGAATAATGCAGGTACCTGGATTCAAATTGATCCAGGTAAAAAACCAAGGTTTGGATTGAAAAATAAACACTAATAATGGAAAACACTTTATTATGAATGAAATAAGTACATGTCAGAACACCCATACATCATCCAAGGATAGAGGATCCAACGGAACAATCTACATATCCTCAATTGAACAACAAACAAAAAACAGACTTTTCCATCTTAAACAAAAAAAAAAAAAAACAAGCTTTGATGGGCCCAGCACCATCCAATGTGTCAACTTGTAGTCACCTTGTGAATAATACATTTAAGTAACTGACACTCTTGGAGCAAAGAGATCAAGCCATCCAAACTTCATGTCAGTGGAAATGCTATCCTGGATTCTGTCCACCAAATTACATCTGCAAATATAAAGGAAAGCTCATTAGTTGAAGAGATGACACATTGTTTCAAAGCAATTATTGCCATGAAAATATTCATGAATAAAAACAGTAGAACACAATCATGATGCATTAAACAGAATAATCTCTGAAAGTGAAGTCGCCATACCATTTACTTAGCAGAAGAAATTCTCATCAACCTGCTTGAAGCACCAGCTCTGTTCCCAAGCCCGCGGCCAATGTTCACAGCATCAGCTGACCCATCTAGTTTCATAAAATCCCTTCTAGATGCACTGGGCGGAGCAAAAGAAGTTGACGGCATTGATGCATTGTTCATATTCTGCAGAAAGAAAATCTCAAATAGCTGTAATTCCACCAAATTTAAAGCACATTGATTCTACTGACAGTAACAATTAGTAAGAAAAAAACTGACACCAAATACATAAATAAGTTGCATCAAAGTACAATGTTGGCTATGCATTCTAGCTACACACGGGCATATGAAGAGAACATAGAGAATAAAATACTATGGATTACAAGAATAGATGACTAACATGTTTATCGACTGGATTATCAGCAATTAAATTCCGTGAAAATGATGACCCAAACTGCATGTGAGTATCTGGACGAGCAACCTTATTCAATCCTCTGTGAACAGCAACTTCGGCAGAATAAGAGGCACCATTGACCCCTGAAAGTGGAAAAAAAATGAACATATAAAATGATGTTTTCTGTAAATACCATATAAAAATAGATGAACTTCTGGAATCCAATAGAGCAACCACTTTCATATCCTAAAGCAGATAAGTTTCAATGCATCCCTCTTCATGATCCCCTGTCCACTACAAAACTTTGTCCCTTATTCACTCAAGTGCATCTTCAGTTGAGAACCCAATAAGAAAAAGGCTTAGTGGAATGAATCCACATAAAAAAGGGACTACAAAACATAAAAAAAATGGTTTTCTAGATTCACTATAGATTGAATAGAAGTTCAACATGAAAAAAGAAAAAAGGAATAAAAAAGTTCTACTTGGGTGCGAGAATGGTTAACTATAAATTTCCCAGAATCTAATTGAGGTCATTGTATCAGTGTTCAGAAATTACTAAGCCGTTGCAGTACAGCTGATGAACTTTTAAATCCAGAAATCGCATGTTAATGTTGCCACAAAATGAGTCCAGCATGATTGTTAAAATAAACTACATAACAACTATCAAGGACAAGTTCACTTTGGGATTCAAACCCTCATTTATAGTTTTATATTTTTATGCTTATAATTTTCAGTTTAAAATTGAGGTAACAATTCAATCATAAATAGTTAAAATGAAACTGCTGAAAAACATAGGAGACCCAGATAAATATTATGGAAAATTAAACATGAACAGAATGACAATCCTTGAGATTTACCTTTATCCTTGTCGATATCCATTGCCATTGCTCGACTGCTTGTCATTCTAGAATTTGGCTGCAGGTCCTGAAAAATTGCACAAAAGAATCAGATCAAAAGAAGATTAATAAGCCACTCCAGAAGCAAACGGATTAGTTTACCAGATGATTTGATGGTAATTTTGGACCAATTAAAAAAAATGAAATAGAAAAATAACTGCTAAAAAAGAATGCGAATTACAATCTCAAGAATAAAAGTCTTTGCATGACTCATTATAAATATTTCAAAAAGAGAAGGTTTGAATAACTAACAGATGATTGAGCTTGTGGCTTTGGCCTTTGTGTCTGCTTGTACTTCAGGATGGTCCAGTCAAAAACAAAATCAAACTCAAATCCTGGAAAAAAATTAGATGAAGCCATTGAATATAACTGTCAACTCCAAAGGCCCACATGGATGTGATTTAACAAAATGGACTACTAAAGTAATGGACCAACAATTGTTCAGTTATCAGTTTGTTATTATATAACTTCCCTAACATCTCCCCTCCAAACCAACATTAAAAAGAATCTCTCGCGATTTAATTAACCAATTACCTTCCCGAGTAAACAAGTCACGAAAGAGGCGCTTCAGAAATCCATAATCAGGTCGTTGGTCAAAAGTTAATGAGTGGCAATAATGGAAGTAAGAAGCAAACTCCACAGGATGCGACTTGCATAGCACCTCCAGAGAAAAGAATATGTGATATTAATAGACTATTAAAGAAAGGTAAGTACTCAAACTAATACAAGGGATAAAAAATGTATCAGAATTCAATTTTGAGAACCACAACTCTCAAAGCTCCTTTTCTTCTTTCCCATGACAAATGAGCTATCCATGCATTTAGGAGGTCTCCCAGACTTGTGAAAAAGATAAATCTCTATATATGTTTAGGGAGAAAGAACTATGTTCAGATATCTTGATTTGAAGGAAATGCAAGGAGATCAGATTCTTTCAAATAGATAACATGAATTATGGAGCCTTATTTTCTTAGTGAAGTCGCTAACACTATGAATTTCAGGTTGCTAATATATTTTTTGGGTTTCAAATGAACATGCGTTTGATATATGACAAGAAATAGGATTTAATGAAAACATTTGAGAAAAAGGTCTCTTTTTGAGGAGCCAGTCTTATTATCTTGGCAGGGGGAGGGGGAGCAAATACTTCTCCCTCTAAATCCAGGATACAAATTCCATGTTGGTTAATTACATTTGGCTACACACCTCAATTGGAGTTGATAACTTCTTCTCGCATATTTTATCATACTTTTGCTTCTTTGTTGCTGCTTTCAGGCCCTGCCATGGAAGGCTAAACACAAAAAAAATTTATCAGAAAATCAATGGGCAACTAATTATATCTTGTTAAGACATCACAGGCTCCATGAATGGTCATATAGTAGCATACCTTCCTCTCAAAAAGTATAAAAGAACATAACCAATAGACTCCAAATCATCCCGACGGCTTTGCTCTGAGTAGAAAATAAAAGATGAGTATGAAACAAATGGTTCATTTGTTGTACCATACACACTAGCAAAACATCTCTAACTTACCAATTCCTAGATGAGTATTGCAACTTGCATACCGTGCAGTTCCTGTTAAGTTTTTGTTCTCTCTTTTCGAGGGGGGAAGAGAGGAGAAAACAAGCCTCAGTTAATCATGGTAGAAAAATGTAGATTCAGGGGAGGGGGGCTTACATGATATGCAAAAATAAAGACGCTGGGAAAAGGAACATATAGATGCATGCACATTGTCAGCAAAGGCAAACAAAAATGTTATATCCCAACAGGTTTTAGACCTCGGTGGTTTTCTAAAAGCAACATGTAACATCATTATTTCCGGCAAAAGTTCTTCACACACTTGTTCATATCTTGATGCTAAACAAAATAAAAGACACCACCATAGTAAAAACAAGCCAGTAACATCATCTTAAAATAAAAACCTGAAATAAGAGGCCGACTCGACTCAGCAAAACCAAGCCTTTGCCAACTAAATTAGATTAGTAGCTAATATAAACTTCATGAATGAGAAACGCAATGTCCTTACTTCCACTTTTGAATGTTATCTAGCAAATATCACACTTGTAACTGTTAAACCTGACAACAGAAGCTAAGTCCATATCTAAAATACAAAGTTTCAAAAATCATAACTAATTCAACCCTCTTTCTCACATGAAAGCTGCAATACCATTTTCATTGACACATAAAAGAAGAGATGTCCAAAACCCACTAGAAATCAACATGAGCTTGGTTATAAGACTAACTACCTGTAAGTAATATGTTGGTGTGTTGTCGGATCCTTGTATCTTTTCGCAAGTCCAAAATCAATGACATAGACCTGGCACACGTAACAAAATTAAGGGACTTTTAATAAACAAGGAAAAAACCCAATAATCACCCACGAATAAGCAGTGCACTTAACACAAAATGCACAAAAAAAAGAAGGAAACAATTACCTGATTAGCTTTCCGTCCAAGACCCATGAGGAAATTATCAGGTTTAATATCCCTATGCAAAAACCCCTTCGCATGCATGTATTCAACCCTCGCAATCTCCATTAAGAAAAAGAAAAAAAAAAAACAATCAAAACTCATCATCCAGACCCGAGAACTGCATTCAAGTACTATAAACTGAATCTTATCATTGATCATTACCATTTGATCAGCCAACATTAAGACCGTTTTAAGTGAAAACTTCCTCCCACAGTACACAAACAAGTCTTCGAGACTCGGTCCTAACAAATCAATTACTAACACATTATCTTCTCCATCTACTCCGCACCATTTTATATTCGCAATACCACCTGAACAACACGATTTCCACAAATTAAATTACCTAAAAAAAAAATAATAAAGTCAACAGTCAAAATTTCCCCATACAAAGTTTCTGGAAAATACTTACTTCCTCCGCCAAGAATCTTGTACAATTTAGCTTCGTAGAGTAATTGCGGATGCTTCGTACTCCTATTTTCCTACAAATTATTTACAATTAAAGCTTAATAGAAAAAATTAAAATATCAAAATCAAAATTAAAAATTAAAAAAAAAACAGGACTTACAATTTTTACAGCGACGATTTCACCAGAGTGAATGTGAGTAGCTGATATATATAAATATATACATATAAAAAGAAAGAAAATCAATCAATCGTAGAGTAATATTGAGGTAAATAATTGGAGAGATTAAAGAAAAAGTAGTACCGAGAAAGATTTCACCGAAGGATCCGCTTCCGATTTTGCGACCTAATTTATACTTCTCTCCTATAATTCTCTCCATTCTCAAGCATGAAACGCAGTTTTATTTAATGGAGAGAGCAGATAAGAGAGGAGAGGAGAGGAGAGGAGTCTAACAGAAAACGAGATAAAATGAGAGGGGGGGGTCGCGATGAGGAAGAGGAAGATGGAGGAGGGCAACTCGTGAACGTTGTTTTATTTTTTGGTTTTTGGTTTTTGGTTTTTGGTTTTGTTGTTATTTACGAAAACGTGGAAAATGAAATTGGATAAGAATGACAAAATGACATGTCGGTTGTTTTGTAACTGACAGCTCGTTTAGAACCCTATGACTTAAAAACACGCGACTAAGCCCGTCTCTTTTCTTAAATTGTATTTTTAGGACTGCAATGGTCACTAGTAGATTGCCCTTACATTGTTGAGATCGGCTTTAATAATATAAATGTTAAATTATTTATGATTATGATTGGAATGTGTGTTGAGGTTGATCATATTTTGAATTTGCGTTTGTAAAGTAAAAGTGTTTTTTTTAATATTCTTCGATTAAAAATATAAAATATTTTTTATATCAATGTATTAAAACCATATAAAAACATCTAATAAAATTAATTTAATATTTTAAAAGACAAAAACAATTTAAAAAAGTTGTTTGTGACAACAAAAAAAAAACTCTCATATAAAACATTAAACTATACTTTATGTTTTTATGACTTAAATGTGAGGTTTCAAGTACTTTTATGTCATTAATATTTGTAGTGTTAAATCTTTCTTTCAAGAGTTGTTGCTAAATTTTTCATTCCATATATTGAAATATATTAATAAAAAGACTAATTCACATGCTCTTACATCATTGAATATTGAAATATTATATGAATATGACAATAAATTATTGGATTTTTCATCACAATTTTTTTTTATAAAAAAAGAGCATCATATATGAACCAATTATTTAGAGCTTTAGGTTTTTCTAATTTAAGAAGTGAAATTTAGATTGAAAACATAATGTGCAAAGAAAGAGGCTGATGAGCTCTTGATATATATTAAATTGATACCACAATCTCAGTATTGTCATTATCATTTTTATTGTATTTACCCTCACCATCATCATCTTAGGTAAGTTAAAACATAAATAGCTTGTTTATTTTTAAATTTTAAAAATATTTTTGAAAAAAATAAAAAATATTTTATTTTTTTACTTTAAGCTAATTAGTTTTTAGTATTTATGATCATTTCCATGTGTTAATATTAAAAAATCAAAAAATAATTGTTTTTTAATGTATTTTCAAACAAAAAATACTTTACAAAATAACATTTACTACACTCTCGGACACCCCAAAAATAGCATTAATTATCGTTGCTAAAAACAAATCTCACATTTAAGGATTTCTTTAACATTTTTACTCACTTAGTTTTCTTTGTATTTTTTAGAGCCTGTTTGGAAGTGCGATTGCGGTAGCTTTTCAAAGTGCTTATCGTGCCGAAATACATCAAAATGATGTTTTTTATTTTTTAAAAATTATTTTTGAAATCAGCACATCAAAATGATCTAAAAATACCAAATCGCCGGTTTTTAAAATGTAAAAAAAAAAATTCAAATTTCGGCCAAAAACCGGTGGGATCGCAATGCCAAACGGGCACTTAGAGTAGGTTATTTGAAACGTATTTGTGGTTTTATTAAATTTTTATGTGCTATGTGTGTTTCATTACTTATAACTATTATTTTGCTGGGATCATTGAATTTAAATTTAATTTTCTTATAGTTTTCTTTGTGCTTCCTTTTATGATGGTTCTTGACGCTCTGGCTTTACTTATGGACTATCTATCGATTCTTGATGCTCTGGCTTTCTGGAATTCTTAAATATTGCAGAATTTATCAAAGATATAATACCTATTTTCTGTATGAATTATTCAGTAATTGCAATCATCATTTTTTGTCCCCAAAAAAGTTGAACTTGAGGTTTAATTTGTAGACGAACCTTCAACCAAAACAATCGATCAAATACATAGATTTAAAACTTTGAATGGCACACTGTGTATGCCTCAAAGTTTCACAATGGAAGATCCTCGTGTAAGAGTCACATAAATATTCCAATGGCTAAACAAGTGGCCGTAAAATACTTAGCAAAAAAAGAAGAAGGAATCCATGAACTTACAATTCTATTTCAAAAAGAGATTGAAATCCAAAAGATTTTTTTAATTTCAGAAATATAGAATTGTAAGAGAATTAAGGAAGGTAGGGTTCGGCGTTGCTGTAGTGCTAGCTTGTGATCTTGTCAGCTCTCCCATTCTTCTTGGCTAAGGCAAGCTGGCTAGCTGAATTTGGTCGAGTTTTGGTGGCCTCTTATAGAAATAGAAGTGTCAAATCATCATCCCAGACCACAGACGAGAGGATCGAAACTTGTCGTGCCAACAGAAAAAATAAGGTACTCATAAACGGTGTCTTGAAACTTTCGTTTTATATTCAAGATTTACTGCAATAGAAAGCTATTTTGCCTACTCCTGATCCCAAAATCAACCAAGGATTTTCAGATGATTCTGAGGAATCCTAAAAGTTATTTGTTCTGTCTTATGTATCTAAATAAAGCTTGAGTTATTCAAAACCCTGAAGAAAACCTGGCCCCAGATGGAAGAACTTCAGGTCCATGGAATCTTTGTACAGAAGATGAAATAGAAGAACTCAAAGCACTAATCAAGGAAATCCCAATATGGTCAACAGGAGTCTTGATTTCTACAAATGTTCTTCAACACTCTTTTATGGTAATCCAGGCAGGAACTGTGGACCGATCGACAGATTACATTTCAGATATTTTCTTCCGTATTATGGATCGCGCTCTAAGATTGTGTAGGCATCCCTCCAGCATAAAAAATCAGTGGAAAGCCAGCTCGTCTCAGCTTAAGACAGAGAATAGGAATTGACATACTATCATCTTCTGCTGCCATGGCAGCACTGGAAATTACAGAGTGTGTCTGTCAAAAAACCGCAATCAAGGAAGGATTTTCAGACGACCCTAATGCCGATCTACACATGTCAGCAATGTGGTTGTTGCTGAATTTTGTCATAAATGAATTTTCGGAGGGTTTCTGTGGTATTATAGTTCAGAATGAGTTCTTCTATACTGAGTTTCCTAAAAGCATGTCTAGTGCAGCCTGCACTCTATTTGAGATGGGACTGTCTGCCGCAAAATTGGTAGCGAGCTTAATAGTAACTATTGCCCGCATCTGCATCAAGGGAGAAGATCAGGAAAGTTGGCTTGCAAGCAACATCGGGGCATTATCTCGGTTGAGTTTTTGGCTAACTTCATATATTATCTCGGTTGCAGCGAGACTCATGGTACTTGTTTTTAAGGAATCATCTTATCTAAAAATTTAGGTTGTTAGGTGAGATTTAGAATAGGATTTATATTACTCTCTAATACGTACTCTCAAGTGAAATCTTTTTGGGTTTGAAACTTGTACAGTCTCACACTACTTTATGTTTGATTCTTATCAAATAGAATAGAAGTGGTGAGATTCAAACTTGTGATCGTTGGGTCAACAAAACTCTAATACTAAATTAAAGAATTATCTTATCTAAAAACTCAAACTGTTAAGTGAGACAATATGAAGGGAATTCTAAGGTCTTGAATAAATAGCTTGGATTATTGACAATCAGCAATTTTTTATCTTCATTATTGCCTGCTCTTCTTTCCAATTTCTTTGTTAAATATTGAAATTTCGGATGCCAGTAGCTCTCTTAAATTTTTAATTTTCTTTATTTTATTAGATACTGAACATGATGACAAAAAAAGGGTAACTGTTTGTCTCTTTTTTTGTTTTTGTTCTCTTTAAATTCCAATGCATCCACTAACATCAGTTTATGGTTTGTTCTTTGAATAAGAGACAGATCTCCCAGATATCATCTTCCATGTAAAGATATAAAGATAAAATAAAATAAATAATTTTTAAAAACTACTTTAAAAAATAAAAACAAATGTGCTCAAAAAAAATATTTGATGATTTCGAAAGAAACAACAGATATTATAATAATGATTTCGACAGATACAATGGATGCTGTAATGATAGTTTCACTCGAGATGCACTTTGGAATTATGACATGGAAAGTATATAATTTATTAAGATACTATTTTTTTAATTTTTTAAAATTTATTTTAATATTATTATATCAAAATGATAACAAAAAAACAGTAAAAGCATTATTTTAAAGTGAAAATTATATTTAAATTTTGACAAAAAAAAACAAGTTGAAATTCAATACCAAACATCCTTAAACATCGTTAAAAAATATATCAAAATAATATATTTTTAAAAAATTATTTTTGATATCATCACATGTAAATATCTAAAAACAATAAAAAAAATTATTTTTTTCAAAAACAATTTTGAAACACAGTGTCAATCACCCTCTTATTTACCATTCAATCGAGAATAATTTTCAAAGTATAATTTAGCGTAGTTTCTAGAAGAAGAAGAAATATTTTGGAGAAATACAATTTTCAGAAGTCAATAGTCAAGGTTAATTCTAATGCGTGCAATACTACCCTAAAGTAATCAGAGTAATATTATTAAACTTAATTTAATTTTGCATGTTAACTTAAGATAGGGTTGATCCTGATATGATAAATAAATAAATAGAAGTTTAATTAATTAAATTTAGTTGATGTTGTCAAAATTCATAAAAAAAAATCTACAACGCATATTTTAAATTATTTATCACCATGTCACACTCCTAGAAAACATCTTATAATTACTTGTTTCTTCTTTTTTGTAGACTCGATGTAGATATTGTTTTTTTTTTATTTCTCTATTATTTATTTTTCATATCAGCATTTCCACACCTAGAATCTTTTTTGCATAATCGAATGCTATAGTAATCGTTATATTATTCACATAATAATTTATTTAGCATTAAATAATATTTTAAAGCCAATTTATATATAAATTGAATCCAAGTCCCGAATCATCATCTAACATTAACAATCCTGGATTCAAAGACACAGTAACACATATATAAAAATACAACATCTATCCTTTTAATTATAATATAGTTTAATTTATTTAATCAATAAAACCATAAAAATAGTATATCCGTGCAACTTTTCCTATATATATGCGTGAAATGTAATTTCTCCGAAGGTAGAGCGGATGTCATTTCTCATAATTTTCTAATAATTATTATGTCAAATGAGAATAAGAAATTCAAATTTATGTTTAGTTTGCCTGATTACACACACTATCCCTTGGCTTTTATTTAAAAAAAAAATTAAAGCTCAACATTAACGAAATTATAGACTTTATGAATCCCATAGCTATATTCTAATCTGTTCGGGAGTGAGATTGAAATTGTTTTTAAAAATATTTTTTGTTCAAAAATATATTAAAATGATATTTTTTTTATTTTTCAAAATTATTTTTAAAATCATCACATCAAAATGATCTAAAAATATAATTTTTTTTATATTTAAAATAAAAAATAAAAATAGAAAAATTTTAATTTTTTTTAAAAATATTTTTGAAACGCCGTGTTAAACACCCCTAAATACTTTGGTTTTCAATTAAAAAATAAAACAAATCCCAAAACACTATTTAAATTATAAACACATTGCACAAAACTGTGGATACACAACGGGGGGGAAAGAGTACAGGGACTAATAAAACAAAAAAAAATCCAAAAAATACCAAGTGTGAAGCCACCACAATTGGACCAGCCACCAATTTGTACCAAGAGACCAAACCTTGTCTTTATTCCTATATTCTACCTTTGACCAAACCTTGTCTTTATTCCTATATTCTACCTTTGACCAAATCTTGATCCAACAACGAGGGGCTGCTATTAAATATTTCATTTAATTCATATTTTTTCCTGATCATGGTTCTTGCAATCGTTTAATTTTCCTGGCAGGGCTGGACCAGTCACAAAGAATAAGAGCAAATACCCAAAAAAAATGATGTCATTGCTTAGCACCTGTTCTTTTGAGATTATTACATTATATTATACAAATCACTATCCCATGTGACTGCAAAAATACAATAAGTTAGTAGTTTGGTCATCGCACATGAATCAGCCTATCAAAGAACAAATAAATCCCACAATTAGGGCACCTAAGAGCATGTATGGAGTGAAAGTTAATGATGATTTTCTTTTCTATCATAATTATTAAATCTATTCTAGTCTAGTAGATTTATTTAGAAATTTATGGATCTAGATATAATCCAAGTAAAAACTCCTAAAATACTTAATTTTTATTCCCTCATTTCTCCACATGCAGAAATTTATATATAACTTTTTATATAAAAAACATAGAAAAATCTGATAATATTGAATAAAAATATTATTATTTTAAAAAAAATATCATAATAAATTTATTTATATATATTAAAAAAAACTAATGCATCACCTTCCTCATTGTCATCTTCAAAAGTTCACTGCATACTATACCCTCTTCGTACCCTTTTAAGAAAAGTTGCAGTTTGTTTAGGAACTCCTTTTTAAGTGTAGAATTTGATTCAGTTGAATCTATTTTTGCTTATTTTGTTTGGACACTTGATGTTCAAGAAATTAATTACTTTTTTTTCTGAAAACCACAAATTTTATTGGCAGCTGACAAATCAGACTAAAATGATATGATTTGTGGAACTTATTGGGAATCCAGTGCTTTTGTGGAACTTATTCCAAACATTGTGTTTATAGATAGTGTTTGCGTGTAATTCTTTCCGTCTCACGATAAACTATATGGTATTATAACACTGTTAGAGAAGAGGAAAATGGAAAACTCAATAGTAGAGGAGAAGATGGCTCTCATCCCTAAGGACAAGGACCCCAGGAAGGGTGGCCTTAAGACCATGCCCTTCATCATAGGTAATTTCCAGAGTCTACTGTTAAAGTTTCTTTCTTGCTCATGATTTGTTCTTCGTTTCTGTTGAATCACGTTGGCTTCATTGATTTCTTGTTCTGTGAATTTATAGTTAATGAGGCTTTTGAGAGGGTGGCTAGCTATGGGCTGATGCCAAATATGATATTCTACTTGATGGAAAACTATCGCTTTGAGGCTGCTAGTGGGTCAACCATTCTCTTCTTGTGGTCTGCTATGTCTAATGGATTGTCCATTTTCGGAGCTTTCCTCTCCGATTCATTCATGGGTCGGTATCTGGTCATCTCTTTGGGATCATTCTTCAGCCTTATTGTAAGTCCATTTCCTGCTATCATATTCATCGATTCTCTGTTTGCCCAGTTGCCAAGCTTCTGGGGAAAGTAGGGGTTTGATCTCTTAAATCTGTTCATGCAGGGGATGGTTCTTCTTTGGTTAACTGCCATGGTACCACAACTAACCCCTCCACCGTGTGACCGATTTACCGGTGTCTGCAGCTCATCCACAGCGGGCCAACTAGCTATTTTATTCTCCTCTTTCGGCCTCATATCAATCGGAGCCGGTTGCATTAGACCTTGCTCTATCGCCTTTGGTGCTGACCAACTAGACAATGAAGAGAACCCCAATAATGAGAGTGTCTTACAGAGTTTCTTTAATTGGTATTATGCTGCGACAGGATTATCAACAATTATAGCATTTACTGTTATTGTCTACGTTCAAGATAACCTTGGTTGGAAAGTTGGATTTGCTATTCCTGCAATTCTCATGTTCTTCTCCGCTCTGATGTTCTTGGTGGGTTCTTCCCAGTACGTCAAAGTGAAGGCCTCCACGAGCTTATTTACTGGGTTTGTTCAGGTTGTAGCTGCAGCATTCAGGAACAGAAAGCTCAGTCTTTCTCACAGTGGCGTTGAACAATATTGCCACAGTGATGATTCTGAGCTCGAGATCCCAACGGATAATTTAAGGTACAGCAGTGTTGCTATTAGCAAAGTGATGAATCTAAGTTTTTCTTGTGATTCTTGACTATCCAAATCATTTCTCAACGCTCTGTGCAGGTGTTTAAACCGAGCCTGTATCATAACAGGCCCTGATAAGGATGTAAATCCTGATGGGTCAGCTTCAAATCCATGGCGTCTATGTACAGTTGATCAGGTAGAGTCACTGAAAGCTCTGCTTAGAGTCATCCCCATTTGGTCTACAGGCATCATGATGCAAATCAACCTAAACCAAAACTCTTTTGCCACCCTCCAAGCAAAAACCATGGACAGGCAGATCTTTAATTTTGAACTTCCAGCAGGATCTCTCAATGTGTTTCTGGTTCTCACTCTCACAATCTGGCTAACCTTCTATGACCGAATTCTGCTACCACTGCTAGCAAAATTCACCGGCAAGCAACGCGGCGGGCCTGGTCCTAAAGTTAGGATAGGAATCGGCTTGCTAATCCCAATTGCAGCAAGAGCAATGTCAGCAGTAGTAGAAACCATTAGAAAGAGAACTGCGATCGCGGAAGGACTAGAAGAACAACCAGACGGCGTGGTGAACATGTCAGTAGCCTGGCTTTTGCCACCAATTATCCTGCTCGGATTGGCTGAAGCTTTTAATGCAATCGGACAGATAGAATTCTACTACTCCCAGTTCCCCAAAAGCATGTCTAGCATTGCAGTGGCTATTTTCACTTTCGGAACTGCGGTGGCTGATATGATAGGGAGTGGTTTGGTGGATGTGGTGGATAGAGTAACATCCAGAGGAGGGGAGGAGAGCTGGTTGTCTAGTAATCTTAACAAGGGTCGGTTAGATGATTATTACTGGCTGATTACTGTCCTGAGTATGATCAATTTTGTGTATTTTCTTGTTTGCTGTTGGGCTTATGGACCCACCAAGGACGAAAAGGAGGAGCGTTTGCTGGAGTAGAAGCAAACCGAATTGATTATTACAAGGGTGTTGTCCAAAAATACTAGGTTAATTAGACTAGTGTTTCATGGATTGTTTAGTTTGTTTGGCATACTAATAAAATTAGATATTTAAGAACAAATTATAAATATATATATATATATAAGTTTGTAAATTATATGCATCATGCAGCCAAAACTAAGAATATTGAAAGATATTAGCACGCATTCTAAACATGAATCCAACAATATGAGAGATATGATCACAATTCTAGCTTTATACTTACTATAAAATAAACTTAAAAGAAGCGTAGTTGTTGAAATATTTTAAAGATAATAAGGTTTTTATTGTTGTTGAGGATGAATTTTTGTTCTTAATTTTTTATTATTCCTTATATGATACAACTAAAATGTTTGCTACAAGTCATTTAAGATCTTAACACCACCATATAATTTAAATACATTTTTAAACATGATCAATGAGCCTAGAATAATAGAATTAAATATCTTTTAACAAAATGAATCTAAGTTCTAGATCTAGGAGGAAGATCAAAACTTAAAATCGAGATGAAGAACACTAAAATTTGAGGTGAGAAAGAGTGTATGACCATTTTAAAAATAACTTGAAGATTTATAAAGATATATTAATGTAGTGGGTCACCATATAGCGATAAGTAGCTTTTGGTTTCAAACTTTTATTAATTAAATACTACCGAATTTATCCAGCTAAATAGTAAACACATTATTTTGAACTATTCAATATTTTATATAAATCAAGAAACTAATAGTTAGAGCAACTTTATAGAAATATGCTAAATAAGGGTGCAGTTGCAAAAAAAAAAAAAAAAAGTTAAGAGCTTATTAAAGATGCAATTAAAAAGTATGACATTTGTGGCTTGCATTTGTTATTTTACTTTTAATCTGTTTTGTTTTATGTTTATGTTTATGTTTATAAACATAGAAAAAAAACATTTTGGAATGCTTAACAAGTAATGTTACATTCACTTTTTTGTTATAGTAATTTTTATTTAATGAAGTTATTTTTATGTTTTGATATATTAAAGTGTTGTTTAAGTTTTATTTTTGATATAAATGTTGTTTTAGCTTTGATTTGGCTTAAGTTATGCATGTTAAAGCAATAATATTTATCCTTAGTTTGTTAAGTCTGTTCATGAATAAAATGGATTCACAAAATTAATTTTGAATCCATGTTGTATGAACATGTAAGTTGTTTTAGGTTGTTAGTTTATTTATATAGTTTATGCTTGATTTTGATTATTTTTTTGTTATTTTGTTATTTAAACATGTTTGTGTATGCTTTAATGACTTATTGAGATAAATAAAGCATGCTTTGGAGGTCAAAATGCCTATTTTTAAGCTTGACAATGGCTACAATTTCTAGATAACAACTAAGTTTGTTTTGGGGTTATTGGAGATATTCTTCGTATTCTTAGGAATAACATTGTCTTAGCCCCATGAATTGGACCATTTTCATTCAATTTCATTGCACAACAACCTTTCTTATGCATTATTATTAGATATTTTAGGGTTTATTATCATTAATAACATGTTTTTAATGGATTTTAATCATAAGGTTTTGGTTTTTAGCTGAAACTCATTTTGACAAAATTATCATATTTTAGTGATAATCAAAATAAATAAATGTTAAATTATTGATCCTTGAATAATTTGTTATATGCATATGCTTTCTTTTTTGCTAAATCTGATATATTTTAAAATCTATTTATTGGGTTTATGTTTAAGTGTTCTTCTGGAAGAGTAGAGTAATGGGTCAAGTTAGGCTCCATCACTAGTAATATGTGCAGTGAAGAAGAGAAAGCCACATAGGTAAGATTAATGGGGAAAGTTAATGTATTAGTGTTTATTTGAGATGGTGATTAAGTTTGTTTTTGAAAGTTTTTTTATTTTAAAATATATTAAAATAATATTTTTAAAAAATTATTTTTGATATGAACACATGAAAATAATTTAAAAATATTAAAAAAATAAATTTAAAATAAATAAATAAATTTAGAATTAGAGGAGGAAGAGACGAAATGAAGAAAACGTGTCTAGGAACATGGCTGGCGAGAAGCAAAAATTAGGAGACATACAAACGACCTGCAGTCCAAATCATCAGTGATAGGAAAAAAGAAAAGATACGTCGACAGCAGGATTCGAACCTGCGCAGGCATAGCCCAACAGATTTCGAGTCTGTCTCCTTAACCACTCGGACATATCGACGCCTTACTGGTAACTCGCTATGATATTTTATTTTGTATAACACCTATATTGAAGCCAGAGTAGCTTTCAAGTTTTCGCAGAACGGTTTGTTAGCTATTGTTGATCCCGCGAGTAAATTCCTTTATTATTTTTAACAGCTACAGTTTCTAAAGCTTTCCTCGCCGCCTTCCATCCGTGCAGAAAGATTGCAAAACCCTTAACTTTTGTAGCATACATAATGATATGATCACTATCTTGCATGGCAATCCAGGAAGGATTAGAGAAGCTCATTGCATCAGAGGTATCACTGCGTGTATAGAAAAAGAAAAGTTGAGGAGAAGCCTGCACGATGGATTAGACACAGACAAGTACCAAGTAGATTTTCCAAAATTGCTTTGAGTTTTACACACAGGATACCCTGGCCGTTAAAACAATATAAAAAAATGTCGGTGCCATGCTTGAACTTGAAGAGGGTGGTTTACAAATTTAACCACCCTTTCATCGAGTAATAAAAAATTTAGCCAATTTGTTTGTAAAGGGCAGCAACACAAAAAATGGACAACTGATATGAATGTACAAAAGCAATGTTTAAACAGTGCTGCATGTACTCTGGTGTATTAAAGAAGTAAAATATAGGCCAGTGGTATCCATGGCCATTCCAAGCAGCCATCTGTCCATATAACTGGTTTCACCCACGAGCAGGAAGATCTGTGATTCTGGGTGCATCCCTCCCACAGTGCCTACATTTAACACGAAAAGTTAGTGGGAGAAAGATAGAGGAGATTCCGAGAAATAAATCATAAAGGCGTGATGTGCTAGCTCAAATGTTACATGATAGATTTTGTTTCTTGAGTAAGATGTCTGTGCATCTCATGAGAGAAACTAGTTATATCCTTTTTTGTATAGAGCTTGAAATGCCACATAGCATAAGTCAAATCAAGGAACTGCTCCCCACGGCTATTAGTAAGCAGGGGACAGATTTCAGCTGAGGCTTGTTAACCAATTGGAGGGGATATACTCCCCGGAATGTGAAATGACTAGTCTAGTTGTAATTGAGAATCACTTAGTTTCATGAAGCATATGAGTACGCCTCCAACGTTCTAGCTAGAAAAGAATCCGATTAATCGGCAAGAGATGGTGAATTAACAAACATCTTGGAAAATGGGCTACCTTAATTGTCCAAATGGACTCGTTGTAGCAAGAATTCATGCAGCCTGGGTGATGACATCCAGATTACCATCAAGGAACCATTTAGGAGGGTACAAGGAGTTAGATGATTGAAGCTGCAGAAGCCAGACCATGACTCTTGAGCAGTCCTCCAATAAGCCTTCCATTTGGCTTTCATCTTCCACAACTTGCTCAATAAATGAGCTAACCTGTAGAAGCAGATAAGTGAAGTTAATTATTAAAGCCAAAGCCCAGTATAAGTAGCGACTTGTTGGGTTGAGAATGTTAACCTTTTCAGAGAAAAAAATGAAAAAAAGATAAGGATGGAAAAAAGAAAGATTGATTATCTTTAAGGAGGCAAAGCTTCTGTTTGTATTGCTGTCCCCTGATAGTAACAAATTTGTCAAAAACAAGGTTCATTTTTTCAGTATATTTCACTTTCCCATCTGTACTAGTGCAAAAGGAAGGCCAGAAAATATACAGACTATTCATTTTTAGTGGAATACAAGCAGCAGCAAACAGATTGCAATGTGGTATACTAAACGGATAATATGACAAGAAGAGGTACTAACCTGGAAGCCATCCCTTACTGTGTCAAGCTGCCTAATAGGTTCTGGCGTAGGGCGGTGCCATCGTTTTGGATCCCAAATGATGGAGCTGTTGAAGGCAAAACCTGACATGTCAGCATGGAATCTCCGAAACCTCATACTTGAGTCATTCACATGCCATCCAATAACTTGAGTTCCATTACAAATGGGGCCCTCAACAAAATCTTTGTTTTTGTTTCCTGTTAACTTGGCAACTGTCCATATACCAAACCGCCTGCAAGGAAAAAAGGGCATGCATTCTCATGACAATAGGTAGAGAACCAGAAAGTGATGTTAAAATGCATATCTTTATGAGATATCTGCAGCAGATACATAGCATTTACTAAAAAATAAAAAGAATGTGCAGAGTTTCCAATCACTTATGAGAAATAGCATTTACTAAAAAATAAAAAGAATGTGCAGAGTTTCCAATCACTTATGAGAAATTGTAACCTAATACATGTCAACAATCTCACAACATTCTCAGAATGACAGTAATTATATATAAAAAAACAATATGCAATCCTTTCTCCCCATATGAAATTTTCATCTACAAGTTTATATCCATCATTTTTTTGTATTTCTTGGCTTTTCTATCCATTTTAACACCATAATCTACAGCAGGAACTCGGTCTATGGAAAAGAAAAAATATTCCTCGTCCATTATATTATGATACATTTTAGTCTAGGATCTGGCGATGCAATTCCAATGATACTACTTTATTTCATTAAAGAACTGAACAGCTAGAAACTGTAAACATAATTTCAAATATACTGTGTACTGTAAAGCTTGTGCAAGGTTTCACGGAAGGTGCAAAAGTGCAAAATTTCACGGAAGGTGCAAAGTCACATGATGGAAATTTGTTCCTGACTAAAAAAACATAGCAGATTCCAAAGGGAAAACCAATAAAGAGCAGCAGTACAGGAATGGGGGTGTGTGGTCTGCATAGACTGATAGTTACCTGATCTGCCTCATTTGCTCAAAAAGATCTGCAGAGTAAGTGTTGTAATCATCTGCAAAATGGACTATTCCATCAAGGTGGTGGGTTTCAATGTGAGACAATGCCACATTCCTTTGGTGGACACTTCTGTCTTTTATATCAGTTAAATTTTTCTTGCAAACAAGATGCCTATACATAACCCCAGTCCTCCTCAGGATGTCAGCTGTTTGATCTGATTGCAATGTCATTTCCACAACTATCCATAATAGAGGAGGTTGAACCAGTCTTAATGTGTGCGCCAAACGACTCAGATAATAGGCTTGAAGTGGTCGAGCATGAGTTGGGGTCACAATGATCAAAAGTTTCCGAGACACCAAATTCACATCTTCAAAGAGCGACAGGCTAATGGAGGTACCATTAGAATTCCCATCCCCCGACTCCTGTTCCTTCACTTCTGGCTCCAGTGTGGTACTGTTCTCAAGTCCTCCCATTTCTGCTATTGTTGTTGCATTTCTTGTCATATCTTCATGCTTATCAACATGCCCATCAGTAGATAGCACCTCAAATGAAAACGCTTGGTGCTTTGACATGGGATTCATTGAGACAAATGGGGTTAGTCCAATAAAAACCCCAATCACAAAAGAAACCAAGAAATGGAAAAGGGCCCTCTTCCAAACTTGTCCCTTGGGTTTTGACCTCTCCAATGGTCTCGAAGATTTTGGTGAAAAAACACCATAAGCAAAAGCTTGAACGTCTGATAAACCAAAAATTGAAGATAGAAACCCACCAGAAGTTGGGTAGCTCTGAGAATATGACGATGAGGACTTGGACAGAGGAGAGGCCACTTGACAGGCTTCCCCGTTTAATAAGGTTCCAGCTCTAGGCACAGGAGACAATGTTCTCCTTATAGATGCCATCCAAACTAATCCACCGGAATATCACTAACCTCGAGACCCAGCACCTTACAATTTCAAACCAGTATTACAACTACAACAAAAAGAGCATTCAAATCTACTTAAAATCTCAATATCCTACCAACTAATCACCATAAATATAAAGTTTCAAAGCCGATAAAGTTGTTATTTTTCATACATTCTCTTCAATATCTTAACAACTGCTTGAAACCCAAAATAGACCCTTGACTAAACACACATGGCCAAGCAACAAATCTTGGATTTGCCAAAATTTAAAACCTGTCTCCTATGCTGCGAACAGTTTACGGGGACCGAAGTACATGTATAACTACCCCTTTGCAGTGCAAAGCAGCTTTCTCTTGCAACTTCAAACAAAGTAATAAATAGCTAAAACCAAACCCCAAAATGCAATTTCACAAGTCAATGGTCTACAATGAGCTCCAAAACACAAATCATTACCATAACAAACCGAAACACCAAAAATCTAGGTGAATGCATACCCTCAAAGGTAGGAGATTGATGCCCAAACTGCTGGGAAGCAGTCAGTGAAACGAAATGAGTCTTGAAATTACCCCACAATGGTAAATGATTCCTGGATCTTAGGAGCTAAATACCACCTTTAAAAAAAAAAAAACTGACAAATACGCTGTTATGGGTCTTGCTGAAAAGTTTCACTAGTTTACACACACCCTCTAAAGTATTTGATGTTTTAAGGATCAAGAATTAGAAACAGTGAACAGAGAAGGACTTGAACTTTGAAAACGGAATAGAAATCTGAGAGAGAGAGAGAAAGACAGAGAGAGAGAGAGATGTCATCCGATAGGAATACTTCACATCACTCTCTCTGCCAGTCATAATGATTCAGGCACAAGAAACTTTAGAATTATTTTTCAATGCAATCGACCCTGGTAATTATTGGAGTGGTTAATAATTGACATTGTATATTTGGAGAAATTAATGAGTGGGTTATTATTAATTACACTTACGTATACCTACCTTTTGAGGGATTATAAATTTAGAATAATAATTATAATGTATATTCTAATTTTAAAACTTTATTTTGACTTAAATTTTAGTTTAAGTTGTTAATATAGTCATGAGATCATTTTCTTATCACATTCTTTTTTAATTTGAATTAGATTATATTTTAACTTGATCAAGTTTTTAGTTTGAATAATTTATTAAGCTGATATAAGTTTTATAGCTAAGGAGTGTTTTTGAAAAAAAAATGAATTTTTATTTTATTTTTTATTTTAAATTAAATATTTTTGGTATTTTTTATCATTTTCATGTGTCGATGTCAAAAATAATTTTTTTAAAATAAAAAATATTATTTTGATGTATTACTGAACAAAATATTATTTTAAAAGTAACCTCAATCACATTCTCAAACATGTAATAAAATGTTATTTTTATATTTTTATAAATGAAAAACAACATGTAACACACTCCAAACAAACAATTAAACATCAATGAATCACTCTTTATACCTTATAGTTGCAGTCGTTACTATATCTCTTTTCCATCACAATATGACCCATCATTTCCACCACCACCATTCAAGAGTATAAAAAAATGTTTTTCCCTTTATGCAATGAGTGAGAATATTGTAAAAAGTGTCATGACCTATTTATGAGTTATTTCCAAAATTTACTTGAAATAAAAAATATAAATAACAAAAATAAAATAAAAAAAGGCTAGCATGATAGAAAAATCAAGTTGAAAATTTTGGAAAGATTCAAGAGCTCAATCGTATCTCTATTATGCCCAAAATTAGAGAAAAATATAAATTCAAGGCTAAAATAAATAATTAAGAAGATTAGAATTTTCAAAAACTAATTTTACTTTTACCAAGTCAGTTGGTTGAATTTGAAGTAAAATTACACAAGATTCAAAGTTTTGGAGTAAATTAGGAGCAAAATTGAAGAAATTTGAGACCAGAAACTAAAGTAAAAAGACGTGTAAATTTAGGGGATAAAATCATAACAATCACAAGATAAAGGACCAAATTGAACTTTGACAAAAAGAGTATCATGCTATCACTGTTCATTTTATTCCCAAAATTTCACCGAAAATCTTGTTTTGGTACCAACTTTGCAGGTGCATTTAATGGTTTCATCCTTCATCAAATTTGACAAAAACATGCACTAAAATGTTCATCTAATTCTTGATTATACTAGAGTATGGTCACTTCTAGCTGAATGACAAAACATACGTGGTGGTTTAGCCCTAAAATTAATAACTCAAACAACCTGTTGTAGCTGTCAAATTTGACAGTTCATGACATATACTTTGAGTCACTTGTTGGATGGTTTTGATTTGAACCAATGACTGAAATTTAACTCAGTATAGACAAAATTATCCTCTTTCATCTGCTATAAATAGAGATGAAATCTATGGCCTTAAAGGGAAGAAATCAGAAGCCAAAATTCAGGGGGGGAACCTAGCCCCTTCCCAAGTTCTTTTTGTTCCGTAGACAATTCCTTTGGATTTTTTGGCCACCATTGCCACCATATCAGTTTCCAACACCACTTATAGCCACCAGAAAATGTCCTCCACATTGCAGAGCAACCCAAAGTCAACCATCTTCTCCTTTTTCTCCCTTCTCTTCCTCCCTTGTGACTGTAAGTATCACGATTTCTTGCATTTTCCGACCACCATTGTCATTAATGACACCACCACAACCATCAACGAGGCTTCCTCTTTACACCAGAATACTCATGCCAAGTCCTTTTCACCTTCTCTCCTTCCTTCACTTTCGATGTTGTTCACGTAATACGTGAACAATGAACACTGCATAGTGAATTAATTCACTCTCACTATTCACTTGGTTGTTGTTTTTTCTGGAAAAAAAAAAGAAATTCAAAAAAAAGAAATTTATATTTCAAGATATTTGTGATTTCATCTTATGTATTTCTATCAATTTTTATTCAATATTGATTCGTAGATCTACGTTAAAGTATACGAACTTGGTTTAAAAAAAATCTATTTTTTCTCCGAAATCTCCAAAAAAATATAAAAAAAAATCCTTATTTGAATATATATAATATGTTCTCTTTTCATGAATATGGTCAAATCCTAAAATGTTTTGGAACATATTTTCACAAAAAACAAAAAAAAAATGCATTTTTTTCTCATGTTTTAAAATGAAAAATGGATATTGTAACAACGTTATGATTAGCCGTTAGAGTTCATCCAAAATATTAAAAAAAATCACCAACTATTTTGTTTATTTTTTTAACTGTAGACTTTAATATTTCTAGTGAAAAACTACATTGTAAAGTACACCGTTAAATATTAAAATATAATAAATATAGTGCTAAAATTTGGACCTTAGAACAGTTAAGATTTTGATCCAATGAGAGAGAGACTCCCTTATGAAGAGAGATCTACATGAAAACTTAAAAAAGATCACCAAATAAAAATATGATATATAAAAACAATCAAACAATAACGTAACTTACCTTAAGGTATATTGGGGGTGATGCATCTTTTTCTTGCACAACAAATCTCGTTTCATGGACTCTCGCAGATCATTAGGTTTCCTGATACCCTAATACTATATGACGACATCTAAAAATTATAATCATAATTTGTTGTGTCGGTTAGTGGATAACTTGTTAGACTTATTTGAAGCTTTTAATGAAGCTTTTAAAAAACTGTTTTCCACGCCCCCCGTCTCCAGACACAGGCGCGTGAAAAACAGTCGTCGTGACAAAAAGCATAGGGTTGTTTGAGGCTATATATGAGCTTATCAAGGTATATAAGGTATTTTTATGTGTTTTGAGTTAAAATCAAGTTTTTAGAAAGAAAAAAACACAATATGAGGTCCGGTTTTTCAATGACCTTATGGTTGTTGAAAACTAAGATAATAAATGATGTCTTATACACTATTTTTTACCTCTAAATTAAAGTAATTTCTCCATTGCAAAAAAAGCTCATAGTTAGCTTTTTTAATGAGTCTAGAGTGTTAGTTATAGGAGAGGGGAAGGCCCACACACTTTTTTTTATATATTTTTTTTATGTATTTTAACCTTTCTAACTTTTAAAAAGATATAATTTCATCATTTATTTTTTAAAAGATCTATTCCTTTTTATCTTACTTGAAATAAAACTTGTTTTTTTATAAGACTTTTAAGAAATTAATGCTATTTCTAATTTAGTCCATATACTATCCTAATTTTCTTTTGTATCAAATAAATATTGTTTGATAGAAGAAAAATCTCACTTACCTGGTTGATATATAATTAAATAAATTTTAAGAAATAAAAAGTTTTTAGATCCAATATGATGCATGGCCCAGAGCATTGATTTGGTAAGTTAACTCGAGTTAATTAAAATCTATATTGTCCTTTTTAAAATTGAATATATATTTTTCATTTCATTATTCAATATTAAATTGATTGGAATTTGAGTATCCTAATTTATTTTGGTTTGTTTTTTATAGAGTTAGTACAGTCTCATAATCCAAGTTATAAATTTAGATGATTAACTCGAGTTTGCCAAAGTCAATCCAATGAATTGTTATCTCAATAATTTTATAAGATAATATCATCAAATACATTAAAATTTCTGAATTCATGATAAATGTTTTCTTTTCTATTAGAAAACACATCAATGATGCATTGGTACTTTTTTTCATAATCTATATTGACACTTTCTTTTGCATGTTTTTTTATCATTTATCTCTGAATTTCTAATTTAGTTTTTGTTATTATCAATTACCTTTTTTTTTTTGCATTTATTATCACAAAATGATTCAAGACTTATTAAGTTAAATAAATAAAACTCATGCATAAATATTTTTATTTGTGATCATGAATATTTTCTTAATGTCAAAAAACATATTTTAAACACTTGTATATATTTTCTAGCTGATTTGTTTTTGATGCCAGACACATAGTTAGTATTGTGTATGTGTGTGTGTGAGTGTGTGTGTATACTAGCCATGCACCGTGCTTCGCAGCAACCGAAACAATATTTTTTTCAATGTAAAAAAATAATAAGAGTGAGATTTTTTTATAATGCTATAAATCTGGGTAAAATAATAAATATGTGCAGAATTTCTGTGACGTGCGAGTTTCCAATAAAATATATAAATTTCAAATCGATATGAATTTATTTATTTAATAGGTTTCAACAAATTACCACCATAAAATTATTAGCAGTTATCACCATTAAAAAAATAAAAAGATTTGGATATCTGAATCATTGAATTCACTATTAGGACGAGCTCATTTAATAGTTTAATTTAAATTAAACACAGTAATAAAATATAAATTATGTAAACACATACAATAACTAAACAACAAAAATAAGTCGTTGATTTTCCATCTATATAAGTAGTTTTACTGTTCATAACACGTGAAAAACCAGAAAAGTCCCTTAACGTTAGTGACTGTTTTTATCCCACCCGAGGGTAACTTTGTTATTGTACTGTTTACAGTCAAATGAAAAAAACTGAAAAAATACCCCTACCTAACCTTTGTCTTTTTGTAAGCATGCAGAGGTAAATAAGTAGTTTCAATATTCAAATAAGAACATAAAAGACGAAAACACCCCAAACAATATGGAAATGACACATGCACAATGAAAATGTCTAAAATACCCATGGTAACGAGAGTTAAATTATATAGGATGAAGGAAAAAAACATAATTTTACTATTGAAATCCATATTGATCTATGTTTAGGAACACAATAAAACATCGACTCGTTTTATATTATTTGTAATGTGTGTATATATATCTTAGTTCCAAAAAAAAATAACAATATGACAATTTTTGTCTTTTGTTAAACCTGTTTTTGAAACGATTTTTTAAAGTATTTTTTAATAGTTTCAATATAATGATATTAAAAATATATGTTTTTTTAATATATTTTTAATTAAAAATTACATTTAAAAAACCTAATGCTTAACATTATCAAACACACACAAACTTGTACGTTTTTGTGTTTCATTCAATTGTCAAGACTTCAGATATTATTGAAAATATGTTCGGCATGATTAGTGATTTGGAAAAAAATTAAACTTTATTAAATGAATAAAAAAACATATATATATATATATATATATGTTTTTTTTTTATTCAATTCCAGAATCATTATAACTTTTCTTCCTCTTTTATTTTTCCACAAACACTTTCCTGCCGGCTTTAAATCTAACACACTTGTTACAAAACCAAAAAGCCTCGTCTCCTCCTCAGATCTGTCTGTCTGTCTCTCTTGTTCCTCTCCCTCTTTACAAAAAAAAAGGAGAGAAGAGAAACAAATCGCTTTTCTTAATTTCGCCATGGCCATGGCGATTAGGTCTTTGCTTATCTTTTTATTTATTCTATCACTTACTGTCCCTACCTTTTCTCTCCATGAAGATCAAGTTGGTCTCATGGACTGGTAAGCTCCTTTCAATCGCTTCTATTTCTTTTCAACTTCCTGTTCACTGAATCCAAACGAAGCTAAGCTGATTGTATTTTTTTTAATTACTGGCATTAATACTGTAGCTGCTAATTGAGTTTTTGGGTTAATTATTATTTTTTAATTCGTGTAGTTTGGTTTAATTGTTAATGTATCTAGGCATCAAAAGTACATAGGGAAAGTGAAGCACGCTGTGTTCCAAACACAAAAAACGGGTCGAAAGCGTGTTCTTGTTTCTACTGAAGAGAATGTTATTGCTTCTCTTGATCTCCGGCATGGCGAGATTTGTAAGTTTCGTTCAATGGATCTGTCCAATGCATTCTTTAACGTCAAGTTTCACTGCTAGAGTAGTTTTTTTTTTTATAATTATTATTTATTTGCAGGGATGCTGATTAGTGCTATTTTGTGTGTGCAGTTTGGAGGCATGTTCTTGGTGCTAATGATGCTATCGATGGAATCGATACTGCCATGACAAAATGTAGTGATGCTCTTTTTTCTTATCACCTTTGTTGTGTGTGTTCTTGCTGCAGTGGAATTGATATTTCCAATAGAATTTTGTGCCAACTTTTAAATTAGTTTGCATCTTTATGATTTTCAAAAAGCATATAACATGTTTGTTTTTATATAAGTTCTTAAGTACTATGTGGATTTGAATTGCAATGTAGCTTTCGTCATTCTGTGTGTCTTACTAAAGGAAAGAATTGTTAAGACTGTCATTTTTTATATTATTTTTTGTGCGTGTATAAAGGATTTGAGAGAATATAAATAAATACAAATGGAATACATAACCCTGGTTTGTATTGCCTGCTTATTTATAATGAATTTGGTGTACAAATACAAGGCTTGAGAATTCAATTTTTGTAGTCAATGTTAGTTTTCTAATCTTCTATTTCAATCTTTCAGATGCTATTACCCTTTCATCAGGAGGAAGTATTCTACGAGCATGGAACCTTCCTGATGGACAAATGGTGTGGGAATGTTTTCTTCAGGGACCAAGTGACTCCAAGTCATTCTTGTTTGTGCCGGTTAGTGGATAACTTGATAGATTTATTTGAAGCTTTTAATGAACATTGTTTTATTATCTAGTCCAATCTCTTAGTTTTTCTCCTGTATCAGCCGTGTTTAGTAATTCTTAGTTAATTGAGAGTCTATGAGGCCTTTGTGCTGAATCTATTCTTTTCTATTCCTCTTATCTTCACGTACATCTCACATAAAAAATGAAACCAGAAATTTCCATCCAAGGTATCATAATTTAGTTCCTCTATTGAAGTGTTATTTTGTGTCTCTGTCATGGTCATAACTCAACCCCCAATATCTTCCCAAGTCTCCTATCATTCTTCCAAATATGCCCTTGCATTATGCATTCCAACATTTTCAGAACTGTTGTTAACTGAGTTATTGATCTGCAGACAAGCTCAAAAGTTGACAAGGACAACACAATCCTTGTTTTTGGTAAAGGAAGTCTCCATGCTGTTTCAAGCATACATGGTGAAATTGTTTGGAAGATAGATTTTCCTTCTGAAAGGTTTGTCCTTTTGAATTTTAGGCACCAACTTTCACTATTTAACCCATCACCTTGCAATTGATGTGATTGTGATACCCTTGGTTGCAGTTTTGAGGTTCAGGAAGTAATTCAGCACCATGATGGCAATACAATATACGTGGTGGGATTTGTTGGTTCTTCCCAGTTTGATGTATACCACATCAATGCTAAGAATGGGGAGCTCCTAAAACATAACAGTGCGGCAATTGATGGTGGGTTTTCAGGGGAAGTTTCTCTTGTTTCAACAGCTAAACTTGTGGTGCTGGATGCTGCTAGGTCAACTTTGTTAACAATAAGTTTTCAGAGAGGAGAAATCAGCTTTCAGAAAACATACATCTCAGATCTAGTTGAGGATTTCTCAGGGATGGCTGTGATATTACCTTCAAAACTTACTGGTTTGTTTGCTGTGAAAACCAGTACAGCTACAGCATTTATTAGTGTGTCAAGTGAAGGTAAGTTGGAGGTGGTTGACAAAATCATGCATGCAACATTTATTAGTAATGCTCTTTCAATCTCAGAGGATCAACAGGCATTTGCACTGGTTAGGCATGGTGACAATGACATTCACCTCAATGTGAAGCAAGTTCATGACTGGAACAATGATTTGCTAAAAGAGAGAATCAAGCTGGACCAGCAAAGAGGGTTCGTCCATAAGGTTTTCATTAACAATTATGTCCGGACTGACAAGTCTCATGGATTTAGGGCTTTGATTGTCATGGAAGATCATTCATTGTTGCTGTTACAACAAGGTAAGGTTGTCTGGAGTAGGGAGGATGGCCTTGCCTCAATAATAGGTGTTACTACGTCAGAACTTCCTGTGGAAAAGGAAGGTGTATCTGTGGCAAAAGTGGAGCTGAACCTCTTTGAATGGCTTAAGGTATGATCTATTTGTTTTTCTTACAAAGTTGACTTACCGAAGATGAAAGTTGCCAAAAATCACTCTTTCAAGACTTGAACAAGATTCTGGTTATTTTCATGTGTTTTTTTTAATACTTTTCTTTCCTTCCTTTAGTTTGCATCTTTTTTAAACTTTACTTAGTAGTAGGGTGTGGTATCTGAATTATTGTGTGATTGCATTTGAATTGGTTGCATAGGCGATAATTGTTTGCTATCATATTCACTCCCTTATTTGAAAAAAATATCTCAATGACTTCCTTGGAGGACTGTGATTTTGACTCATGATATTTTGTTGTTCTAAGGGACACATGCTGAAGGTTAAGGGTTCCTTAATGCTTGCAAGTGCTGAGGATGTCGCAGCCATTCAAGGCATGAGGTTGAAAAGCTCTGAGAAAAGTAAAATGATCAGGGACCATAATGGATTCCGAAAGCTGCTCATTGTGCTCACTAAATCTGGGAAAGTTTTCGCATTGCACACTGGAGATGGACAAATTGTCTGGTCTCTCTTATTGAACTCTCTACGTCAAACAGGAGCATGCGAAAACCCAACTGGGATCAATGTGTTCCAATGGCAAGTTCCTCATCATCATGCTATGGATGAAAATCCATCTGTCCTGGTTGTTGGCAGGTGCAGAACTGGTACTGATGCACTGGGAATATTTTCCTACATTGATACTTACACAGGGAAGGAGCTTAAGTCTTTTGGTCTTGATCATTCTGTTGCACAAGTGATTCCACTCCCACTTACAGATTCAACTGAACAACGGCTGCATCTACTAATAGATGCTAATGGACAAGCGCATTTGTACCCAAGAGCACCTGAGGCTGTTTCCATTTTCCAACGTGAGTTATCAAACATTTACTGGTACTCGGTAGAGGCTGACAAGGGTCTTATCAAGGGACATGGATTGAAGAGCAATTGTGCTGGTGAAGTTGCAGACAACTATTGTTTTGGTACCAGAGAAATATGGTCCATTGTATTCCCCCCAGAATCAGAAAAGATCATCTCAACTGTAACAAGAAAATCAAATGAGGTAGTGTTTAGTTTCTGGTCAAATTTTTTCATGATTGTCTCTTCATTCTTTGTCTTCAAAGATTTATTCACTTTACAGTTCAATAACTGCTTGTGCTGGTTAGTCTTTAAGTAACTTTCTGGTTGATTGGGATTACAGAAAACCTTTTAAATTAGGCAAGCAGGCATTGTTTTCAAAAATTCTATTAGAGTTGTTCCATGAGGATATGCATTTTGTTTTTCACTAAATAACATTTATGTGCAAAATATCATGGATCTTCATCTATTCCTCAGAAAAATGTTGGGATCAGGTTCAATAAACAGATTTTTTTCTCAGGCTTTGGATTACTAGCACTGTTTTCCAGGCAACCTTGATGCTTTTTAGGGTAAAAAAATCACAGTTTCTGTAGATTCTTCGTGTCTCTTTATAAGAACCTCAATTTTTACCATTCAGTTTTGTCTTGCTGAAGGTTCCAATAGAAACTTCATATATAAACTCAATAGGATATCGTGGTTTGCTGACATGTTCCCATGGTATGTTTAATTGAGGGTCTTCTGCATTTGCCTCCAGGTTGTTCATACTCAAGCAAAGGTTATAGCTGATCAAGATGTGATGTATAAGTATATATCAAAAAACTTGCTTTTTGTGGCCAATGTTTCACCAAAAGCCAGTGGAGATATTGGATCAGCCACACCAGGAGAATCACAGCTGGTTGTCTATGTTGTTGATACTGTCACTGGCCGTATATTACACCGGATGACTCATCATGGCTCACAGGGTCCTGTCCATGCAGTAAGTTTTGCCTTCCATTTTTGATGTCTTCAATGATATGCGTTACCTTATGCATTTTCACCCTTTGCAGGTTTTTAGTGAAAACTGGATTGTCTACCACTACTTCAATCTCAGAGCACACAGATATGAGATGACAGTAATTGAAATTTATGATCAGTCCCGGGCAGTAAGTAATCAATCTTTACAGTTATGCAATATTGTTTGTCTTCTTATTATAAACAGGTCAACTTTTGCAAATTGAAATTCAGGACAACAAAGATGTTTTAAAGCTTGTACTTGGAAAGCACAATCTCTCTTCACCTATTTCTTCATATTCACGACCAGAGGTCACAACAAAGTCACAGTCTTACTATTTCACCCATTCTATCAAAGCAATAGCAGTTACATCAACTGCTAAGGGTATTACTTCAAGGCATCTTCTTATTGGGACAATTGGTGATCAGGTTGGTTACATCCTTTTAAGAAACCTAGATTCCATTGTTGTTTCCAATTTTCTGTGACAAACTAGTCATTTAATGATTTACATTTCCTGCAGTAAAGAAGGATATATTTACTGAATGTAATTGAATGCTGTACAGGTCTTGGCCATGGATAAGCGTTTCTTTGACCCTCGTAGGTCAGTTAACCCCACACAATCAGAGAAGGAAGAAGGAATTTTACCTCTTACAGATTCATTGCCTATCATTCCTCAGGTGAGTTGCCATTCTTCCTTTTCTCCTTTAGTCTCCGTGTCACTGTTTAATGTTTAATTTCCTTGAGATAACACTGTTGATTTATGCTGAATTTTCTGTACATAAAAAAACAAGTTGTTAGATGAAGTATAGAAATCGATTCCACATCAATATGTCTACCTTCCTTGGAAGTGGTTCATATCCCCTTTAGTCTGTGCCACTGTTTAATATTTACTTTCCTTGAGAGAAACTGTTGTTTTTTGCTGAATCTACCTTCCCTGGAAGTGGTTCATTTCTGTACGCAAAAATAAGCAGTAAGATGCAGTCTAGAAATCGATTCCACACCAATTAATCTAGAGCTTGGAGTGACCCATTGTCGGATCCTGTCTTGTTTTCCTCCCACCATCTTGTACCCCAAATGGTTCTGTTTTTTCCTTAAAGATTTTGGTTTGGAGACCAATGGCACCTGATATGTCTTCTACAATAGGAGTTGCAAGTAAAATACTTGGAAGTGATCCATACAAGTGGAAGTAATTGCAGTCTTGGAGTGTGAGTGCATGCTTGAAGTTTTTTTTGTTGGGGATTTCGTCAACCTATTTTATAACTAATTTATAGCATGCAACTATATATACAACAAAGCTTGTTAAGTACATGCTAGTGATCATTTCAGAGCAGGGATTGTAGGATGGCAGAATCTGGAATACTGTGACTTTTAGCAAGAGTGACTGCTCTTCGCAATCACAACATTGAACTTTGAAGGCATACATTCTTAAAAAAACAAACTCACATCCCCCATGGGACTGTTTCATTCTTCATGGCCGCATGCTTTTGTTTGATGTTTTCTTTTATTTTAACAAAGTTCGTCCTTGAGCTGACACGGATTATCACTTCTTGCAGTCGTATGTTACACACTCCCTTAAAGTGGAGGGGCTACGAGGCATCGTAACAGTGCCTGCCAAGCTGGAGTCAAACACCCTAGTCTTCACATATGGTGTTGATCTCTTTTTCACTCGCCTTGCTCCCTCAAGGACTTATGATTCTCTTACAGAGGATTTTAGCTATGCCCTGCTGCTCATAACCATTGTTGCGCTTGTCGTGGCAATCTTCGTGACCTGGGTCCTGTCCGAGAAGAAAGATCTAAGTGATAAATGGAGGTGAAATCGTTTCTCCTCTAGTCTCTGTACCCTAACAATTTTCTTTCATATTTATTTTACACCCGAGTTACCTTCACTGGAATCAGATTTGTAGATTTACTCCGAACTTGTAATGTTAATTTTGTAGCATTTCCTTTTTCAATGGCATTTTTTGTACTTGCCATTATTACATTTTTGGTCATCATGTAAATTAGACATTGCTAAGGCAAGGGATTAGATATATTTGCTGTTTTCTATACATGCCGGGGGTCCATGTTATCTGAAGCAATTGTTTTTGGAGGGAAATGCAAAATGGCCAGAAAAAGAGGACTGAAAGAGAAAGCTGGTAAAGCGGTCATTTAAGGATGGGGCCAAAATTTGACCGAATTTGTGGCAACAATTCTGGTTTCTGAAACTGGAATAGAGAGCTGGACCATGGTTGCACAAACCATTTTTTGTAGGTTTTTTCGAGTCACCCAAACCTAGCCATCATTGAAGCCAACATAACTTGAAAGAATGGTGTTTGGAGAATTGGAATCTCACCATTGCCATTATTTGGAAGGTGAAAGGACCCATTGAATAGTAGTTTGATTGTCTCTATAGGTGTTCTTTGTCTGTCGTTTCGTACTAGTTGAGGGATACAAAACTCTCCTCGCCACTGTTTGCAACTATCTCTTCCGTCATTAGATGTGGAGTTGCGATGTTATTTTGAGCAAGACTTCACCATCTAAAGCTTGCAAGATTTACCTTTTACCTCGGATGAAAATGACTGACACTGTCACTGTAATTTGCTTGATCTTTTTGGAGTCTTTGTCTCATTCATCTCCCAGTCAAGGACAGTCTCGTGAGCATCTCTGCGCTGCTTCACTGTCCGAAGTGATCAGCTCCATAACCCTCTTCCCTCTCTCTTCCATAATTGAGAACTCTTTAACTACCACTTCAATGCCACAGAAAAAGCACGAAGAAGCTTGGCACTGCACAACTTTCTTCCAGAAGAGAACACAAACCCTTGGGTTTCTCCGTAGAAACAGCTTCCTACAAGGCCTTGCACTTCAACCATGAAAACCCACCATCCAAAACTCAAAACACAGCCGCGTCCACTCTTTTCTTGTGGTTTTTTTCGCCAATGCACAGAAACAACTTTAAGTCCCACCACACCCAACCCACCTGCTCTTCCTATCTCCTCCACTATTGATACTCCAGCACCTCCACCACTAACAGAAACAGCACCAACTCCAGCAGTAGCAGCACCACCGCCACAACAACAATTATCTAACCAACCCCACCAAAAGTCCACTCAGGCTGAGTCCTCTTCCTCCTCCTCTTCCTCCACCACTTCCCAAAGTTTCACTCAATGGAGATTCCCTCTCGCAAACTCCCCCCTCCACCAATCCAGACCCGAAACGAATCAGGACTCCACCTTTTTACCACCGTTGGCTCCACCCATGCACTCCAACGACCTGAAAGAACTCCTCCACCTGGCCGAGCTGCAACTTACCAGCGGCTCAGAAACCGAGCAACTTTCTGCTCTTTATCTCTTAGAACGCTCGCTCGTACCCGACCCACCATCCGACCCGGTTTGCTCACCCGAATTAATGCGCGGGGTGGTGGCAAATTTGAAAAACAAAGCAGGGGTAAAACCGGCAACAAAAATTTTATTAGCGCTTTGCTTGGCGGAGGCCAACCGCCACGTTGCGGTGGAGGCTGGGGCTGTGGGGACGGTGGTGGAGGTGGCGATGGAGCTCGACGGGGCTCCGGCTGAGAGGGCGTTGGCGGCGTTGGAGCTGACGTGTACGGTGTCCGGGGGGGCGGCAGAGCTCCGGGCCCACGCGCTGGCGGTGCCGGTAATGGTGACAATGATGGGTAAAATGGCTGGAAGAGGGAAAGAGTATGCGATAAGTGCTCTCGCGGTAATTTATGGGAGTGGCGGAGTTGGTTCAGATGATGAGCAAACTCTTCATGCGCCGCCAGAGGAGGTGGCGCGTGCAGTGACGTTGGCATTACAAGGGGACTGTACTGCTAGAGGGAGGAGGAAGGGCGCCCAGCTCTTGAAGGCACTTCAAGAATATGGACGGATAGATTCAACTCAAGAGGGGAATGAACAGCCGTGATTTGATTTAGATTTGTACGTCATGAATGAAGAGAGAGAGAAAATAATACTTTAGAATATTATTAGCCCGTGTACACGTAGAACTTAATAATAATAATTATTATTTTTAATTTTTAAATTACTACTACTACTACTTTTTATACTAGCTGTGCTATTTAGTCCCTATTGTTTTTTTTTTTTTAAATCGAGATCGAATTTAAGAATTATTTTGGGTAAATTCATAAATTTAGTGTGGTCAATTTGTTTTAATCTTCATACATAAAACTAATTAATTCATTTAAAAATGTAGTCAAGATGGGCCACTCGTCATTGAATAAAAAATAAATAATCATTTGATGAGGAAATTATATACCATGGCTGTCAACCAAAGGATTATTAAGGAGTGTGATAACTTTTGTTTTGAATTGTTTTTTTTTAAATATTTGAAATGCTTCTTAAGATGAATATTGAGTTAGATTTAGAGCAAAAATATTTTCATTTATCATAAATGTCATGTGATTAAATTAAGTAATTTTACTATTTTTAATGTCAATAAATATATGAAATAATCCTGGCCATCTATTAGAATTTAAAAGATCAAGATCTAACCAGCAGGATGCCTCTTATTAGCTCTAACTTGGAGAGTGTCCAATTCATCCAAGACATTATGGACAAGACGATTAGCAAATAAGGGGGTGTTTGGTTCCTGTAAAAAAAACCTTTGGAAATTATTTTTCCATGTTCGATGGGTCTTGAAAAGGTTAGTCAACGTAAAACATCGAAGGTTTGATGATGCACAGTAAACAACCCGCAACATCAGCCAAGCTCCTATGTCGTGAATCAATCTTCAGGTTTAGTAACAGATATATAGTTTCTTGTTCTTCTGCTTTGACCATTCTCTAAATCGTTATTTTAATATATTCCTTGATAATAATAATAATAATAATAATAATAATAATAATAATAATAATAATAATAATAATAATAAAATGCCATGCTCTTGCATAAATGATTAATGATTAATGTAAGAATATAAAAAATATTTTTAAAAAGTATTCTAACCATTAAAGTTCATGCTTAATCGGACATCAACCTAGCTAGATAATAAGAAAAGACGACGAAGAGCACCATCACACTTCTATCTCATAATCTTACATATTTTGGAGACTTTGATGACAGAATTTTCAAACATATATATTCAATATGTATTGAAAAATCTAACTCGACATGTTTAACTGAAATCTCATTGTTTGAACTCATGTACATGTAGTGGATAGAGCACCGGTTTGAATGAAATCATGAAGTCCACAGCCACAACCTGATGGGGCAGGCTACAGATCACTAACCACAAAGAACTAGGTTAATCTTATCAAAAGTGGGTCCTGGATAATGCATTATTAATCGAAAAGTGCAGCTCATTGGATTGGTAAGAGCTACTGTGGATCCCATGCATTATTTTTTATTTGAATTGTTTTTCAATTTACATGTAAATGTTTAATCGAGTTAGCAAGGTGTGTGTGTGTGTGTATGTATGTATGTATGTATGTATAAAATCAAGATTTGTATACACAACAAAACATTTAATAAATCTTGGCGTATAAGTTGTGCAAGAGATCCCATTAATTATATATGATTTCCCTCAATTCAAATCATTGCTTTTGCAAGAAAATTGTATTTCTAGAGCTTCACCTTGCTAAATTCTGCAAATCAGAAACCTAAACCAAGGCCTAGCTCATGTTCTCCTTTTAGTGAATATGAATGATCGCTAGTGTCTAGTATTGACTAATAGTTGGTGCTGTAAAACATGTTTCTGGTAAATACGGAAGCTCTCAAATATTTAAGTTAGTATTCATATGAAAAAAATATAATAATATTTTAAGGAGATAAATTCTGAAAATATATATGCCGAAAATATTAAAAATCAAGAGATTATAAATTTAGAATTTAAAGAATTCATGAGATGAGATATTTATAGTTTATGAATCTTTGTTTTTTTATATATAATAGAGAAGCTGAAAAGCTATTTTTATCCCGATAATATTAATAAAATAAAAATTTAATAGATATTCAAAGATTATGAAACAAGATCCAAAATGTATTTTATCAGTGAGCTAAGCTTTTCCGAGCCTATAAACACTGGACTCTTCTTCCTAATCCGAGATCATGATTTTGGTTTTTCTTCTTCTTCCGGACTGGATCTATGAAGACTGAACTGTTCCTCCAAGCTAAACTCATAAGATTTCTTCAATCTGCGTTCATTGACCTTGGATCCACTCTTGAAAGAAGCAGCAAAAGTATCATTGGGAATGCTGGGTGCATTCCTAAGGTTAGTTCTATATTCTTTCATCCTGTAACTATCCTAGACCCCAACTTCTTGGCCATGATGTTCCATTTGTTTACTTGGTTAATTTGGTTGAATTTGAATAAAAAATGCTAAATGATCAAGTGGTGAAGTTATATAGCTTGAGCCAGCACTCAAAAGAAGCTTAGCATGCATATAATTATACAGATGATGATGCTCACATAGATGATATATTCATGGATCATGGTAAGAAATTAATATGAATTGGTATCCATAGAGTTCCCTGAAGCAGATCTGGTGATGGAGAATATGATTTCAGCCCTCAATTGTGCTCATCAAATCAGCTAGATCATCAGGTTTTATTTATTGGTCATGTTAATCTTCCCATTCTTCACGCTCTCACATTGTAGTTAATAAATGTAAATGTAAGCTAAAAAGGAACTCTTTTTCAACCTGTGATTGTGAAATATGCACAGAAATTACTGGGGAGTGCGCGTAATGTGAATGGAAAGTGTGCCTTGGCAGCAACATTTGTGGGGTTTCACCGATGATTCTTCAACTCCAAGACTAAACCAAGTAAATGCCTGGGAAGAAGTGGAGCAAATGGCCTTCATCAAATAAGGGGCTAAACCATTAGGCTAAGAATTCTTGGATACTGGATTTTAGAGATGATAATTTAATCAATGCTAATCCGACCGACCTGAATAATTCCTTTTTTATGAATAATTACTATATTTAATGAATAATTAATAGATTATAAATATTATCAAATCCAATCTGAAATCTTGAATATATATTTGTATTATAAAGATATATATACATGAAGAACATTTATATTTTTTTTAAATCTATAACATCCATTACCATCTCTTACCAACACAAGTCACAAGTACCCTAATATCTCAACAAGTTTGTAGCAGCAAAGCAGGCAATTGGGATTGTGGTTACAGACTTATTGTTGATTTTCGAAGTATTTTTTACTAAGAAATATATTAAAATAATATTATAATAAGATACTGTTTGGGACACAAGCTTTTAAAGCTGCAGAATGTGCCTTAGAGGGGCAATGTATATGTTCAAAAGATAAGTATTGTAGCCCCCCAAAACGGGTATTTCTGTAAATAAGGTCTGGTTTATAAAGAAGCTATAGGATCTGCAGGTGTTCATCATGAGCTACAAAATAATACTCTCACAATGTGACTACCATCAAGCTTGCTTTCGTATTTTTCCAGTTTTTCTGCTGTTTCACAATATGAAATGGATTCAGCTCAAAAAGTGAAGGAAAAAGAAGATGAAATGGACGACACCTTAAAAGTATTTGGCATGGCTTAAACCCCATAATTTCGCAGTGGACCAGATGAGTGGAGCGCATGCAGTCCCCCACTTTTCCACCACTTCTTTCAAAACACCAAGTAAGGAGAGATTATCAATTTCTTGATGTTTTGGGAACGTCCCCTCACTAGATTGTAACAAAAATAAAATGTAAATATGATCCAGATTAACAAGGCTGATTGATGAATCTAAACCGTCCATAACTTTCAATCAAATGAAACTTGATCTCGACGTTCCCGTTTCCCTGGTGTCATTTTCTGCTCCCTCCATTAATGAAAGGAATCATACACTTGCACCAGATAAAATCGCAGCACATGACATTTAAAGCACAAACCATGTGGCATTACTGTTTCTTGCTGGATGAAATCATGATGGAAGGGATACATTCCAAAAACACGTACGTACACAGACTAATTAAAATCTGTTTTTTTTTTTTTAAATAGAAACTCTATTTCGAAGCATGTGTACACTTATATAACTCCATGCAATTATATTGATTTGGATTTAAGAACTCAACGGAAAGGTATATTAGAGAATTATATATTATATAATGATATAAAATGAGACAATTAATAATATAAATATAGAAAACTTGTAGAGTACTTACATAAACTCATCTCTTCTTTCCAATTTGAGTGCCTATATTGGCTCTTTTTTTTAAATAACAAAAATATTAAAAACAAATCCTATAAAATTAATTAATTAAATGAGTTTACATTTTACTCAATAGTTAGAGTTTCTAAAGCTTTAAAAATTAAATACTAATTAATTAGTAAAAAACAAACTCACATAGTTAGTTTTATAGGTTTCATTTCTAATTTTATTCTTTTCAATCTCTTAATGGAAAACCAAAATTATTAAAAAATAATAAAATCATATTTATTTCGAATACATAAACACGCGTGTGTGGGAAATAGCTGACATGCCAAATGATTTGTAATGGAAACTTATGGAAGTATTTATTGAATTTTATGAGCACAATTACTTAAATTAGAAGAAAAAATCAATACTAAAATAGAAAAACTCATAAAGTACTTTATTAAAATAAAATTAATTTGGGTTCATGTGAAGAAAATTAATAAAATCTCATAAATACATATATATTCTCAGATAAATAAAATAAAATAAAAGACCACCTATAATTGAAATGTCATTATCCCAAACCAAATTAACTTAGATAACAGGAAAGGGTGATGTACGCGTAGCGGGGTTTCGGGCTTTTTCTCGAGGGCAAAGCAAATCAAAGGAGGAGATGGTTCCTCGATTAATTACTAGTTTGAGGACGCACAGCTTGGGATAGCAAATCTTTTGGAAAATTTTCTAAATAAGCAAAACGGTCTGTCTATAAAGAAAGCTATCTCTGGCTAGCTATGGCGTGCATCATCATTGATAACCTGCATGGAATCAAATCTCTGATTGGTCAAGGAGGCACTTTCCACATTTTAAAAGTGCAAGCGAGGTCGTATGAACAGGCTGGGTAATTTGGTTAGGTTTCCAAATTATCACTCAGAGACGTCGGCGTAGACTTGGTTAACATTAACATTGGCGGGAAAGTTTTGGTGGTAAGAAATATCGGCTCAAGCAATTATCTGTCATGCACAATCTGTCAAAATTCAACGAACTTATCTGGCTAAAAACTTTTCTGGCATTCACAGTACTCTTCCACTTCAACTCCACAGTACCTTATTTATAATAACGACACCATTGATTTGATTAATTAATATGGGGCTCTGCATGCGCAGGTTGTTTGTTCACATCGGTCTTAAACAATATAATAATACATCACGACGAGGTAATCACAGGGTTTAAACTTGATTGACACAGATAGCAGCAACAGCATAAACAGAAGAAGCCATAAAATATCTATGAATTCTAAATATTCATCATTTATAATAATTGAAAAGAGTGAATTTCGAATCCCGATACAATTTTAAATCGCCCCACAAAGGATTTTCTTGCAATTAAAATCAAAATATAAGATCCATCATGTGCATAGCCATGGGTTAAGTATCGTTTCGTTATTAACCTTTTGTTGTGAAGCATCAAGCTAGCTAGTTACATATGTAGCTGAGTCTAGACCAGGTCTATGAAATTTCTCTTCATAAATTATCTACGTGTAAGTGTGTGTAATCGAGATTTTATTTAAAAAATATGTAAAAAAGACTTAGCTAACTATATAAAAAAAATCATATTCGAGTATATGAAAGAAGACTTCAAACAGAAAAAAGATAATTTTTCCCTATAATTTTCTTTGTCACTACAAGAACCCTAATTTGTATTTTAGTATTAAATATTTTTTTTATAATCTAATCTGCATTTTAAAAAGATTTATCAATCTTTAAATAGGTTAGAAAGCGTAGAAAAACTTAGAATTCTAAGTAAAATAGAAAAAACACAATATAAAATCTGAAATCACACTAAAAATAATAAACAAACTTATTAGAAATTGTTTATCAAAATAATCATCACTGTAGGTTTAGTTTGTTCCACAAATTTACAAACTGAGGAAGTTAGATTTTCTTATTAATTCACTTGAATTTATAAAATATATTTTTCTATTTTCTGGAAACTTTATATTGCTGCATGCTTTCAACTTTGATACATACACACAGATATGAGATATTGATCAGCCTGCTACAAGATCAGAAATGAGAGCAAGAAAACAGTCCAACCATGTCCGTCCGTTTTCACTCGATCGGGATCTCTCCAACAAGTGTGCGAGTGTGTCAGTGAGAGAGAGAGACAGAGAGTTGATGGTCCAATAAAGTTAATAAAAATGGGCAACGTGCGGTTCCCAAGTGGCTGAACAAAGAACCAGCACCCCTACTTCACTGGCCACCTTACCATGCAGCCAGATCGTCAGTCAGCGCCACGAACACGCCATTAAATACATGCAATTTCTTGCGGCATAGAAACAAATGGATACAAGATGAAGGCGGCGCGTGTGAATGTCTCTCTCTCTCTCTCTCCTCTCTCTCTCTCTCTCCCCATATATACCGCACTCACCATGATCCCAGCAGGCTATGAAATGTGATGTAAGTGGGTCCTAGCCTAGCTAGGTATTGGTGGAATATATGGCAGAAAGTATATGTAATATATGATCAGAAGGAAAGGCTGTCGGTGGAGATGAGATTGCAGAGCTATTATTAGTGGTAGGGAAGGAGTACTGATCAGATGCAGCTGGCAATGCTGTGATTGCTGTTATTGACATGGCCATGGGTACTCATTAGATGATATATATATATATAGGCATATATATCCATCAAGTTCATGTCCATCCTTGTAAGCTAGAATTTATTGTTTTTCGGTACCCATTTTATTTGATTAGGACTTGCATGCACACCCAACTCCAAAGTTGTATGTATGTATGTTTTTTTATTATTTATTATTATTATTATCAGTAGAATAATAATTAAGTGAAATTAATGAAGAAAAGCCAATAGAAAATGGAATAGAATAAGTTCTTGGAATAAAGGGTTATTGTGTTGGCATAGACATGTATTAGATCGAGCTCGCTCCAGCAGTAAAATCTGAATTTGCGGGCAAACTTATATGTTAAGTATTGTAGTATAAAATGTTTTTTTTTTTAAATATATCTTTGAATATTCTTCTTGTAATTTTAATTTCCATAGATTAAATAATTTAAAAATACTAAAAAATATTAATTTTATCTTTTAAAATAAAATATACTCAGATGTTTACCACACTCTCGGATCATCTAGTAAATTAAATGCAATCAAACTAGGCTAAAAGAGATATTAATTATATCACTAATCAGCATTGCATTCATCGAAACTTGAGGAAACCTTTTCTATGGATGCAGCACGAAGTGTACATTCTTAGGACCACATAAAAAAGGGAGAAAGAGAAACATATACATATAAAAGTTCGATGCGATGAAAAAAATATCAAAAGATGTTAATATATATTAGGAAAGAGAGACAGGGAGAGATTAAATCATTTTTTTATATATTTAAATTATTTTCATATATTGATATAAAAATAATTTATAAAAAATAAAAATAAAATAATATTTTAATATATTTATAAAAATAATATTTTAAAAAATAATTTCAACCACAAACAATACATTTAAAAGTCAACGTTCATTTAGAGCGTGAGAAACTATAATAAATAAAAATTAAACAATCTTTATATATTAATTAAGAAAAGCACCATCCCTATTAATGATAATGAAGTATTGGCATGGCAACCATCGAGTATATTTACGAGAGCTGACCACTTTCAATTGTCATTTGAAATGCTTCATCTATAATGTTGATAATGAAAAGGTAAATATTATATATATTAAAGGTGTAATTAATTTTCTATTTTTTTTATCGCTTGAGCTTATACTCCCCATCCCTCTCTCTACATTAACAACTAAATCAAAGCTTTCTGCCATGCAATTAACTTCTTTTTTAATTTGTTTAGACAATATCAACAAATGTAAATGGAAGTTGATGTTTGTCCTAAGACCGATTACGAGGTTCATTAGGGTTTTGACACTGATTTAATTAATTAATATAATGTATTAGATCACGTAACATGTAAGAGAACCAGAACAACTCGCAGAGACCAAGGATTTACAGAAGACAAAGAACCAGCAGGCTTATAATAATGAAACACAAGAGCTCTGGAAAAAAATCAAAATCAAACCATGCCATTGTTTCTTCAATGCAAGAAAAACTCCATTCCGATAGTGTCATCAAGGACAGTAGCGGTAGCTAGCAACTTCTGAAAAAACAAAAATCTTGCTACTGTATCCTCCTGAGTTTCATTAAAAATCCAGCTTTATTAGACAGTTGTCTGCGTCCTCTATATCATCAGCAATGATGTCAAAATTCAAATGATCTCGATTGAACCTCCAATAAGAGCACTTTCATAATTCAAATGTCTAGAAGCTTGGTAAAACATGAGGTAATAGATACAGACCAAATCGAAGAAATCAAGTGCTCGATTTCAAATCCAACCTAAATAGGAAGTGAAGAAAGCAGACAGAGTTTAGGCCGAGTCTGCTGGTGAGCAGCTCGACCAAAACGAGTCACAACAGAAGGAGATGGTGATGAGGAGTGTCTCGTGGCTTGAGAAGAAGGAACGTGGTGTGGGGCACTCAAAAACACATCCTGCTTGCCGGAGAAGAGAGATTCAGGCCTTCCCATTATTCAACTCTTATTTAGCAAGGTTGTTAGCCGTCATTTGCCTCTCTTTTAATTAATTATTTTGAAGTGGTTCATATAATTAATAAACTCAATGGAAGCTCATGATAATTAAATTTAAGTTGGTTTTTAATAATGTGTAAGCCTCTGATTCTGATGAGTCAAAAGCAATTCAACATGTCACCATCTGTGACCGAAACTGTTAGAAAGAATTGTATAAAATGGTATCTGAACAAATATTTATTTTGAAAGAATATAAGAAACAAGAAATAATGATTTAATGGAAGTTAACAATCCACACAAAAAGTGTTGGTATAAACCAATCTACAAAGGTCCAGAAAGGTAACCACCGACAAGCATCGATTACAGCCACCAACTAAAGCCATCGACAATAGCTGCCAACCGCTTTCACATGCACCTACAATTTATACTCACACTTAAAAGTCTATTTTATAAAGCTTTCATTTTGTGTATAAATAGAAAGGTTAGTTAAGGTGAATTAAAGTGGGAGAAAGTAGAGAGAAAAGAGAAAGAGTTTTGACAGATTGTTCAAGCTCCTGTAAAATTGTGTTGTTGAAATAAAACAATGTGTTTTATCCCTCATAAGTGTTTTGAATCCACCACCAACGGTCTCTCCCACCAACAATTGGTATTAGAGCCTCGTTCATCAAAAACAGAGAAGTTTTTGGGATACATATGAATTTTCAAGTTTGTTCAATACAACTTTTGATCATTTCACAGTGAAGAGTTCTTCAATAAGATCTCAATGGTGCAAGAATCAACTCAATCAAAGCTAGGGGTGAGTCACACTCTCTCTCTAAAAATCTCATACTATTCACCACTTTTAGTCCACATGCCCCAAGGAAGAAGACAATTGATCTTCATGCGTGCTGAATTTGAGCCATCAAGCCAAGTCGCTACTGGAAAAAGCCGAGCTGCAAAGAATATTCCCGATTCAATCACAGCAAAGCGACCGACATCCATAAGTTATTGTTGGACTGGTTCACCTGTTTTTGGTCTCATTTAGAACCAGGTCAGACCAATTCTCTATTATTTGGACCATTCAGATCCATCAGTGGTGTCCATTTTGTCAAAAGGAAATGGAAAGAAGGTGATATAGTCATTTCAAGAATACAATAACTATAAAAAATGCTCAAACACTTATTCTGAAGCTGACCAAAGATAATTATGATAATTGGTGTATCCGAATGAAGGCATTTATTGGCTTACAAAAATGCACAGAGATTGTGGATTATGATTATGATGAACTAAAGTTTAGAGAAATAGAGGATGCTCTACAAGAATCACAAAAGCAAGTTCTTAGAAACAATAGAAAGAAAGATAACAAAGCAAAGACCATCATTTATCAAGGTCTTGATAAAGTCATGTTTGAGATCATCGTTTCTGTAAAAAATTCTAAAGATATATGGGAAACTCTCCAACAAAAATATAGTGCTGATATAATCAAGAAAATTCATCTTCATCTTTGTGAGGTGAGTTTGAATCCTTATAAATGAGATCCTCAGAATTTGTTTCTGATTATCACACAAGAATTATGGTGATAATCAATCAAATGAGATAAAATGGAGAGGATTACTGAGAAAATTTTGAGATCCCTAGATCCAAATTTTGATTATGTTGTTGTTACCATTGAAGAATCCAAGGAAGTGGATAAATTGATGGTGGATGAGCTGATGGGCTCTTTACAAGCTCATGAACAAAATATTATGAGAAAAAATGGAGATAAGACAATAAACCATGCTTTGCAATTGAAATTGTCTTTGAAGGAAGACAAATACGAACAAATGGGGACTTTAACACATGAATATACCCCTTGAGGAAGAAATCAATAAGGAAAAGGAGGATTCCAAGGATTTCAAGGAAGAGGATCTTGGAATACAAGTTTCAAAGGAATAGGTGGTAGAAACACCACCAGAGGAGGACGAGGACAACAATCTTTGACTCTTAGAGGATGAGGAGGCGGTTATAATGACCTTGATAAGAGTCATATTCAGTGTTATAGCTACAATCAATTTGGGTATTATAGCATCGAATGCTGAAAGAAAACTCCAATAGAGTTGCGTGAGCGAGCTAACTATGCAGACAAATATACCATCATCAGTGGGTCAACTGCATTATTTGTCCAACAAGGACTAGGAAAAAATGAGGAGAATGTGTTGTATCTAGATTTTGGAGCTAGCAATCATATGTGCGGACAATGGAACCTCTTTAGTGATCTCAATGAGACCATACAAAGACAAGTCGCATTTAGAGATACTTTCAAAGTCCCAGTTAAAGGGAAAAGCAACATCCCGATACAGTTGAAAAATGGTGATAATAGCTACATTACTGATGTGTACTATATTTTAGCCATCAAACACAACATGTGAGTATAGAACAACTTCTAGAGAAAGAATATACTCTCTTCATGAAAGATTGTCATATTTCAGTCAAAGATAACAACGAGAGATTGATTGTCTTTCTCAAGATGTCGAAAAATATGATGTTCCCATTAAACCTTTTTTTTTATTCGAGAAAACCACACCTCTGGAAAGCGCACTTTGTGAGCCCAGGTGAGTGAATAAAACCCCGACCCTTTGCCACCACGTCACACCTTTGGGGACATGTTCCCATTAAACATCCATTATATATACTAATATATTACCATATCAAAATTTTAAATAAAAAAATTATTTTTTTATAAATATTTTCCAACTATAAAAACAAATAGGCAACAATATATTAAGTTTCAATTAATACTATATATTAGGTTTAAGTCAGATACTTGATACGAGAAATTGTTTGATATCACTGTATATTCTAGAGTAAGTGTTGTATATAAATAAGGTTGTGTTTCTAATTTCTCTTATATTTTTTTGTAATCCCGTTTTGTTTTTATTATTTTAGTATTATAATTTGCATTTAAACTTTTTATATGTTTTAATTATAAAATTTGATCCTTCTTTCACAATAAGAAAAGCTATATAGATAGAAATTATTTTCAATTTATGAAAGGAGTTTAATTTGACAATTTATTAGTGAGTAGAACTTTTTATTTTATTTTGTAGTTGGTGTTTAATACGAGACTAATAAAATAAGAATGAATTACTGTAAGAATACTTATAATCTATAAGGATATAAAAATTAGTTTCTAAATATACTTGATATATTCATAAATAAATATTAGTAGGAAGAGAGAGAAGATAATTAAATTATCAATAATGATTGGCCAGATATAATAAATGTTTTGAGAAAATAAAAATAGAGAGAGATAAAATAATTAATAGCCTTTTAACCCCCGCAACAATATGTTTTAGTGAAGGGTGGAAGCTTTTGGTTTTCAATAATGTTTTATTTATTAATGTAAATATATTCATTATGGTAATAGTGTATCTGTCTCTCTCTTTTTAACAATTATATCCATCTATCGTGTGTGCTCCTTGCAGAGAATATCGAATTTTATCCAAAAAAAATTGTTAAATAGATATTAATTGTAGGATCTATATATATATATATATATATATATAGAATGTACAAAGTCATCTAATTTATCATATCAATATAATTATAGAGTAGATGAAAAACAAATTTTTATAATAGCATAGCTAAGCTCGGTCATGTTGTTGCAGTATTCATTCAAACATGCTTTAATTCTGCTTGGGAACTGGTGTTCGCCAGACAAATCAATCATAGCTATTGAATAGATGTCTTAGGCAAGGCACCAGCCTTTCAAAGGATGCTCTGGCTGGTATTAGAACAAAACAAAAAAAGTCCCATAAGAACAAATTAAAAAAGGTGCACTACTCAATCCTTCTCAAGAATTTTTTGATAGAAACCAAATACCAGTCTATTAGGTTAATCAGAAAGATCTGTCTCCGTGATCTGTTTCCAGCTAACCCAAATCTTCCTACCACATTGTCTCTTTCCTTCTTGTTCCAAAATATTACAAGCCTCCTTTTGATTTTTCTTACCTTCTAAATTACAACACTGAAGTACAGCCAGCAATGGCTGGCTTGATGAACGCCTTAGCAATCTCCATTATTATACCACTAATTCCCTGCTCTCCATTTCCATGCCCACTTCCTGATCAAGACTGGATCACTGAAGTTGAAGGAAGCCCTTTTGAGATATCAGGCTTTTCCGGAACCTTGCAGGTTAATCACACCAAAATACAACTGAAATGAAAAGTTACTTGTGGATCTCAAGGCATATATTGGTATTTACACGCCACCCATTATGCTTCCGTAACTCAGTTACAGATATTAGAACTCAACAACAACTTGAGTAAATGGAATCATGATTACAAAATTAATATCAATTTCAGCAGTTGCTATCTGATCTTCACAAGGCTTGTGACTTATTCTGATTTGTAGAAGCTGGCAAGAGAAGCAAGACTTCACCGGCTGAAATGAAACAAGAAACTCAGGAAAAAAGCCATGCAACGACTTCTGAAAGGGCATCAACTTGTCCATTCAGTAAAAAAGTGAAAGTCGATCAAACAGAAATTGATACAGGTTTCAAAAAGCTACCGGCATTGAAATTTAGGACAATCGTGACATTGGAGGTCGTCCACGGCCTTTCACAGCAGGAAGCTTCCTCTGTCGTTTGGCCCCATCCAATTTAAGTGAGCAAGATCCATTTACAAAAGGAACTTCCTTTTCAAATTTCAGGTCTTCACCTGCAATCATATACATATTTCCAGCTTCCGGTACAGTAAAATCAGCAGGGTTTCTGTTCACGCTGCAGACTTCAGTCTCAGAACTGCTTTTATGGGGGTGAACAGTTCTATTATTAGCAGGGGACTCCAACTTGTGTTTCTTTGGGTTTTCCAATGAACGGAATGGAAATGATAACAATGAAGAATCTGAAGCACCAAAAAACATTGTCTGCATGCTATGAGCTGGAATGGATCCACAGTTGGTGCCAAAACCACCATATGCTGATTTTTGTGATCTATTTACTTTATTTTGTGTGCGTAAATCAGAGCCTTTTCTCTTATCTTTATCTTGAATGGGAAAATCAGTAGCCATCCTAATACCTTTATCATGTTGAATTGATGAAGAAGATGCACCAGCTGTTGTTTGAATGACAGGAATATGATCACGGAATTTCTCTGCAAGTTGATTTTTACCATGATGATTAGGAGGTGGGTGCTTCACAGTATTAACAGCTTTAAATGCCACGTTGTCCAGCCTAGGAAACTCCGTAGGTTCAGGATTCTGAATAATGGAAGGTCTCTTGAGGACCTTTGAGTTTACATCCATATTGACGGGTGCACTGGACTGCACTCCTGCATCCATGAGGCTGAGCAAGTGCATAGCTGGTATGGTCTCATTGGAATACAGATCTAATGACCCCATTGGCTTCTGATTAAGCTCAATCCCGTTATGTTTTCCAGTAAAGGGGTATTCTGCACGTGCCCTGATGAGAGTTTCTGAACCAAAATTCCTGTTTTGCTTTCCAAGGTTGGCTGCATTCTTATTCAAAAACTTCAGCTCACGATCCCCATTCATATTTTCCTTGTGCATGCTTCCGGAAGAATGAGGAAACACGTCTCCATTGGTAGATTGAGTCACGCACTTTGGTGGAATGCTATAAACAAAAGGCATGTGATTCGACATCATTGATGACCAAAGGTGATCTGCTTCCTTACTTTGCTGTGGAATGCTCTGGCGTGTGTTACATGGTCCTGGGGTGTGGAAATTGGCATAACAAGATCTATTCCCCACCACATCCCCTGTCTGTTTGCAATTTTGAGAAATGTTTTGTACGTTAGAAATGGAAGCAGAATGTTGGACTCTTCTGGATGGCTTCTCTTGATGTTGAAGAAATGGTCCTAACCCCACAGGGGAACCGGTTTTTTCCAGTCGCCTCGTACCAAATGAGTTTCGATCAGCTTGAGAAAAGAAATCAACTGCCTTCTGTTTGGTTGGTTCACCAATCTTTATTACGCCATTTCTTCTGGCTGGAGGGTTCTCTTTTTGAGTAGTTTCCTGATGAAATAAGCTTAACCCTCCAAGCCCATATACTTGACTGAAATTCATCATTTGACTCCTCCTTGAGCTACTAGTTGTTTCTACCTGGTGTTTCTCATATTCACCATCAGAAAGACACCTCTCATACTGATTCTTTGCCATGAGTTCAACAATTTCCATTGGAATGTCATCTAAAGCTCCCTGTTCAGACACCTTACCAGCTATATGGGTGGTATATTTCCTTGGAAATGCTGGATGTTCCTGCATTCCAATGGTTTTCTCATTGCTTTTTGTACTACAAAAGTCCTGGAACAAAGAGAAATGTAAATGAGTCTCCAAACCAGCCATACTATGAAGCATGTGAGCCTGAAGCCTATCTAAACATGCACAAAAAATATGGCCACTATATAAGCTAAACTACCTAGTTCCCATGGATATATAACACCCATAATCATTCAAGTAATTTTAGGAAACCAAAAATGAGAATGCAATGACAAAACATTCATGTAATAAAAGATTGGAGAGTTTGAGTGTTTATTTAAAAGGTTGGAAGGTTTCAATTTCAAATTAATTAACTGGAAAAAATGATTAGCCAGCCATGATCCCTTAGAGGTCAGGTTTTGGAAGGGACTTTGGTTCCTGGCAGAATTTTGAACCAGTTCCCTATCCTTCAACCATTAGTGCAATGTGGCAACTCTCCAGCCTCAAACCTGCAACTTGTAATTGCATGAATTTTCCCATTGCATTAAGAAATGTTCCCAAACCGATCAGTTATCTAAAAAACTCCCCTTCTATGCTGTGATATTCCAACAATACCAGCATGAACAGAGGTCATACCTTTTTCTGCATAAGAGAACAACCCCCAATTTCAACCTGGGAGGTGTATTTCTGCTTCTCACTGAGGAAGGGAATTTTAAAAGATGGTCTCCTGGTACTGGGATCGCTATGTATTCCTTTCTCAAAAGGTGCATCTTGGGAATTTCTAGAAGTGAAATTGAAATTTCCCACTTGCTCAATTTCTGCAGCTTTCATCATGGCCTGATTTTTGGAAGTTCCCTCTTTGCAAGTAAATAAAGAACTTCGCCTATTTTCTACCGATGGAATATGTTTCCCATCATAGCTTTGTGCTGTCCTGTAGCTGTTAAGAGAAAGATCCAGCCCCTTTTCAAGATATGTGTTCTTTGCTGAATGAAATGGAACAGGAACAGGTACAGGTCCAGTATGTATTGTCCCCACATCTTTCCTAATCACTGGACCTTCTCTGAGAATGTGATGATTCCAAGGAGTCGGGGAAACCTGATAATCCTCAAAAAGTGGCATCTTTCCTTTCTTCTTGAAATCATTAACATTTGTCTCCATTTGTGAAGAATGCAAGGGGAAAAAGTCCATCTCTCTGCCTGTAAATTCATTGTGTGCTGATTTAGTCAAAACATCATCAACAGCAGTGGCCTTAGAATCATGTCCAATTTTCTCCCCAATTTCAGTTGGCACCTTTTCTGGTGACAGCTCTGAGGACAAACATTCATCAAAAACCAATGCCTTTTTGTTTTTCTTCTTGCTTACAACAAGACTTCTGTCAACTTTGTTTTTGGGCCACTGACTCTTCATGCCAGTTTGTAAACCCATTCTTCTGATTGCATCTTCTTCTGATTCAGAACCCCCAGTGAGTTCAGCTGTTTCCCCATCTCTATGTAAGTTCCTAACCTCTTTACACACTTTATTGGTAGATCTCATCTCCGGAGGTCTTGAATCTTCATCCTGAGGTGACTTTCTTTTCCTATTCTGACCCAAGCCCCTTCTAACTTTGCCTTGGGTAGCCACCTCCCCTTGGAGAACAGGAACCTTGTCAGCACCAGCAGGTGCATCAGGAAAGGCACGGGGCAAAGAATAATGAGTTTTGTTATCCGTATCTCCATCCTCATTTTCACACAACAATTCAGTCAACAAGCGCACCTTTCGAGTTCTCCTACGATGCAAACCACTTGAATTTTCATGGTGAACATCCTGAGAATTATTACCAACCATGATATCAGTGCTTTCAGATGAAGGATCATCATACTCATCCAATTCCAGGGTAGGGCGGCTCCAAGGATCCTTGTCAGCAGTGAGTGCCCCATCATCAATGTTACCAGCTTCTCCTGATGCCCCACAAGCTATTATCTCTTTGTATTGTTCATCTATGGAAGTTTCTTTTCCTGATTCACAAATTTCAGTAGAATTATTTACCATGCAATTAAGGTTTCTAGCAAACTCAGCCGCAACAACTTCATGATATTCACAGCCTGGCTCGCATAGGTTGATACATTTTGACTTGAAGGCTACTGATGCAGAAATCAGAAGCATTATTATTCGAGAGAAGGTACAAGCAATGCAATGTTTTGATTTGGGTATCGAGAAGTTAAGCTGGAACATTTACCTATTTTATCTGTATGATCTGTCTTCTGAATTGGGCTTGAAACAACTTCAGTTGCTACACATGCCAGTCTATGGTTTTCCTGCTTCAAATTATCTTCTGAATCCACACTTTTACCTTGAGAAAAGAGCGACACAAGAAAAATATAAATTCTGATTTTGTACAGTAAAGTTATATGATACTACAAGAAAGATTGGATTTCAGCATGCATGTAAATACCTATGCCAGAATCATTTGCATCTTTAGTCTTCCTTTCATTCCTATCAATGGACAGAGAATGGTGACATTTACTGGTATTGGTCAAAACAGCAATAGCATCAGCTTGTCTTCCCTCGGGAATTTCTTGATTTGCAGCTCCCTGAACGTCAGATGGCAGCAATGCATCATCATCAAGGATTGGTGCATGGGAACAAACTTTAGTGGAATTGAATCCAGTACTGCATGATTTTAGAGAAGTTCCATGACAGTTTGCAGTGCCTTTGGCATCAACTTCCCACACACAGTTCTGACAACGCCAAAATCGGAATTTTGGAACATGTAAAGGAGGAAGAAGGCATGCTTGCTCCTCATAGTTATTACTGTCACCATCTGACACAAATGGCCAACAGATCTTCCAGTCGCGTTTACGAATTTCAGATACATACCCACTGCACTCAAAATATAAGTTTTTTTGTTCATTTTCAGTAGCGCAGAATTTGCAAGAGCAAGAGATAAGCACATAGAAAATTACTATGTGCAAAAAAAATCCTAATATCTTATGCTGCGCTATATTTTTGCTCCATTTTTCAATTGTATGCTTTCAGAAATCAATACTTGAGACTAGCAAGTAACAAGTTGTCTTCCAAGTTCGTTGACGTTTCCAAATGGATTGTTCCAGATTTGTTTTGAATACCATTGGTGTTAAACCAATCCACTTCTTTGTCCAACAAGAAAATCTCGCTAAATATTATGGCTAATGTTTAGTTCTCATCAGTAGTATATTCAATGATGAGCAAACAACAAATATAAAGGTTAAAGCCAACAAATATAGTATATAATATGAAAAAGAAAAAGAAAACATAAAATAAAACTTGTAAAGAAGCTATGCATGGTGTTAACAACCCAAAAATCAGACAAGCATTCCCATGGACCACTTTCTGAAAAACGATGGTGATTAACCAAAACATGTAACATGAGAAACTAAATTTTAATCCTGTCTAATGATTGGGATCAAGGCTTACCGCATAGAAAAATGTGAGCATTTTTCTACCTCAACTTTCTCATCAACATTGTCCAGGTCAATTGTTATGGAATCAATCCTAATAGATGATTCCACCTTGGAGACAAGTTTTGAATGGCTACCAGGATGATGATTCCCCACTGACATAATCCTTTCCATGGGACAAGGAAGCTGGTAGCACAATGGTCAAACGACAAATTTCCTAAGCATATACGAATATTAAGTCATAATGTATATTATCATATGCTAAACATACAAAATTATCCAGTTTATAACAACATGGATGAAAGGCAAACCCAAACAAGCCATTACAGTTCCAAAGTAGATCAAAAGATCTTAAGAGATGGTCCAAACATACACCTTAGGGTTTGTTCATAATTATTAGCAAATGCAAACTAAAAACAAAGATTCCTTCTAGCTTTCGTTCTAAATCAATTAACACATCAAAGTTCTATAATTTAAACTGATTTGGCACATAAAATAACAACCACATGCAAATACAAGTACATGACATCACAATGCAAAACTTAGAAAAAACCTAGATTTCATCACGACAAACATAAATCTTCACTTCTATTTCCGTGCTTCACATAGAAATAATCAAACATGGAATGAAATCCCTTCATTTTAATTACAAACTAATTCAAGAGATAACCCCAGTAAGACAAATCATAGATTAGGGCTACATAAAACCAGCAGTACTAACTCAAGAATAGAAGTCATTAACCTTACAATTAAAACAACAAGAAACTAAAAACCCAATTCAAAACATCCTCTACAAGTTCCAAGTTAACTATTACAATCATGTACCTCAATTAAAAAATGAAAACTTTAGGGTTTCATTCCCACACAAATTGACCATAAGTAAACAGTCAACTCATATTCAATAGCCACAAAACACACACGCAAAGAAAACACCCATGAAATATCACAAAAACCAATCAATTCACACCCCAGAAAGAGCCGAAATGATAAAACACACGGAGATGAACAAACTTAACGTGCTTCAAGCAGTGAAATGACCTAAATAACACTAACAAAGAAGCTAAACCACAGCTAAAACCCACACAAATCAACAAAACATAAACAATCGAAAACACCCAGAAATCTAAAAATGATTAATTCGAGGAAAAAACACACCTTTTTCTCACTAAAAAATCAAAAGCTACGATCTTGAACGAACTTGACTTCAATTCTTCACGGCCAGTTCAGAAAAAGGTATCATCATAGAGAGCATTTGTTCATCAAGAAGAGGATATAAATTACTAGCTGAGATTCAAAGGTTACTGTGTAGAATTAGAGTGCGAAGTCTCTAAAAACCTAACTTTTTCGAGAGGTTTTTGATTCTTCAGCTAGAGAGAGAAGAAGAGATAAAGAGAGAGAGTGAGCGAGAGTTTTTAACTTTTGTCTTTGGAACCAGGTTTTATTTTGAATTAAAAAAGCATGCCATGCCCATGTTATGCTATAACCATGCACATGATATAATCCCTGACATATATGTATAGAAAGAGAAAGAGAGTAAAGGTTGAGAGAGAAGCAGTAGAAAACACCCACGTGTCAAGAATGTGCGGTTCTTATCACTAATCCACTAGCTCTCTTGAGCAAGGGCGAGAGAAAAAAGAAAACCCTAGATGGCAATAGTAAAAGTTTTTACTATTTCCCCACACGTTATCTCCACGCTCCGTTAAAGATGGGATTAAATAATTAGTGCTTGTCTTGTCATGGTAGAATCAAAGATGCCTTGTGCATATAAATAGTTTTTGATTGGTGTGTGCAGCGGACTCCCCTTTCTAGAGAGTGGTGTTAGGTTTACACCATAAAAAACCCTAATTTGTTTTTTTTGGGGGGGTCATGGGCATGTAACCCTAGAGACCGTATACGCTCTCGTACAATAATAAATGTCTAACCCTAAACATTGGCCTAGTAATCGAGGGTGGGTATGGCACTCAATTTTGCTCCCATATTAGCCCAACCATATGAGTTACCTACCTTGTTATAATGATATGAAGTTTTATTAGGGTGGATCAACCCATCATTTACCAAATATTGCAATATATCATTGCCTCTATTGTTATAAACGATCGATTTATATAAAATCTTCAGCACCAAATTTCTTGGTCATTACATGGATATCATTTTTTGTTGACTTTGATGGGTTTAATTGCACCAAAAAAGTGATGAAAAGGGATTGAGGAATGAATTTTTAATTGTACCAACAATACACAACAAAATGATAAACAGGTTATGAATTTTGTTTTTCTCTTTGAGATGAAATACTTTCTAGCAAGTCACATCAAGATCCATTTTCTTTTTATTGATTTGTGCACTTGAAAGAAGCGTAGAGAGGAATGGAGCTACAATATAAGGTATGGTATACGCGTATGAATCTATGTATTTTGTATATATAATTAAGCATGTGTGTGTATTTCACGTTGGCCTTGAAATTCTTAGAAAATTGATTTAAATTACATTATCATCCGCATTTGCTTTATAGGGGCAATTAATGCAGTGCAAACATGGATGCGAATTAGATGTAAGGTATTAAATACATTGATTTTTAATTACTCAGATGATTATTTAATTTAATGATACGGCAGGTCACAGCACATATCAGATTTATGCTGTAAAACAAAAACGATTTCTCAAACTGCAATTCCATAATTTTCAAAGACAGTGAAGCAATAATCTGAAGGGGAAATGGTATTTAAATGTAAATTATGTGAGCTGGAATACCCAAATGTAAAGACCCTTAATCATGAACTATAAAAAAATAAAAGATTTAATTGTTAATTGCAATCATATTGTCCACCCTAATTGTGATTTAATCTGACACACACACTCACGCCCCTTTTAAAGCTTCTCTCGATCCTAATTTATGATTTCATGTATACCATGCATGCTGCAAATTGAACTTGCACTATCAAAAAGTGGTGATGAGATGAAAAACCAACACGAAATAAATCACCAATAAATAGCAATTAAATATCGTGTTCTTGATGAATTAATTTATCACACTGTGATGATTAACTGTCGAGGAAAAAACATGCATGGTTGGTACTCGCATGTAGCAGTCTCTACCTTCGAGCAGTACATGTAATTATCAATACATGCATGTATTAATTGCTTCGTAGTTTCGTGTAATGACTCGTGACAATGCTACGATTAATATTTTTTCAGACACCATTCATGGAATAGCTTGCCTTTTCCGCTTCCTGGTCGTCACTTTCATGGAAAAATGACCACAAGCTTCTCATCTCTTGAGAAGTGGCACTCTCAAGGTCACAAGAAAAGGCTTAGTAAGACATATCATGGGTGTTCAATTCTTCGCAGCTGATATTCTTTCATGTAAAACAACAATTGTAGAGAGAGAAGCGGGATATATATATATAATTGTAATGGTTTGGAAGTATAGTTGTGATTGTTTTTTAAAGTATTTTCTATTTAATAATGTATCAAAATGAGATTTCTTTTAAAAGTGTTTTTCATTTAGAAAGCTTCAGATTTTTTTATTTTAACTGTTTGAGAGTGTAGTTGTGACTGTTTTTGAAAATCATTTCATTCAGAAATATATCAAAATGAGATTTTTTTTTAATTATTTTTTATATCAACACATGAAAATAATCTAAAAATATTAAAAAATTAATTTAAAAAAATCATTACTGTATATTTCCCATTATTCGTACTACAGCACTGCATCCAGGTCAGTGCACCCATTGAGATGCGTGTTGAATTTGTTGAAATTTGACACAAATCTTAAGAAACGAGAGGGTCTTTTGGGTGAAAGGGATTCCTCACCCTGCTGATGAAAAGGGCCCTCTTCACATCATCTGTCATCATGAATATAAATAGGATCCAACAGATACTTCCAATTTAAAAAAAAAAATGTTATGATGGCTAGTGCTTCCATGACATAAGGTCTTTGTCTCCTTAAAAATTATATTTGTTCATACGTATTCTTTTCCACCATGACCAGTTTAATTTAATTCACAAATATGGATGACCTAGTTAATTAAACAACGGCAAAAGCTAACAAGAACTTTAGTTAAGTCACCCCCATTAAGTATTATCTAAATACATTTATTGCACTTATTGTGATAAAAAAAAGAATAAAAATCATTTATTATTTATTATAAACATTAAATATGTGTTATTTTATACGGCAATGCTGTTGAGTGTAAACGGTAAGTCTTGCAACTAAAAAGAAAAGGTGAATAAGAATTTTAAACATTAAACAACTATCAACAAGTGTCCTAGGAGCACAGGAACCCTCGAAACAATAATGGAGAAACCAAGAAGGAAAAAAAAAGAATTCAAAGTGACTAATTTCATCCAAGTACTCCATTCAAGGAGATTAGGTTTTAATTATTCAAAACCTAGTACATTTGTAATTAATTAATAAGTTTAAAATTATATTCAGAAATGTGTGTTGTCGGTCCAAGTAAGCTTTCGTGCTCCATAAGTTTAACCATGCTAGCTATATAGCTTTAGCCACAAGATATAAAGTTGGAAATGATACCCATATAACATGGGTCCAGAATAGACTCCTAACCATGAATCCTATAATACCTTTTTAGCTTTTCTTTCTTTCTTCTTCTTCTTCTTTAAAAAAAAAAAAAAAAAAAAAACAGAAGTTGAAAACAAACTGTTTATGAAGAGGAAAAAAACATTTGCTCGTGGATTTAATGATTTTGTATCTGTTTGGAAGTATAGTTGATGTTGTTTTTCAAAATGATTTTCTTCAAAAAAATAACAAAATAGTGTTTTTTATTTTATTTTTTAAAAATTATTTTTGACATCAACACATCAAAATGATCTAAAAAAATCAAATTTTATAATTTAAAGTAAAAAAAAATCAATTTTTTCAAAAATATTTTTGAAACACAAAGTAAAACAACGTTTGTTTATTTATGTATCAATCGAGAATAAGAAAAAGTACAACAAATTTAAGGCATACCTTTTCATTTTATCCAAGTTTATTCAAATAATTTAATAAATTTTTCTAAGTGTACATTCTAAAATTTGAACCTAAAATTAAAATTAAAAAAAAATGAAGGAAACAAACCTCTTAATTACCAGACCAACCTCTTAAGAGTAGAAGAAGAAAAAATGTTAGTGTCATTACAGCTATAAATCGCTCACAATTCACTAATCTCTTAGTTCTATGATGACACTCACTCGAAAAATTAGGTTTTAAGCTAAGTCCGAGTTCTGTGTAATTAATATGTGGGCCCAATTTTAAGCAAATTCTCAAAGTCATTGTTATTAGACACTTTCATTGGATTTTACGATATTTCCCGTAACTATGGCCATGAACTAGCATTTTGGCCCTTTACCTTTTCTTCCACTTGCGGTAAAAATATATTAATTTTTTATTTATTTCTTTTATGAATGGACCGAGGAAGGTACATGGAGATATTCGAAGTATGAAGAACACGATATTCCATACAATAACATTTATCCTTTTTAAAAAATAAGGGAGGAAAGTCTCTTTAAATATGATGAATAACTCGGTACGTGTATGTTTGATGTTTTTTTTTAAAAAAAAAACAGGAGATATTTATTAAAATAAATAATTTAATCATTAAGAATATGACTAAATAGAGGAGGAGGAGAAAAATAACAAAACATAAACTAGAAAATTTACAAATTAAACATTAATCAAATAAACTTAATTGATTTTTTTTGTTAACCCTTTCAAAAAAAAATTCAAAGTTTTTATGGTTAGGGTTTGAAAAACAATACCAAACACCCATGTAGAGGTAAATCCAGATAACAAGTCATGGTATTGGTAGATTTATTGCATGCGTAACATCAATCCATGAGAAAAATCCCATCATCTTTTCTCTTCCTTTTGTGATGGGCCCTCCTCCTTACGTATATTTCTTCCCACTTAAAAGCTGTAGGCTTCAACCAAAAATATAAAAAATAATTAATACTGTAAGCTTATATATATATATATATATATATATATATAAATACAGTGAGCATCAAACCCATAATTAAGATCCTTATCTCCCTCTCAACAACAGCAAGAGAAATCCAAAAGATCCCTCGTTCCAAACTCCTTGGGAAACGTTGTTACCTTCTTTCTGCCAACATATGCACGAAAGACCAAGCTAAAGAAGACAAGAAAAGAAATTACCTGCCACAACTAACCTTAATTAAGTGGTAATCTTAAATAATTAAATGTATATTTGGTCTGGTCTACATAGAGAGTCATAGGTTAATTATGGGGACATCGATCTGGGTATTGACCATCAGGCTGCATTGGTGATAATTCATGCTAATCACTTTCTAAACCCTATACACTCTCTAACCTATTCGAGAAACTTTGTCGTTTGGTCTTTGATTAAAAAAAAAACTACGTTAATCATCCTAAGAAAAACAATACCACGTTGACACCAAAAAAAGTAAGAAAAAAAAAAAAGTTAGTACCCACTTATGTACTTATATACGCTACTGAGCATCACTGAACACATAACCCCACCAAATTCACGATCAGTGAGCGTCTTGCGCTGATCGGCAGAGTGTATTGCATTATAAATGTCCCCGCGTGACTTGATGGCAGCAGTATGTATAGTTTTTATAAAATTTTAAAATAATTAGAATTTTATTTATTTATCTAGATTTATTAAAATATATTTTTCTTATAATCCCAAAAAAGGTATTGCATTATAAAAGAAAAGTCTATAGCCTGCATGCAAAAACATTTGATCTGTGATTTCTACTGTATATGGGACATATCCACCGCAAAAAACCAGGACATTTACCTGTGTCTGTGCATCTGCAACATGTCAATAATTGTTGTCACATATGCACAGTCATTCTTGAGATTGAAGATCTAGGTTGAATTTAACTACAAATATGGCATAGCTAGCTAGATAACTGATTCCTTGTATTTCTTTTAATTATTTTACGAATAAACAAGAGGTCTTACCAGAAAAAATGATAAATAGCAATGAAAATATAGATAGAAAGTCATATATATTATTTTATACTATTAAATCTTATTTAAAAAGATTAGGGTTGGAGCTTGTGCTTATTTGATAGAAAGATTTATTAATAAGAATATATAAAATAAACCTCATTCATGTATTACTCTTTTTTTATAAAAAGACGGGTAATTAACATTTGAAATGGGTCATTCACTATAGTTAAGGTACAAGATTTTAGAAATCCAAACTCAATTTTCAAATTTAATACTACCCGTATATTGTTTGAGGATCCCGACTTCGCCTTTATTAATTTAATCAAACTTAAAATATTTTCATAATAATCTAGACATATTATCGATTTCACTTGATTTGAATCACCGTCGTCCTTGCTAATAAGTACTGCCCATAACAATTCATTGGTTAATAATCGGACCCTTTTCAATCTTGATCGTCAGTAAGCAGCTCACGCAGCATCATTCTGTTCTCAGATCCATACTGATATCATCTGTGTTTTTAAAAGCTGTACTGCTAGTTCATAATTTCATTTCACGAATCTTTGCCAATCATGATTGTGCTCGGGCCATGTAAGGCAAGTAGATGTTTTTTCTTTTATGGCTTGTGGACGATGGGAATTCATTATATTCTTTTTCTTTAACAGAAAATCAATAGAATATAATATATAAGAGGAGAAATAACTTCCCATGATCTGAATTTTAAGGCTCTGCGTAAATGAATTAATGCAAGAATATTCGACTCCAAGCTCCAGAATATATATTTGCTTTATTCGAGTATATATTAATTTAATTACCTGGCTAGTCCTCTACATTGCTTTATTCCAATCTGTCAAGCAAAGCATCGATCCGAGGCTTCCCCATGTTATTCTCTAATGAATAATACCATACACGTACATACGCATGTTTATAGAGAAAATTGTCGAGTAGTGTTTCTTCCTTTACGCATGATCAGTGCTTTTCTTTCCAAATTTCTCCCGTGTTAGGTTTTTTAATTTTAATTAATTTCCCTTTTCTTTTCTTCTCTTGTATATGGTTTCTTTCATTTTAGAAACTGCAGAAAAATTATTGCAGTATTAAACATGTGCAGCCATATTTTTATTATTCCAGCTGGGCAAGGCTTGAGGAATTTTGACATGAACCAATGGAAAGTGCTGGGAAAAGAAATATTGATAAGCAGAATTTTGTTTCTGGAAAGAATGGGAAATATATATATATATATATATATATATATATACACATAAATTTATATTGCAAGCTAGTGATCGATTCTGCTCAAGAAACGGACATGATCCAGCCTAGAAGAAATATACATGTTCGTAAATTGAGGATTGAGGGAGCACTGGTGGCCGCATGCACTGCAAAAATCTTGATGGGGTGTTAGTCTTAATACACCACAGGGTGACAGTACTGCTATTTGAATTGCCTGATGAGAATATTGTAAGAGTTCTATTATTGGATGGTGGCTTGGTGTTTCAGGGGAGGTGGTGGTGGTGGAAGAGGAGGAGATGGAGTGAACAACCGGAGGAGGAGGAGGATTCAGGTGTCATGATTAAATATATGGGTGGTGGAAAAGGGTTAGTTAGTTGGTGTGGGTGATGATTGATGAGTGACAGCCATCAAATAATGGATGCATATTCCTAGTTAGTTGTGCAACATTTATCATATTTTATGATAGATAAATGCTGAGAAAAAACTACCTTAATAATAAAAAAGAATGAACGTAAAATTAAAAAAATAGTGTTTTTCCTCGTCGGATGTTAACAAGTAAAAAGATAGTTTGCTGTCTATATATGTGCTCTCCCCGTCAAATTTAGGCCAGGTTATGATTGTGTTAAAAAAATAAAAAATATATTTTAAATTAAAATTTTGATATTTCTAAATTATTTTTATATGCAATTGTCAAAAATTATTTTTAAAAAATAAAAATATTATTTTAATTCATTTCTAAATGAAAAATACTTTAAAAAATAATATTAATCACACTCTCGAACAAGCACAAAGTATCCCACTACTCCTACTTTTTTTTTAAGATATTAATTAAAATGATGAGTTGTAATTAACATATCGTACATGTAACAAGCAGGAATGAATTAACAAAAAGTGTTATTTATTTTTAATCTAATACGAGGAATTAAATCTTAAACTACTTACCATAAATTCATTTGCATATATTACATTCACTATTACATGATGTTAGGAATTTCAATAATTAAAGTTTCATTATATAAAATCGCCACTTCTAAATCAATGTTTTTTTTTCTTTAAGAATTCGAACAGAAGCTAACTTATGTTTGGCATAATTACCACAGCACCAGTAGTACAAGAAAGAAGCATGATTGGTGGTAAGAATCAATTCCATCTCAATCTACAAAAAATAATAAAAACAAGTTTATACCGATCACCATGAAGCTGCTCGCTAGATCAATGTTGTACTTGAAATTAAAAGATTAAGGTTTATCTCTAAGAATAAAAATGTTTAAAAGTGGGTAACTTATAGATATATAATTGATAAAACAATCCCAAATACACTATTTAGTTAAGAATTCATTGATTTTTCCACAATTAATGAAAGAATTGTAACAAGTCTAATTTAATTATTACTTGATATAATTGTTGGGCTTTCTAAATTGTAGTTGAGGATGTTCTTGAAAATATTTTTTATTTAAAAATATATTAAAATAATATTTTTTTATTTTTAAAAAAATATTTTTTTATATTAGCATATCAAAATGATTTATAAACACCAAAACTTGCACATTTTAGTTCATCTTTAACATTGATAGAAGTAAATTTGAAGTTATTTTTTCTTTTGATTTTAATTTCATCTCTTCTCAGTTAAAATAGTAGTATAATTTTATTCCTTTTTTTTTTTTATTTCCATGGAGGAAATGGAATTCTGCACCTCTGCTTCTGAAGGATCCCTGTTTGGCCGTACAAACACGAGGCTGCTTTGACCTAAGCTGAGAAGTGGTGTATAAGATGAACTGCTCCTTTAACCCTTGTAATTGATTAGAAATCTTCCAACTTGGATGATTCTCGATTGATTTTATCTCTTTTTCTCTGTTTTATCATGAACAATCATTATTATTCTTTACGATGGACGCTTGTATATGTAAACAAGAGTTTAATTAGGATGCAATACATTTGGTATTATTCATTTCTATTGACTTACGATTCCTTTATACTTGGATTCAAGCCCTTAAAACGACCAAACTGATACACCTTAGCATATGGATTTTAAAGGAATTGTGGCGAGAATGATTGCTTGCCCAGTCAAATACCAAGAAAAGAAAGAGGTTGAAAAGGTGTAGTGATGAGACTCCCTTTCCAAACCCTTGACAACTTGTCGCATGCACTAGGCATGGTGCTTTTATAGATACCATAAATGAGTTAACAAGCTACCACCATTGATTACAGCTACCTCCCCTAATGGCGGTTCAGGGATGACTATTTCAACCCCTCAAAACTTGTCTAGGATCACTCCTCAGATGATCTTCAATGTGAGTTTGCCCTTAGTTTTTATCTCTTTTTTCTTGTGTCGTTGCTCTTTTTCGTAGGTGGTCTAATTGCAAACTCATATATAATCCCTACCATTAGGAAGCCGAGCATAAGTAAATGGCTTGTGCAGGATATGTTGCCCTTGACAATGGCTAGCTAGGAGTGAAGCTGATAAAGCCTGATCGAACATATATAGTTCTTTCATCTCCGTATTGATGGGGATCGATGTCCTAGACAAGTTTATCAACATGTTCAACTAGTAACTTGAAGAAGATCATGATCAGGGATAAGTAATTGGTTGAAGTAATGAGTAATATTCACCTTTTCAATTTATCTAATGATCGGTGTGGCAATATGTTCTTGAGAGACGTGATGTGATAATAAAAAACTTGTGATTTGTATAACAGGTCCCGAGTTTGAGTTAGAATATGTATTTTTTGTAAAAACTTGGAATAATCAGGATATTACTCGCTCACCTGAACCCATAAAATATGTTTTTTGAAGATAGGGTTTACTAATACTAAAAAAAAAAAGATGTGGCAATGGACTTCTTTCAAGTCTTCTCCTTGTGCCCCCATTCTAAGATTTTTCTCGGGGCATGTTGTCATTGCTGCTTAACCGAAGAGCTTAGGAAGTCTCTGATGGATGACGAAGACTTGGGCAAGGGGAGGTAAGGAGGGAGGTAAGGAGCGCCACTCAAGTTTTTGACGAGGTTAATGCTCGATCATTGCCCCAGTCTAATAGGGTCTCTGATGAATATTATTTGTCTAACTATATATATATATCTATAGATTCTTACGAGTTTTTAATTATTTCACTTCAAAGTATTTTATATTATATCTGCTTCTTTTTTCCAGGGCCCTACATGCTTTTAGGGTAAGAATGATGGGGGTTTTCCAGGGAGATTGTCGGCCTTGGCAGTGCCTGTGAAATCCTGCCATCGTAACTGGATCCTAGCTAGCTAGAGCTTGAAGGAACTACGTAGAATACATCAATGGTGGACATCAACTCCTTCAAGTTAGTTTATAGTGAGCCAACTCAACGTGTTAACGTAGGCTTCTCTCATTATCTGGCTCCTGTTTCTGGCACACATAATACAAATTCCTCAGAATACTGATCGGCTTCCTGGAAACTTCCTCGCATCCGTTTTATTGTTTCTGGGGAGCTTCATTCGAGCATCGTTTTCTTATCCAAACAAAACCCTGCTCCTTTCCGATGTTTTTCTGGATCTTGGACAAGTCCAGCTGACACCACAATATATAGGTAGCTAGGACCCGGCTACATCACCCAACCGAGAACCCTTGGGGAAAATGGGAGCCATATATCCTTCCGTTTCCTTTAAGCTATTTTGATGTGTATATATGAACTTGATTACTTGCATGGGTGTATCTGGTTAGGGAGTGGGAGTGTGTTTTTAAAATATATTAATCTTAACTAATTATAATTTTGAAGTGCTTTTTTGGGTGAGATCTTATGATTTTGATGTGTTAATACTAAACATAAAAATATATATATATTTGATGAATTTCGAATTAAAAATTATTTTAAAAAATAAATTTCACGGTAATACCAAACACACTTGAACTTAATTAGATTAATCGGTGCTTGCATGAATAGATTTAATCAATGTTTGAGAGTGTGATAGCCTCTACTTTTAACTACGTTTAAAAAGTGGGTTTTACATGGGGGAAAAATAGTATTTTTTAATTATCTTAATATATTAATATCAAATATATATATATATATATATATATAAAACAAAAAAAACATGACATGATCAAATTAAAAATGACAACCAATTTATGCACCCACCCATATTTTGTGACATAACCATCTACCTAAACTAATATAATTATTGGCCATAATTAAACCCGACCCTCCACCATAACCAATAAACAATAAGAAAAGGATCAGTTTTCTCAGCAAGGGCTGGCGCCCCAATCCTTTCCCTGACCCTGTTAATGGCGCTGTTACCAACATCACGTCTCGGGACCCACATCTCGCACGTGCAAATTCCTAAACCCCACTCGTGTGGACTCAACTCCCCTTCTTTAAGAGAGTCCCCGCCAAAACAACAACAACAAAAAGCTGCCTATAAGTACCAGACCCAAGCCCAGGCTGTAAGAAAAGCAAGGAGTGAAGTCAAAATGGAAAAGGAAGAAGCTGATCTTGTTGTTGATGCTGAGAAGCTGAGGTTTGAATTCCTTCAAGTCTTGCGTGGCAGGAGAACTGCTGAAGGTTTCAAATCTACACCCTATTCTTTTCCTTTCTTCTTTGGTTTGTTTTTTATGCTTTTTTATCTGATTGATTGAGTAATGTTATGGACACTCGCGAGCTTATAACAGATGTACAAGACAGTCATTAGATGTTGCTGTTATTGTGGGATTCATGCGTTGTGCGTCTCATTTGTAGATATGCATTTGTTCCCTTTGAAACGTGAGAGAATCCAGATCAGTTGTTGTTTGGATACTCTTTAGGTCTCACTGTTATTATGAGTTTCATCCACTCCCATGAATGATGTTTTTTTCCAAGGAGATTGTCCTTGGCAGTGCTTGTTTGTTTGGTCCCGAATTTTGATTTGTTTGATTGCTTTTAATTTGCTTAATTTTGAAATAACGTGTGGTTTTCAGTTTCGTTGAATGTGGAACCTGCAAACCCAGTGAAGCATCCCTTGTTTCAAGAGATTCCACGGCCAACATTCAGTGAGGTTAGATCGGCTTCCATTACTCTCTTTTTTAACATTTTTGTTTTGTGATTAAAGAGAAGTTTAGAGTTTCTTGATGGATTGGTGGTTATTTTGATGATAGGCAATGGAGTCTTGTCCGAAAGTAGAAATAGAAAATTTCAAAAGTTTACTCAAAGAGGAGAATCTTTATTTGACCACTGAGGTAAATTTCGTTTGTATTACTATGAAATATTGTTTTATATTGTTAATCTTGCAGTATATTAGGTAATGTATTTAGCTTTTGAAATGGGTTCAATGCGGACTTTGAGCTTGGGAGAAGTTTATTATTATCGTGTTGGTGATTATTGATAGGCAGGGGAGCAAGGGTGTTTGCCTGTGCTGATTCTGAGTATGAAAGGGAGTGAAGAAAGAAGGCCAGCTATTGTATTTCTGCACAGTACACATAAGAATAAAGAGTGGTTGCGACCATTGCTCGAGGTAGATATCATTTTTTTTTTGTTTTTTGTTTTTTTCCCCTGTCTGTCAGTATTTATTGCCTTCATCTTGCAGAGAAGACCATGATTGTTGTATTTTTTGTTTTGCTTGTTTCAGTCATATGCTTCGCGGGGATATGTTGCAATTGCGATCGACTCTCGCTACCATGGGGAAAGAGCCAGCAACTTGACTACCTATAGAGATGTGAGTACTAGATTGCGCTAGTGGTTTTAGTTGATCCCAGTATTTTATTCTTACCTTATATTTGTGGAAAGAAAAATACAATTTATACAAAAGTTTTTCTTTATTAGCTGCGCATACAGACTCGAATTCTTAACCTTTAGACATGCACTGTCCTAGTTTTTTCAAGTCAAAGCATTTGCCCAAATCCTGTAGTTATGGCTGTATGATGAGCTGTCTTAGAGTTTTGACTCACTGTTTCTCAATTAAACTTTTATGTTTAATCTGTTATGCTATTCAAATGCAGGCTCTAGTATCATCATGGAAAAACAGTGATACAATGCCATTCATATTTGACACGGTACCTTCCTTGCTTATTCTTATTTTATTCACATAGTTAAATCTGAACAGTTGTCTGATTTTAGGAGAGTTGATGATCAAAGTCATGTTTAACAGAATAATTGTAGTTTGGTTTTCCATTCATTGAGCCTATAGAGAAATTAGGCCTGAGGTTTTTAAATATATTGTTGTGGAAATTAATGAGATCATCGTGGTTTAATACTCAGATGACTTTATTTTGATCATTGCAGGTCTGGGACTTGATAAAACTGGCTGATTATCTTACTCAGAGGGAGGATATTGACCCTACCAGGATAGGAATTACTGGAGAATCATTGGGAGGTTGGTCAAGTGAAATCTCCTAATTTAAGGTCTTAGAGGCTGTTTTATGAACAACTTATGTAATTACCATGCGTTGCAGGAATGCATGCTTGGTTTGGTGCTGCTGTTGACACCCGATATTCAGTGGTGGTTCCAATAATTGGTGTGCAGGTGTGTCTAGTAAAATTATGTGACTTGGTTAAGGGTTGAAAATAAATATTGAAAAACTAGCTGAAATTCCTATGTGATGTGAATGTAGGGGTTTTGTTGGGCCATAGACCATGATAAGTGGCAAGGTCGAGTTGACAGTATAAAGCCTTTATTTGAAGGTATATCACACTGATAAATGAAAAGTAATTGATCCATATTCCAGCAGCGTGATTTGATTGTGATTTCCACTTGTTATTCTATGTTTTATTATAGTTTTGGGTCTTGTTAAGTTTTTTCTGAAACAGTAATGCTTGTGAAACTTGCTGAAGTTTAAAGATTTTATATTTTCCCTTTTCCAATGTTTAGTTGGTGGATGATCGGTTAATAAGAAAATTGGTTCATGACACTATGTTGTATGGAATCACAATATAAATGGAATGTTATGACTGGCACATGGAAATTGGTTATAGCATTGAGCAGTGAGCTTCTGGCATAAATATTGCGTGATTGCATTTCAATTGGAAGCTTGCGTCTGTTTCTGCTCTGGTTCACATAGTTTGTTTGGTTGCAGAAGCGCATAAAGATCTAGGCAAGAGTGCAATTGATAAAGAAGTGGTGGAGAAGGTTAGTTACATTTTTATACTTTCTACATGTCTCCTTTTTACTAAAGACATAATATCTATGACAGTACCAGTAACCTAAAATGGATTTTCAGCCTTTAAATATCCTGGATTTCGTTCTTTTGTTCTGATCTTTTGCTGATTTACTCCAAATTAATCTTTCAGTTATGCTGTTTAGAACTATGATGTCGTGGCAAGTAATATGTAGCTTATATAATTGTACATTTGCATTCTTTACATGAAGCAAATCACATCCAATCTCCTTGTAGTGATTCTCCTTTTTTCCTTTATTACTAAATTGGATTATTCTTTATGGATTCCTTTTTCTGACCAGGTCTGGAATAGGATTGCACCTGGCCTGGCATCTTGCTTTGATTCGCCATATACAGTTCCAGCCATTGCACCAAGACCTCTTCTGATTGTTACTGGTATAATTATTTCTTTCACTTCAACAACCTAATGGCACATTCCAATTAAAAGCGTGTTTGGAGCCATGATGAACAATAGCTAATCAGATACATTTGAAAGCATTGGAAGTCAGGTTCTCCATTCAACCAGTTAGTTGAATTGACCTCTCATTGAGTATGTTAGCTGTATGTATGTCCTGGCTGACATGGTTTGAGTATTTAGGTGTTCTGGATTGATCTGGATTTATAACATGTCATCTTTGCTTACTTTTGAATATTTAGTGTTTGTGAAATGTAAGTTACTTGTCAGAATGTTAGTGTAAAGTCATTCTCTTGTCCATATTCGTTAATAGATCAACTTGAGTTTATTAAATGCATGAAGCCTTGTACATTATATGCATCGAAAGAATTGTTCTGGAGATTGATTTTACGTTGAATCTGAATGTTCATTTTAATTGAAATATTGTTTGTATTTGGGGAACTGTAGGTGCAGAAGATCCTCGATGCCCCCTTGCAGGTTTGGAAGTTCCCAAATCAAGAGCAATTAAGGCTTATGGAGAAGCACATTCTCTAGATAAATTTAAGGTGCAAACTTGAATTGTCTCTGTAGTATCCAATTATCAATATATATTACTATCTTCAACTGTTTCTATAGCTTTCTTTTTCTCTGCATGGTTCAAATTTTGACTCTGTAAATGAATTTACCATATAAAAAATGACCATGGAGAATGTCATAGTTTGCGTTGTTTCCTTTCCTCTCTATCCCTTCATGCAGCAGAGATGCAGTGTATATTCCACATGTGGCCCTGTTTTCCCTCTATGACCTGTTTGTCCCTTTCAGTTTACCACTCTTCTTCAGTTGTCCCCAAGGGGTGTGACGTAATGGCAAAAAACTTGAAATCTGCACAGCTAGTCTTGAGTTCAAGTCAGGGCGTGTATCTCTTGTAAGAGCTTGAGACAGCTGAGGTTTTACTCGCTCACCTGGACCCACAAAGTTCACTTTCTGAGGGGTTTCCTCGAATCCAAAAAAACAAAACTCTTGTTCAGTCATCATAGGGATAGTAATTAAATGAAACTGCATTCTGATCATGCATGCATTTATTTCATTTGGTTCTCCGTGCTGTCGTGTCCCTTATGACATTACTTCCATAACATGCAGCTGGTTGCTGAACCTGGAGTTGGACATCGAATGACATCATTCATGGTAAAAGAAGCAAGTGATTGGTTCGACAAGTACCTTAAGCAACAAGCTGCTTAGTTCATCTTGACGGCAACATTGTATCAGTATGTTTTCTTCTGTATTGTTATTCGCGCTAAAATCAAGCAGCTCTAAAAACAATTTGAATAAGGTGTTATATGAGGATAGACTCATTTCTTGTATTGTAGTTCGTCACCTTCAAAAGAAAAAAATCTCTCAAATTTAGATGACTGGTGCATTTATAGCAAGTTCATTTTATTAATCCCCTCATTGAAGCATGAGTCAATCTGATCTCAAGTCTCCTGAACGTCACACGCTGCCATGCTCCCATTGACCTTTGAAAACTTGTCCATGGAAAGGATTTTACCGGAGATTATGGTTTGTAGATGCTTGATAAACTCAAAGGGTGGCTCGTTTTGCATATTTGGGTGTGTCCAAGCCCTAGGAGATAGGGAAAGAGAGGATGAGGAATGCATGCGTGGTCAAGTGAAATCTTCTAGTTCAAGGCCATACTGGTTGTCTTATGAACAACTCGTGTGATTATTATGCGTTGCAGGAATGCATGCGTGGTTTGGGGCTGCCTGCTTTTTGACACCCGACACCCAATAATTGGTGTGCAGATGTCTACTGAGGGTTGAAAATAAAGATTGAATAACTAGTTGAAATTCCCATGTACTGCGATCCCAATAATTTAGAGATTAAATTGTATATTCTAATTGATCAGGGATGACAGAGAGCTAAATGTGTGGTTCTGGGGATGCGTAAACTGTGAAATTTGTAGGCTGAGAAGCAGGGGTTCTGTGTTGCGACTACTGCTTTGAATCATAGTTATATTACTTGCCGGCTCCACTCATGATTCGGTTCAATTCTCAGGTTATGGGTGGGGTGAACCCTTGAGTTGACACAAGTCTAGGGGTTTTTCGTAAAATTTTAATATAATTAAATACTCTAAAACTGTATTATTTTAAATACAAATTAAAATCTCTAGCTTTGATTAACATGGGATTTGATGGGGTCAGGTCTTTATTAACCCTTTAGGTAACCCGGGTTTAACTAGTTGACCTCCTCGAATAATTCAGAAATAAAATAAATTGTTTTTCATAAACCTTATCTCACCTGAGATAGATCAAGGCAAGGCTCAGATTAGCGCCGGTTTGGTAGAGCTGTTGTGGTAGCTTTTTAAAGTATTTTTCGTGCTGAAATACATTAAAATAATATTTTTTTATTTTTTAAAAATCATTTTTGACATCAGCACATCAAAATGATCTAAAAACATCAAATTATATTTATTTAAAATAAAAAAAATATCAAAAGTTGCGGCACGGCGGGTGAAATGCCATGCCTAACAGCTTAGAGTCGGGAGGATCAACTAAAAAAATTAAAAATTAACAATAAAATTATTTTTACAAAAAAAGGGCAATAAATCAACTAGAATCTTTAACTAGATCATTATGAGTTTTTTTCTTCAAGCCAAACCGGTCTAATCTCTAATTATCTTGCAGTCCAATAGAGGATTTACAGCTATGTTGATAACTATACCCTCACCTCGGGGATTGAGCTGCGCACATGGACAACGGGACCACCAATTCCCACGTCATGAGCATCTAATTCCAATACAAGAGGTCATGATTTGACAAGTTCATAAACATTTTAGCTACTTTCAAGACCAGTAAAGAGCAGGAAAAATGGCAGTTTTTTTTTTTTATCATTGACGAGTGTCCAGTGATTAAGATTATTTTTGAATTTTTTTTATTAAAAAATATTTTTAATATTAGTATATAAAAATAGTTTAAAAATATCAATAAATAAATAAATTTAAAAATATATAAATAAAAAATATTTTTTTTCAAAAACAATTTAACCGAAATACTAAACCTGTCAATTCGATTCGTGGTTGAACATAAATTATATAGGGTACCAGCTCAAAAGGTCAGATGACATTCATCAAATCTGTTCAGCACACAGTGATAGCAAAGATGTTTTTACAATGTGCTTTTATGACTAAGAAACCAAATTCATCCTTTCTTTGGCGAGGCTGCAAGTCTAGTATACATTCTTGCCATGGATTGATAACCTCTAACATCACCAGAACGTAGAAGATTGCCTGCACAGGAACGATGCACACATCAAATTTGCAAAACTTGGAAATCGATTTGTCAGAGCTCAAAAAAATAAACACTATTTGATGCCTAACTCCACAGTTCATCCTGTCAAGGTCATTGTTTCAGTGTTACAGAATTATGCCTGGTGACCTCAATTCAGCTTCAATATACATCTGACTAGTGTTTTATATGCAAGAAGAAAATGCTTTCTGCCATCAATTCATGCCATGAATAGTGAAACAGATAATCGTTGCCCTTTCTTTGAGGGCCCCACAAGTGGACCTGTAAAACCAATGGCTGTGATTATTTCATGGCATGAGTTTTCTCCGATTCTACATGAGAACCCTAAATTGACAAGACAATGCCAGTTCCTTTCCGATCCTTGCATTCTCAGCTGTAACAATTCCAAACCACCAATGGAGGCAGCAATACTAATGGGAATGACAAACTATGACAAACATGACTTGGCAAAGAAAAGAGGTGGATACTGACAGAGAGATATCCCCATTCTTTTAGGACCCTTTATTAGAAATTGTCTCAATATCTTACTTTCAGTTTTACAATCCCAGAGGTAGTTGCTAACGGAGATCTCACCAATCTCTGGAAAAACCTTCATCAGGAATTATCTCAATATCATATTTTCCATTGTTACTATCCTGAAGGAAGCAGTTACTCATTAAAGTACGTCTTTAACCCTCATGTTAAACCATTGTATCAGTCTGAAGTCATTGCTAAGGATTACTGTTGTTTAATAACTGGCTAAAGTATATATATAATGTTGAAACAAAAGGTATATAAACTAAATTACCTGAATCACAGTTTAGAGGGCTATCAGGTTCTGGGTGGGCCATCAAAGCAATTATAGCCCTACAAACAGACTGAAGAGTCCAAGCTGGGCTCCAAGCATTCTTCAATATATCAAGGCATATTTCTCCTGTCTGCAAGTTAATCATAAGCCATAGTCAACACTCAACCAACCATCTTCAGTGTTGCATTCCAAAAAATTTAACCAACAATTTGCAATCTATCTAGTACAGAAAAAGGGATGCTCCAATTTAGATATATTTAATATTCAACAGAATCTTAATAACACCATGGATCCTAGCTACCCAATCCTCTCCCTCTTGCTCTCTCCTCTAGAAGGGAAAATAAAAGAGTAGCTTTGCTTTATTATTAAAAACAAACTCTTAAATGGGATTTCTTTTGACAAACTCTTGAAACTCTAAAGGAAACAGATATATATAAGCCTGGGTTAAAAAAAAACACATGTCAACAAAAGCTTGTACCAAGCCAATCCATTTCCTTAGCAGACATAAATAGTTCCAGATAACTATGCCAGCATGGCATCAGCAACAGTAAGATCTATTCTCAGGTGCAATGCTGTACATCAAAACTGATTTTTAAAATATCCAACCAATATTACAAGCTGTTAACATTCAGCTTTGGTCACTTCAAAATTTCTAATGAGTCCACAAAAAACCATAAAACAAGACCCACTAGACACTAGCAGCCACAGAATTCAGGTCTAAACAGAAGATTATTTGTAAGCTCTCTACAACAGCACTAATTGCCAACAGTTGTCATACATGCTAAGCTGTTTCTTATGGATCTTATCTCATGTTTTAAATCAACCTATTGAATGAATTAAAAAGGAAAGAGGCCAAACAGATGAAGGTTGAGCTGGAATCAAACTGCGGATTATATCAGGGGGGGCAATTATCTCATGTTTTAAATCAACCTATTAAATGAATTAAAAAGGAAAGACACCAGGCAGATAAAGGTTGTGCAGCAATCAAACTGCTGATTATATCAGGGGGGCAAATGTAACAAAATAAACTGACTGTGAACACTATGTCATAACAAAAGGATTACAATCACTTCAAAGGTAATAAGGACATATGATGTAGTTTATATAACTCGTAGTATATTTGATCAATACTGATTTTGGGATTGTAGTTAGAGTAGCCTTAAAAAATGTATAATTGCAGGAAATGAAAAAACAAACACCAAATTAAAATATACAATTTTAAGATATAATTGTAACAATTGAACAAAGAAAATGCAGTAAAAATCATTAAATTGATTTAAGATGTAAGATCTCCACTACCATCATCTGCCAAAACATCGATAAACAACAAGAGAGCAAAGCTACCATACCATACCAAACAATTCATACCTTAAAATGCACATTAGGGTGAAATATTTTCGTCAAGAACCGCACTTGCGGAGGCTGCAAAGGATATTGTTCAGGAACAGAAAACGCAAGCTGAAAAACTCCACCCTCAAAAGGAGTCTCCGACGGTCCCTATACACAAAAATTACACAAACCAATCCATAAAACCACACAATACTACCACTTTTCATCACGCCCAGACATCTTACCTTAACCAGAGCAGTCCATTTAAAAATGTTAGAATCATCACAAACTAATTGAATATCCGGATCAGCTACTTTCTCTCGCTGAACCTCCTTGTATTCCTTTAATAACCTCGCTCTCGATGCCTGAATTTCTCCGTAATAACAATAATTCAATTCACTCAATCTCTAACACAGTTCTATCATCCAATCACACGAAGAAATAAATAAAATTAGTAAATCAGCAGAGACTGCTAACCTGCATGTTTATAAGCAGCCGTTGATGACCTCAATAAATCTCTTCCAAAAGAAAATATACCGAATCGCGCTTCAATAACTGCATAATTACGGAGATAAATTATCAGAATAACTCATTAGTATCTCGAGTTTCGATTCTGATTTTCTCGGAATCCAAACAGGTTACCAACAATCGGTACAGGTTAGATCAGGCTGACAAAACAGGATAATGATACGATAATAGAAAGCGATTAGAGTGAGGAAGATTAGAATTAGAATCTCACCTGGTGGAAGTTATGAGGGGAATTTATTCGATAATCGAACAAGTTAACAGGACTTTTTGTTATGTGGATCGTGGTTTATAGATTTTTCTTTTTGAACCGGTTGGGCATCTGACTATCTGCACAGCTGATGAGAATATCAACGGATGAGGATTGTCAGATGACGACAATGGTGATCGAAGAACGGGTAGGACGTGGTGCGTACGTGGATGCGAGAACAAGAGTTAGAGTATACTGACCAGGGAAAGGGCCGTCCTTGGGATATTTTAAAATGCGAAACCAAACATGTTAATTAGATGTAGATGCGAGGTACTGGATGGCCTTTTCAATTTAGACCCCTAAGATTTATTTTGTTTATTTAAACCCCTGAATGGTGTTGATTTATAATCCTACTATTGTTTCAGTCCATTTTAACCTTCAGATAACACATGTTGGTCACGTTTTTTTCTAAAAAAATCATAAGAAGTTAGTGTTTGATGTCTTGGTTATAAGAAAACAAATGATATTTTAATCACAACATTGACAGAGATTGATTTTATTAATTATTTTTTTATTTATATAAGCAATTGGGTTCAACTTGTGTATGTATTATTTAATCAAATTAAATGGAATGTACAAAAACAATGCCATTCAAAACACCATATTGTTTAAAATTAATTTTTTGTGTTATTCAAAGATGTAAATTAAAAACTAATCATAATTCAATGAATGTTTGTATAAACTAATCGATAAGAAAAATAAAAATACCATTAAAACTACTTCCATGCATCTCAGACATGTCACTTTTAGCTTACCAGAATACTTTATAAATTGATTTTCATCCGAGAAAACATGTGTGTGTGTGTGTGTGTGTGTGTGTGTGTGTGTGTGTCTGTTTAGATAATTTAAATGTAAGACATTACCAGTCACAAACCAAATCAATTTCATCCCTGGGACAAAGTAGAGCTGTGAACCGCTGCTGGTCGTTGATACAGAATGCTGTGAAATCCAAGTCACCTTTACTATTAGCCATAATTATGAAACTCACCTCCTCCTACGCCAGATTTCATTTTAAATCTTTTTTTTTACAAAAACAATAATACTGTTTTATTTTAAAAAAAAAAAAAAAACGAATTGACACAGCAACCAGCAATCCAGCCAGGTCATTATAATTATTACGAAAGTGACAAGTTTGCACCAAATACAAGGAAAGTGAGAAAATTCATCAGAAATGAAGGTGCTGAAAGCATCACATATAAAGGGAGATGATCATTAGAAACAACATTCCTGATTCATCAAAAACAGTCCCTTTGGAGACTGAAAAGCAATGAACTCTTGAATTCAATAAACCTAATCAGTTTTACATCATCGATCAATCAACTGATTGGAGAGAAAAAAAGGTAAGAAAGTAGTGGTATCTTTTAGAAAGATGTCCAAGTTGAAACTGTTGAAAAAAAATCAAAATCAGAAATCCAACCTAATTGAGAGCGTCAGTTTTTTTTCCTATTTCTCTACAAAGAATGTACATGATTTCCAAACAAACACGAATATGGGACCCGAAATAGACCAAAAGAAAAAAAAAATTATATATATATAATGAAATTTAAACAAAAAAAACATGGAAAATAAGATGACAGATGGTGAAGAAAAAAATAAAATGCAAAAGAAACCAATCATGTTTTCACATGCTACCAGCTCTCCCAGGAGTGGATTTTCCTGGCTTGAATTTTGAAATATCTACTAGGTCTCCAAATAGCTTATCCTCTGGCTTGGAAGGCTTACCAGATGGCACATACGAAGAAGTTGGAACCTGGTAAGATGAGTTTCTCAAGCCATTTTCATTTCTAACAGATAGTCCATGCATTCGCTGATCAAGGTACTGTGTCCCTTGTTGCGGTCCATACCCATATCCAGCCATTTGGTTGCCATACGCTTGTTGAGGATACATTGACGCCATCGGCCCAGCTTGCATTGGTTGCGGATACATGCCCATATACGGCCCTCCCTGCGTTGCTTGAGGATTCCTGCCGAAAAACTGATTGCTCGGTGCTGTCTGCATGTACATACCCAACTGTTCATTACTCACTGGCTGAGGACCATGGGGGTGCATACCACCAGGCAGTGGTTGTGATTGCGTGACAGCCATCTGAGTAGCTTGCAATGATTGAGGGTATTGAGCACCTGCCACTTGACTTGTGTCGGCTTGCTGAGCTTCCCAGGGAGGGGGGGGCAGCGCTCCACTACCTTGAGCACCTTTCAACAACCAAGGTGAAAGCTTCATGAACTCTAATGCAATAGTAATAAATGAAAGAGAAACCTTATTCACTTAATATGCAAAACTAAAATAATCCAAGAGCCCAACAACAGTAATTTTTATTTCAAAGGAACAAAAGTTAATTTGAAAATAGAAGCACACCATAGTCTGGTGAGGCCGGCTGCTGGTGCTGCTGGGGAAGCTGTCCATTCCAGGCAGGACCGGTGGCTTGCATGTATACTGACTGCTCGTATCGTGGTGATCCCATGTTAGGGGCATTTCCATTCAGGTAAACACCAGCTTCTGGTGTTTGAAAATTCTGTTGTTGTTGGAAAGGTGGAGTCAAGGAATTGGCTGGTCCTGCCAGATTAGTGGGCTGTGTATTGACTGTATTTGGAGCATTGTTGCCATCAGAAAACATGTCAAGCAGAACAAGTTCATTATTCTGTGAGAGAGGTGTGGACGTCTGTGGTTCTCCTACAGGAACAAGAGCCAGAGAAGTTCCAGCCTTTGGTGAGTTATAATCTTCACCACTCAACAGGTCCAATTTGGGATTGGCTGCTGGTGGAGTAGTTGGACCATTAGTTGCAGGAGGTGCAGGGAGTAACAACTGGTTTAGTGTTTGAGAATTTGAAGTTGATCTGCAGAAATATTCACTCGCAGTCAAATAATATAAATCTCATACTAGAATTTTACGAGTTTAAAATTCTGGAACTTTCAGCCACAAAAGTTGAACAATTTTCATACACCATTTTAACTTGACCAGTTCTGAATTTAGTGCCAGATCTTTTTCCTTGGGGGTGTTGGTTGGAACCTTATTTGAGTTGAGAACTGGATATGTTTCACAAAACTAAACTGAAGGCTATCAAATGGTTATGATAAATGGGTGACTCCATAAGTGATTCTTTAAGTCATGAATTCAATATCCACAAAATCATTAATAATTTTGGCAGGCAAGTAGTGACATATGGCCAGATTCATAACAAGTCCGAAGACAGCTTAACATCACAACCACAAACACATTATCCTACGAGCCTAATTTAACAGACAATGTTGTTCCAACAAAAGGAAATAAAAAAAAGAGAAAAAAAGAAAACAACGGCAATAAAATAACAAGACATTATCAACACACAACCATCATGATTGAATGAGAGCTTAGTGAGTGTTTGTTTTTACATTACAGCCTGTTTTTCGCCTGAAAAAGGCATCAAATTGATGTTTTTTTAGGTGTTTTTGGATGGTTTTGATGTGCTGATATCAAAAATTAAATATATATATATATATGAAAAAACATTATTTTGATACATTTTCAAATAAAAATAAATTTTGAAAAGCAACCTATACCACAATTACCACACACTCAAGCAATCAATTCATGTATAATTCACAATGCCTATCCAGTCAAGATAAGAACAGTTGGATAAATCTGCTTACCCCCCGTCAGGCTTTTTCTCCTTGTTATCTCCATCATCAACTAGAGGAGCATCAATGTCTACAAGTGCTCCACTAGATTCAGCTTTTGGTTTTTCTGGCAGACCTGGAGCAGAAGTTCCTGAAGAAATGGATTCGTGCCTGACTAATACTCGCTGCAGGTCATCATTCAATGATAATCCTTGACACAGTAGGGACTCGTCCCTGAAGAAGAAAGTTCAGATTACCAAGCAAAATATGTAAACAGTAGTTTCAACATGCATTTAATACAGGTAGTGGGTCCAAACAACTAGCATTCTGAACCACATCATCTCATTCTACTTCTTATGCAAATGACTAATCTAGCACACTGGTCAGTCACTCCACCGCGGGTTTGACAACACAGACACAACCAGCAACAATACTATCAAGTTACACAACAAATCTAGACTATGACAGGCATATTGCCCCACTCATAAAGATTTATTTAATACAGAACAGCCTTTGCAAACCTCATCTCAAAACAAAAATGTCACATCATGCCATCAATTTTAGATGTTATTATGTCCTCCTTAGATTCAAAGAATAGACTCATTACTCTAGCACGTCAGAAGCCTGCCAAACAATAATGCACTTTTTGGAAATTATTGATTATGATTTGTACTGTTTAGGACTTCACTGCTAATGGGGCTAGTATCTAATATTAAAAAGGATTTTGTTGTTTCCAAAACTTAATTACAAATATTTAATTTTTAGTTGTGCCTCACACACATATTTATGAAATGGGTGAACTATTTTGACAAATGAAAAGCTATCTAGTGAAAATGGAGCGAATTGGATTTTTACAGTACCAATCTGGATTTGATCCAGCAGTAGCTCTAGAGGGACAATGAGTAAATGTAAAAGGTAGTTAGCAGGACTGCGGGTTGTTAGGTTTCATGGATTCCAGGAATGTCATTCATATCATCATTTTTATTCATGGCCAAACTAGACTTTAGTTGCATACATAGCAAACATTTTTTTCTAGAATGAATTCCCGGAACATACAAGAACATGGGAATTAATTCATTCTAGCGAAACGGTGCATATTAGGAACTGTGATGAACCCATCAACTAAATGAAAAGATGTGCATTACTTCTTAGTGGGTGTTTGGGATTGTGTTCAAAAAGCGCTTTTGAAAAAATTTGAAATTTTTTTATTTTTATTTTTTACTTTAAATTAAAAAAAAATAGTGTTTTAGATCATTTTGATGTGTTGATGTCAGAAATAATTTTTAAAAAATAAAAAAACATCATTTTGAAGCATTTTTTAGCGAAAAGCATTTTCAAAAGCAACCTCAATTACACTCCCAAACAGGCACACTTAGTCAAGCAAGGAGTTTTGAGAAATGGTCTAAAGGTAACAGTCAACTTATTTAAATCAAATCTTCTTCCTGTCATGCCTTCTTCTTGAGCTCCTGACAATTGCCCTCCCTTCAATCCAACACTATCCTCAAGGTTGAAGTCTGGAAACCTGGCTTGAAGTCATCAACATACTATGACTTTGATTTACCTGTTGGGACATCTTGTTTTGAGAAATAATAAGTTTTTCCTTATTTGATAACTTGTTCTTCCATTCTAGTTAGCATTTTATTGACGACTTCAATTGATGAATCTTTAGGTATATGGGGAATATGAATAGGAGGAACCCCATATAAAACTTTATAAGGAGCACATTATGTTGATAAATGAAAGTTGGTGTAGTACCACCACTATGCAAGAGACAACCAATCAACCTCTTTGGTAAGAGACAACCAATCAACCTATTTGGTAGGATTATCACTCGTCATACACCTAAAATAGTTCTCAAGACATTTGTTTACCATCTCAATCTGCTTATCAAACTATGGATGGTAAGTTGTAAAATAGTGTAGATCAACCCATTATTGCCTGAAAAGATCCTTCCAAAAATAGCTTAAAAAGACTAGATCCCTATCACTCATAATTATAGCTGGAAAACCATGTAACTTTAACACATTATATAAGAAGACATTTGTTTACCACCTCAGTCTACCTTATTTGTCTGTGGTTCAAACATTTTCACTAGGTTTTTTATCTTTACCTTTAACCCTCCCAATAAGAAAACTAAGGCTTGCTTCTCAGTGGTCTCTGCCTTATTCCATAACATATTTAAATCTTAAATGTAAGTTTCCAAATCACCCTCTTGTTTCAGGTCTTTAAGCTCTTCTAATGGGTTTTTCTGCCTACCAAACCTTTTCATAATGCCTATACATACTCCCACCAAGTAACACCTTGGTTTTCCATGTTTCTCAAAAAACTTTTGTGCCATTATTATGTTCTCCCATCTAAATAATATGTTGCCAATTTGAGCTTATCAACCTCTAGGATTCCTTCAATCTCGAAGTACCAATTGCACTTGTAAAGCCACTTGTGAACATCATCACCATAAGGTGGATGATTATTCCCCACTTGTAAATAATGCCAAAACTTGGGAAGTCATGCCTTGGTTTACAAACCTTATAAGGTGGATGATTATTCCCGCAATTACAAGAACTAGGGAACAGATCATGGTTCTAAGCACCTTGAGTTTCCATGTTTGCACTAGATTCCCCCACAAGTATTTGTAGTTTTTGTAGAAGAGAATGTTGTTGAAATGACAGACCACTGATATGGTTCTTTAGTTCATTAATCTTCATTTCATGACTGATTTTGGTGCTTTCTAACTTCTAGCCATACCCTTCTAATAGCCTCATCACTTGTTCATATTTCTGAGTTTGCTCCTTTTAAGCTGATTCCAAAGAGTCTTCAAGCTTCTTAAGATCTTGGGACCTCATGTCTGGTGTCATTCCCTAAGCCCAAAGATTTGCTCTGATACCACTTGGAGCGATGTGAATTTTTATAGTACCAATCTAGATTTGATTCAGCGATAGTTTTGGAGGAAAAATGAATTAACGTGAAGGGAAAGAAAGAGCAATTGCACTCAAGGTCTAGCAATGGACGGTGTAAAAAAGTAGTTGGCAAGAAAGTGAGGATTTTAGGTTTCCTAGATTCCATGAATGTCATTCATATCACAATTTTTATTCATGCCCATACCAGACAAAGTCTGTTAATGCAAACATTTTTTTTTCTAGAATTAATTCCCAACATACAAGAACAAGGGAATTAATTCATTCTAACAAAACATGGTATAAAGGATTAAATCAGAGAATTTAGCTATTCTAGTAAAACAACACGTAAAAGGAAATGTGATGAACCCAAAAACTAAACGAAACGGTGTGCATTTCTTATCCACAGTGAGTTTTGAGCATCAGTTTAAAGGCAACGGTCAACTTGTTTAAATCAAATCTTCTTATTGTTATGCCTTCTTCTCTAGTTCATTTTGAGCTCCTGACAGAAATCTTATCAATTCTTATGGATTTCAAGTGTGTGGGTTCTTAGGAATTCAAGAAGTGCTTCTTGTAGATTTCAAGTGTTTAGCCTAGTGGATTTTTGGTTTTCAATCTTCTTACAATCTTTCCCTCTTATCGTTCTACACCAACATCATATATCAACAAGCACCATATAAATGACACCACTCATCATGAAAATCAAATACAGGAGAAGTTTTCAAAATACTGGCAAACATTATAGACAAACAAAAAGAGAAGAATAGAGGATGGAACTTACGAAGTAGAATTAACAAGATGCACCACTCTTTGCTTATATGCACGACATTGTTCCACTAGGTCAACAATAACCTCCTGCCTAAGCCCCTATAATTTGAGGAGAGAACTCACCAATTTAAGAATTGAATATGAGCTTAAGAATATTGATTCGCATTAAACTAATTTACATGTGAGTGCAAGTTTTAAGCACTTGATAACAAGCAATTTTTAAATTTAACTAATGGATTCAAAAGGACAAATTAAAAAATATTGTTGACTTTCAGCTAGCCTGCCATATTAAATAAATCACAAGCTTATAACTACCCCAAGGATTGGAGAATGTACCTCTTTGTTACTTGGGTCTAGTGCATTTAGCATCTCTGCTAGAACATCCATGATACCCCGAGCATTTTGAATTTCTGTTAAGCTAATGAAAGGAAGATCAAAAATTAAAACAAACACACATCTTAAATAACCCTTGAATACAACCACATAACACAGGATGCAATACAAATAATGCAACCATAACAAAAGTTTTGGGTTCATCATTCCAGCATATGCCAAGGAAAGGAAGTGCCAAGGAAAGGCCAAAGCTATGAACAACTTGTGATGTCTTGCTAAATTCCATTTTTTTTTTTTTAAAGAAAAAGTTATTGGCTTACCTCAATGTTGGGAACTCTGACTCTACAGAAGATTCAGCTGCTCCTTGTGGATACTCAATACTGCGCAGATTTTGAGGATAAGATGATAGAGGTTGTGTTTGTGGAGGTGTGAATACGGGTGCGGACCTCTCAGCCCTTGGAGGGAACACAGCCCCAGCACGCTGAAATAGAGTAATTCACTTAAAGATGCAAACAAAAACGGCCACATTATGCTGATCAGAAGTGATTGTAAAACAGAGTACTGTCAATGAAATGACAAAGCCATGCTTGTTTGGTGATTCATAATGAAATGTACAAATTATTCAGCTATGCCAACAAGGATCAATGTGGCTGAAGAAACACAAAAAAAACGCACCAACAACTCTTGGTATGCAGCATAATATTGTGGATATCTTGCCCTTGGACCATCAAAAGCTTCTTGCCAGGTATCTATTAGAGTCAATATCTTCTCTTTGACATGAAAGTCAGGCTACAATTAAGCATAACACAAACTATGAGCAATTTTTACAAAAAAAAGATACAAGTATAAGATATGTACAGAACAGTCTCACCTTTTTCTTAGCTATTTTGACCATCTCGTGAAGAAGATCTTTCTCTGCCACATTCATATGTACAATGTCCCCACAGTTCTTTATCATTGTCTCTAACAGCTAGAAGCGCCCGGACCAAAATTGAAACAAACTTAGTCCTCTGGAAACAGGATTGTTAAAAAATGACCAGAAGAGTGACAACATTGCACTGTTAAAACTGGTGCTACAATTAATACTAAATTAACAGCATCCCTAACAAAATTTACTACCTTCTATACCTGACCATACCATCACTCTCTCAGAAAGAGAATTAAAGTTCAAACTAATTTGACTTCATTTTCAAATACCATACCGAGACAAAAGAAAAAAAGGATCTCAGACCAAACCCAAAATCACCCTAACACAGTCAGATCTCACCCATCTACCTCAATCAAACACACCATAATACTCTACTTAGGAAATTGGCCGGTTTGTGACAAGTATTTCCACCGCACCTACTTGTTCATTCTCTTATGCACATGACTCTCTCCTAATAAAACCTAACATTAATTCAATTTACCTTTTAGAGAAGAAAAGGTAGATTAAGCCCTAATGTAACAAGCATGCTGAAAACTATATTGCACTCGTATTACATAAACTGAATAAAGTATACAGATATATTCATCCAGTTAAAAAAGAAACCAAGAGTTGCCAAGCTTACTGTTAGGGCAAGTAGTTGCACTTTTGAATTCCTGCTACCAAGTTTCTTCTTTATTCCTTTGATAATATCCTTCGCTTGGCTGGTAATCCAAATCAAACAAAAAACTTCAAAACTTACGCAATCTTAAAAAGTTCTTAGTATTTAGCATAGCCGAACCTATCTAAAGCCATGAAACCTAGATTTAGACTGACAAGAAGCATGCTTAATAATTTATTCAAAATGCAAATAGAAGAAGAAAAATAACAAGCCATGATTCTAAATATTGAAATTTTCTCTTCCAGTAATCAGAATCGACTGTTCGATCAAATTATTAAGAGAGAGATTTATACAACACATTTACAAATTAAAAAAAAAAACATATCAATTTAAATTACAAGATGATGATTTACAAAATTATATACATAAAAAAAGAGCTTAAGCAAGAAATCAAGAGAGAAGAATCAAGTGCTTCGGCGCATACATAGGGTCGCGATTGCAAATATCACAGATCTCGATATTCATAGCCCAATCAGGCCCGATCAGCATGTCGCTCGTGGCTCTTTCCACCATAGAATTCACCATCTCTGTCTTATTTTACTTCTCAAAATTCAATCAATAAATTAATCAAGTCCTAAATTTCTTCCACCGGACACCAATTTCCCGGCGAGATCGCACTCAATTCCGGCTCCTAGATTCCGGTTTGCAACCTAGCGCACGCGCTCCCTCGCTCTGTTGGGTGTTTTTTCCCTCTCTCTCTTTAGATCCTTTCTCTCCAAGAAGCTTCTCTCTCTAACAGAAGCACAAATCAAAACTCAAAAGGTTTCTTTTCTATTTTCCATAGATTTAAAAAAAAATCTCGATTTTCCCTTTTAAGAAGCGAATTTGTTGTTTTTGTTTTGTTTTTCCAGTTTTTCAGTTGGATTATTTGAAAACGGTGGACCACTAAGATGATGACACGCGTGGGATAGTTGAGGCATGATTTCGAAGACGGTAAACTACATTATGACCCTGGTATATTTTATAACATTCCACTTCGGGTTCTATCTATAGATTTCCTATTTTTAGTCCTATTGTTTTAAAAAGAAATTTAATGTTACTCCCTTTTGTTACATATATGTTCAATAAACGCGTTTTTTTCTTATTAATCTCCTTCTATTTTTATATTTTCTATTAGACATGTGATAATTATACACAAAATCTTTAAATTTGAAAAACAAGAAAAAATAAAGGCGGGGCTCACATTAATTGGCAATGATGATGATACTGCATCCATGTTCAGATTTTGATGCACTCATTTTTAATTTAAATTTCAGAATATTAACGTCTATCATCTTGAGAAGTTGTTTGACACAGCGGATGAATTGCCGTTTCGCCAAATTTTGAAGAAGAAAAATTCATTTTAAATGAAATTTTTTTGGTATTTTTAGATCATTTTGATGTGCTGATGTCAAAAATAATTTTTAAAAAATAAAAAAATATATCATTTTAATGTATTTCTAAATGAAAAACACTTTTAAAAGCAACCGCAACCACACTCTCAAATAGACACTGAATCTATAAAATGGGGTTAGTAGAAAGTATGTTTAACCGAATACCTAACCTAATCATGAATTATTATAATTATTCACTCGTAGAATATCCAATTTATAATTTGTTCTTCTTGTTTCTTCAAAACTCCTATAAAACAGCACTGTAATGTTAAACTAAAAAATAAATACAAATAGATAACTAATAAATCTATAAAATAGCATAAATGTGAACTATATGTATAAAGTCAAGATTCAAATTCACATGTTGCATCCAAATATAAAATTAAAATACCATAAAATATATTATATAATAAACTATTTCCACATGCCCTTTAAGATCCACTTTGTGGTATGCTATGACTGTGTTGAAGAAGAATGATTAATGCAATACAATAAAGCAAGTTGAATTCAACCTATGCCCGAAACAAATGGGTATTCCACGTGTGCTAGCATAGAAATTTTAGCAGGATTTTTTTTTATTTCTTATGATGATTTTTTAATACACTCAATTATATCAAAAATCTTACGGGCGATGAAATGATTAACGACTTTTTTTAGCACAAGTCGTAATAATTTATAAAGATTATTAAGTGTCTATTTGGCACAGCGGTTGAACCGCCGTTTAGTCAGATTTTGAAGAAATTTTTTTTTGTGTTTTTAGATTATTTGGATGTACTGATGTCAAAAATAATTTTTAAAAAATAAAAAAAATATCATTTTGATGTATTTCTAAACGAAAAATATTTTTAAAAACAACCGCAATTACACTGTCAAACAGACACTAAAAGGTTACATGTTCACTCCCTAGCAAGGGCAGGAATAGTGGACATCAAAACTAGCTCATTGTTGATTTTAAAATATTATTATTAATAATAATAAAAGCACGTCAAACAATAAAAAAACACAAAAAATAATTTAAAGCAAAACGTTATTATTTTCAAAAACATGGTTAAACAGAAGGAAAACACACACACACACACCATGAGTACAGCTATTTTTACAGTAAAGTAGAATTTAAAATTGTTATAAATTATATGGTAATATAAGAATTATCATACAATGGAGACTAGAATCGAATGTTCCTAGTATTTAAGGGCTAAAATGTACCTTGTCATTAAGCTCATTGTTGATCAACCGACCATTTGCAATCCAACGGTTTGTATCGTCTATGCGGTGATCTCCATGGGCAATAATCTTAGATTCTTAATTACCGGCTGTTAAATGACAACTTGACTGGAGCTGACATTTAAAGAAGAAGAAAAGGTTTATTATATGATAAGGTTTAAAAAATTTCAATAACCCTTTATTGACTCACGTTCTTCTTGATATTGCATTTTAAAAGAAAAATTGAACAAAAAAATAATATTTTTTATTTTTATTTTTATTTTAAATTAAAAAATTGGTGTTTGTATATATTTTTATGTGCTAATGTCAAAAATATTTTTTTAAAAAAATAAATAAATATTATTTTAATATATTTTTAAATAAAAAATATTTTAAAAAATAGTATTAATCATACTCTCGAACGGTCACTAAAATCATAAGATATAAATACAATCAAAACAATTTTTTTACAAAGAAATATATTAAATAATTTTTTTCTCTTTTGATCAAATATATAGAAGTAGCTCTTCAATATAGAAATGTTATTTTAACTCTTCAATATAATTTTTCTCTTGTATTATAAAAATAAAAAATAAAAACTAATTTTTTTTGTTTTTTTCTCTTTAACTTTTCTTTTAACTTTCCCATTAAAGTTGATATACGACATGTTTCCAAACAGAATGCTTTACAATTTCAATGGACAAGAAAGCTTCAAGCCATGAAATGCCATTAAATAAATAGACTCCCACGATGATGGCATCTTCTGGTCCTCGAAAGAATGACAAGAAGACAAACAAGCATATCATTTTTGCAAAGCAATGGCTCAAATACGCGTTTTAAAAACACTTTTTATATTTAAAAATTTTTTATTCTTTATTCTAAATTACTTTTCTGTTATTTTCATATTATTTTAATGTATTATTGTTGATTAATTTTAAAAATATGTTTTTAATATGTTTTTAAATAAAACTATATTTAAAAATAATTTTAATTACATTTTTTTAAAAGCACGTTAAAGAGTGTGGTAGAGTTTGAATTTTAAAATAATTTATGTTCATAAATGTATTAAAATAATATTTTTATTACTTTTAAAAATTATTTTTTAACACCAGTATATCTAAATAAATTAATAATATAAAAAAAAACTAATTTAAAACAAAAACAAAAAATATATATTTTAAAAATGCTTTAAAACACGATAATATCATCACTAAATAGATATTTGGGAGAAAAAATATTTTTGAAAAAAAAATATATTTTAATATATTACTATTAAAAATATTATTTAAAAAAAATATAAAATATTATTTTAATATATTTCTAAATAAAAATTACTTTAAAAAATCAATGCATCCACGTAGTAAAACATTCATGAAATATACCATAGCAACAAAGCAAATTTGAGGATGATGACTAGATGTGGTCCACTCACTAGGTTTTAGGCACAAGTGTCCAGTGTCGACCACATGCTGATGCAACCTGTCTGCTTCTCTGATTCACCAGTACTACTTTTATGGTTCCATGATCATCATGCCTCTGATTAGATGCCAAATCAAGGAACATGCGATAGTGTTCCAACAATTTAGCTCGTTTGTAGACATGCACATACAATAGTGCCCCCAACAAGTTGCTGATTAGTCATTATTTTTTTATTAACATAAATTTATGTATATCTTAATTAATTTTACGAATCATAAAATTAATAACTATATAAATTTTTAATAATTATCATATTAGTAACCACATACTAAAATATCACAAGTCAGCTCGGGATTAAATTGATTCATCTCTATGTAAATTCCAATTTGAAAGATGCATAGTATATTGCAAAGTTTTTTTGTTTGGATGCGAAGAAACTTTATTCCTTGAAAAATATATTTTTTTGGGTCTAAGTAAATGAGAAAAATCTAGTTATCTCAATTTTTTTAAAAAATATATATTCTAGCTCAAATTTAAGATGTATTATATAAATTACGGATCCTTTACGATCACGTTATAGTAGTCCACTGCCAATAAGCATCATCTCATCAGCTTTCCTTCCTCCCTCTAAAGTCACTTTTTCACCGTAAGAGGGACTTGATTAGCAATTAATAGTCGAATGACAGCTTAAGAAATCACTAAGTAAGGAATACTTGTTTGCACGGTGGCTTTACAATAGATCTGGGAGCATGAAATTCGTTTACAGGTCCTGGTAGTAATATACTTCAAATTATGAAAAACAAAAGCTTTAAATTGCTTGTATTCTAGTAACATCCTTTCTTCCCATCTGAAAAAATAAATTTATACTAACCCATCTGCTTTCACAGAAGTATCGAATACACCATGTCCCCTGTGGATGACAAGAAAAGGCATAGATCCAACTTATAAAAAAATGAATACCCCGGATACATGTTCATGAATTTAACTACGTTAAATAAAAAAAATAAAAACAATTCTTATTTCTTTACATGAAATTAGTTAGATGCTCATAAAATCAAACAACAATCATATATATTTGTTTGGAAATGTGATAACCGTAAATAAAAAATATTTTTTTTTATTCATGATGTCTATTTCCTAACCAATTAAATATCGATGAATAAAATTGAGAAAAAAAAACATTTTTTTTCATTATTACCGGCATTAAGTAAAAGACTAAATTATGATGATTAAGGGTGTATTTGATATTGTTTTTGTTTTTGTGGTTGAGATTTAAAAAAACAGTTTCATGAAAAGCACTTTAGTCACGATTCAAATTAATTTTTGAAGTGTTTGGTTAAAACTGTGGTTGAGTTTGAGGTTAATGAAAAACAGTTTTAAGTGTTTTGTTATTAAACTTTTCATATTGCTTTCAACTTGTGAAGTTTCTTTAAAGGGTATAGACACACACACACACACACACACACACATATATATATATATTGTATTAATAATCATAAATTCATAATTTAATGAATAATTTAAGTAAATTGGACACTTTTTTTTATTTTCCCGTTAAACTACTTGTGATTCCATCACGAACTAAATCCATACGTGAAGGTCTCTGCGATCCCTGACTATTTGATTGAGGAACAACATTTACTGAAATATCATCTGAAATAAAATTAGGATTGCGAGACAAAAATTGTATTGTGATATCCTTTTAATATATTTATTTATATTTTAATTAAGTTTTTAGATTTTTATATTATTTTAATATTAAAAAAATACAATAAAGTAATATATTCCACCCCCTCTCTCAACTTGAATTAAAAAGTAGGTATTGGCTTATTGTAGAACGCGGTTTCCATTATATAATCGTGCGGGCCTCATATCAAATTTTTGCTTCTCAAAGTTAACCAAACACTCAATCCCTCAGCTCTTTTATAATCTAGGCTGCACAACAAAAATAAACACCCTCTAAACCTTTAAAGTATATATATACCAGCTATATTGTCCGCGCGTTGCCGCGGGCATTTTTGTGTATATAATTTAACATCATTAAATCAACAACGATAAATTTATATGATATAACCAAATAAAAGTTATACATCACGAGATAAAATGTAAAAAAATTTAAGTACAGTTTATTGCGTAAGCATATATTACATCTTTTAGAATGTAGATATTACGTTATGAAAGATCACAAAAGAGCGCGAACTAACATTTTCAAAATCAGAGCAAAATATTTTAATAAGAAAAAAAAATTAATCACAAAATCATTATTGTGCAAATAATTAAATTATTATTATTATTATTATTATTATTATTATTATTATTATTATTATTATTATGTTAGTAATGAAAGGAAAAAAATAAATGAAAGACTAAAAATATCCTAGCAACTTTAACAAAAGATAAGAGAAAAAATAAGAAAAAATAAAAATTATCATTGCTATTATTGTAAAAACAATAAAAATTATCAAATTATCCGGAGGGAAAAAAATATTAACAAAAGAGAAAGCAAGAAAAACAATTAAATTATTATTATTATTATTATTATAATAATAATTATTATAATTATTATTATTATTATTATCATCATTATCATTATTATTATTATTGTGTTAATAATGAATGAAAAACCAGAAATAAATGAAAGAACAAAAAAATTCTAATAATTTGATCAAATATGAAAACAAAATAAAAATTATCATTGCTATTAATAATAATAATCTAACTTGAAAATATATAAAAAAACCAATAAAAAACTAAAAGATAGAGCAAATAAAAAAATATTATAGATGATAAAATAAAAATTAAAATTAATAGCTGAAAAAAATCATTTAATCAGAAAATTTAAAAAAATACATGTTCAACGTTGCGGGTTAAGCGAATAATTTTTATAGGATTTGCTGGATCAAAATTAAAATATAATATTTATATATGCAAAATTTAATATAATAAAATAGATCAACACACCCTATTATCACCATAGCAAAATCAAAGCCTCAAAATCTAAAATTACAATTGCTTTTACTATTAACACAATAAAAATTATTAAATTATCCTGAAAGAAAACACTCAAAACATTAAAAAAAGAGTAACCAAGAGAAACAATTAAATTATTATTATTATTATTATTATTATTATTATTATTATTATTATCATTATGATGCTAATAATGAAAAAAAATAAAATACATGAAAGACTAAAAACATCCTAGAAATTTTAAGAAAAGATTCAAAAAACAAAAAGAAAAAACTATCATTGCTATTACTGTCAAAACAATAAAAATTATCAAATTATCCGGAGGGAAAAAAAAACATTAACAAAAAAGTAAGCAAGAAAAAAATTAAATTATTATTATTATTATCAATATTAATATTAATATTATAATTATTATTATTGTTGTTGTTGTTGTTGTTATTATTATTATTATTATTATTATGTTAATAATGAAAGAAACAAAAATAAATGAAAGACTAAAAATATCCCAGAAACTTTAACAAAAGAAAAAAAAATCTATCATTGTTATTACTGGAAAAAAACAACAAATTATTATCAAATTATCGGGAGAGAAAAAAATAACAAAAGAGTAAGAGAAAAAAAACTATTATTATTATTATTATTATTGTGTTAAATACACTTATATATACATGGACAAAAATTACACTGAGAACAAAAACTAAAAGCATAGATGCATAAATACCAATAAAAAATAAACATTCAAAAAAGAACACATGAATTAATATCAAATAGAAAATTAAAAGAATAAGGATAAAAATGAAAAATGACATATATAAATTAATTCCAATTGAAGGATAAAATTGAAAAAAAAATGATTGGAGGACCAAAAATTAAATAATGATCAAATGCTGCCATTCTATAAAAAAATTAGAAGAAGAGGGAATGAAATCAAACTTTGTATATATTACCAATTGCAATTGGAGGACCAAATTAAAGAAAGCAAAACTTCGGTACCGGAAAAATTGAAGGAACCAAAAAGAAACCGAAAATCAAAAGTATAGGGACCGAATTAAAATTGCTTTATATAATTAGTTTTAATTGAAGGGCACAATTGAAAACAATCAAACTTTCAATTAATGAAATCAGGCAGACAATCGAAATCAAAACCTTAGGGACCAAAATTAACTTACCACACACATGAGGGACCGGACCTGACATTGGGCCCGCAGGAGAGAGAAAAGCGACAGCCGCCACAAAACCGGCCACCGCCGCTTACCCTGACATATCGGACTAACACGCGCCGCGACGGGAGATAGAGGACCAGGCGGCGCACTGTATGCACCGGCGGAACGAAATTTTTGACCACCGCATGGCGCCGCACGCTCCGCTTCCATGGCGCGTTGGTGTTGAGCGCCGCTGGCGTGGCCAGACGACGCGCCAGCTGTCCCCCCGTGCAATGACCCAAACAGCCCTGCCCCCACGGTTATTTACGAAAATACCGGGCGGGAAAGGACGCCGAAGCCCCCGTTCACTGTGCATATTTCATCAGCGCACCGTGCAAAAATTTGGGAAAAATCGAGGGCGCCCCTGTCTCTTGTGCACTATTTTATCGTTTTCGGGGGGTAGAATTGTTAATACACTGTGCACATTGCGGCTAATTAAAAAAAAATCCGAAAACACCCCCAGCAAAAAATGCACACACGCCGGCTGATGAAGGGCAAAAATGCACGCACACTGTCGCAATCCACAGTGGATTGTGAGAGGGTGCACAGTGCAACTATCGACGCCTTTTATCTGTTTTGTAATATATATATATATACTAGCCAATGCCCCGTGCCTCGTCGCGGGTGCCATAATATTTTTTTTAATGTATATTTTTTTAACACAAAAAATATTAATTATGTATTTTTTTATTATAATATAAATTTAGTCAAAATAATAAATATGTGCAACATTACCCTGAAGTGCAAGTTTTCTATAAAATATATGAATTTTAAATTGATATAAATTTATTTGTTTAGTAGATTTTAACAAAATAACCAACATAAAATTATCATCTTCATTAAAAAAGCAAGAAGATTCGGATATTTGAATTATTGAATTCATAGTATTAAGATTAGTTCATTTTGTAATTCAATTTAAATCACATTTAAAAATAAAATATAAATTGTGAGAAAGTAGTTAATTTTCTATCCATAAAAAGATGAAAACATAAATTAAAAATTCATCCCTATGTTATCGTCATTTTCGTTACAATAACAGTTAAAATTATTATCAATATTACTGCTTAAATTATTAAAATCATTAAATCACATAAAAAACATTTTAACAAAAAAACAATAAAAAGTAATCACTAAAATTATCATCATTATTGCGCAAATAATAATATCATAAAATTATCTTATCTGAAAAAAAAATCACAAAAAAATAATAAAGAGAAAAAAAGAGCAATATTAATATTAAAATTATCACCAATATAAATTAAAATTCCAGAACAGAACCTGATAAAAATAAAACCCCTACAAAAAATGAATAAAAAAAAACTCTAAAAGCATAAATGAATAAATACGGACAGAAAACAAACACTAGTTTTAGATTATTTTCATGTGCTAATGTTAAAAATAATTAAAAAACAATTATCATTTTAATATATTTCTAAACAAAAAATATTTTTAAAAAAAATCAATAACATTTCCAAGCAAAATAAAAAATATTTCATGGAAAAAATTGAAAACAAAAAAACATAATAAGGAAAAAAAATATTTCTAAACAAAAAATATTTTTTTTAAAAAAAAATCAATCACATTTCCAAGCAAAATTAAAAATATTTCATGAAAAAAAAACATAATCAGGAAAAAAACAAAAATAATTATAAAAAAATTTGAATTTGAGGATTAATCGTAGTGCATTTAAGTTGGCCCAGATAATCGAATTATAAAAACAACAAATATATATAAAAGTGGGGCAAAAAAGAAGAAAAAAATAAAACCAGCAAAAAAAATTCAAGAAAAAAAGTAATAAAATACAAAAGCAAGAAACGTAATATTTGCTGGGAATAGGATTCAAACCGCGCCCTCCTTAGAAGACAGGCAATCAGGCGCGTTGTGGAACAGTTCGGCTACCTCCAAATTTCAGTAATAGTTCAAGACAATATATATTAATATATATTTTTATTATGGCAAACTAAAAACATGCGGAGAATGGGATTCGAACCCGCGCCCTCTCTTCTAATTTCACTCTCCTTTTACCAACTCGGCTACATCAACATATAGCTCTTAAGTCACGAAAATATTTATAAATAGTAATTAGTACTGTGGATTCAAACAGTAAAAAAGCAACGCGGTTTATATATATAGTATATTATACATATATATAAAACGCGTTGCCATTTCCCTGTACACCATTTCACTGTAGCGCGTGACTCAGGTGCACTGTGGACTCGCAATTTGTCCTGGTGCATCGCGGGTGTTTGTCTACCTTTTTTTTTGTCTTTTCCGCCTGTGAACAGTGCACTACCGATTACAGCCCCCGAAAAAGACAAAATAGTGCACAGGAGTCAGGGGCTCTCTCGGCTTTTCTCATTTTTTTGGCACAGTGCGCAGACGAAAAAGGGCCCGGAAAAAGACAAAATAGTTAACAGGACACGGGGGCAGCGGCGTCCTTTCCCCTTCGGTATTTTCGTAATTATAGGTGGGGGCAGGGGTGTCTTGGTCATTGCGCCATTATTTTATTCTTTTTTCCCGCGGCCGTCTGGCGCGTGGCACGGGCGCGCCAGCAGCGTTCCACGCTGACGCGCCTATTTGGAGGAGCGTGCGGTGTCGTCCCGCCGTCAAAAATTTACTTCCGCCGTGACAGAAGCTGCGGGATGTCCTCTCTCCTCCGTCGCGGCGCGTTCACTGAACGGATGTCCGGTTAAGCCGCGGCGGACGCTTTTCTCTCCGACGTCGCCTTTCTCTCTCCTTCCGCCTCCAAATTCGGCTCCAGTCCCTAATGTTGGTGTGAAGTTCAGTTTGGTCCCTGCGGTTTTGATTTCGTTTTTATTACTGATTTATTCAAATTAAAGTTTTATTATTTTCAATTGTGCCCTTCAATTAAAACTGATTATATAAGAAAGTTTTATTTCAGTCCTTATACTTTTGATTTTGTATTTATTTTTTATTCCTTCAATTATTCCGGTACGGATGTTTTGATTTCTTTGATTTGGTCCTCCAATTGAAATTGCTAATATATGCAAAGTTTGATTTCAGTCCCTCTTCTTCTGATTTTTTATAACATGGCAGCAGTTTGCATTATTTCTTTTTGGTCCTCCAAATATTTTTTTTTGATTTTATCCTTCAATTAGAATTAATTTAATATATGTTATTTTTTATTTTGGTCCTTATTCTTCTAATTTTTTATTTGTTATTAATTCATTTTTTTTAATAATGTTTATTTTGTATTTTTAATTAATTAATTTTTTTATTGTTTTTTATACAAATATTTTGCTTTTTTTGTAATAATTTTCCATGGCAATTTAATTATTTGAATTCTTTTTTTTTAATATTGCTCCTTCTTTCTCTTTGTTAATTTGTTTTGTTTTTTGCTTCTTTTTTTTTCTTTCTTTGGATTGGGTGATTTTTATGATTTGACTATTTATGCAATGACCATGATAATTTCAGTTGTTGTTTTTTTAGTTATTTTTCATGATAATTTATTTATTGAGATTGTTTTGACAGTAATGTTGGTAATAATTTTAACTTTTATAGTAATAATAATAACAATCACATAAGGACAGATTTTCAATTTATGTATTCATCTTTTTGTTGATAGAAATTTAACTATTTTTTTTAATTTCATTATTCGAGGGTTTTTTATATTAATTCATTTAGTTTTTTTTTAAATCTTAGACAATGTATATTTTTTATTCATATTTATACATCTATACTTTTAGTTTTTTTTATAGGTTTTTTTGTTGGGATTTTTTTAATCGGTTCAATCCTAAGATTTCAATTTAAATTAGTAGTCATTTTAGAATTAATACTGCTTCCTTTTTCCCTTTACTTATTTTTTTTTGTTTTGTTATTTTTATTTGTTTTTTGAATTGAATGATTTTTATGATTTTACTATTTACACAATAATAATGATAATTTTCGTTATTGGTTTTTTATTACTTTTTTTTATAAATCTTTTCTTTTTATAATTTTTCAAGGCAATTAAATTCATTTTCAAGCCAATTAAATCTTTTACTTTTTTGTAATTATTTTCCAGAACAATTTAATTATTTGAATTATTCTGGCAGTAATATTAATAATAGTTTTAGCTATTATAATAATCATTTTACTATTAATATTGCTCCTGCTTTCTCTTTCTTCATGTGTTTTGTTTTTTGCTTTTTTTTTCTTTGGATTAGGTGATTTTTATTATTTGACTATTTATACAATAATCATGATAATTTCAGTTGTTGTTTTTTGAATAATTTTTCAAGATAATTTAATTATTTCATTGAAACCTACTAAACAGATAAATTTATATTCATGTAAAATTTATATATTTTATACAAAACTTGCACTTCATAAAAATTATATACAAATTTATTATTTTTTCTAAATTTATGCTATGATAAAAAAATTCATACATAATAAATATTTTTTTACGTTGAAAAAAATATGATTCCGCCCGCAACAAGGCACGGGTGCCATGGCTAGATGTTTTCTTTTATTTCTATTTGTTCTTTTGATTAGATCATTTTTATTATTTTATTATTTGCGCAATAATAATGATAATTTTAGTGATTATTTTTTAATAAAAATCTTTTAATTTTTTTTTAGATTTTCCTAAAATTTTAATTTATATCGGTGATCATTTTAAAAGTAATATTACTCTATTTTCCCCTTAATTCGTGTTTTTTTGGTTTTTTTTTCTTTATTTGTTCTTTAGGTTATATGATTTTTATGATTTTATTATTTATACAATAATAATGATAATTTTAGTTATGATTTTTTTATTGTTTTCTTTATAAAAATCTTTTGCTTTTTTAAAAAAATTTTCAGGGCAATTTAATTATTTCAATTGTTTTGACAGTAATGTTAGTAATAATTTTAGCTTTTATAGCAATGATAATGACAATAACGTCAAGATGAATTTTCAATCAATGTTTTCATCTTTTTATTGATAGAAAATTAACAACTTATTTTTTTTCATTTTATTAGTGTTGGTATTTTCACAATTTATATTTTATTTTTGTTTCATTTAAATTGAATTATAAAATGAACTAATCTTCATACAGTGAACTTTATAATTCAGATATCGAGTTTTCTTGCTTTCTTAATGATGATGATAAATTTATGCTGGTTATTTCGTTTGAAACTACTAAACAGATAAATTTATATCGATTTTAAATTCATATATTTTATAGAAAACTTGCGCTTGACATGAATCATGCATAGATTTATTATTTTAGCTAAATTTATATTATAATAAAAAAATACACACAATTAATATTTTTTACATTGAAAAAAATATTGTTCCACCCGCGGCGAAGCGCGGGGCATTATCTAGTATATATATATATATATATATTGTTAAGATCGCGTCATCAAATAACTTCACTTAAATTAGAAGAAGATTATATCGAAAAAAATTTAACTTTACTTAAATTATAGTACGAATCAAACTTTAAAAATGACTGTTGCTGGGTTTTCCTACTACAGCAACTTGTCGATTTGAAAATATAATTAAATAATACCATTCCGGTAATATTGAAAATTAATCAAAATTCAAAACAATAAAAATAAGAAGTTTAGTGAAGACAACTTAAATAAACTGAAATATGAATTATATTTAATATATAATTTACAGTTTTTGTATTTTGATTGATTTTAGTATATTACTTGAAAATGCTTTCAAAGTTAATAAAAACTAATTTATTTCTAGTATATATATATATAACATCAGACCCAAGGGCATTTATAGCCATGCAACTTAACTCTGCAAAAATAAATAAAAAGACAATAATGACTGATTAATTAAAAAATAGCTGATCCAATTACTTTTGAGAATTTAATTACTATTAAGTTTGAAAACAAGAGAAAAAAAATTTCAGAACGCCACGATTCCATATGTAATTAATCATAAATACAATGAAAATAAATAAAATTTTCGGCACTGAATTTTTAAATTGTTATATATATAATATATGTGTGTGTGTAAGGCATTTATTGAAAATAGAACAAGCCCAAGCCTTATGTTCCAGCTTGGGCCCAACAGGATCACATTCGCAGCCTCGCATGGCCCCTCCTCTTTCCTCCCGGCTTCCTTATCATCTCCAAATGATAGCAGAGCCTTTCTTTCTATCACAGACACAGACTTATCTCTTCTAGGGTTAGGCCTTCCCTCACTCTCAAAATTGTCCCTGATATTCTGTGTTGCCCCCACAAAAAATGACTTCAACAGCATCAGCAACTCAAATTCATGTTCTAACAGCAACTGGGTTCTTAACAAAACCCACATACCTTTCTCCAGCAACAGTCTTCTTTGGCCAATCACTCGCCGGAACGACACGCCCCTTTGGCCTTATTGCAACAACAACATCAACGGCTTCTTCAAGGTTTTCTGTTCCTGCCAGTCCAAAGGCCAACCCAACTGGAGAACAGAAATGGACCTACGAAGGCTCTGTCACCGAATCACTGCCTAATGGAATGTTTCGGGTTCTCTTAGACAATAAAGATTTGATTATTGGTTATATTTCTGGTAAGATACGCAAGAATTTTGTACGAATTTTGCCAGGGGATAGAGTCAGGGTTGAAGTGAGTCGTTATGATTCGAGTAGAGGGCGCATTATTTATAGACTCCGCAATAGAGATCCATCTAGTGAATGATCGGGCCGTGTCCTTTTCGTTTATGCAACTTGTAGAAAACATCTGAATCCACATGTTTTTTTTCCTTTTGTTTTCTGTCCATGCTTGCATATGAAATTATTAAATAATAAAGTGCTTTGTATTCTTTGGCTGTCAAGGTTCCACTCACGGTCCCAATTCTACTTTCTGCTACTAATCTTCGAGTGTTTCAGAAGAGGGGTGCTGTTGAATTGTTGAATATGGCCAGTATTGGTAAATCAAGTTGAGTGAAGAAAACTTTCAAATGGGTTAAGGGTACTGCTTCGATGAAATCTGTCTAGCTAGCTCTCTCTCTCTCTCTCTGGTTTGCCTCAAACCTGTTCATTGTAGTGTGGCACTGGCTCCATCCAGTGGAAGTAAAGTGAAATGAGGTCGCTGTGAGAGTGTTCTTCTATTTTATGGTGATTTTTCTTCAGCCCTTCCTATTCTGAGCCGTGCATAGAATAGGAAGAATGGCAATAAATTGAGCTCGGCACCTGGAGAAAAATTGAAAGAGTGATAATGATTTCAAATAAACAACCTAATCCAAATTTCATTTTGTGCGTGCATTTCTTTCGCTCCCTGCTGGGAAGAAAATCATCTGAGATGCTGTGATTTTTCTACTGCAAGATTTGGTGATGTCTAGAGGTAATTAAATGGGGTCGAGTGTTCTCTGTCCAGTTTACTTGCCCTTCTTTTTGCATTTGGTAACTTGCTGGGAGCTTCCATCTCCCAAACACTTCCTTGGAACCCATTTGGAAGTACAAGCCTGTGTCGTTTCAAGGGCCAATTTATCCAAGCGTCATTCCCCGTATTATCATGCTCATTAAAGAAAAAAAATAAAGTGTATATTTTAATATGTTGGTTTTGAAATTTAATATGTTAGTATTTTTTATTTAAAATATATTAAAAATATATATTTTTTAAAATTATATGTGCTGTTTTCGGATAAATGCAATACTTTATAACTAGTGATGTTGCTTTCATCACATATTCATATTTTTATGAGAAAGTTTATTTTTTCAAAAAATAAAAAGTTAAATTAGATTATGCATACACACCCAATCATAGTTGTCATTACGAGTTCATGTATTTTAAATCATTTAGAAGTAACCTTTATAAATGTTAATATTTTTTTTGAGAGAATCTTTATTTTAAAAAAGGATTGTGATTATATATATATATACGAGCTGATTTGCCCGCGCGTTGCGCTGAGTTTTTTTATATGTAGAAAAATAATTGATTTTTAACATGTTGTATTTTTTTTAATTCTTAGAAAATTATTTTTGACATTAGCACATCAAAATCATGTAAAAACATTTTTTTTAATTTAAAATTGGAAAAAATTAAAATTTCTTCAAAAGCGATTTTTAAATGCATTACCAAACACTCATGTCATATCTCACCAGAATCATAGTTCAATCAATTTTTTTAAATAGTAATGAAAAACGAAAATCACATTTCAAATCACTATTTATCACTGTTTGAAATTGTCATCTCCTTTGGCTATGTACAAAATAATAGTCATGGTGCACGTAAGCTAGCTTGGACATTCTAGTTATAAAAAATATTAATAAGTTGAAAAAAAATAAAAAAACAATGTCAAAGGATTATTCGTGACACGTGTAACCTACCCCGGTTCTGAAAAATATATATATGTGAGGAAAAAATTGTGGTGCGTGTAAACTGACCCGGACACCGCGAGTATAAAAAAAAACCTGAAAAAAAGAAGAGGAAAAAACATTTACAAATATTAATAAACAATGAAAATTGTTAAAAAAAATTAAGTTAAGAGATTTATTGTGATACGCATAAGCTGACTCGGACACCCCAGTTATCGAAGAAATGATTGGAAAAAAAAACATGTGAAACACTTATGAACAATAGAAAACACTGTTCTTTACTCAAAAATCATTTTCGGTGGCAGGGCGACTCGAACTCCAGCAACCTGAGAAAAAATATTAACTCTTATTATCTATAATTAACTAAATAATTGGCGATGCGACGGGTTTTTTTTCTCTATTTAGAAAATTAATTGCTTGTATATGTATTGTATTTTATTATTTCAATATTTAGTTAGTGTAATTATATTTAAGAATACTCATATGAATTTTTGTCCTTAAAAAAATCCAAAGTTATTTTCCCTCTCTCTTAATATATTTTTAGGCGATAATATTCAATAAATATCAGACATATTAGAAATAAAAATATTATAATTTGTTTTTCAAACATAAACTTAATTTTTTTGTGTGTTATAATTATTTATTTGCCGTCTAAAAAGAACAGTCTAATGGAAACGGGAAGTGACTTGTATATTTTTTAATTTGACTTGTACATAATGCAGGTAAATTTGTCAACATTTTTTTTTTGAGTTTTTTTTGCAGTAATATTATATTTAAAATATTAAAAATGAAAACATTGGAAATCCTTGTAAAGAAATAAACTTAAATAAAAGAGCACAAAATTAATTTTTGAAGCCAAATTTTTTTTATATAAGATTTATTAATCATATTATTATATTAAATATATTTAAGAAAACATGATATGAATTTTTTCCCTTAAAAAAATCCTAGGTCATTTTTCTTCTCTGTCAATATATTTTTAGGCGATAATATTCAATAAATATTCAAACATATAATTAGTTTTACATATTTTAATTTGACATAAATATACAAAATATAATTAATTTGACATAATTTCAATAATATATTTAATTTAAAGGATAATCTTAGGCTATTTTGTTCTCTCTCTCTCTATATTCTTAGGTGATGATATTCAATAAATATTAGAACATATAATTGGTTTAACATATTTTAATTTGATATAAATACACAAATATATAATTAAAAAGTCAAAACACTGAAAATTTATTTCAAGAAAGAAACTTAAACAAAAGAGCACAAAAATTACTCTTGAAGCTAATATATTTTTTTTATAAGATTTATTTATTATATTATTATATTAAATTTATTTAAGAATACTAATATGAATTTTTGTCATTAAAAAATCCTAGGTCATTTTTCCTCTCCCTATATATATTTTTAGGCGATAATATTCAATAAATATTTGAACATAATATTAGTTTTACATACTTTAATTTGACATAATTATACAAATATATAATTAATTTGATATACTTGCAATAATATATTTAATTTAAAAAACAGAATTGAAGTAAACCCAAACATTGAAATCAAATAATTCAAAACAAAACCGGAAATTAAAAGAACTGGGACTGAAATTAAACTGAAATTCATAATTAACTTGCATAGAAGGATAGAATTGAAAAAAATCAAACTTTTGGTACCTAAAATATTAAGGATTTATAATAAATTTGCATGGAAGGATGAAATTGAAATCAATCAAAACTTTGATACCAAAAATATTTAGAATTTCAGCCCACCCCACAAAATTAAAAGAATGAGGACCGAACTGGATCTTCAAAACGTAATCAATTTCAATTGAAGGACGAAATTGAAACAAATCAAAACCCATTTAATAAAAATAAGGGCAAGAAAAACAAATTAAAACGTTTAGGGACTGAAATGAACTTTGACCAAAAACAGCTTAGCTGACGTCATATTGCGCAGGCAGGAGAGAGAAATTGGGTGGGGAAATTCGAATGCGAGGCGCGGTCTTACCACTCGCCCAAGCGACTTCTTTGGACAGTTGTCGGATACAAATAATAATAATATCAATTTATTTTTTAATTATTTCAAACATTTGTTATTATAGATATTCGAACTCTCGCGCCCTGCCTCGCTTAGGCGCTCTCTAACCACCACGCCAAGCAACTTTTTATACAGGTGTAGTCTACAACTAATAATAATGTTATAAAGTAACTTGACTGTTCCTGTCCTCAATGATTGAGTCTAGATGAACAGTGCCAAAACACTGTTAAAAAACCGTGATCTTTTTTAGCTTTTAGATAATAATAATAATATAATATGACTGTTTAATTTCCAATTTCTTTAAGCTTTTAAAATATAATATAATAATATAATATAATAATAATAATCAAAATCATTTAGTAATAAAATATAATATAATATAATAATAATAATCAAAATCATTTAGTAATAAAATATAATATAATATAATATAATATAATATAATAATAATCAAAATCATTTAGTAAATATATATATATATATTATTAAATAAATATTAAAATATATAATTAGTCTGACATATTCAAAATAAAATAAAACTTAAAAATAATCATAATCATTATTTTGAATGTCTTATCTATAATAATTAGAAATTTCAACACCTAACAATATTAACAAAAAAGCAATTAAGAAAAAAACAAACAAAAAAAAAGAAGTCAGGGGAAAGCACATTTTCAAACAGTAATAAAAAATGAAAATCACCGTTAATTTTGGGAATAAAAAGTGATGTGCGTAAGCCAACACAGACAACCCGGTTATAAAAAAAAACTAAAAAAAATTGTATAAGTGGAGGAAAAGAAACAATAAAAAATGTTAATAAAAAGTGGACCAAGAAATTAATCATGGTGCGCATAAGCTGGCCCGGACACCACGGTTAGAAAAAATTGTTAAAAAGGAAAAAACGTTTAAGAAGAAAAAAACGTTTAAAAAGAAAAAAAAAGGAAATCATTTTTTCGCCCCACTGGAATTCGAACTCCGGGCTCCCGTGTGCAGACACATTTTTGAACCACTCGCCCAAAGCAATTTAATTGTTTAACATTGTATACAAATTATAAATAATGCAAATAATAAGATATTAAAAATCCAAAACCATTTTTGTCGCCGGGAGATTCGAATCCAGTCTACTTTACAGACGCGCGTGCCTTAACCACTCACCCGAAGCCATGTCTTTGTTCTGTCTTGGTACACAAATTATACTTATAGTATTTTGTAATCTCACTATTCAAGTCCACAGTTATCTGAGTTTACATAAACAGTGATCCATGCTATAGTATAACAGTGATTTGTTTTAGCTTTATAAATAAGAAAAAAAAATGGATCTGGGGATTAATTATAGTGCGCTTAAACTATTTCGGACACCCCAATAAAAAAAAATATTTGATGGAAAAAAATGAAAAACAAAATCAGTAAAAATATGAAAAAAAACTATAAAAAAATAAAATCTGAGGATTAATTGTGGTGTGTTTAAGTTAACCCAAACACCTCTATTATATAAAAAAAAAATTCTATATAAGTAGAAAAAAAATATAACCAGAAAAAAATATATTTCAACACCTAACAATAATTAGAAAAAAAAGGAGCGAAAAAAAGAAAAAAAATATCAAACAGTAATAAAAAGTGAAAATCACTGTTAATTTTGGGGAATAAAAAGTGATGTGCGTAAGCCAACACAGACAACCCGGTTATCAAAAAATAAACTAAAAAAAATTATATAAGTGAAGGAAAAGAAACAATAAAAAATGTTAATAAAAAGGTGAAAATCACTGTTAATTTTGGGGAATAAAAAGTGATGTGCGTAAACCAGCACAGACAACCCGGTTATCAAAAAATAAACTAAAAAAAATTGTATAAGTGGAGGAAAAGAAACAATAAAAAATGTTAATAAAAAGTGGACCGAGAAATTAATCATGGTGTGCATAAGCTGTCCCGGACACCACGGTTAGAAAAAATATTTAAAAAGAAAAAAACGTTTAAGAAGAAAAAAACATTTAAGAAGGTAAAAAAATGTAAAAAAAAAAGAAATTACTTTAAAAAAAAAAAGGTAAAAAAATGTTTTTTAAAAAAAATCAGTTTTTCCAAAAAAAAAAAAAAAACTGTTCAAATCCACAGTGTTTCCGCGTTATGGTTTAGCTGTATGTATAATATATATATATATATATATATATATGTTGAGATAAATCCGGGCTAATTTTTGGCACATGAATTGACTAAATAAATTTATAACTCAAGTTTTGAATTCAATTAAATATCAAGATAGATATATCAAGCTTAATTTAATATCTATAATTTAAAATGTAAAGATAATAGATACTTATATTTTCATAAAATCTCAAGTTATATATCCAAAACCAAGTTTAATATCTATAATTTATAGTGTAAAGGTAATATATAGATATATTAATTTGATTTAAACACGTGGATAATCAATATTCAATAAAAGTAATTATTTTTCTCATAATGCTTTAAAAATAAATATATCAAAGTTTAATAGCGCAAAGATTTTTTTTCTCGAGAAACACATTAATGACAAACAAACATTCAAAGCAACCACATCTAAAAAAACATTAAACAGAGATTTTAAAAATCCTGACGGTGCCCTTTCTTACCTCATGCGGCCTTTTCTACAAACATAAGAAATCTCGAATCCTTCGGTCTAGAATCATACGCGCCACCGCAAGCGAAACCCCGCCAAATCCCGCAACACCTCTAAAAAAATTAAAAATAGCTAAAGCAACTGCACACCACCACCATAATGCCACCGAGCTCTCCACCAGTCAGGCCCTAATCTCTCCATTGAATCCCATAAAATTAACGTCATTTTCACGCTACTGACCTCAGTTGTTAATAATTAAAAAACAAACCCCGCAAAATCAGAATCACATACCAATTCATTCCACAAACCCTAAACGTCTCCGATCTGAAATGGCTTTAATCAGCGACGCATTACGGCAAGCTTTCATGCCGAAACACGAATACGAGTCTCTTCGCGAAGAAGACAGAGCATGGGTGAAATTACAGCGACCGTTATGGATTTATACAGTGGGAATTATTTGCTTAGTGATTTTTATTTCGACGACCGTGAGTTTAAGAATCGTGTTTCCTGGCGATAATGGGAAGAGACCGTTTTGTAACGGTAACAGATTACAGCCTTTGCCGATAAAAAATGGCGGGGATTCGGATTTGTTTCCTGGTGCCTTTTATTTAACGGATCAGGAGACTGTTGATTATTATTGGATGGTTGTTTTTGTTCCGTCAATGATTGTTTTCTTGGCTTCGCTTGCCTATCTTGTTGCAGGTAAGGATTTTTTTTTTTGCGGAGGGGGGTTAGTAGATATTGTTTCCATTTATGGGTAATGAAGGGGTTTTATTAATTGTGGGGTTTAAGCTCTTAACGGGATTTGGTTATTCATGAGGATTGGTTTCCATGCATGGAATAAAATGCAGCTGTGCTTTAATTATCGAATGAGATCAGTTTATTATTTGGTTTAGCTTTTAGGGTTTGATTTGTATTTTTTTTTCTTGGAAAAAATGGGAAGGAGCGTGTTTGAATTTAGATAATGGTTATGGCTTATTGTTTATCGCCTTTTCTTGCATTTTGACACTTAAAAGTTTGTGTTTAAGAAAATGTATCGAGTATTGAGAAGGAAATGATGAGAGTCTCATTTAAGAGTATGACCATTTGCGTAATGTGATATGGTAAATTGCCTTCTGAACTTAAAAAGTTTCTGGCATTTTGTTTTGTGTTTTTTGAGTTGAGAGGTACAGTGGATTTAAATGTAAACATGCTCAGCCCTGGAGATAAATTGCTTGATGTAACTAACTAATAGAAAGAAGCATGGAAGATGGTACTTTTATGCAGGACTGATATATTGAAATAGAGATGGGCATGTGGATAACATCTTGATTGTATAAATACTCCTACTGTGTGTGACTAGGGGAATGACTGTGGGGGTAGGTCTTTTGTTTTGGAATTAATGGCTGGATATTTGAGGTTCGGTTGGCAGGGAGTTCTGTTCTTGTTATCTCTGTTATCTGAATTTCATGGTTTTATGCATTATGCAGGGATGAATGTTGCTTATTCTGCTCCAGCAAGACATGGATGCTTAAAGGTGGTTGAAAATAATTACTGCGCTTCAAAAAGGGGTATGTTCTAATTTTGTTGCGCCGATGATGTGGTCTAAATATTTGCAAGGTCTGTGGTATTCCCATTAAGGGTCTTTTCATAGTCTAAACATGTCATTGGAGTTCTTTATAGGGTTGATTGAATGCTGTTGAAATTGATAAAACAAGGATTTCTTAGCAAATCATTTGTTGCTCAATGCTTGCTACATAGCTATGAAATTATAAAGAAGCTTACCGCAGTTTCGTAGCAAAAGGATAAACGAATGGAACAATGGACTCATTAATTACTTTAGTCCTCTAGATTGATCAGAATGGGATGGCCTTCTTTTGAGTTCTAGTGTTCTTGAAACGACTTGATCATGGATGATTGGCTAATTATTTTATAGACGAGTTTCTTTTAATTGTTTTTGACATATAGGTGGGGTGCGATGTCTGTCTATTTTGAACGGTGTCTTCGCCATTATCTTTGGTCTCCTTGCACTGTTTCTCGGTTCAAGCCTCCTGACACTGGGGAGTAGTTGTTCATTGCCTTTATTTTGGTGCTATGAGATTGCAACATGGGGGCTAGTCATTTTATATTCAGGAACCGCCATCTTTTTAAGAAGGAAAGCTGCTCTGATTCTTGACGAGAGTGATTTCGGTGGTCGAAACCTGGGTCTAGAAATGCTGGAACCCAACACCATGGTGGTCACTCCAGATGTAGAAAGGCATGTTAATGAAGGTTTCAGGACTTGGATAGGATCATCTCTCCTTTCTTCCGACGAAGAAGATGAACCTGACAATTATTCAGAATCTCCTCAACTCACTCGCACTTCTTCTAACAGACAGAGAGTATGATCTTGAAATCAAGTGGCACGGGTAACATTTTTGCCGAGTTTTCTCAAGTCCACCATCGAGGCTGTGTGGAGCTTGTCATGTTAACTGATGGTTATCAGAAGCCAGTTTAGCTGCTGACACTGTAATGAGACGAACAGTGAGTTCATGGCTTTGATGATGATGTCCACGTCACTATACCCTCTGTTGCCCTTTTAGGAAGTCATCGTAGATTGCAGGTTGTAAATAATTCAATGTTGATTTCACTTTTTATGTCGGGCTCCGAAGTTAATGAAAAAGAAAGCATTTACATTCCACTAGTGATTCGATGAAGGGATATTTGTCACTGTTTTTTTTTTTTTTTAAAGTATTTTTGAAAAAAAATGATTTTTTTATTTTAAATTAAAAATATTTAATATTTTTTATTATTTTTATATACTGATATCAAAAATAAAATTTTAAAAATAAAAAATATTTATTTTCAAAATTAATTTCAATCAGTCTTTCTAGAGCTCAGGTCCAGCAAGCAGATTTCTCATACGATTCCTTTTGACACTGCCATCCCAAATGTCAGCTGAATTTGCAAGTGACTTCATTGGCTAATTTTACCGGGGATGGCAATGGGTGGGCAACAGAGTGTGTTGTGTGTGATTGCTTGATCATATAAAAAAATTTATAGATTTGAATATTTATATTTATTTTTTCTAAGATAAAAGAAATCTTATATTTTATGATCTTACCTTTAATATATTATTTCATAAAAATAATTTTTTCTATTTGTTTATCTTAACGAACATATTATTTCTGATTGAAATAATTGTTTCTAAAGAGAATGAAAGTATATTTGATTTTCTGTATATGTTGTATTGATTATGAAGAACAATGTTTACACAGATTATATACAAGACGATCCACTATATCAGGAGATATTCTAGGCTACAATATTGCAGATAAATATTCAATCAACTGGGCATATCCCCTCATCTCCTAATATATCTCGTGCATATCTGGAATCATAATTATCTGGGATTCTTTCCTTCAATACTCCCCCTCAAGTTGGAGTGTATGTTGATCACTCCTAACTTGCCGAGTAACATGGAAAACTGGCTTGAACTCAGTGGCTTTGTGAAGATGTCTGCTGGTTGATCCTTGGTCCCTATATGTTCTGGCTGAACTAATCCTCTTTGCACTTTGTCTCGCACCACATGACAATCTATTTCTATATGCTTCGTTCTTTCATGAAATACGGGATTTGAAGCTATATGGATTGCGGCTTTATTGTCACAGAACAATTTGACTGGTCGCTCATGTCTAACATTCAAATCTTTCAAGATGTATTGCAGCCACGTTATTTCACAGCACGTAGTGGCCATGGAGCGATACTCAGCTTCAGCACTTGAACGTGATACGGTGGTCTGCTTTTTCGTCTTCCATGAGATGGGCGCATTTCCAAGGAAAATGCAGTAGCCAGTCGTGGATCTTCTGTGTCCTTACAGCGAGCCCAGTCTGCATCACAATATGCCTTTAATTCCAATGACCCTTTGGATGGTAAAAGGATCCCCTGACCCGGTGCATGCTTGATGTACCTCAATACCTTGTGTGCTGCGTCTAAGTGGGGTTGCCTGGGTTTATCCATGAACTGGCTAAGTATATGAACTGTGTATGCGAGATCTGGCCGTGTGATGGTTAGGTATATAAGACGTCCAACCAGTTTTCGATATTGAGAGGGATCTTCTAATAATTCTCCATCTCCTTGTGTAAGCGTCACATTTTGTTCAGCTGGAAAACGTGAAGGCTTAGCACCAAGGAAACCTGTATCTTCCAAGATTTCCAATGCGTATTTTCTTTGACACAAGGAAATCCCATGCTTGGATCTTGCTACCTCTATCCCAAGAAAGTATTTCAATTGCCCCATATCTTTTAGTTTAAACTGGCTGGACAGAAAGCTTTTAGTCTTGGTGATGTCGTCTAAATTGTTCCCTGCCAGAATAACGTCATCAACATATATTAACAAGGCTGTGAAGATCCCTTGATGGTTTCAGACGAATAAGGAGTAATCAGACCATGATTGCTTGAAACCAACTGATTTGAGTGCCAAGGAGAGTTTAAGGAGCCATTGTCGTGAAGCTTGTTTCAAGCCATACAAGGATTTGTGTAGTTTGCAAACCCGAGTCTCCCCGGTTCGTCCGAACCTAGGAGGGAGCCGCATGTAAACATCTTCATATAAATCACCATTAAGGAATGCATTATTGACATCCAATTGGTGAAGATGCCAATTTTGCATGGCTGCAAGGCTCAGTAGGACACGGACAATGGTGAGCTTAGCAACCGGTGCAAAGGTTTCCCGATAATCAATCCCTTCAATCTGACTGAAGCCCTTGGCCACCAACCTGGCTTTGTAACGATCAATTGTGCCGTCAGGATGATACTTTATTTTATAAACCCATTTACAGCCAATGAGGCGTTTGTGAGCTGGAAGGGGGACCAAACTCCAAGTCTTATTGGCATGGAGAGCTTGGATTTCTTGCTGCATGGCTTCTCGCCATTGGGGATCCTGGAATGCCTGAGAAAATGAGAGAGGTTCTCGAGAAATAGTCATATTGGCAGTAAATGTTCTGTAAGGAGAGGAAAGATTATCATAAGAGAGAACATTGGAAATACTGTGAGCCTGACCTGGGGAAATGACCACTTCCGAGGAATTAGATTGATCTGGGCGTGAGGGGAGGGCTGCATCAATGTGAAAGCCTTGCAATGCAGTAGGCAGTCTCGTGGCGCGAGAAGATATGCGGGGAGGTGGTGTAGATGGTGGTAAGGCTGATGAAGGAGCAGAAGGTGTTGCAAGTGTGGTATGATCGGGAGGAGTTGTGAGATGACAATTGTCCGTGGGTGGAATGGGATTTGGGAGTGGGGATGAGGTGGGGAAATCTGAGGGTGAAATGGTAGAAGGAACAGCGGAAGGATGGGAGGTGGAATTTTGTAGTGTAGGAATATAGGTATGTGTGGAGGGTGAAGGAGAAATGGCTGGAGTGAGAAGCAATGAAGAAGGCAGAGGAGAAGGAATCTGACTTGTTTTGAATGGAAACACATGCTCAAAAAATGTTACATCTCTAGAAACAGTAATGTGTTGGGTTGTTAGATTGTAAACCTTATATCCTTTTTGGCCATGAGGGTAGCCAATAAAAACACATTCATGAGCTCTAGGATCAAATTTGCTTGGACGAGTGGGGTGTGTGGACACAAAACATTGACATCCAAAGACCTTGAGATGAGAAAGGTTAGGCTTGGTGTTGAATAGACATTCGAATGGTGTTTTTCCCTTAAGTACTGGAGTTGGTGTTCTATTTATCAAGTAGGCTGCAGTGAGTATGGCATCCCCCCAAAAATGTTTCGGAAGATTTGCTTGAAAAAGTAAGGCTCTAGCAACGTTTAACAAATGTCTATGTTTACGCTCAGCTACACCGTTTTGTTGAGGTGTATTGACGCAACTGGTTTGGTGAATAATGCCTTTAGATGAATAGAAGTCTGAAATTTTGAATTCTGGGCCATTATCACTTCTGATGATTTTAACATTTTTGCTAAATTGATTTGCAACCAAGTGAATGAATGGATAAGAAAAGTTTGTGCCTCAGATTTATGTTTCAACAAATATATCCATGTGCTTCGTGAATGGTCATCAACAAGAGTTAAAAAATATTTGGCTCTAGAGGAAGATGGGACATGATATCCACCCCAAATGTCAATGTGAATTAAATCAAAACAAGATGCACTACGTGTAGTGCTCAATGGAAAAGGTTGCCTAATCAGTTTGGCTAAAGGGCAAATAGAGCAAGAACTAGGAACACATGATTTGTTGAAGAAAAATGGAAATAATGAAGATGTTTTAGTTGAGGGATGACCAAGTCATTGATGCCACAAATTGTCTGTGATGATGGAAACTGCATTGCATGTTGCTTTCCGTGACAGGTTGAGGCAATAAAGGCCCTCCTTCTCAGTTCCCGTCCCAATCGTCTTCCCCGATCGTAGGTCCTGTATGAAGCAAACTTGTCTGAGAAAAATTGTGATATAGAATGAATCGTATGCCAGCTTGCTCACATATATTAAATTGAGGTAGAAAATTGGGACGCAAAGCACATTATGAAGGATGAAATGGGAAGAGAATACTACTGTGCCAATATGGGTGACTGGTGTGCAATTTCCATTGGGAAGTTTGGCCCAACGATTTTTAACTGGTGTAAGTGAGGTAAGGAGAGTTGAACTACAAACAATATGGTCACTTGCACCACTGTCCAGTATCCAACCGATTTCCATATTTCTTTGGGAAAATTGGAATGATTTACCTGAGAGTTCCTCATAGTTTGGGATGTTACCAACTAGGTTGGCTGATGCAGACTTTGTTAAGAGTTGGCTGAGAAGTTGTTGGCATTCTTCTCGTGAAAAAGGGAATTCTGGCAAAGCCCCCTTATTGTGACTTTGTGGAGCCACATGATTGACCTTCGATCTTCCTTGGCTACCTTCAGCAGTGTTCCTTCTTCTTCGGCAATAATCATAAGTATGACCTTTTCCGTTGCAATAGGTGCATTTCAGGTGTGCTTTGCAATTTTTTGTATTGTGATTGTTCATGTTGCATTTGTCACAATACTTAGCCTCTCCACTTACTGGTGTAAAGTCGCGAGTCACCTTCTTGATTGAGAAAGCAGATGCCTCTGTTGGTGTTGCCAATTTCCCAGTGAAAGTCTCTGCTTGCTTCTCATGGCGCAAAACCATGGCATAGGCTTTGTTCAGATTTGGAAGAGGATCCATGTTTATGATGTTGCTTCTGGTTTGGGCATAACTTTCATTGAGACCCATTAGGAATTTCATGGTCTTTTGTGTCTCCAGAAAAGTCTTCACTGTGGTGGCTGTTTCACAGGTGCAAAGCGGGAAGGCATTAAGTGCATCCTTCTCATCCCACGAGCACTTGAGTTTTGTGAAAAACATCGTGACTGAATTAGTGCCCTGTTCACAGTCATGAATGGCATTTTCTATATGGAATAGGGAGACTGTGTTGGTCTGGGAAAACTCTCCTTCAATTCTAGCCATATGCTTCTTGTGTCTTTGCAATGAATAACACTGCCTGAGATCTCTTTCGACATGGATCCAAGCAACCATGTTTTCACAAGGATATCACATCGGTCCCATTGTTCTTGCTCATTGGAGTCATTCGTTGGTCTCCTGAGAGTTCCATCTATGAAACCCCTTTTGTTTTTGATAGTGAGCGCCATGCTCATCGACTGCACCCATGTTGTGTAGTTATCTTCCATCAATGTTTGTGAAACAAGGACAACCCCTAGTTGATCTGCATGATGGAGGAAAAGTGGATGATTGGATTTCTCCCATGTTTCCGAGATCTTGGAAGTTGTTGAGCCCCTGTTTTGTTCAAGGAGCCTTTGATCTTCGTCACCTGCCATGAGGAATTTCTGGGTTCTTAGAACCACCGCTCTGATACCATAAAAAGAATGAAAGTATATTTGATTTTCTGTATATGTTGTATTGATTATGAAGAACAATGTTTACACAGATTATATACAAGACGATCCACTATATCAGGAGATATTCTAGGCTACAATATTGCAGATAAATATTCAATCAACTGGGCATATCCCCTCATCTCCTAATATATCTCGTGCATATCTGGAATCATAATTATCTGGGATTCTTTCCTTCAATAGTTTCTGTTAAAAACATATTTTATGATTATTTAAACAAGCTAAAAAAATCAAAGTAGTATATTTATATTTTTTTATGATAAAGAAAATAAAATAATGTCCAGAATAAATTTTAAATTTTTAGTAATAAAGCACCGATTTTAATCAAATATTTTCACCTCACAGCTCGCAAACTGAGTTTCAACAAGAATTTATTATAACTCGACTAAACAAATATATTAATGTTTTTAAACATTTTGTTTCAAAAATATTTTTTAAAAAAATGATTTTTTTATTTTAAAATAAATTTTTTTACATCATTTTAATATATTAATATTAGAAATAATTTTTTTAAAATAAAAATACTATTATTTTAATATATTTTTAAATAAAAAATACTTTAAAAAACAATCTCAATTCTAAACCATAATAAACCCATAATTAAACTTCTTCGCGAGGACTATATAACGAACCAGTTATTCTCGAGACTGGAAAATCTTACTGGGCCTTTCAAACTTTTCAAAAGCCCAATTGTAATAACTAAACCCTAGTGTGTGTGAGTGTGTCCCTGTTTCCCCCCCTCGCTGCCTCTCACACTCCCCCATCTTCTTCTCTCCTCTCTTTCCCTAATCTGCTTCCCCCGCACCCTGATTCTCCAACCATGGCAGCATCGTACGACTACGAAGACGCTCCTTTCAGACACGATGAAGAAACCGGCCCACAAGGTTACGACCCAAACTTCGTCCCGGACTCCGTCAAGTCCTTCGTAACACACTTATACAGACACATACGAGAAAAAAATGTGTACGAGATTCACCAGATGTATGAAACCTCTTTCCAAACACTCTCCGACCATCTCTTCAAAGACACTCCTTGGCCTTCAGTCGATGCGGTCGCAAATTATGTCGACAATGATCATGTTTTTTGCTTGCTTTATCGTGAGATGTGGTTTAGGCATCTGTATGCAAGACTTTCGCCTACTCTTAAACAGCGGATTGATAGTTGGGATAATTATTGTAGTCTTTTTCAGGTTTATTTATTTATTTTATTTTATTCTCTTCATTTTTTCTGTATAGTAATAGCTGCTAAAATTTCTGTTTGTTTGATTTGATAGGTGGTGTTGCATGGAGTGGTGAATATGCAATTGCCGAATCAGTGGTTATGGGATATGGTGGATGAGTTTGTTTATCAGTTTCAGAGTTTTTGTCAGTATAGAGCTAAGATGAAGAACAAGACTGAGCAAGAGATTGCCCTTTTGAGGCAATTTGATCAGGTAAAGATTTTGTTGCTTGTAATTTGGGGATGCCTTTTTTTTTATATTGTTAGTTTGATTTTTTTATTGTTTCAATGTTCGGTGCTGTTGTGTAAGGAAAGGGAAATAAAACAGTGAACTGTAGGACACATTCGTCCCAAAAGTTGGGATGCAAGAAACAATGCTCAAGTCTAGTGTTATTCGTGGCTTTTATTTGTTGGAAATTGATGTTTAGTTTTTCAAAAGAGATGAGAAATTGCAATTTTCCCCATAAAAATTGATGAGAAAATAACAGATGAGAAAAAATTAGAACTAGAAAGGTTGTTTTTTAGTTTTTTTCTATTGTTTGGACGGAATACCGCACCTTAATCTTGACTTTGGGAAACATGGGATGAGCAATGAAATTTGAGCCAAGATGGAATTCTGAATAAACCTGTCTTTTTTGATGATGTTGATGGATGCTATAATGTGATAGTTACTAGATTCATGCTATTTTACTTATGTTTTTTGCTTGGTTTTGGATTATTGGATTTGGTTTTGGATTATTGGATTTGAATTAAAGGGTTGTGTACGTACAGGCATGGAATGTGTATGGAGTGCTGAATTTCTTGCAAGCACTGATGGAGAAGTCGGGTATCATTCAGATACTGGAGCAGGAGAAGGAAGGTATTGAACAATTCACTGCTACTGATGGGTATGATTATAGTGGTGGCAGTAACGTCTTGAAGGTTTTGGGATATTTCAGTATGGTTGGTTTGCTGCGAGTTCATTGCCTCTTGGGTGACTATCATACTGGCCTGAAGTGTTTACTTCCCATTGACATTAGTCAACAGGGTGTCTATACCAGTGTCATAGGAAGCCACATCGCTACAATATACCATTATGGTTTTGCCAATCTTATGTTGAGGAGGTAGGCTCTTAATATGGTTTTTCATCAGCTTGTATCTGTTTTCTTTCTTCATTTCCTTGTTTTAGGACTCCACCCTTCTATTTCCCTTGAGCTGGTCTATTTTGCTCAAGTCTATCATGCCAGTAACTCAGGTTTGTATGAATTACATTTGAGAGAAAACCACGTGAGATAGAGAGACTAGAGTATGCCCAGACAACAAGTGAGCCTGTTTCGTCCATATCGAATATCTCAATCATGCTCTCCAATTCTCTTTCCAACCCAAGGATAAAAATATATAATCTCTTAGGTTAGTCCCATTGTTTCTTAGTTTGCATATATAATATTGTTCTGGGCTTTACCCTAATGAAACCTTTTTTTTTTGCTCTCCTTTCAATGCCAAACATCTATTTTGTTTCTTTTAATAGGTACGTGGATGCTATTCGTGAATTCAATAAAATTCTCCTGTACATATACAAGACTAAGCAGTATCATCAGAAATCTCCACAGTATGAGCAGATATTAAAGAAGAATGAACAGATGTATGCTTTGCTGGCAAGCTGTCTGTCACTTTGTCCACAAGTGAAGCTTGTGGATGAGACAGTAAATGCACAATTAAGGGAGAAGTATGGTGAAAAGATGGCTAGAATGCAAAGATATGATGATGAGGCATTTTCTCTCTACGATGAACTCTTCTCTTATGCATGCCCTAAGTTCATTACCCCCTCAGCTCCAAGTTTTGAAGAACCTCTTGTAAACTACAACCAGGTATGCTTTCACATTTTCTATGAACTGAGCTACCTGGAAATATTTGAACAGCACACATATTTCTTGGTGCTATTGTCATTGACCATCTAACCTATATAGAAATCACTTGCGAATTATATGTATATACTCTCACAGAAGTTGAGGTATGCTGCATGTTATTAAAATAAATTTGTTGTAGTGAATGCATATGCTAACATAATATCAAAGTGGATACTTAGAATTTGCTTAATGCCAGAAATAAGGGTAGAAAATAGCAGTGACAGTGCACACACCAAGCTAAAGCAATGTATTTTTCTCCTACAAGTATTTTTAATAATATCACCGTACTCGTGTTTCCATGTGCTTTATATGGACAAAGATGCCACTTATAAATTCCATATGGTTTAGACACGGCTGTATCCTTTGTGAGTTATCTGGATTGGGCAATTAGGATTCGCTCATAATTTATTCTCTTTAGGTAATGGCTGCATATCAAGGAAGTGACATTCTATCTGTTTTGATGAAGGCTGAACCAAGCATTTTGGCAGTTGACCTGCCTGGTCCTCAACCTTAAACCCTCTGTACCTCTGCATGCATATGATATTTACAAATTGCTGTTTCATCCCTACAGGATGCTTACAGGCTGCAACTGAAACTGTTTCTTTACGAAGTAAAACAGCAACAATTGTTGTCAGGTGTTCGAACCTTCCTAAAAGTGTATTCTTCTCTATCCCTTGGGAAGCTTGCTAATTACATGGAAGTGGATGAACCAACTTTAAGGTGAGGTTTTTGTTTTAGAGGCTTATTTCATTTAAACCTTAGATGATTGGAAATGATGTCTTGAACGTGTTTCTGTTACATCTCACAGGACTATCCTGATGACATACAAGCACAAGACTCACGCTGTTGATTCCAAGGGAAAGATTATATCAAATGCTGATGTGGATTTCTACATTGATGAGGTATGTGTCTTGCATGCGACTATCTTGCTGATCTTTTTATAAGCTGCACATGGAATTTAATATGATGTTAAATTGACATACTGGCATGCTCATGGAGTTTTGATAGTCTCTTTGGACCATTGAAACTAGCTGGACTTGTTGATTGTATTCACAACATTGGATAAAGAAATCACCGAGCCTTTCAGCATTTCATGAGAAAACACAGAATCATGGTTCCCATGATATAATTGACAATCACAACAACCAACCAATTCTTCGCCATCATAATAGCTGCTGTTGAGTCGTGGTGTCCACATCATGTCAATCCTGGACTTGTTTGATGTGTGCATGTGCTGATTACTCTATCTAAGCAATGCAAGTTAATTTACTTCCAAGATATACCATGGAAAGGAAAAGAGCAGTTGGCTGCATGTACTGGAAATTTATGTTCTTTTTTTCTCAAATAATATGATGTGCTACTGCAGGACATGATTCATGTTGTTGACACCAAACCAGTGAAGCGATATGGTGATTACTTCTTGCGGCAAATTGTCAAGGTATACTCATGTTCTTATTTGCTGCTGTTCCTATTTCCACAACAGTGTTTAACTTCGCCTGTCATGATTTCTTTCTTTTCCTTTATGATACAGCTTGAAGGGGTGATAAATGACATGGATCGGATAAAGCTGGAATGAGGCCTATAACTTAGAATTTGGCTTGCCATTATTTGCCTCTAGATTTGTTTTTGTTTGGCTGAGATTTTGTTATTTATTGGCATTTTTCTGTTTTATTTATTTTAAAATTTTGAATCAGCGCAATCCCCCCCCCCCCCCCCCCCCCTGAAAAAGAAGAAGAGAGAAATTGATTATCGTGGATCCTTCAAAATGCTGTTGCTATGTATTCACATAATTCATGAAATGTGCAAGGCTGTACTTGGAATGATATATGCCACGTAGCACCTGCATCTCCATTCTTTAACCCTAACAAACGGCATCATGTTGTAGCAATGAATCCGATTGGTCTTAGCTAGTTAAACAAGTTCCACTTTCTGTTCAGTGGTGGTCTTTTCTTTTCACAAAAATCTGTCTGTTGCATGATCCGATGAATTATGAGTTTCGTGCACTAAAATATAATAAATTAGTTTGCATGATTTCCTTAGAATATTTAATAAATATTCTATTCAATGATGCAAACCTAGAGATAAAACATTGGATACAGTTAAGTGATGTGCTTGGATGAGAATTGATTTTGTCGATATATAAAATTAATTGAGTTTATTTAATTATGAATTGAATTGAAACTTAAGGTGATCGGATTGATTTTATGAATAGTCAATCGCGCTAATAACATACATGACATGCTGATTTTATATTTTTTTCCCCATTAAGTTGAGAGGCTACAAAAATGCGTATGCCATTATAATTTTAAGATCTCGCACGTGATTTCTGCTATTGTTATTTTCAGCCATGTTGTCTTATATAAAAAAAAAATATTTATTTTAAATTAATTTTTTTAGTATTTTTAAATTATTTTTATTTGCTTATATCAAAAATAATTTAAAAAAATAAAAAATAATATTATTTTAATATATTTATAAAAAAATATTTTAAAAACCAGAATGAATTTACCCCCTCCAATCAACATGGTGTCACGAACATTCTATATGTCTAGGGGCCACTCGCTAGGTATCCCGTTTTTAGAACGTGGTCTGTTTTCTTAGCCTCTAGATTTTGTGCTGGGCATGAAGCCTTTCCTTTTTGACTTCTACTGGTCTAGTGTGTTCCGTGCAGTTGCTGGGACGTCAAAAACGTGCTATTTTATTGTCTGGACAGATTGTGGTGCTGGATTTTTCCTGGTCCAGTCTTCGTGGAAAGAAAATCATGTTGGATTGCCATTCTATAGTGTCGCTCCATGAAAGCTTGACTGTTAGGTTTGCCTTCAACTCGGTGCTTTCTTCACATCTTGATATATGCATCTCCCAGCTACCTTTCAAATGAAGTGCAATTCCCTCCGTCAAAATCACGCCGGGACCAGAACCCACTCTTCGCACATGCTGACTGCCCACCAACCTCCTCCCTCTCTCTACACCAATTCAGTAAAGCATGGCGGCATCAGAATTTCATATGGGATATAAGCTTGAGACGAGCCTGCCATACTTCTGCCAACCAGTGCTGGTCAGATTCAAACCCAGCAATGGCAAAGTGCGCAAGGTGCTGCTTGCGCAGCTCAATCCGGGGAGTTAACCTGATGATGCTCTTGCTGGGGGCTGGAATCATTATATACTCGCTCTGGCTGGAAAAGAAATGGGATCATGGTATTGCTAAGTTCCCTCATAGGTCATCTCCTCTCACGCCATGGTAGATTTCCTATCCCTTCTAATTCTTTTCCTTTTCGATGAATTGAGATTATATCATTAGCAGAGGAAGAAACAGCAACGGCTACCCAGAATTCCAACAAGTTTTTTCTTTTTTTCCTCTGGTTTCAGGTTTATATTCGTGTTTTTAGGAGTGGGAATTGTTGTCTGCTTAAGCACTGTCGGTGGTCATATCATAGCTAATAGCATCAGCAGTTTTACTCTTTTTCTGGTATCCTTAATTTCTGCTCATCTTTGACATAACTAGAAAGAACAAAAGAGCCTCTGAAGTATTTCAGGCTTCATCATTTTCGAGGACTGCTTAAGGAATCTCACCATCCATCATGATATAATTTCTATCCTTGACTTAAACTTAGTATATTGTTGCCGTCTGCTGCCTTCTTTTCCTTGAGGCAACAATGCTCGTCGCGATTTTCTTCAAGATGGACTGGGGAAAGGTATGTTTGCGCGAACTTATCTGATTAATATATAAATTACATGCTTTTAGTAATGTGATTCATTATATGGTCAAAGCTTATCTTGACCAGTTTGGGACACAGATTAGCATCTACGGTTTAGTTCTTGGAAAAATCATCTCACCTAAAAACTTAAGCTGTTAGGAATGCTTGCTTAATATGATTTATATTATTCTCTAATACATTCCCTCAAGTAAAAGCATTTTGGGCTTGAAACTTGCACATATACTCACATTGACTTATGTTTGATTTTTATCAAATAGAATAAGAGTGATGAGATTTGAACTCGTGAGTCGTGACTGCTGGGTTAATAAGATTCTAATACTTTGTTAAGAAGCCAATTCAAATCAAAACTTAAACTATTAAGTGAGGCCACATAATATGATATGATTTATATTATTATGTAACAATTCATAAACATTTTTGTGAACGACACTTTACTTCTCATGTCATATTTATCCCAGTCTTCTTTTTACAGAAAATCTCTGCATATACGGGCGAAGAAAACACATACTTTGAGATGGTTATATTGATAAATGTAAAGATAAGCCGTGCGATCACGATCTTGATCTTGGTGGCTCAGGTAATTCCAACACACAAGGCTTGATAGTTCATCAGAACTTTAGTCATCAGAATATTTATTTTGCTCTCTCCTGAGAAGGACACGAGAACTTATACCTGTAGCTATCATTTTGCAGAGCAGTGTCGTTATACTCGCTGCCATTCTTTTGGCAGCCGGTGGCGAGCCAAGAACTCACTTTCTTGAGGTGGATACCTCGATTTTCATCCAATCCTTTCTGGTGCCAACAGAATCACCTGGATTTGCAGAGATATCAGGACAAGCTTGCAGAAGATGTGGGACTAGTTTTTCTCTGGGAGGAGGAACTGCACGAAGAAGCTTTCTCTCACGTATTAAGAGCTTACTCGGACGGAGATTTCAGAGAGCAAACATCGTATATTAATCTCCCTTCCACCCTCTTTCAGCTGAGCAAAACAAAAGATTTTTTTGCAAGCTCTGTAAATTGTACTAATGCTTGAGATACAACGTTCGGAGAAATTTTGTGGGTTCAATGAAAGCCCGGCTAGATAAATGGGCTTATCAATAATAGACAACACTAACCATGTTACCAGCGTTTCACAACGAGTTAAATATTTTTTCCCCAATAAAAATAAATAAATAAATAAATAAACAAGCTTTTCATTGCATTATTGGACATAAAAAGTTATCAATTATAAATTGAAATACTTATATATATATATAATTAATAAATCAATATTTGATGAAGAGCTAGCTAAGATTAAAACACTTGATTTCACCAAAAAAATTAATATGAAGAAAAGAAAAGAAAAACATACGGAATTTAAAATAAAATAAAAAAGCAGATATAAAAAACAAATTACACCTGTGTGAACTATAAAACTCGTGACTATTGTCAAGAGGCCCAGACCGACCATGTATAAAGAAAATCCAGAAAAAAAACGACGCAAAATTATCAATAAAAAATATTAAGTGATAAAATAAAAAAATAATATAAAAATAAAAGATATGAGTTAACTCAGGCTAACTCGATAATTTAATGAAAGAAAACCCTAAAAAAAAGGAACGTGATAACTCAACATAAAGAAAAAGTGAAAAACTAAAGCACGGAGATTAACTTTTTTTTTTTTTACAATAAAATAATTAAAGGATTAAACAAATCAATTCTATAAAGAGATTTAGGCCCCGTTTGTTTGCTGGAAAGTGGTTTCCTTTTGAAAAGTGAATTCCGGGGAAAGTGAATTCCTGGAAAGTGAATTCCGATGTTTGGCAGTGTTATGGAAAATGAACTGGAAAACACTTTCCAGTGTTTGTTTGTGTTATGGAAAATGAACTGGAAAATAATTTATTAATAAATTATTTTTTTTGAAAATCAATCTAATATATATAAAATATTTAATATAAAATATTTAATCACTTAAAATAAAAAAATGAAATCTAAAAAGTATAATGTCATATACATACATATTGGTTCAAATTACAAACATAAATATGTCATATACATACATATTATATACCTGGCTAGCTGCAGTTTGAGCAAAACTATGAAAAGGATTCTCATATTGACTGCTAGTAGGCCAAATCATATCATGCACTCAAACTTTCCATGTTCGTTATGAATCAACATCCTATTTCCTCAGAAGTCAGAACCTGCACCGTGCTTTTCCCAACAGCTCTTTAATAAAAAGGTTTCCCTAAGCCATCAGCCACCGAAAATCATGAGTTCTAACATCTTATACATGGTTTTCATTTCCTCTCAAATCCAGGAAATGTTTCACTCTATATACTCTACAGCATTTGCTTGCTTAAGAAATCTGTAACACGCCGTACTTGACTGCATTGTACTGGCAATAACATTTACTTGACAGAGCTTTGTGTGCAAATCATATATCCGCTACCTTATATCACATTAAAAATGGAAAATAATTGAAGAAAATCATGCTCCATAACCATAGTATTGAGCTTTCATGACAAAATGTGCACGATCATACTATCCCAAAGACCAGCTGAGAAACCAAACAATCTAAACAACTTGGTCTACCAACAGTGATCAAACTCGAGATACTCAAACAAAATATATAAGAAAAGAGCCCACTTAAAGCTACCGCGTTTCCACATCCATCATAGACCATTAAAAACCTTCCAATTATCATCCAACGACCAAATCCCAGTTACCAGATCATTCATTACAGCTTCTAAGTGGTAATATAAATAACATTATATATTACAACGGGTTAGCTAAAGTATATTATCACAGTTGTGAAGACCATCTGCGAATGCAAGCAGCCAAAGGAACGAATGTGCCCACAATTGAATCCAGTTTTCCATGAAAACAACACGAAATTTGAGGCAGATAAAAGGTTTCTTACTTGACAGAATACAAACATGGTAATTGTAACAAGCTTGCTCGATAGAACATTTTGGTCATTAGAAAACACGAGTGATATGACATGCAATTTAATAGGATTACAACCATATGAACTGAATTATCAAGGAAAGTCTTTTAAAACCAAAACAATCCCAGGCATTCAGTAATTCAGATTTCATTGCTGAAAGATAAATTGATGAGATTCTACACTTCAAAGAAGCTATGAAAAAAACTCATATGCCAAAACCAAAAACTGCCCGTATCTTGTTTAAAATAAGATCTCGTCATCCTCTTTCAGTATTCTCCACCACAGTTGCATTCCCATATCTGCATCAAGCGCAGTAGCGACAAAAAATAAGGATCATGAAGCCAAATAACTAGACAACCAATAAAACTTAAATAAAATCATTACAGAAACAAAAATTTTACTTCAAAACATGAAAACTAACCTGTCTTCCTCGGGTATATCAGTATGTATCACCTTCACTATAGTAACCCCAGGTTCTGGCTCATCAAAAGTAATTCTTACCTGCAATAACCATCCAAATTCATTCAGCTAACCTATCTTCCACTCATCTATTCATACCATCCTACAAGTTATCATGCAAAAAAGTGGTAGGAAAAACTACAAACAATCCATTCAATTTAGCAATTTTCGCCTACTCATCACCAGTCCAGGCCAACATTTTAAGAGCATTCAACAGCATAAATAAATCAAATTTCATTCATTCAAGCAACCAACAATTCAACAGTTCATAACTCACCTTCGAAACTATCCCATCAGGCCAATTCCCAAACCTCCATTGCTGCACAATCAATTTCCCCTCTTGCAACTCCACATTCCTCCCCGTCACTGACCCATCAAAAATACTAAACTCCCCTCCAACCTCTTTACTAATCCTCGCATTACTCTGAGTAAACCCCTTCCACCTATTCTCATCCATCAGTATCTCAAACAAATCTTTCGCCCTACAACTAAACTTTTCCGTCAAACTAATACTCTTAAAGCCCTCTTTCTTCACCTCCTTCTTCTCCACCACCGGAGCCACACTCCCCTCATTCTTCACCGACACCCCAACCACCGGTTTCCCCCTTTTCTCCACCTTCTTACTCTCCAATTCCTCCTTCGCCGGCCCACCTTTCACCATACTCTCCACATAAACTCTAACTTTTTCCTCCACCATCGGCTTCCCATTCGAATACATAGCATCCTTCAAAGTCTTCCCAATCGGGCCTTCATCTTTCACCGTAAAACGAGAGGACACAGAGAGTGCAGAGCAGAGCAGCAGAGGGTCAGGGACTGAGGGAGGCGAGAGGTTAGAGGCGAGAGACGAGAGGACACAGACAGGAGAAGATGTGTTTTATCAATAAAGGAAAGTGTTTCTGGGTGAACGTAATAAATAAAAGTTGACCGGAAAGTTAAGGAATTCAGTTTAGTTTGATTAATTTTCTGGATGGTTATCAAATACTGGAAAATAAGAAAACTGAATTCCTGAAATTTAGTTTTCGTGAAACAAACAAGGCATTAGAAAATATAACTAAAATCAAATCATGTTAACCTTCAAAACTTGTGATTTGGTCATGAGATTAGAACAAACCTCATAAAAAGACAAATTTTTAAAAATAAAAATAATATCAAATAATAAATTCAAGAAAGAAATTAAAATAAATAAAAAATATTGACCCACTTTAACTCTCCAAACACGTAACTCTATAAATATTGTGAATTTCAATTCTTATTAAATTAAAAATCAAAGGATAAAATTAAAAAAATAAAAATAACAAGATAAAATGATATAAAAAATGTAATTAAATGAATGAGTGTGAATATCAAAATAAAAATCAAATTACAGGGCAATAAAATTTTAAATTACAGGGCTAAATTAAAAGAAAAAACTTTAACATCAGTAGAAAAATAGGGCCAAATAAAAAAATAAAATAAAAAACCATATACCCCCAATCAAACCCTCAACGACTTTGTTGTTAAGTGTGGCAATGTGGAATAAAAACAAAATATGTTCAGGCAGGGTGTTTTTGCCAGTCTTTGTTAATGATAATAATAGACGACAAGAAGTGGGAAACAAGGTGATTAAACAATACAGACAGACGACAGAATAGTAAAGTTTTTTTTTTATTTAAAAAAAAGTATTTATGATATTATAAAAATAATTAGTACTAAATAAAAAATATTCATTTTTTAATATAAAAAAAATAGGCTAGACCGTTCAACCACCCAAGCTATAGCAAGACTACCAGTAACGAAGCAGAAGCAGAAACTTCACCCCATGGAATCTCTGAGTACCAAGGAGAAAACAAGCAAGGACTGCAATGGAGACTCTGTGTTTGAAAATGTTGTTAGAGCTCCTGATGTCCCAGTTTATGCGATGATATTTTCTTCTATTCTCACATGGTTCTTACTCTCATCATCGTTTTTAGCAGTAGTCTTTACAGTCACAGTCTTTGTTTCTTGCTTTACTCTCATCTCTTTCTTTCAACTACCTGTAATACATGATATATAGTATGATTTCTTGATGAATGCAACCATTTTATTAACCAGAAACCTTGCACTGTCTGGGTATGATAAGTGATTAGGAATTACTTGTGCTGTGCAGTTAAATTGTACAGATAAATTTAAGAATCGTGTGGAATTCTCAAAGAGTGTTAATTATAGCTTGGTGGGTTTTGGTATTTTTGATCATTTATGCCTTTTATATGCTATAAATGAACAGGTCATGGTTGCATATAGCAAGGACCCTAGCCCAGTTAAGCTGAATTTGGGTATTGGTGTTTACCGAACGGAGGTGAATCTCGTTTATTGCTGATAAATTTGTGAAAGTGCTGAACTGTGTGGGGGTGCCCTTTGCTTCCATTGTCGTTTAATTTTGTCGGAACTTTATTGATGTGATGACAGGATGGAAAACCTCATGTTTTGAATGTGGTTAGGCGAGTAGAGAAGCTACTACTTGATGATGTGTAAGGTACTTTATTGTTAATTGTTGCAAACTCAACTTTATATCGTGGTTGAAATTCGAGTTTTTATGATATTCAGATCTGCTACCAAGGAGTATCTCCCTATTACTGGAATGGCAGAATTTAATAAATTGAGTGCTCAGCTTGTTTTCGGTGCTTACAGGTACAATAATCGCAATCTGCATGCAGTTGTTTATACTTATTGCAAGGAACAAATTGTCTTGACTTTTGTGAATTGGAGACAAAAGTTTAAAAAGTTGTCTCACGGCTTCCATGTTGTGTGTGTATTTGAATATTTTTTGCTACAAACTTCTATTATGATGCAATCATGGTAGCTGGTTTGCTTAGTTGTTTCATTTTACAGGCTGGTTGCGTCTAAAACTCTGCTTTATAGGTATAGAGCTGCCTTTTATTCGATACTTCCTTCTTATTGTAATTTGTGTAATTTGTAAATAGCCCAGCTATCAAAGAGAACAGAGTGACTACTGTCCAAAGCTTGGCTGGTTGTGGTTCACTGAGGACTGGAGCTGATTTTTTAGCAAAGCATTACCATCAAGTAAAGTGCTCATCATAATTGCCTTTTTCTTTTTCTCATACTTATATTAATGTCCTGTTTCTTTTGCTATTTTTTCTCGTTATCCACTATTATGATCATCGCATGTCTGTGACATTTTTTTCCCCTAATATCTGCAGCACACGGTCTATCTTTCCCAGCCAACATATGGAAACCATCCAAATTTTTTCTTAGCAGCTGGTTTAACTTTGAAAACTTACCGCTACTATGACCCAATAACAAGAGGGCTGGACTTCCAAGGTTTGTTTAGTTTAGGAGTTTTATCACTTCTTTTGCAGAACTTCTTGTCTTCTACTACTTTTGCCCATCAATTTATGTCACATCGAATGATGTGCTTCTTCTTAACAATGTCAACCTTTATTTCTCAACTGTTCTATTCTCTAAATGACTAAAGCTACCATAATCTGGATTGATTTTAAATCTTATGTGTTTCCTAACTATAAAACTTTAATCGCGTTCATATCTAATGATCTGTTGCCTTTTAAAATAGAATGATATACAATAAGGCAGCAGCTATGTCTCTCACAAAAGTGACTGTTATGGTTATTCGTTTGTTTTTGGCTTCAACTTTTTGTTATTTTTTTACTGGGTAGGAATGCTGGATGACCTTGGTTCTGCACCTTCTGGAGCCATTGTGCTTTTCCAAGTATGCAGTCATAACCCTACTGGTGTTGATCCAACTCTTCATCAGTGGGAGCAGATTAGGCAGCTGGTGAGATCAAAAGGACTGCTACCTTTCTTTGATAATGCCTACCAGGTAGACAAACATCGGAAGCTCAAATCTCCAACTTTTCTTCATATACTTCCTGTTCCTTTGTTTTTTTTTAACTACGGGATTTCACCTTTCCAGGGCATTGTAAGCGGAAGTTTGGATATGGACGCGCAGTCTGTTCGAATGTTTGTTACAGATGGAGGTGAATGCCTTGTAGCTCACTCCTATTCAAAGATTATGGGACTCTATGGAGAACGTGTTGGGGCACTTAGCATTGTAAGGCTCTAGCAATGAACTTTCATCAGTTTGACCTGATCTGTGTATTCAATAACTTTGTTAACTGATTAAACTTTTCTGTTATTCTCATAATCAGCATTTTTGTAGTATTGCATGCAAAACTTTCTTGCTTTCCCTGGGTCTGTGCAATGACTTCCTCTCATGGTTGTTGTTTTATCAGATGCTCAAAATGTTTACCATTTTATAGGTGTGCAAGACAGCAGATGTGGCGAGTCGGGTTGAGAGCCAGCTGAAACTTGTGATCAGACCCATGTATTCAAACCCACCAGTTCACGGGGCAGCCATTGTGACTGCTATATTGAAGGACAGGTAAGGTAGCAGAAGTATGTTTCTCTGCGGGCAAGTTAGCCAGCAACATTTTAAGTCTGGGAGTTCAATGAAAATTGTCCGCTAGAGAGTGTCTTCAGTTCATGCAAACACATCCTCTTTGGAATCAACTACATATATTTAATGTTCCATGATGAAAACATGGTTCTAGAATTTGTACGTTTAATGTTTTGGAATGAAGAACTGATGATGCAACTTAACTAGATGAAATAGGGAAGATCATAACTTTGTGTGAAAAGAGTCTCGATGCACCTTGATGAGAAAACCAGATTGTTAAATATTCCTCTTTTAATTCTTTTATTGCGATGTCTGTAGGGAAATGTTTGATGAGTGGACTGTTGAGTTGAAGGCAATGATTAATCGTATTATTCACCTGCGTCAGCAACTTTTGGATGCTCTGCGTGATAGAGGTAAGGCTACTTGATTCAATGTGTTTGTGTTATATGAATTTATTGACTTTAACCTTTTTATGCAACCAAATTTAGTTATAACCGAAGTTTAGTAAGCTTGCATCTTTGAAACAGTAAACATGTAAAAAGAGAGCCAGAAATACTTGCAATATTGTCTTCTATCAGTTTCTCGGTGTTTGTCTTTGCGAAACTATTCTGAATATTGATATGTAACTCTTAAAAAGGTGATTTAGGGTAGCTTCCATTGCTGTGTTTGTAGTTCTCAAGGAGGTGAACATATTTTGCTTATTCATCAGGTACACCTGGGGACTGGAGCCACATTACGAAGCAGGTTGGGATGTATACTTTCTCAGGATTGAATACTGAGCAAGTTGCTTTCATGGCCGAAGAGTACCATATCTACATGTCATCTGATGGGTAACTGCATTTATCCCATTCCTTCCAAGATTCTTAGCAGTTAGTAGCTTTGAACAATGAATTTTTTTAGGATGAAATGGACTGTGTCATGATCCTATCAATGAAATTTTTGAATGCCATGCTAATTGTTTTCAAACACATGCAAGAGGTCAGGGCTAGAAGTGGGCTAAGGATATTCTCTAACCTCACCTCTTTCCATGGTGCAGGAGGATCAACATGGCAGGCCTAAGTGCTAAGACAGTCCCCTATCTAGCTGATGCAATACATTCAGCCGTTACAGGGATCAATGTAATGTAGCAATGCTGTGAGATTATCAGGAATTGGTTCCCTTAAAGTTAGGGTTTTTGCTTGCTTATTTTTAAGGCTTTTTTTCTTGTGCGTCCCAGAACTAATTATTTTCCACCTTTTTTTTAGCAATCTGGACTCAATGTAACAAAAAATAGAGCATACTAGATTGGTTTTGTGTTACGTTGCAAATCTGTGTTATTTTCTAGTATAATTTTTGGGTGTTATTAACACAATTTTTTATTTTAAATGGAGAAATTTAATAAATTGGATTATAGTTCTAATCAACTAAATAAGCTATTTTTATTTGAATCACATGGAAAAAAAGAAGAAGGTAACAATAGTAAACATGAAAGCATGCATATAAAAAAAAAAACTGATCAATGAGGATCAAAATAAATAAAAAAAGTAAACCAATATCAACTTAGATCAGAGGGTGAAATTAAAAATAATATAATTTTTTTATTTATAAAAATAAAAAATTATAAGAATAAGAATCAAATTGAAAACACTAGCATGTGATAAAAAAAACTTGAATATGTAGAATTTTTAAACATATTTGTTTACACGAAAAAAAATTCATATATGTAAGATTGAAGATCAAATTAAAAAAGTTAAATTAAAAGATTCATTGTTGCAATCTACACTGAATTATTAGATGATGAATAATAAAAATTGCTACAATATTTTACCTACATGTTTTAGTTTTTATTAGTTAATATTTTTAATAAAAGATAATGTATTAGAATTTAATACCTTTTAGAGACCAAAGCTATTACAACATTTTATATAGAAAAAAAAATAGAAAACTCTATTTATAGAGAGCATACGAAAATTAAAATAGAAAAACTATTTCTTTATACTAAGAAAAAAAGAGAGCCTAATAAGACTAAATAGAAAAAAAAATCAAAGAAATAAAAATAATAATTTATTCTTATAAAAAAGATACATAAATAAGCCAGCATAGGATAAAATTAAAAATGAATTAGAATATTAGATCTAGTCTTTTTGTCAAAATCAATTCAAGATTCGACTTGAATAAGGATCCAAATTATTGGACTAACCTCAAATGTTGCTGTCATGGATAATTTTCTTAAAAATTAAAAAAAATTAAATTTTGAATAATTAAATTTATATATATAATAATTACCGACAAAAGAAATTTCATTTGGATTTAAATTTATCCAATGTGGCGTCTGCCCATATCTATCTCCTCGACTTACGTACCATATCAGTTTTCATGGCCCCCACTTCACGTTGTTGTAGAGCGGAAACCTTGACAGGTTTTGGAGTTGATTGTAAATCAGTCCTTCGACAATAAACAAAAGTCCATTACAGTCCCTAACTTATTTCTCCTTTCCAATTTTACTACCCCATCTAAAATTACCATTACCATAACAATTAGTTTTTAATGGAATTCATATTGAGATTACAATATAAAATCAATTACATATTACTAGTTTTTTTTCATGCATCGAACATGCAATTTCTTTTAATCTGAAAAGAGGATTTGATTTGTACGATATGATTAAATAATAAAACATATATTATTTTTATATTCTTAGAGCATTATTTTTATATTAAAAAATCAATACTTCTTTTAATTATAATTTAGGCGGTCCATTTATATATATTTAAACTGTGTGTATTATCCTTTGATTTGATTAGAAATAGATGCTATAATTGAGATAATTTAAAATACGAGGATTTTGATGAGCTCTTAATGACAACTATTTTTTTTTTCTTAGAAAATTTGTCCGTTCAAAGTAGAAAGATGAGAAACAACCACCTTCATCTTTCCCCGCGTAAGCTATAAGAAGCCCTGCCCTCTCGCATCTCTCTCTCTTAATACAAGACAGGGTCCCAGAACAGAACACTTCGAGATCAAGTTCAAGAAACCAAATCAATAAAGCCAAAGAATTTTCCGATGAACCCGGAATTGGCATCACCGTCTTCTTCTAGTGATCGCAGAATTAGCGTATTAGCAAGACACCTTGCTGGCGTTGAAATGGACTCTAAGAACGGCAGCATTTCGGCTTTTCCTACTTCAGGTTCTGACAACAACTCTGTTTTCTCCCACGTTGTTCGCGGTCCTGAAGACCCCATCCTCGGCGTAAGTGATCAAATGGAACCCTCTCTTTGTTTTTGCCCAACTGTCATATTTTGATTGGTCAAGTCTTGGGGAGATCGAAAGATTGCTGCTTTGTATATTGATTTATGATTTTTTTTCTGGTAATGAATAATTATAGGTGACTGTTGCTTATAACAAAGATCCCAGTCCTGTCAAGCTCAATTTGGGTGTTGGTGCTTATAGAACCGAAGTAAGTTTCTTTTTTTTATTATTAAACTGTGTTATTTTGTGTTGGATCGTGATAAATATTGAAACTTCTCTAGTAAAGATGTGTGTTAAGCGTATGTATTAGATAAAAACCCTTGTTGTAATTAAGTGGGTTTAGGCTCATTTTGCCAGATTTTTCGATTTTTGTGACTGTTAACAGGAAGGAAAGCCTCTTGTTTTGAATGTGGTGAGAAAGGCTGAGCTGCTGCTTGTTAATGACAGGTGATATTTTTCTCTAATTGTTGTTTCTTGGAAATCGCAAGTCTAACATGGATGTAATATTGTGGTTGATCTTCTATTCACTGACTTCTGTATAGGTCACGAGTTAAGGAGTATCTTCCTATTACTGGATTGGCAGAATTCAATAAATTGAGTGCTAAGCTTATGTTTGGTGCCAACTGGTATTGATTGCCCTTTTCTGGTTTTGGATTTTGTTATTTGAGTCCTTCGTGTGCTTTAATGTTATAAGCTGAGGTTGTTCCTGATTGCTTGTCTTCTGCCTCCCCCACCCCCTTGTGTGATCCCTCCCCCTCCCTCTCGTGCTCCCTCCCCCTCCCTCCATTGGAAATAGCCCTGCAATTCAAGAGAACAGGGTTACAACTGTTCAATGCTTGTCTGGCACTGGTTCATTGCGTGTTGGAGCTGAATTTCTGGCGAAACACTATCTTCAAGTAGAGCTCTTTCTCATTTAACCATTTTTGGATCATTATTAGCGGTAGGAAGATGAATTCATTTTGTTTTTATTGTTATTTTGTCTGCAGCGGACAATATACATTCCCCAGCCAACATGGGGAAATCACCCTAAAATTTTCACCTTGGCAGGGTTATCTGTCAAAACTTACCGCTATTATGATCCAGCAACACGTGGGCTGAATTTCCAAGGTTTGTAATCTTCCTTCATATAAGCTAGCAATCATATCTGCGTGCAATTCTAGATTTCCAGCAACAACTGGTTTCTTACTTTCTCGGGATAAATATTTGTGATGGAATACTGTGTTGCACACAATTTCTCCCTTTCAGCTGCATGTTGCTTTATGGATTTCATTAAATGTTCCATGTAAATAATTTTAGTGCTTAATGGAATTGTTGGTCTTAATTTATTTTATTGTTGTTTTAATTTGTGATAATGTTCTTTTCATTTTTTACTGTGGCTAATAGGCCTCGTGGAAGACCTTAGTTCTGCCTCACCTGGAGCTATTGTTCTTCTTCATGCCTGTGCCCATAACCCCACAGGCGTTGATCCAACTTTTCAGCAGTGGGAGCAGATCAGGAAGTTGATGAGGTCAAAAGGGTTGATGCCTTTCTTTGATAGTGCTTATCAGGTTGGCTACTTCTTTTGCAACAGAACTTTTGGATTCCTGCCCTGCCAGGATTGTAGCAAAAACAATAGAAAATGATGTTTGGCATCATCTCAAACCAATCTAACATGTTTTACTCGGCACCCCAGGGTTTCGCAAGCGGAAATCTGGATGCTGATGCACAGCCTGTTCGCATGTTTGTTGCTGATGGTGGTGAACTTCTTCTAGCTCAGAGTTATGCAAAGAACATGGGGCTTTATGGGGAGCGCATCGGTGCTTTGAGCATTGTATGAACCCAATGACATATTCTGAGCATGTGTTAGTTAATTGAAAAAAGTACCCTAAATTCTTCTGTCTGATGCATTTTTCTTAAATCAAACAAATTTATAGGTCCGCTAATATCACTGAGGATTCTTCATCTTAGTGGAGTTCTGGGAAAGCCCATGATTTTATGAAGCTCAGACTTGTCTTTTCACGGCATTCATTTCTTTACAGGTTTGCAAGACAGCTGATGTTGCAGCCAGGGTTGAAAGCCAGTTGAAACTTGTGATTAGACCCATGTATTCAAATCCGCCCATTCACGGTGCATCTATTGTGGCTGCTATTCTAAAGAACAGGTAATTACATAAAACTGGCTACCCTTCCTGTACCATCTGGCAAGGAAGAAAACACGGATTTCTAATTTTGTTTCTATTGGAAAAATGGTTGAACTGAAATGCCACTAGTTGCACTGAAGTTCTTACCTTCCAGTTAGAAGGGAAATAACATTTTCCCACCTAGCCAGGTGGGCTGGATTCCATGTTCATATATTCGGTTTCAAATTATTTCTGCGTTGCATGCAGGGATTTGTACAATGAGTGGACCATCGAGTTGAAGGCAATGGCTGACCGTATAATCAGCATGCGCCAGAAACTCTTTGAAGCCTTGCGTGCTAGAGGTAGTCACTTAGTGTGCTTCTTCTACCTCCCTTCTTCTATAGTGGTGGTATTATTTCTGTCATGATTTTATGAGATGGATCTTGGGGGGTTATCGGTTCGTTGGTGGTTATGTTAATTTGCAGAGGAAATCATGAAGCCTTTTTATGTCTTACCCGTGGCTGAATTTTAATTTCTATATTTTTTTCTTCTTCCTGTTTTGCAGGGACACCCGGTGACTGGAGTCACATTGTTAAACAAATTGGAATGTTTACATTCACTGGACTGAACTCTAAGCAGGTTGCTTTCATGACTAAAGAGTACCACATCTACATGACATCAGATGGGTAATAAGCTCTATTCCTTACAGTAACCAGTGTTATTCTTGTATATTAAAGAACAAACCACGCCCACATCTGATATTTTATATCACACTACCACTTTATAGCTCTCTTTTTTGGAGAAATCTTTTGCTGGTTTAACTTTGTAAGGTGACATTGGAAGTTTGGTGTTTGGAAAAGATGCTGGAGTGCATTTGAAACAAAACCCTTAGTTTACCCCTTAAAGAAATTGTCGTGTACCTCTATCAATTTTTTGGGCAGGATTGGTCAAGAACTTGGAGGATTAGGAAAAAAAGTATGCTTGGTAGGAAGGACTAAGATGGAAATAAGGCATGCTTTAGTTGGTCATCTCAACCCCTTATAGTTATAGGTGGTATTGATGCTGTAATAATAGAAATTAAACCTGTTAAAATTGAACACCGATGATTATCATTTCATGTGTTACCTATCCTGTTTACTTCTAGGATGAAAAGGAATGATTCCCTCATACCTTCCCATCTTTCTGCTTTTCCATATCACCAAACAGAAGATATACCTTTTACTCTCTCTTCTCCTTCAAACTTTCCCCTCGGAAATATGGTGTTAATGCGGTCCAGAGCTACCTGGTTTTCAGGTCCCCTGCTTCGGTAGCATTCACTTATGGTTCTTGATTGAATTTTCATAAAGGTATTGAATATTTCTAATCAGGAATGTATGGATCTTGTGCAGGCGGATTAGCATGGCTGGTTTGAGCTCGAAGACAGTCCCTCATCTTGCAGATGCTATACATGCAGCTGTCAAGCAAGTTGTGTAGAAGCAACAATCAGGCACTCTATTTTCGTAAACCGCTCTCTGCCATATCAAATTGGTGGATTGTCTTTCTTTTCTTTTTACCTGTTTGCCACAAAAACTGTAGTACCTACATAAAATGGGGAAAATGAAAACCTTTCCATAAGAAAATGTTCTTCGAATAAACTTAATTACAGTTGCATTCTCTAATTAATGCACCTTTGTCTTGCCTCCTTTCCTTACTTGAAACACGAGTAAAGATTTATTTTGTTTTTTGGCCACCTGGCATGTGTTTTGTGTCTATGTTCTCCTCAATGAACTGTGAAAGATTAATAAGAAATACAAATTCAAACTTGACAAAGGAAGAGCATTTTCAGACTGAAGTCTTCAAATGTGTATTAACAGATTCCTTTCTCATCTATGAACAGATAGAAGCTTCTGATTATCTTCTTGATTGTGAATGGCATCCTAGTTCTCCGAAGTCACCACAGTTCTGAGTTAAAAAAAAAAAACTGAAACATACTTCTCAACGGTGGACCTTCAGTATTCTTGCTACAATTGCAACAGCAGATAAACAAAAGTTCAGTCTTTCCAAATTGAACAAAACGATCAAAAGGTGCTCCCAGTGTTTCCTTTTCTGAAGGTGCATTTAAAACAGACCGACCTGCCAAACCCTTCCGAAGTAAATTATACAGACCCACACACGCTATCACCTCTCTGCACTACCAGCCTAGATTTTGGCCAGCAATCTGCCCCGTGAGTTTGCTCTATAATTTTCATCATTGCATGGAGTAAAATGAGGGTCGAGCAAAAAAACCGAAAAATCGATTAAACTGAAAAAAACTGAACCATAAAACCGAAAAATCGATTAAACTGAAAAAAACTGAACCATAAAACCGATTAGATTTATAAAAAAAAAATTCAGTCCGGTTCAGTTTATGGTTTTTTAAGGCTAAAACCAATAAACTAAAACCGGTTCAATTTAATAAAAAAAATACACTGCCAATTGTCGCTTGAATCTGTTGCCGTTAGTCAATAACCTGTCATGCACGACTAACCAAAGGAATGATCTGATCCGTTGAGAGCCATCCCATTTGTCTTACCATCCAAGAGTTCCATTCTTCCAACTTTGAATTCATCAGCCCAGTCAGAAGCTATTTTCTTCGAAATGTTTCTCCTCCCAGTGTCCTAGATTGAGATTCACTTTAGGTTTAACCAGATCTGAGATCTCTCCCGTCTTCAAAAACCAAGTAATGATTAAACTCACCTTCGATTCATAGATGAAGAGCCCCGCCAAACCAATGAAAGTTGAGAAATCTTTTTCATCTTGACATGAAGCTGGTCTTCACGAAAAAAGCGACGGGTTACGGGCTCATCTCAAGTGTAGTGTGCGGAGAGTTTTTATACTCCAGAGGACAGGCTTTGTCGATTAGTCTGTGGTGAAGAGTTGGCTTTAGGAAGAAGAGAGCGATGGGGAAGAACAGGCTTCGTGCTGATTTCGGTTCGGTTTTCTAATTAAACAATATGGTGGCAAACACATCGTTAGCCGTCGGTTTCCTTGCAAGTTAATGCATCCATGACCTCTCTTCATAGCTACACCCAAATAACTCGAAAAATCTCGTAAGCACCCGTGGTCCAAGCAATTGGGAGATAATGGAAAGTCACCTGTACAAATCCAGGATGGCCCAGCTGCCCCAAAGTAAATGGAGAAGTTATTTTCCATCAACCGAATCTGATAAAAAAAAAAAAAGCCTGAAAAGCTGGAGAAAACAAAGGGGAAGTTGGGTATATAGATTATGTATTAGGGCACATGAAAAAAATTCACAGAAAAGCTTTTCTTTGAAAGGATTATATACAAGGAAAGGAGGAAATAATTGTATTTTACCATTTATCCTGGCCTATGATTCTGTTGGGATTGTTTTCATTCGGTTAAATAAGTCGGTAACTATTTGTTATTGTGTTAGCTAGTTGTTAAGCTACTGTTAGCATTTGATTACTAATTGGTTAGCTTGGTGCAATTAGAATAACTATAGTATAAATATAGCTGTACTCTCATTTTAATAGAGTGGTGGAAGTTTTCTGTAGTTCTTTCTCTTCTAGAAACTCTCTCAGCCGAGAGAGCCAAACATCAATTGTGCTCAACAATTGGTATCAGAGCGCAGATCTATCGAAGGACCTGAGAGGGGAAATCAAAGGGGAAATACAGAGAGACTGTGAGAGAGAGAATTACTGGGTGAGTGAAACACCGAGTGAGTGAGTGAGAAGAGAGAGTGAGCGAAGAAGACGATGACTTCCTCAGAAGGTTTTGTTCAAGCTTCCATTCCTAAATTCACTGGGTACTACGACCACTGGTCATTAATGATGGAAAATTTCTTGAGAAGCAAAGAGATGTGGAGTCTGATTGAAGAAGGAATACCGTCAATGGGAATAGGAGCGAGTGAAGTGCAAAAGAAAGCAGTGGAAGCAGTCTTGCTCAAGGATTTGAAGGTCAAAAACTTTCTGTTCTAAGCCATAGACAGAGAGATCATGGAGACCATACTTGACAAGGGAACATCGAAAGCAATCTGGGACTCGATGAAACAAAAATACCAAGGCTCAACGAAGATGAGAAGGGCACAATTGCAGGCCTTGAGAAAGGAGTTTGAGACCCTGAGTATGAAGGAAGGTGAGAAGATTGACAATTTTTTATCAAAGACCCTCACAGTGGCAAACAAGATGAAGATACATGGAGAAAAAGTGCAGCAAAGTACTGTGGTTAGTAAGCTACTTCGATCTTTGACTCCTAAATTCAACTACGTCGTGTGCTCAATTGAAGAGTCCAATGATTTGGACACATCGAGCATCGATGAGCTTCACGGCAGCCTGTTGGTGCATGAACAAAGGATGCAAGAGCATAAAGATGACGAGCAAGCCCTAAAAATTGCTTATGATGAGAAAGCAACAAAGGGAAGGGGCAGAAACACATACCGAGGGTTTCGAGTACGAGCAAAAGGAAGGGGCAGACAACAATTCAATAAAGAACTTATTGAATGCTACCACTGCCACAAATTGGGGCATTTCCAGTATGAATGCCCAGGATGGTCACAAGGAGCAAATTTTGCAGAACTGAATGAAGATGAAGAAATGCTACTGATGGCGCATGTTGAGTTGCACAATGCTACCCGAGAAGAGGTATGGTTTCTAGACACTGGTTGTAGCAACCATATGACGGGTAATAAGATGTGGTTTACAGCTTTGGATATTGAATTTAGACATTCTGTGAAACTAAGAAATAACACTAGGATGATGGTGATGGGTAAGGGTACTGTTAGGATGCAAGTAGAAGGTGAAATGCAAGTAATCACTGAGGTTTACTACATTCCTGAGTTAAAAAACAATTTGCTTAGTGTTGGGCAATTACAGGAGAAGGGGTTAGCTATTTTGATAAAAAAACAACATATGCAAATTGTTTCACCCTTCGAGAGGGCTTATTATGAAGAGTAGTATGTCCACAAATAGACTGTTTGTGTTGCTAGCATCTGTTAAAACAACTGAACATGCATGTTTTAATACTGTCAATGACGAAGAGTCACGGCTGTGGCATTGTAGGCTGGGGCATTTGAACTATAAGGGGCTGAGAACCTTATATTATAAGAAGATGGTGAACGGGGTTGCCACTAGTGAAAAGTTCAGTAGAGGTGTGTGAGGGATGTATAATGGGAAAACAGCATAGGGACTGTTTTCCCAAGCAAAGTCAGTGGAGAGCTGAGGAGAGATTGCAACTAGTGCACTCAAATATTTGTGGGCCTATAACCCCAGAATCAAATAGTGAAAAAAGATATTTGATAACATTTATAGATGATTTCTCTAGGAAAACCTGGGTATACTTCTTGACTGAAAAGTCAGAAGCTTTGACAGCCTTCAAAAACTTCAAAAAACTAGTGGAGAAAGAAATTGAGAGAGAGATATGTTGTTTAAGAACAGATAGAGGAGGGGAATTCAATTCGGAGGAGTTTAATGAGTTCTGTAAAACTCAAGGAATTAGTAGACAACTCACTGTTGGGTACTCTCCTCAGTAGAATGGAGTTGCGGAGAGGAAAAATAGAACCATTATGAACCTAGCTAGAAGTATTATGAGTGAGAAAGAGGTTCCTAAAGGATTCTGGGCTGAGGCTGTAAATTGGGTGGTTCATGTGATTAATAGAAGCCCTACTGTTGCAGTAAAAGATAGAACTCCAGAAGAAGCCTGAAGTAATATCAAGCCATCAGTGAAACACTTCAAAATTTTCGGGTGTATAGGCTATATACATAATCATGATCAAAAGAGAAAAAAACTGGATGATAAAAGTACTAAATGTGTTCATTTGGGAATTAGTAGTGGAACAAAAGCCTACAAAATGTTTAACCCTGTCACTAAGAGAGTCATAGTGAGCAGAGATGTAGTGTTTGTAAAGAATGAAAACTGGAATTGGGGAAAAGAAGTTCCTGAAGGCAGGGAAAATGAGCTGAAGTGGGGAGATGATGAGGATATAGAAGTTGAGAATGATGAAGATGTTAATGAAGAAACAGAAGTTGAGATTGAAGGTAGTGGTGGACCTAGTCAGCTTGAAACTAATGAGGAACACTCATCACTGTCAGCTAGTCATACTGTCCCTGCACCTGCACCTATTCTCACAGATAGAACACAAGGGAGACTAGGACGAATAGCTAGAAAACCTGCTTGGTTGAGTGACCATGTGACTGGAGAAGAGTTGTCAGAAGAAGATGATATGCAAAACCTTGTGTTATATACTGAAACTGGAGATCCAAACAGCTATGATGAAGCTGCTGAGAGTCCCGAATGGAAGGCAGCCATGAATTGTGAAATACAAGCTATAGAGAGAAACAAAACTTGGGAATTGATGAACTTACCCAAGGGTGCTAGGGCTATAGGTGTCAAATGGATCTATAAAACCAAACTGAATGAAAGAGGAGAGGTTGATAAATATAAGGCCAGATTGGTTGCCTTGGGTTATGCACAAAAACAGGGAATTGACTATGCTGAGGTATTTGCGCCTGTGGCAAGATGGGATACAATCAGAATAATCCTAGCTTTGGCAGCATCTAAAAATTGGTATGTCTACCAATTAGATGTAAAAAGTGCCTTCTTGTATGGTGAGCTAGAAGATGATGTATATGTGATGCAGCCGAGAGGTTATGTGCAGAAAGGGGAAGAAAGGAAAGTACTGAAATTAAAAAAGGCTTTGTATGGCTTGAAGCAAGCCCCAAGAGCCTGGTATAGCAGGATAGAAAATTATTTCATGGAGGGATTTGAAAAGTGTCAAAGTGAGCATACTTTGTTCACTAAAATCAAGGAAGGGAAGAAATTGTTGATTGTGAGCATTTATGTAGATGATTTGGTGTTTACAGGAAGTGATATGGAGATGTTTGATGAGTTTAAGGCATCTATGAAAGCTGAGTTTGAGATGACAGATTTGGGAAGAATGAAATTCTTCCTTGGGGTGGAAATTGTTCAAAATGATGAAGGGATCTATATTCATCAGGAAATATGCTCTTGAAATTCTGAAAAGGTTTGGAATGGAAAACAGTAATGCCACCAAAACTCCCATGGTTCCAGGTTTTAAACTAGCTAAAGATGAAGGGGGTGCTAAGGTAGATGCCACTCAATATAAGCAAATGATTGGGAGCCCAATGTATCTAACTGTGTCTCGGCCAAACTTAATGTATGTCATGAGCCTGGCAAGTAGGTATATGGAAAAACCTATTGAATTACATATGGTGGCTGTGAAGAGAATCTTGAGATATCTCAAGGGTACTTCATATTTGGGTATTTGTTATAAGAAAGGGACTAAAAATGAAAAACTTGTGGCCTATTCTGATAGTGATTATGCAGGTGACACGGATGACAGGCGAAGCACTTCAGGATATGTGTTTATAATGAGCACTGGAGCTGTGGCATGGTGTTCGAAGAAACAAGCAGTGGTCACTTTATCCACAACTGAAGCAGAATTCATCTCTACTGCTGTATGTGCATGTCAATCAATATGGATGCAAAGAATTTTGAATCATCTCAGCTGGGTAAGGGTGTGAGATTTACTGTGACAACAGTTCTACTATTAAACTGTCCAAGAATCCTGTCATGCATAGGAGGAGTAAGCACATTTCAATTCGTTATCATTTTCTTAGAGATTTGTCAAAGAATGGAGAGGTGGAGCTCAAGTATTGCAGCACTCAAGAGCAATTGGTTGATATCATGACTAAGCCCTTGAAACTTGATGTTTTTGTTAAACTGAGAGAACAATTAGGTGTATGTGAAATGCCTATGTGATTAAACTGAAAACTAAGTAAGAATTCAGTTTAAGGGAGGGTTTGTTGGGATTGTTTTCATTCTGTTAAATAAGTCGGTAACTATTTGTTACTGTGTTAGTTAGTTGTTAAGCTACTGTTAGCATTTGGTTACTAATTGGTTAGCTTGGTTCAATTAGAGTAACTATAGTATAAATACAGTTGTACTCTCATTTTAATAGAGTGGTGGAAGTTTTCTGTAGCTCTCTCTTCTAGAAACTCTCTCAGCCGAGAGAGCCAAACACCAATTGTGCTCAACAGATTCCAACTTTTTACTGGGGTTAGCTCTGATCTTTTTATATATTCCGCAATATGCTTTTGTCCAATTTAATTGATTGCTCAGATCTTATGTTTCCCTAACCCGTAACAGGGGTTAGGGAGACCTGAGTTCTTACAAAGTCTTGCCCTTTGTCCAATCCATATGAACAGATTAAATCATCTTAATCAAAGAAGTGATAAACGTGTTCAAGGGAATATAAATGTAGGCGAGAGAATACAGAAAAAAAAGCTGCGATGCAATCGGAATTTCTTTTTATCATTTATAATCGAAAAGCACCGAGCAACAGGAGGAACAAAAAATATGACAGCAGGTATACATTATGTATGTATATAATACAAACTGCTACAAACAATGACAGACGAAGGCATTGGCCAGAAACCACTATCTGCAACTCTTCAGCAGATACGAAGAGGGACTTGAAAAGCTTGTGGCTGTTGAAGATTTCCCATTTTCTGTTCTCTTCCCAGGTGTTCCACAATCACTGAAGTCAAGGGTCCGGCATTCGGTCTGCACGAGTTCCAAAAAATCTTTTCAGCTGACATTATTATTCACAGGACAAAAAAAAGTGAAAATATTCTTGGATGGATTTTGGCAAATAAACAGTCAGTGTGGTGATATAAAAAATGTTTTGTGAAAGTTCTGCACTATCAGTCTTACCGAAACTAAATGGGAGCAATTCTCTATGTCACCATTGGGATCATTGGAGCGCCTCTTTTCTTTTAATATGGACTCTGGAGTGTCTTTACCCAAAACTTCCAAGGCATCGGCATAGGCAGAGGCGGTGTGCTCACTTAACTGCTTCATCAATGCAATGGCATCATAACTTCTGTCCCCGGGGCTCATTAAATAACCAATATCCTGGAAAGAAATTCCAGATTGTTAAAAAGAAAAATCTCTGAACATATTTGGTAATTAACTTATCAATGAAAGTTATCTACCTCAATGGATATTTCTGTATCAATCCGTGGGCCTGGCACAAAAGAATTAATGAACCAAGGTGACTTCCATGCTGACGGGGATTCAATACTCCTTTTGAAAGGAGTGTCACCAAATCTAGAAAATAAGCCAACAACCAAGCCTGTAATAAGAATCATGGAAATGCGAAAACAAGAAGTAGCATATATCTGTCTGTCTCATCACGGGTTAAGCCAGAAATTAGCAAGAAATGCCAAGTTCCCAACCCAAACATGAAATGTATTTTCTCCCATAAAATAAAAAATGAGACCAGCAAATTTGACTTGGCAGCAGCTTTTTACTTATGGAGACAATGATCATAAAACAAATGCAGGTAAACTTACATGCCAAAATTTTCAGGAATATTCTCTGAGGGAGCTGATGAAGGAATAGGTTGTGCTGATGTGCTTTCAACTATGTGACTTTCATGATTCTTCTTCGTGCAAACAGTAGGAGTGATGATTATGCACGGATTTCCAGGCGATGATTCTGAAGCACTAGCTTGCTCTGATAAAGTGCTCAGAATTTTGCGGTAAAAATTCCTGGGAGTTTTAGCACTTGGACCAAATGTTCTGTCTGCCTTAAAACCAAGTTGATCAGGAGAGAAAAACAAATCATTGGAGTTTTCTTCAACAGGGACCCCAGAAGACAGTTTCACCTACGAAAAGGAGGGGGAAGAGATATTATTAGTACGAAATGCGCTACTAAGATAGAAGCAAGGGGAAATATTATTGGTAAGGAAAACAAATAAGAAAAACAAATGTAAACAGACAGCAATTTAATCTTTCTTTCTTTTTCTTTACAAATCAAATAGTATAAAATTTTAGATAATGCGCAGGCAGCATCAAACTAACCATGAACAAGGACTGTGGTACCATGGAACATGCAAGTAGAGAGAACAAAGGTGTCCTCACAGTAACAAAAAAAAAAAAAACTCACAGTTTGAGTACTTGCATCAGGATGATCCTTGGACCTTGGATCACTATCACCTGTCCCTTGCTTTATTTTGTCCTCAGAATTACCAGTATTTTCTTCTGCACCTTCACGAGCAGGGTCCAGATTTTCTTTATCTTCACCTGAGGATTCATGGTTCTTTTCCTGATTGGCCAATGGAGACAGCAGAGATGATCTGTTGTGAGTCTCACTCTCGTCAAACATAACATCCAAACGTGAAAAGTCTTTGCTCAAATTGGATGCCATGTCAATCTCAAGCTTTTTGTCACCTCTTCTCTCTGACAAGGGTGACAGTAAATCACGGTTTCGTTTCTTCAGGATAGATGGTGTACCTGTGAAAGTCTTGGCAGCACTTTTCAGAACAGCATCAGGGCTACCATCCCGAGATGGTGAATCCCATAACCTAAATGGAGTAATGCAGTTCATGGAAGACATCATTAGTTGGCGGATACCGAGAGGACTATACTCTTGTTGCATATCACTGCCAGATTGTATGAGATCACAACTGAGAAAAGGTATATCCAAGCATGGGAAACGAGGGGGTTCGTAGCAAAGACCTCCTGCACCCTGCTGTTCTGCAAGCACATTTGGTTGCTTATCTGCAGGACAAGATGATATGGTATCTGAACCAGAAGGGAAAGCATTCACAGGCACTAACTTTGACAGTTCCTTAAGATATGGGTGCTCTTGCAGCTCTGTGTTGGCTGTACCATCATCACATGAAGAGTTGATGGCATCATTGGTATAGATAAAGGTGTCATGTATGCTTGGAATAAACTGTTGTTCATGAGTTCCAAATGGTTGGACCATTAACTGATCGGGTTCCCTATCATATACAAGTGGTGTACTGTTGTCAGTGGAATATAGTGAAGGACCAGGTAGAAATGATTGGCTGCATGAAGCTCCCAAAACAGCAGACCTTGGATGACAATATGACTGTGAAGCACTTCTATCTGTTTCAGATATCTGGTTGCTTGATGATTGAGGAAGTGATGAATCCATGCCACCACCTAAGTCAACCACATTCAAGTGTTTTGTAATATTTCCAGAGGAAAAAATTCCACCGTTAGCTGCCTCTGAAAATAGAATTCTGCAACATTCATCATCAGATACGAATATCTGGTCTGATTGCACAGAACTTGCAGTGATATTTCCCATGGAAGCATGAGCACTCGGGCCAATGGAAGTTTGAAATGGAACATTCACCAGTTCATGGCCTTCATTATCAGTTATACAATGAGTTGGCAACACTGATGATTCCTGCCTTAGTTCTAGGGAGGAAACATTAGTTAGCTCATGTAATTCGAATTGATAATCACTGCTCGCAGAAGTATGAGTGTTATGAGAGAAATTTTGCTGGAGAAAATTGGAAGAGCCACCCAATTCACAAGGCATTTCGGGAATGTAATATTGTTCTGAACAAGACACTGGACTGGAGCTTTGCTCCTTTCTGAGACCAGATTCTTCAGCATACTGAAATTCTTCTCTTGTATGAAAAACTGCATTACCCAGGTCATTTGCAGACTGTGAGCAACCAACAATAGTTGACTCTTGGCTGCATTCTGATATATCTTCTGCTTCTGTACCACCTCTCTGAGCATTATCATCTCCGGTACAGTGAAGCCTTGAGGAAGATGAGGACAGGGGTAGAGTTTGATGTCCAACAAGTGGAAAGGCTTGGAACTGTTCTAACATACCTGATGCCAAGTAAGAATCCAGTTTCTTCTTTACAGAACTGTTCCAGTGATTTTTTATGGCATTGTCTGTCCTGTTCGCCACGCAAGATAAATCAAATTCACATTTAGTGAATTTCTAATCAAAGATCACTTATAACACCACTGTTGAGCTTCTAATTAACAGAAGTAGAGATGTAAACTAAACAGCAGGCAGGCAGGTGGAAACAACATACATCAGAAAAGATAACTCAAAAGCTTGTTCATCCAAGCATCATGCAACTAACCAAAGAGCTAAAAACACCTCCAGATAAAGTTAAATACAACATTGGGAGTCTCTTCAAATAAGGAATGAACAAACCTTCCAGGCAAGAACTTTGTCAGCTCTGCCCATCTGTTCCCGTAAATCTGATGTGCATGAATCAAGGCCAGCTCCTCTTGCTGAGTCCATGCCTCTTTCTTTATTGAAGGATTGAGATGATTATGCCACCTAAATTATGTGAACATTAGTGCAAATGAAGCAATATACAGGACAAATTTAAACCATAAAACAAGATTATATATCAGACAGCAAATAATTGCAACTTTTTAAAAGGGCAGAAGAATATCACTTCTAACTAGCTCTATACTCTTACCTTTCCCGGCACTGCTTTCCAATACGTCCAGGTAAATGCTGTGCAATTGTGGACCACTTCTTGGCTCCATATTTGTTCACCAACTCAATTATTATTTCATCCTCCTGTTTACATTTCACAAACAGAACAGTTCAATTTATCATCACGAAAATTCATCTTCAAGATAGAAAGTAGCAAGAAAAAAGAAGAAGCAGGGATTGACATAAACAGAAACAACCATATGGTATACCTCCTTTGACCATGGACCTTTAACAAGTTCAGGATTCAAGACCTTCTGCCACCTATGCAGACATTGTACATCAGTCCTGTCCTTGAAACACTCAGCTACATAAAGTTCAATGTTACAAATTAGACAATGTTTGCTGTGTATTACAAATACAAACAAAGGGCATGTAGTGCCAACTAAAAGCAAAACTACATTAGCTGAGATGGTTTTATCACATTCAACAAAGACCTAAAAAATATTTTGTAAAATGAGAATGGCTCCAGTGAAATCAGGCAGTGCCTGACAGATATAGCCCAGGAGATTCCCATTGTAAAATGAAAATGGCTCCATTTACAGCCCTGTTAAGCACAAATCAATTAAATACCATTAACTTCATCACACAAACATTTTATCCATGGCATTCCAAAAGAAATGATATGGAAACAATTTTTAAGAAAACAACAGTAAGAACAGTCATGAGACATGACAATTTCAGGCAATAAAGAGGTGACATGCCTATAAAAGAACATCGTTGAAATGAAAACCTTAAGATGGATGTGGTGATGCAAAAAATAACATACAAACAGTCTGAAAAAGTTAACCATAGTACCAACTATAGTTCAGGCATCTGCAATCTAGACCTTCTGAAGCACTGATGAGGAAGAGACACTGTATTTGAATTCAAAGGAAGAGACTGTAAAAGGCAAGCTGAAAATACTTGGCATTGTGTAGTAATTATACAAAAGGATTTATTTTTTAAGAATTACACTTTAAAAGTCGGCTCAAGAAAGAACAAAATGAAGGCAGTTTTCATGTAACAAATGCAGATAAGTTTAATGATGAAGCTTAGTTGAGTTGAGGATTCAAAATTTTCCAAAAAGAACTGCTGCATTTAAAAGAACATGAAATTAAACGGAGTTTAAATTAAAATTTTCTACTATAGTTCCAGAGTCCAAAAATAAATTCTCTCCAACTATCCTAGGGTAGCGAAATTCCTTGTGATCCGGAACAGAAGGATTCAAACCTTCGAATGGCAGGACCAAAACCCTAGATAAACTATAGTTAGCTGAGGTGGTACTTTTTAAGTAGCTAAATCATCTTTTCTAGGGATCCATTATCAAAACTAAAACTTGACAGGTTGATGTGCATCCTCTGCTTCTTATCCTTAAATGTCATATTGGTTCCCAACCTATTTAAGGTAGGCAGAATCCTTTTAAGCCCACCCTCAGGGGGGCAATCGTGGATCATCAATAAAAATAAAAGCAAACAATGTGACCGTGCAATGTTGCCAACTATCAACCTTCCAAAGCAAAAACTAGAAAGAGTTGAAGCCCAAAACAAAGCTCAAAGTTTAGAAACTTCTAAAGGAAAAGATAATGAGATGAGAAACGTAAAAAAAGAAATGAAAAGAAAAGAGCAGAATTAAACTTGTAGGTTCACAACCATACCAATTTTTTTCCAGTTCTTTCCTTTGAAACGCTGAACAGCCTTGCGAAGAATCTCATCCTGAACACATATAACACTTGCTCATTACTGTATATATAACCAGAAATAAAGTGAGAAGTGGGGAATTAGTGATTATATTTATGAAGACTTGTTCGTTACTGTACATATTACCGGAAATAAAATGAGAATTGGGGAGTTGGTGATTATAATTATGAAGGGCAAAACAGAAATCAATGAAAAACAAACGTGGCATGATGGGAAAAGGTAAACAATAAACCCTAAGCATCACCATAAGATGTCATTTTGGACTTGAAAAGGTAGTGAAAATCATAACGGGTAAGGTTTCTCTAAAAAGTAATCCAATCGTTAGACCAAAAAAATGCGAACAGGTTGCCTTATTGAACATCTCCACGGTATAAAATTACTCTTCTACCTAAATACTTCGAGTAAACACAAGAACTACTAAATATGATAAAATACTCAATTACCTCTTCAGCTGTCCATTGCCCCTTTGTGGATCGCCTTGCAGGGCCACTTGTCCTCCTGCAAGATAGCATCATTCAGACTCCAACATATTTCACAAGCAGTTTAAACTATCAATCAAAGAAAACGTTGAAAAGTTACCCGTGAAGAAGCTTGGGTCTCGGAATCCCTTCACTAACAAGCCCACCCACAGGACGAGCAGAAATTAAACTGTCACTACTTTCCATTGTTGCTTGATATACAAATAAAAAAGCTGCTACATACCCCAATTCCCACTCGACCGCAACTCATTATAAACCTCCCTACCAACCCGTTCCAATTTCTTCCAAAATCACAAACTAACACAGAACAAAAGGAAAATCCGATCAGAATAACCTCTAAATAGCAATCTTCACATCGTTAAACCACCAACTAGGGCTTTCTATTTGAGTGAAGCTAGATAGAACCGAAGTCCACTGGGGTTTCAAATTTAAAACTCTTCAAGAAAAAAGAGAAGACTGAAACTTTAATTCTACAGTCTGTGAAATTAATTAACAGAGAAAATTTCAGGTTTTTAAATCATTCAACTCCTCCAAGAATAAAAACTGAAAATCAATTCTACAAACAATAAACTTAATTTCTTCAAATTATTAAAAAAAACCTAAAGTATGATCATCGTGACAAAGTTTCAATCTTTATCGTCATTCAAACTCAATAGAATCGAATTAAAATGGAAAAAGTTTTAAGAAAAGAAATTATTTAATCCTGTTTAAATATCAAAATAAAATAGCCTTCAAAAAACAAAGTGAAAAGGAAAGGGTGGGGGGGGGTCAAGCACTTACCAAACACAGCTTCAAAGACAGGAAAGAAGAGAAATCAAAACACGAGAGGGGCGATAAAGTGAATAAACGGTGCGCATTTGCAGATCCGAGTGAGGTTTGGAGCGATTTTAGAGAAGAGAAAGAGATCTACAGGTACGCTTCAGAGAGGGAGATTGAAACGGGCGAGAGAAGGAGAGGGCGGAGGAGGGGAGGCCTTGTTTCTTCTATTCATTTCAAAATCAAAGGGGCGGACTTTTGGAGTTTATTCGAACCTCGTGTGTGTTAAATGTCGAGCAACTTTTTTGAATTTTATGGACGGTTATGATCTTGCCATTTTGGAATCTTAGCCGTGCTTTTCATGGACTTTCTTCCCTTGGGTTTTTTAAATCCCAACGGACATATTTTATTTTCCTCTTTCTTTTTTTTGGTTTTTTAGCCGTCCTTTTAGTGGACTCAATTTATTTGCCTTTTTCTTTTATTTAAAAAAAAAAGTGTGGTGTAGCTTATTTATTGCAATTTTTGAAATACAACAACACTAAGGCCCGTTTGTTTCCTGGAATTCATTTTCCAGGAAACCACTTCCAAACTTTCCTGTGTTTGTTTGCCTTTCGGAAAGTTGGTCAACGGAAAACACTTTCCGGTCAACGAAAAACACTTTCCGGTCAACGAAAAACACTTTTCAGTCAAAGAAAAAATTTAGCTTGGTTTTCAGGAAAGTGTTTTCCGAAAAATTTGAGCGGAAAACACTTTCCGGAAGTTGTGAAAAATTTAGAAATATCATTATTTACTGATTATATCAAATTTGATCCTCAAACTTTTGATTGCTATATATAATTTGTTTTTGAATATTTATTTTTCAATTCCATCTCTTAAAATTTAATTTTTATATTAATTTTGGTCCTTATTTTTATAATTGCTATTTGCTTTTTTCTTATCATTTTTTTATTGAAACTTTTTATCTATCAAATTTGGTCCTCATTTTTTTTATTGTTACTTATTTTATTTGAAATAATTTATGAAATGTTAATTATTATTATTTTAATTTATTCACCTTTCATTTTTTTTTAAATTTTTAGATTTGATCTCTATTATTTTGATTATTATTTATTTTATTTGAGATAATTTATGAAATTATATTTTTTTTCAATTTCATTCTCATTCAATTTTTTAATTTGTAAGATTTGTTCCTCATTATTTTAATAAACTTGAAAAAAAAATTAATTTATTAATAAATTATTTTCCAGTTCATTTTCCATAAGACTGCCAAACATCGGAATTCACTTTTTAGGAATTCACTATCCAGGAATTCACTTTCTCCGGAATTCACTTTTTAAAAGGAAACCACTTTGCAGCAAACAAACGGGGCCTAAGCTAGTTTTAAAGAAGAAAGAGCCATTCTTCTCCGAGGGTAATACTTCAATTGGTCAAGAAAATTCAAATCTATAATGATTGTGTTTTAGCAATATTATTATTATTATTATTTAGCTAGTATATTTTTCTCTTTTTGACATGAAAGAACAAGGCTCTAACTAAATGAGTGTTTGATAATATGATGCAAATTGTTTTTTTAAAATATTTTTTATATTAAAATATATAGTTTTTTACATCAACATATCAAAAATATCAAAAATATATACTTTTATAAACACCAATATATGACCCAATTGACTTGATGAGTCTAAAGAAAACTCAGATTAACAGTAAAAAGCATGGTTTGACTTCAAAAAAATTATAATATTTTTTAAAAAACTATTAAGACTATGATATATATTAGATTGACCTGGATTTTAATTTTTAACCCGTTAAATATTTGATTTGGGTTATGGACTCCATTGAATTAACAATGTTTTCAAAAATTGTTTTTTACTTAACTAGATGATGGTTGGTGTTAATGAATTTCTCATGTAGAGTTCTCTATATTTGTTGGTTGATGGTTATGGTATAAGATAGCAAGGAGTTATCTTCTCTACCTTTTCTTTTTTCATTCCCATTATTTCAAAAATTATTCATATCAAACAAAGAATTTACTTTGAACCATTTTTGAAGTTTATTAATGAAATAGATCATCGATCTCCAACAAACCTAGGGGGATGAACTCAAATTGGTCTGGTTCTTGCCAAGCCAGTCCAGCAAATATGTTAAGGGGGCAGGTCAGCTGTTTTCAATTTCTTATTTTTGTTTTTGGCAAGGCCTGGAGATAACCCTTTTCCCCTGTAATTATATGAACTGCTACAAAAACTCAAACCTAGATTGACTGAAATAAACTGCCAACAATATGCTGCCAAAAAGGAAATTCCCACCTGCAATTTGCAATCCGTTGTTGCTTATCCTAATCTGCTTCATATTTCAGATATGCAGCCAGAACCCTGCAATCCTTTCATCTGCCTTGGATGATGTTCAAAAAGGGATGAGGTTATTGGGTGTTTGAATAATGATCAATCACATATTCCTGTTAATATATTTTTTCTAGAGTTCATGAAATTAATGATTGGTGGTACAAGATCTACTACCAGCAAAATAATACCTTTTAGTAGGATTTAGAATTTTTTTCAATGATAAAGTTAATAATAAATTGCACTAAATAAAAGAATAAACTTTAAATTCTAAGAACCGAAATGTTTTTGTTTTTTCATTATAAATACTTTGAGAATATGTAATGTGAATTATTTTTATTTTATTTTAAAAAATTATTTTTAACATCAATACATTAAAATAATCTAAAACCACTAAATTTTTTTAATTTAAAAAAAAACCATTTTTTTTCCAAAACAATTTTGAAACCCAATGCCAACCACCCTTCATCACATAGAATAGTGGCATCATCCCAGACAGTACTAGCAATAAAAGGTAGAAGTTCCCTTCCTCAGCTCTTGTTAAGATACAACAGATAATAGTTTGGGCAGCTAACCAGCATTTTGCTATCTTAAAAAACCATCAGAATATTTAATAGGACTCCAAGCTGCCAAAAGAGTAGATGAAGAAGGACGGCAGGAACTGGCAAGTAAAAACAGAGATCTAGTAGAGAGTTTACTCAACTTGGACAAGGCAAAAGAACACCAACAGAAGCTGAACACCAGACCACTAAATATTGCAGATAAAAACATCTAGATACCCCTAGTTTTGCAAGATAATCAGCAAGCATGCTGGCTTAACTAAGTTTGGACAAAAACTACTTTCTCTAGCAAAGTACGACTGCAAAAACTCGAAAAGCAACACTGCCTAACTTAATATGGCTGCAGCATTTTGAGATCAACCATCAAAACCTTCATTCATTTCCAGGGTCATCTCAAACTATAGAATAAATTAAGAGTCAACAGAAAATACAGATAGAAACACATTTTTGTTGCTTATCAAAACAAAAAAAGATACCAGGGAGATTAAGAGCCACTGTGATTGTATCACACTCGAACTATTAAGGAGCCATTCAAAATTGTCACAAAACTGATTATAGGCATGGTTAGCGCTAATGATGCTCAAACTTTCTGAGCTTTATTTGGTCTCCCAGAATCGTTATCTCTGGTGCGGGAATGTTTGCCACCACCCCTGTAGTATCTCCCACCCCTGAAAAACATAACTAAATTAACAATGGCAGAAATATTAATCATAAATGAACCAACATTATACCCATTGAAATGAATAACCATATCCCCCACTCATCAACTACCCCTGGTTTTGGAGGGAATAACCATTTTTATCAAGTGCTATTCCAAGTGCATTATCATCCAGATGAAGTGGAGGCAAAAATTACAATAAAACTGACCTTCCTCCTCGGTTGCCCTTATTTTCAAAACGCCTTTCTTTTTGTCCACGGAGTTGGTTCCAGTATTCCTTTTCTGCATCTCCTGAAATTTTAAAAATAACAATATCAGCTCTCACAGTGCCACTTAAAATAATGCATGATTAAAACAAATTAATCCATACATCCATCAACAACGAAAATACATATTTATGACAGGATTCCAGTCGAAAAAACACATCCAGACCACTGAAAATATAAGAGCCCAAATCAAATTGTAACCTGTGACCCATGAAAACTCTGTCCACATTTAATGACGGTAAATAAAATTGGTCAACAAATAAAGATGTATATGTAACATGTTTTGCTTACGTAATCTTATTATCATTGCTAGAATTCCAAATCCAACAGAAACATTAGCTACTGGATTAATCAATCTTGGAAGAAACGACTAGAGCATAGCTAAAAAACAAGCATTCTTGCTCGCAAGAATCACATGCAAAGAAAAACACAGTGTTTGATTGATCCATATTTCCGAGATCCTAGGTCCTTCTATTTTCCCACAACAAGTAATACATTTTATCATTCTTTGATGGCAAACACCAAAAGCAACTGTGAACCTAGCATGGGAAACAGGTTCATGCTAGCTAGCTAGCACCTATCACAGACAAACAGATTTCTTAAAAGGATTCCATACTGAAACCTTAGCATACGTATCAAAAGTGTTCATCTTAAAATAACAGTTCCAGACAACAATCTCCTGAAAGTCAGTTTTGGTGCTCACCAGTCACAGGTTCTAAAGTGGCAATGAAATTCTTCACAACCAGACCCTCTTCTTTAGCTAATACTGCAGCTGCTCGAGCTTTCTGAGCTGCTTCTGCTTCTTCAAATCGAATGTATCCTGATTCATCTCCCATCTTGAAATCAACATACTAAACAAAATGATACACATATGAAAAGGAGTCAGTAAACAGATAAAGAACAAAGACTGGACAGCACCAAATGATTGAAAAGAAAGAGAAGGCATACAAGATATCCATGAGACATCGATGAAAACAGTATCAAACTTCAATATAATCTTAGCAATCATAGTACCTTCACAGTACCAAATCTTTCCAAGACAGCCTTCAGATCTTCACGCAAAACGACATTCTTGTCATCCTTGGAAGCAGCTGCGTTAGGTTTTTCCTTCCCTTCTTCCTTTTCATTTGGATCTTCAGATGATTTCTCCTCTCCAGCTTTTATTACTGTGCTTTCACAGCCATTGTCCCCATCGACATTTTCCACATTGCTTTCATCATCAGTCTTGACATTTTCTGGCACCTTCTGTTCATTTTCTTTGATTGTATTCTCTGATGAATTTGACCCTCCATCTGCTTCACAGGCATTTGCATCACCATTGGCAGGTTCCTGTACACCATTTCGTTCAGCAGAACCTCCAGATAGCTTACTCTTTAAAGAAAACGCAATAATTAAGCCCTTTGGGTAGCTGTAATCAACAAAAGTGAGAGAATCAGGTTAAAAAACATTAAGCCTGTGTTTGGATTTTCATGCTATGAAAGGCTGTTTTGACCGCTTAATAAAACCAAGCCTTCTAGAGGACTCCGCGGTCCTATAGAATACATGGGAACTGTTAACTACTTACTTCCCCTCTCCATTGGAACTGTTCTTGTTATTGGGGCCTGTTGAGGGGGGGGAATTTTCAAACTCCTCTTCTTCTTGTGCTCTTTCTGTATCAAATTCTTTCCTGAGTTGGAAACAGTGTATTAGGAGCATAAAATATGGAGCAGCAGCTTCTTTTTATTTAAGTTCTACATTGTACGCGAACAGTATAATTGATTAAAATATAGCAGCACATGATAGATCAAAAGGCCCAAGGGCATCATATATTTACAAAGATATAGTGCCTTTTCAAATATTGCCAAAAAAACTAGTTATACCATAATTTCCAACCTGTTTGCTCCCACAGATTTAACTTTCATGTGCAACAACAACTGTTCTACAAATCAAACCACAGACAGCCATTTCCATCTAAATCAAATACAAATTTAATAATGATTTCTGTGTGATTTAGGTCAAAGCTTTAACTCATCTTTCGCTGCCACGATGAGAACAGAGAAACTTGCAAAAGAATTAAGAATATCACCATTGCACATCTCATGTCACCCCGACTATTTAGTTTAAAGTGCTTTAACTATATAAGAATATATATATATATATAACCGCATTTTTCTTATACAGGTCACTAAGTATGTTATTTCACGAGAAAGTTTGTCTATTTCATATATTTCTACAATAAGAGTAAAAGATAAAGGAAACCTAACTGTTATAGGTACTAGGTATTTTTTTTATAGCTTACTTTGGTTTTAATTCTAGCTCGGCACCTTCAAAAACCAAGCTTTGCTTTAAAATCTTTTCAGCATCTTCGTCCGATGAGAACTCAATCAAAGCAGTGCCACAAAATACTCTTTTGTCACCAACATGACGAGGCATCCTCACACTTGTAACCTGAAATAAGTAACGTCCTCACTCATACTCCAAGCAAAATATGCCAAATATTTCCCATATCTCCCTCAAATGTCAAAATTTGAAATTGAAAAGGCAGACAGAGCATTAACAACCAAAAAAAACAGAGACCTATTCATTACCTTCGCATGTAGACCAAAAAACGACTCCAGCTCTTCCCGCTTCACATTAAATTTTAATGGTGAGACAGCAACTGTTCTTGCATCTAATTGCTCTATTGCCTCATCCGGCTTCAATAGCGCTGCCATCCTGCCTACTTTCTTACCTGCAAACCACCCACCATGAAAACAAAAATAGACAAAACACTGATTACGCACATGTTCTTAAATCATATCCATTAAACTTAGACCCCATCCAATTAAGCAAGATATTTAGCACTCTAATTTCTCCCAAAATAGTCCGAAAAAATCAAACTTTATTTAATCATCCACTTTCTAAGTAACCAAACATTAAAAGAAAATAACTGGGTAAGGAAAAAACAACAAACCATCTTCAGAAACTTTAAGAGAAGTAGATTTTCTCAACGTTTCTGCCACGGCCTGAACAGTTGCTTCAGGGATTTCTTCAGGCTTCACGTCCATTAATTTCAAGTAACCTTTCATCTTCTTGAACGAACAAATCAAAGCCAAACTCACCACTATTATCTAAAGTCAAGACCAACAGTAGCAGCAGCACAAAAACAACACTAAACTCGAACCTAAAAAACCCCACAATTTATATTGAAAAGAATAAGGATACTGCCATCTTCACTGGACTTGATTATGTTTCTCAAGAAATTATCACGAGGTATGTTGCTGTCACTGAAGTAAAACTCAACCTGAAATTTTAAAAAAAAAACAATAAAATAAGGGTTCTTTTAATGGTTACGGACATTAAGAGAATTGTAATAGCGGAGAGAAAGTGACCTGTCTAAGGACTTCCTTGACGGTTTCTTCGTCCAGAGAAGGAGTTGCCATGTCGTGAGGATGAAGGTAGAGAGAGAAAGTTTGGAGAGAGAGAGAGAGAGTTCGGAGTTAGGGTTTTGGTGATATATTTCGGAAGTTGGGGTGCGCTTTTGTAGAGCCGGGCGTGCTATTTACTATTTTGCTCTTAATTATTTTTGTTTTTTTAAAAAAGGAAAATTAGGGGAAAATGCAAGAAAAAGGAATGGTGTTAATTTTAATCAAAAAAGAAAAAAAAAACCCAAAATTACTTTTCTAAATATTTATGTAACTTTATAAATAAAAATGCTTTTGAGGAGAATATTGATGAAAAATGAGCATTTCTACAAAGAAAAACCTAAAATTTGATTAGTATGAGATTCTATGAAACAGGAAATCTTATATGAGAATTAATTTTTTTTCCCTGATGTACAGTAATAAGAAGTTTAATATTTATTTCCTTGAAATAAACTAAACAAATACTCGGATTATAATATATTAAAATGATATTTTTTTATTTAAAAAAAATAATTTCAATATAGAACATGAAAATAATCTAAAATCAACAATAAAAAATAAAAATAATTTTTTTCATTTTTTTTTAATACTTTTGAAACATAGCAGACTTATCTAGCTCTAATCTTTTTCATTCATTCTCTTTCAATGTTTTTTCGAGTGGATTTAAAGAGTTTAAAATGTGTTTTAACATTTTTTTATAAAATTATTTTAAGAAAATTGAGAATGAGGTATCCCATGGAAAAATAATAAAGAGGTTCTTTAATTAAAGTATCCATCTAAAAGCCTGTTTGGGAGTGTGATTGCGGTAGCTTTTCAAAGTGCTTTTCGTGTTGAAATACATTAAAATGATATTTTTTAATTTTTAAAAAAATCATTTTTGACATCAGCACATTAAAATGATCTAAAAACACCAAACCATATTCATTTAAAATTAAAAAAAAAATTAATTTCGACAAAACACCAATTCAAACGCACAGCCAAACGGGTACGGGCACTAAGGGTGTGTTTGGTATTGCTCTTGCTTTTGCGATTGAGGTTGAAAAAAAGCAGTTTCAAAAAAAACACTTTTACTGTGGTTCAAAATAAGCAGTGAAGTGTTTGGTTAAAACTGTGGTTGAGTTGGAGGTTGAAAAAAAAGCAGTTTTGGGTGTTTGGTTACCAAACTTTTCATGTTACTTATAACTTGTGAAATTACTTTAAAGGGTATATATATATATATATATATATATATAATTTTTTTAAATATTGTAAATTTAATAATTATAATAAATTAATTTTATCAATTATTTTTTATCTTCCTTCAGACGAATTAAGGACTCTCTCTCACTCGCTCACTGTAATAAATTCATTCAAGGGCCAGTTTTTTAAATGTTTTTTTGATCGTGAGAGAGTTTTCTAAGGCCCAAGAACCTGTCTCTTTCCTTCTCTGTTTTCTCTCGGATACACAAACACAGTGGCTTGTAGAAAGAGAGATTACTAGATTAGGCGATAGATCAAAACAAATTGTGGGTATTGGTGGGTTTTTGAGAATCTTGTTGGAGAAAGAGCTGTTGGTTTAGCTGTAAAAAGTTGAACAAGACTAGTTGAAAATAGGAAACAAGATATGTTAGGTGGGTACTGTGAGTGCTTTTGTTGGAGCAACCAAGATTTTTATGGTGATGATTTCTACTTGCCAGGAGAAGGAGAGAAGGCAGAAGGAGAAGGGTGTGGCTGTTGCTTTGTGCAGACGAGAAGAAGAGAAGGCAGAAGAGAAGGCTTGTGTGGCTGTGCAGACGGAGAAGAAGATATTAAGGCAGAAGGGAGAAGGGTAGGATAAGAAGATAAGGTTACGATTTTCAGCAGATGTTTCAACGGACATATTTTAAAAAAAGCAGATCGTGATTTGTAAAATCGGCGTTAAATAAGCATCAAAAGGCTGCTTATTTCGGGACGCCGTTCAGAAGAAAAAGCATGCGTGGGACCCGCCAAGAAAACCTGTGTTTGGTACAAACCAAACACCAAAATTGTGGTGCGATCTGGCAATCGCAGATCGCATCACAATGCCAAACACATACTAAGTGGTCATTTGATATCGTGGTTGTGACCAAGGTTTGAGAAAAACAGTGGATTTCACTTTGATTATTTAAAAATACAATTGTAGTTAAAATGGGACTCACACAAATGCTTTTGGATCATCGTTTGCAAAAAGCAAAACTAAGTTGCTTTGTCAACTTTTCATGGCTTCTCAAAACGCATCCACCGACAAAAAAAATAATTATAATCATTAGAAAATTTATGCCAAAATATAAATGGCAATCTTCTGAAATCTGATTTCGATCGAATACTCTTACTCTTGGCATATTAATGTAATATATTTTTTAAAAAAAAATTAAAAATATCAGCATGATAAAATGATTAAAAAACTGCAAAAAATTAAAATTAAAATACATTACAACCACACCCTAAATAGAGCATGAAAGCTTTTTCTTTAAGTGATTTTCAGAGGTGTGTTAGTTTTTAAAAATTGATTTTTTATTATTATTTTGATATATTAATATAAAATATATAAAATAAAATCCAAAAAAATAATGTATTTTATTATTTTTTAAGAAGAAAACATGTTTTATAACACGTTCTAATGTACAACATTGTGTGCATGCATGCATAATTGTGTTTGCTTGGCTATATATTTTAAAAATGTTTTTTTAAAAAATTAAAATTTATTATTATTATTTGTTTTAAATTAATCTTTTAAATATATATATATATATATTTCTAAACAAAAAATAACTTTAAAAAACAATCTATAGAAATTCACACGGGAAATCTAGTTAAGGTTGCAAAGTGTACGGTTTCATTCTTGTGTATGAATTTGAAGTAGAAACAGCAGCAACTGGCAACTGGCAACTGGCCTTGTCTTCCTGCGGTGTCCTTCTAGAAACACCGAAGGGACAAATAGAAAGAATCTCATCGCTTATGCCTTTTTATTTGAATGCTCTCGCAACTCACTAGTTGCATGGATCTTGAGATAGACTCAGTCCTCGTGGGGAGGGATGGGGATGGCCATGACGCACCAGGTCAGCTCTCATCATGATAAAACACCCTCCACGCCACGTCACAGGAAACAATACATAAAGATTTTCAAAAATAAATAATTTATTACTCATGTCTAGCATTTGGAAAATGAGGTGCCATAACTCTCGTTTTCTTGCTTTTCAATTTTTTGATTCTTCTGTATTTTATTTTAAATTTTTTATTTTAATTTCATTCATTAGAATTTACTTTAATTTAATTTTATATTCTCATTTGATTTGATTTTTTCAAAAAATAGATTTTGTATCTATTATATTCCGTCTTCATTCCTTTTTATTCCTATTTATTTTATTTGAAATAATTTATAATATTTTATTTTTATGGATCAAATTTAATCTTCACTTTTTTAATTATTATTTGTTTTATTTAAAAAATTTATAAAATTATTATTTTGTAATTGTCTTCAATTTTTTTATTTGTCAATTTGATATTCATTCTTTAAATAAACTCAATACCGTAAATATTTTCCAATTTATTTTCAGGAATATTTTCCAACTTATTAACAACACCAAACATAAGTGAATTCCATGAAATTCAGGACGCAAGTCGCATAGAATATGTCCATCTATTTCAATATCCATTTTTCCATTTGTGAAATTGAATGAACATGGAGAGGTGGATAAGTTCAAAGCTTGTCTTATGGCTAAAGGATACACTCAAAAACATGGGGTGGATTATACCGAGGTGTTTGCCCCTGTGGCTCGCATGGATACCATTCGGATTGTACTAGCTCTAGCTGCTCAGAAGGGGTGGAGCCTATTCCAGCTTGATGTAAAATCCGCGTTTCTTCATGGTGAACTAAATGAAGAGGTATATGTCGAGCAACCTCCTGGGTATGTTGTGAAGGGTGCAGAAACCAAAGTGTATCGATTGTGTAGGGCCTTGTATGGTTTGAAACAGACCCCATGAGCATGGTACAGTCGAATTGAGGCCTATTTTCTCAAGGAAGGATTTGAGAAATGTCCATATGAACACACCTTGTTCATCAAGAAACCACACGGGACCTCTTTGTTGCTAGTATGCCTTTATGTTGATGATCTCATATTCACTGGAAATGATGAAGGTCTGTTCAGCTCTTTTAAACACTCCATGATGAAGGAGTTCGACATGACAGATTTGGGAAGGATGAGGTATTTTCTGGGCTAGAAGTGGTGCAAAGAGCTGATGGTATCTTTGTTTGTCAGAAGAAGTATGCTCAGGAAGTGTTGGAAAGGTTTAACATGGCTGAATGCAATGCTGTCTATAACCCTATTGTTCCAGGTGTGAAGTTGATTACTGACCCTGTTGGTATAGCAGTAGATACTAATCAATACATGCAGATGATAGGTTGTTTGATGTATTTAACATCAACCAGGCCTGACATTATGTTTGTGGTTAGTAACCTCAGTAGACACTTGGCTCATCCCACAGAGTTGCATCTTGGAGCTGTGAAGAGGGTTCTCCGTTACATCAAAGGAACCATTTTGTATGGTATTTTTTATAAGCACAATGGTCATAAAGAACTAATTGCTTATACTGATAGTGATTACGCAGGAGATTTGGAAGATAGAAAGAGTACTTCGGGATTCTTGTTTATGCTAAGTTCAGGAGTTGTATCTTGGTCATCGAAGAAGCAACCTATCGTTACTCTTTCTACCACTGAAGCGGAATTCATCGCGGCTGCCTCTTGTGCATGTCAGGCTGTATGGCTGAAAAGGGTGTTGGAAAAGCTGGATCATACTTCTACTGGAACTACAATTGTGTACTGTGATAATAGTTCCACCATTAAGCTCTCGAAAAATCCTGTCATGCACGGTAGAAGTAAACATATCGATGTTCGATTTCACTTCCTTCGTGATTTAACTTGAGATGGAGTAGTAACTTTGATGCACTGTCACACTCAAGAACAGTTGGCAGATATTATGACCAAACCATTGACAAGAGTAGTGTTTGAAAAGTTGCGTGCTATGATGGGGTGTGTGAAGATTCACATTTGAACTGAAGACAATAACAGAACAGTGTCTTCAGTTCAGGGGAGTGATTGTTACAATAGAATATCTATTGTTAGTTAGTTACGTCAGTTGATTCATTTTCTGTTATTTTGGTTGTTGGTAGTTTGTATTTCTGGTATAGTGCTATTAACACGTGATTCGCATGTGAATCACTTGGATCGTTTTCTGTAATCTTGAGAGTGACTATATATAGCTAGTCACCTGCATAATAAAAGGTTTGAGTTTCCAAATCTGTCAAAACTGAGTTAAACAAGTGCTCATTTGGCATTACAATCTTACCGGTTTTTTACTGAAATTTGATTTTTTTTTCATTTTAATAACCGGCGGTTTGATGTTTTTAAATTATTTTGGTGTGCTGATTTCAAAAATAATTTTAAAAAAATAAAAAAACATCATTTTGATGTATTTCGACACAATAAATATTTTGAAAAGCTACTGCAATCACACTCCCAAACAGGCCATAATATGGGACTCACACAAATGCTTTTGGATCATCGTTTGCAAAAAGCAAAACTAAGCTGCTTTTTCAGCTTTTCATGACTTCTCAAAACGCATCCACCGACAGAAAGAATTATTATTATCATTAGAAAATTTATGCCAAAATATAAATGGCAATCTTCTGAAATCTGATTTCGATCGAATACTCTTTCTCTTGGCATATTAATGTAATATATTTTCTAAAACAAAATCAAAAATATCAGCATGATAAAATGATTAAAAAACTGCAAAAAATTAAAAATAAAATACATTACAACCACACACCCTAAATAGAGCATGAAAGCTTTTTCTTTAAGTGATTTTCAGAGGTGTGTGAGTTTTTAAAAATTGATTTTTTATTATTATTTTGATATATTAATATAAAATATATAAAATAAAATCCAAAAAAATAATGTATTTTATTATTTTTTAAGAAAAAAACATGTTTTATAACACGTTCTAATACACAACATTGTTTGCATGCATGCATAATTATGTTTGCTTGGCTATATATTTTAAAAATGCTTTTTTAAAGAAATAAAATTTATTATTATTATTTGTTTTAAATTAATCTTTTAAATATATATATATATATATATATTTCTAAACAAAAAAATAACTTTAAAAAACAATCTATAGAAACATTCACACGGGAAATCTAGTTAAGGTTGCAAAGTGTACGGTTTCATTCTTGTGTATGAATTTGAAGTAGAAACAGCAGCAACTGGCAACTGGCCTTGTCTTCCTGCGGTGTCCTTCTAGAAACACCGAAGGGACAAATAGAAAGAATCTCATCGCTTATGCCTTTATTTGAATGCTCTCGCAACTCACTAGTTGCATGGATCTTGAGATAGACTCAGTCCTCGCGGGGAGGGATGGGGTTGGCCATGACGCACCTGGTCAGCTCTCATCATGATAAAACACCCTCCACGCCACGTCACAGGAAACAATACATAAAGATTTTCAAAAATAAATAATTTATTACTCATGTCTAGCATTTGGAAAATGAGGTGCCATAACTCTCGTTTTCTTGCTTTTCAAGCGTTTTCAATTTTTTGATTCTTCTGTATTTTATTTTAAATTTTTTATTTTAATTTCATTCATTAGAATTTAATTTAATTTCATATTCTTATTTGATTTTATTTTTTCAAAAAATAGATTTTGTATCTATTATATTCCGTCTTCATTCCTTTTTATTCCTATTTATTTTATTTGAAATAATTTATAATATTTTATTTTTATGGATCAAATTTAATCTTCACCTTTTTAATTATTATTTGTTTTATTTAAAATAATTTATAAAATTATTATTTTGTAATTGTCTTCAATTTTTTTATTTGTCAATTTGATATTCATTCTTTAAATAAACTCTAAAACAAATTGTTTTCAAGCCTATTTTTCATGGCATGACCCAATACCGTAAATATTTTCCAATTTGTTTTCAGGAATATTTTTCAACTTATTAACAACACCAAACATAAGTGAATTCCATGAAATTCAGTACGCAAGTCGCATAGATTATGTCCATCTAATTCAATATCCATTTTTCCATTTGTGAAACTGAAAGGATATGCCCATGACCTGAAGGCACCACATCAGACCGTGGAGCATTCTGTGTGAATCAGTCAGCAAATGGCTGACCTGAAAAAAACCACAAATCTGAAGGCTTGATGATGACCTGAAAACCAACAAATCAACCATGAGAAGGGAACTACCAGTAGAAAGGAATTGCCACCAAATCAGGTGATTAAGATTATGACAGCCAGTCGGTCATTTTTCGAAATCCTTGGAAGAGTTTATCGACATAAAATTTGATTAGCAATGCTAAAAATCAGAATCTGAAACTTCAAAGGATCTACACTTATTCCACATTTTCATATCAGCGTGCATGCATGTGTGAGTGACCTAAGAGAAACAAAAATCTATAAACATTGTTGCACAGACCAAACAACAAAAGATCAAAAACAATTAACTGAGAAAAATGGTGTCTACCGCACATTAAACACCATCAGAGTACAACTTACATCAGACAGGTAATTTCCCCATCCATCAATCTCAACCCTCCACTCGCCTCCCTCTGCTCGGCATTACACTTTCCCTTACCAAATTTTTTAAGTTTATTCATAAAATGCTTGAAGTTACAAACTGAATGACAAGCCCGCTTCTTTAAGGGGCAGCAGGTATGGCAGAACCTTCAGATACTGTTGTCTCACATAAAGTCATCTTCCAGCTCCTGCAAGGACTTGTTTTCAGATGCTATTTGTTTATTAGATGTCATCTTTTCAGCCACCATCAAACCCTTGTAGCTCCTCATCTCTGCCTGCCTCTCCTTTTCAAGCCTGTCCATTTCCTCACGTCGTTTCTGCAAAACCAAAATAGAGATTTTCATGCGCCTTATAATTGACAATAAAATGGGAAAAGATAGGCTCCAGCCCCCAGCCGGAATTGAAGCACTCCATCGTATCTCCCTCATATGGCAGAAGAGCAGGGTTTATACTCATTATTGCCATTTCCTTGATTAAAGCAATTATTAAGTTTTTAATCTCAAGGGGAAACTTATATTTTTACTATTGAACAGAAGAAGCAAAATACAGAGAAGCAGCCATCCTCCCATAAGATAAAGAAGGAAAATCAAGTAAGAAAACCCAGAAAGAGGCGCCAATAAAATAAGAGTCGTCAAACAGAGAAACTCCTGCATTATCCAGGGAAGCATCACATTGAAAGGAGACTATAAAAAATTCTATCCCACAACAGTGTTTGGGTAGAGAGCAGTTTTCAAAGTTTCAAGCATTCCTTTCCTTCCATGAGCACAAAATAATCAAAAGAGGAGCACACTTCCAGAATAGCTAGCAATTGTTAAACATAATAAATTTTAACCGCACCCTGAGAAATGAGATGAAACATTCTAGGCAAGAGACCAGCCAACATATGAAATATCAATAAAATTTGAAGCAAGGAGTTGCTTGAGATGCATGGCGTACTGAAACTGCAGACTAGGAAATGAACAGGTATCATACAACTAACAAAAGAACATGGATTTGCCGGGCAGAGTAACTTAATGGCCAAAATTGCTTAAAATGACAGTTGGCAGCTCAAAGTAGATCTGAGCACCGAGAGGTTAACTCAATGACAGGTTTTCTAGATACCAACTACACAGAAACATGATCCAAATATAAAGGACAACTGTTGCCATCTGGTATTCATCAAACTCACCATGTGAGAGCACCTACTTTTTTCAACAATACCAGGTCAATCAAATAGCTATAAGAGCAACCAGTGAACATTTTCCAACATTTAAGTGCTATGAGAAGATATAAATCCTAGGACATTAAAAAAGGTAATACAGCCAAATATCCTGCATTTTAAAGCTTAAGTGTTCATAACATTAATCCCTAAAAACAAAAAAGGTTGCAACTAGTGTTAAGATGCATTGAAACTGGTGATATAGCTAAAAAAAATTGCAATTTTAAAGCTTACAGTGCTCATAACATTAATGCCATAAATATGTAACAGGTTGCAAGAGATTATGCTAGGGGAAGGTTTTAAAAGTTTCCACAATGTTTGGGATCATTGGAAGTATATGCAGTATTTCTTGCAATGTGTTTAGATAAACTGTGGTGGAGCTTTTATAATTTCAATCACATTGTCACTAAAAATTCAGATATCAAATTATCTGATAACTGTCCTGGTGCTGCATAAAGAAAGCAAAAGGAATCTGTTTTTTCCAAAGGAAATTAAATGAAAGAGTACTCAGTATGTTTTAACCACTAACAAAGCATGCCCAAACTGGCATTTCACAGTTAATCTCAACCATGATAAACCACTGCCACTAAAAGAAAGCCGCTTGAAGACCTAAGAAGAGTCCAAAACGTATGGAGACTTAAGGAGCAACAAGGTCAGTTGAACTTCACAGTTAAATCATGTCCAATAAGAACAGAAGGACGAGATGAAAAGGGAGTAAGAGGCCTAGGAGAGAAGAAAATTGTCATGTCTTCAAAGTTAGAGTGAAAAAACCTAGATGAGATTCCAAATAGATAAATTTTCATCAGGTATATCTCAATGTTACAACTCCAAACCACTTGACTTAATGATTTAAAATTGGTAACATGGAATTAGATAGAACTCACTTTATCTCTCAGATGAAGCTTTCTCTCTGCTCTTTCTGCTGCATTGACTGCTTCTCTCTCAGCTGCAATGATACATGGTAATGTGTAACTATTAGCATCATCAAGGCAGACAAGAATTTATAGAACTTGACAACTAAGCAATAGAAAAGAAAACATTGCTACTGGAAATACTAAGCCTTCTGTACTTTTAGTTCTGTGCTTCAAATAAGACCTAAGAAGAGAAAGTTTTAAACTTCCCTGCCTTCCATTTTTCCCCTCAATAGTTTTGTACTGAACTAATATGATAGGTGAGATCAGAGGCTTACCTTTCAAATCAGGCTTTCTTTCCACCTTTGTTTTGTTCAATCTATTAACTATCTCATTTATCCGCTTTTCCACTCTCACAGTTCGAACCTGGATTGTGTACATCCAAAACCAGAGAAACATATATCATTCATGAGCATGCTCATTATTGTTCTAGCAAGTTGTAAACATAAACTACAAAAGAAAAGAAATCACCATCTTTGAATTGTGGAAGCCGACTTGGCCAACATCCATGGAAGCAGTTTTCTTCAAATTGGCCCACGGAGTGTAAACAACATCAATGTTGTTTACCTTGTTGCCTGCAAATTGAAAGAGAAACAGCTTAAAACAACTAACTCATTGAACCCTGTCTCCATGTTCAAAACGAAAAGGAATGCTTTATTAAGGGAATGGTTCCAACTTTCTATCATGAGACAAACATTGAGCTTCTTATTTAAAATCATAAAGTAGCAAATCCACAATGACAAGGGAAAAGCTACTTCAAAGACCGTCCAGGCATAAAAACACAGACACCTGAATCACGTAAAATTAAAGAAAGGTTAAGAAACTTTGCCTTGAATCGAATTTGCTTTGACAAGCTGCACACAATCCTCAAGTACACCTTCACTTATATCATCGATAGTCTGACCTTTACGCATCCTTAAATAAACATGAGCAGAAGACATTTTGTCCACATGAAACCTACAACAAAGGATTCAAGAAAACTCCTTCTCAATTCAAACAAAACCGAATAATGAAATTACAAACTCCCTTCCTTTCATGACACTATTCAAATACATTGACTTAAGACTTAATAGAGAAACCATCACACTGACTCCTTCAATTACTCCCTACCCACTTCACAACTATGACCCGTAATAAATAAATAAAGAAAAAAAATCAATACCCGGATGGAATATTGATCTTCTAAAAAAACCTGATTAGATTACAATCGACCAAAACAAATCAAAAGAATCAATAAATCAAAGACCCAGATGGAAAAAGGATTGCAAATCTGAATTGAATAAGCAAGGGAATTTAAATGAAAATAGATGAAGAAGAAAAGTACCATATGTCTTCAAGGAAACCATATTTGATAAGCTCCTCGTTCTCGTGCTTGTCAAGACCCATGAAAATAGTGTAATCTCCTGCCTCTGGTCTGGCTTTGAAGTAGAACACCATCTTCTATGCTTCTTCTTTGATATCAAACAACCAAAAATATTCAGAATAATTTCTGTGGTTTTGTTTTGTGTTTTCTTTCCCCCCTCGAGGCTGCTTTGTGTTTGTGCTTTCTTTCTTGTTTGACGGACGTTCGCCGCTTTTCGTTGATTCGGAGATAACGTGGAAATTACCCGGGCGTTTATTATACGCTCTTTGGAATTTTTTTTTGTCCACTAGAGCAGTAGGCCTTTCAAAGAAGCTACTTAGGCCCAAATTAGAGAGGAGAAAAAATATTTTTCTAACTCTGGTATATTATTATATATTATATTGTAAATAAAACTATTTAGCAGTGCGGTTGTACCGCCGTTTTTCCAAAATTTGAAATTTTATTTATTTATTTTAATTTTTTTTGGTATTTTTAAATTATTTTGATGTGCTGATGTCAAAAATGATTTTTTTAAAAAAAATATCATTTTGATGTATTTCTAAATGAATAGAAGCATGAAATTCATAGTATAATTATAATTTTGATCTTTAAAGTTAAAGGATAAAACACATGGATAAAATATTTTTTATTGCAGTGTAGTTGCATTGGATTTTTTTAATTTTCATTTTTTTGGCATAGTATAATTATATAATAGTTGTTGATTCAAAAAGAAAATCGCCTAAATTCAAAGGGCTTTTTTTTTTAATTTTCAACCTTGATCATTACAAGATCAATGGTGTTCTAGACATTTATGCAATTTTAATTTATTTTTATTTTTATTTTTGGATTCATAATCTTGTTTTTCAATTTCTTCATGTTTGGTCCCTATTCTCATGATTTTTATCATTGTTTGGGATTATTTTTTAATTTATTTTTTCTTTTCATTTTACCTTCCAAATCAAAGTTTGATGGTATTTAAGGTAGACCCTTGACATCTTGTTTTCAAATTTTAATTTATAGACCTTTATATATAAACAATTTCCAATTTAATCCTCGAATCTATAATTTTGTTTTTTTTTATTTTTTTATCTTTGAAAAAATTCTTTTGATTTTCAATTTTTTTACATTTTTATTTTCCCATTTAATTCAAAATTCTAGGTGTCCTTATGTTTCAATGAGTATATCTGGCACAAGTACTACATCACATGTCAAGTACGTCAATCCAAGTTAACTAAATAAATATAATTTTATTAAAAAGTAAAAATGATATTACTTTGTAAACAAAGCACACAAAAAAATATTCAATAATTCTTCGCCAATTTTTTATTAGATTTGGTATTCATCCAGATTAAACTTATCGACATGGGTGGCATTAAAAGCATGTTTGTTTTGACAATTTAAAGGTAGTTTTGAAAAAAAAAGAAATGTTTTTATTTTTTATTTATTTCAATTTTTTCATATTGTTTTGATATGTTAATGTTAAAAATAATTCAATGCATTTCTAAACAAAAATACTTAAAAAACAATCATTACCATAATGAAGTTTGAAAATTTACAAGTCATAATTGACATCTGAATCGAATAGAAATGTGTTTATATTTGTTTAATTTGGATAAAATTAAAAGAGATCAAATTTTTTAAATCATAATAAGACAAATAAACAAGTTATAAAATCAATTAAGAGTCTAGATGAAGAAAAAATAAAATTGGAAATCAATTTGGTTTAAAAATGAGGAAATGAAGAACTAAGACCTCGAATAAAAGCCTTGGAGAAATCAAAGGGCCTAAGGTAACTCGATTGAGAAAATTGAAAGAAATTAAAAAAAGAAAGATGAAACTGCTCGAAACAAAAAATTGAAAGATTAGGAACCAAAGAACAAGAGACATTGAAATTGAGGGACTATATTGAAGTTTGTTGTGATTGGATTAAAAACAACTAATTTTATTCAAAGCTGGAAACAGAGTTTAAGTAAAAAAAAAAAGTTGCTTAAGATGTGTTGGAAACGATATCGTTTTGGTTCGGGTCTCTTTATATGATTGTGCCGAGCGTCCCTTCTTGGACCTTTAATTTTGCTTAGGTATGGACATGTATTATAGGCTTATAAATGCCCTGCATGGACTTGGGCTAGTAGGTCGGGTTGTTCATTTGAATTGGTGTGGACTTAGATTAATTCATATTTTATTTTGCTATTTAGAATTTTAAAAAGATTCATCTATCCTTTTACAATTTTTCAATGGCTTATTGTTCATTAAAAAAGATTAAATTACTCCCAACGCGAGCTTTATTATTTTTATATTAAATGGAAAAATAATAATATTATTATAGTAATTCATAATAATTCATGTTTGGGTTACACTGCCACATTAAAAATCCCACACCCTATATATTTTTGCTAATTCAACAAACAATAAAAAATATTTATGATATTTACAAAAAAATAGTATTTGAGATTATTTTAAAAAAATACACGAGCCTTTAACAAGCTAACCACGCGCAACTTGATCCTCGTTGTATTTACAATAAAAAACAACTAATTTTAAATACTATGTTGTATTTACATTACAATCAAAATTTATAAACAAGATTAGTAGAATATAAATATACTTGTTTTTCAAAATGTTAGTGACATAACTTGAATCTATAAATTTGATTTTGAATTGGTCTTTTATCTTAAAGTTTCAGCAACATTCTATAAGTATGTTTGAAAAAACAATGGAGGTGTTTAATTAAAATTGAAGTATAAATATCTTTTTATTTAAAAACAAAATACACACACGTGTGGAGGATAAAAAAAATACATAGCAATTTTTTTTTTAACACTGAAGAAGTCTGAATTGATATAAAAAAAAACTTAAATGCACCTTGAAATCCCCACGAAAAGTGAAAACGCACTACAATGAGTATGAATTAATAAAAAATAAATATTTTGTGTTTTTGGATAAATTAGAATAATAAAATCGAAGAAAAATCAATTAAATTTATATAATAATTTTGCCGTCTCAAAATGTCAGCTTTTTTTCCATTTACCATCGTTAAATGCCATATGTCATTATTTTATAAAATAAATATTAAAAAAACATATTTTATTTTATAAGAACAGTGAAACTAATAAATTAACATATTTTTCACGAGAAGCAATAAAAAATAATTTAAACCCTGTTCAAATTTAAAAAAGGCCCCGAGCCCAAAGCAGTACAAAGGTTCAAGTCTTTCAAATAGGATACTTGGGCCCCCAGAGAGAGTGTTTCGAAATCCGAATTCTTCCGGATTTTTTTTTTTTTTTATTATTATTATTATTATTATTATTATTATTAATTTCTTTTCTTGTGCGAAAATTAAAGTCTTATAAAGGAAATGCTTTTAATTTCCTTCACCAAATAGATCAGACACCTTACTTCTTTCTCGACCGAAATTGAAGTGTAAGTCTTCTTCCTGAAAACCAGTTATCTTCACAAATTTGTAATGGGTTTTTGTTAATAATCTTTTTTGCTGATTTTTTCAACACAGCAGCTTTATCAATGGAGTCTAATTCTGAAACCAAACAACACACACTTCTGAGCTCTGAATCTGGCATTCAAAGAACCCAGTATGCAACTCTTACGATCTCTTTCTCTATCTGTCAATGTTTATGTGGATTGTTTGCTGTAAAATGGACATATTTTAGGGTTCTAGCAGTTTAGTTTTTGAGTGGTTTTGTTGCTATGTCTATGTAGGTACCCATATGTGACCGGATCATCTGTTGTTGCTCTGAAGTATAAAGATGGGATTTTGATGGCTGCTGATATGGGTGGTTAGTTTCCCTGATAACCCATTATCTCGTTATATTCTCTGTGGGTTTGTTTTTTAAGCTTACCTGTGGACATGCTTATGGTTAAAAGGGGGAAATGTGATATTTGGCCTTATCAATACCTTATAAGTGATCCCCTTAGAAATAATTGCCTAAAAGTAGTATAACAAGCCATGTTGTTGATACATCTTGTGACATTAACAACTGCTAGGTTCTTATGGGTCCACACTTCGATACAAGAGTCTGGAGAGAATTAAGCCTGTCGGGAAGCATTCTATTATCGGTGCAAGTGGAGAAATAAGTGATTTTCAGGAGATTATGCGATATCTTGATGATCAAGTGTAAGTTTTAGGCTGTGTTGTTGAGGGAAGAATCCCCCCACCCCCCATTGTTGTTTTTCCCGTATGTTGTTTTGATTGTTGGTTTATGTTGTTTAATATCTGCAGCCTGAATGACAATATGTGGGATGACGGGAACTCGTTGGGGCCCAAAGAGATTCACAGCTATTTGACACGAGTTATGTATAATAGGCGTAACAAGTTTGACCCACTTTGGAATACACTTATTCTCGGTGGTGTGAAAAAAGGACAGAAGTTTCTTGGCATGGTAAGGCATCAGTCGCATAGGTTGTTTTCTTTTCTGTTTTTAAACCTCAAAATAGGAGGGGTGGGGGTGAAAAGCTGTGTGCATTTTGGGGTAATGGTTCAATTGTGTTTCTGATTGTGTCACAGGTCACTATGATAGGAGTAAACTTTGAGGAGAATCATATAGCAACTGGGTTTGGAAACCACATGGCACAGCCATTACTTCGTGCCGAGTGGCATGAGAACTTGACTTTTGAAGAAGGTGTTACGTTACTGGAGAAATGTATGCGAGTGCTTCTGTATCGTGATAGATCAGCTGTCAACAAGTTTCAGGTTCTGCTCCTTTTTCCTATAAACTCAATGAGATTAATGTGTTATGGGATCAGATTTCTAGGAAAGTAATTAAATTCCATGTTAACTTACTGGAATTGCTGCAATGTTTGTGGGTGCATATGTTATTGCTGTATTCTCTTTGAATTCAGTTTTTTTCTTCTCCTCCGCTACTGTTTGAGAGAACCTCTTGATTATGCCTTCTCTTTGCCTTTGCTGAATTGTCACTGTTTTCAAAATTTAGATAACAACTTGGTTTGCTAGAATCATATAACCTCCTGTGATATTTTTTTTTTTTTTTTAAATCCTCCATACCTGTCCACAAAATTGGTTCTGATAAAAATATGAATAAGAAGCTTTTAACTAGTTAAACACCTTGAAATAATGTTATTCTAGTATTCTCCCCTAATCCTAGTTAAAAAGGCAACCCTAACAATTTTTGGCAACACTAAATAACGGGGTGAGAAAGATGAAATGGATTGTTTTTTGTTGTTGAAACTTGAAATAATCTCAATTCTTTTCATCTCTTGTATGATGGGAATGGACAGCATTTCACAATGATTTGTAATGAATAGAGATTTTCTGAAGAGAATCCTGTACGTGTTAAAATCTTAACCACCTGGATGTGCTGAGCATCCTTGCAGTTACACACCTTAGGAAGTTTGTTTCTAGTAAAAGAACTTCAATCTGGTAACTATGGCTGCTTTGGTACTCCCTAAAATATTTTATTACAGGGACTTAAACTGGATGGCTGAGTAACATCTTGAGGCTGTCCTATTTCTATACTCAGGTTCTTGTGCATGTCTAAGGGCACCCCTGTTTGGCGCAGCGGTTGCACCACTGACTGTTTTGCTCTTCTTTTTTTTTGCTTCAAATTAAATGTTTTTGGTGGTTTGAATTGTTTTGATGTGCTGATGTAAAAAATAAATCTTAAAAAATGAAAAAATACATTTATAAGTGAAAAACGCTTAAAAAGAAATCTCTGCTACTGTTCCAGAACACCCCCTAATATGACTTAAGGATAGAATGCATCCAAAGAAATTTACTCATCCAATTGTTGTTGTTGGGTTTGGTTTGTTAGTTCTAATACCAGATAATCAAGCGAAGCAATGTTTTGTTTGTTTGACATCTGACAAGTTCACAATTTCCGAACTGCAGATAGCTAAGATTACTGAAGAAGGTGTAACAGTTTCACAGCCTTACGCGTTGAAGACATTCTGGGGATTCAAGGCATTTGAGAATCCAACTGCTGGTGCTGAAGGATCATGGTAGTCAGCTAGGAAGCAGCCGCCTCGAAAATCTTCACTCAGTCGCTTACAAATGGGACCAAAAGACATGATGAGTTGGAAGTTGTTGTACGTCCTTTTAATGTTCAATTTATGTTCAAAACCTTTAATATTTAGTTTGGCTTGATCTATGCCTCTCCAAAATTTCTGGTTTAGGGTTGTTGGCTGGCGTGCGAGGAAAAGGGATATTTTGAAATCACCTCAACTATAGCTGCTTCTTTTACTGTTATGACTATGAAGTTTTCTTTTGTGATTTTTTGTCGTTTTATTTTTGCATCATCGATCTGGGTTTAATTTATTTAATGCTTCCAAGACAATCCAATTAAAAATGGTGTTTTATGAACAATCAACTTTTCTGAAGTAAAAAGTTGTCATTGTGGCAGGTTTGATTAACCAATCAATTCGTGTCAATGCCTCTTACACTGGGAGTGCGGTGTTGATTTTGACTTGTCTTTTGATAAATATTTTTTATTTAAAATTAAACTAAAACAATATACATGTTTTTAAATTTGTTTTGAATAATAGCATATCAAAATACATAAAAAATAATTCAAAGTTATATTTTTTTTCTTCAAAATGATGATTAAATTGTTAGAAATACATCAATATATATATATATATATAATAATTTATTTTTGATACTAGCGTATCAAAATACACAAAATAATAATTAATTTAAAATTATTTTAAAAAATAATACTGTAATGTAAAATAGAACAGTATTATAGTTGCTTGCTACAAGGTTGCAAACTTGGACATGGAAGTAAATCAGGGAGAATACTGCTATTACCTCTATTACAGCGCCTGATGTTCATGTTAACTTGTGAGATAAAAAATTTAGATCATATGAAAAGTTTCAAGGCTGGAATTTAGGCGTGCACTTGCACTTATAACTTGTATAGCTGAAAATTCAAGATGGTGGCTCAATTCTCTCTTTCTCCTTTACTTTTTTCTTGGTGAGTTTTGTTGGGCAAAGGTTGTTGGACCCTATTTAGGCTAAAAAAATTTATTGGATTTAGCTGTGCCCAGTTGAGGAAGGAATTGAAAAGAAAATTGTTTGGTGTTTATGATATGCATGAACAAGCATGTTATATTCTAGAAATGTATGCGATGACTTGACCTCCGATGGTGGGTTTTTTTAGTGTCTGCTTGATAGTGTGATTATATTTATGATGACTGAAAATGCTTTTTGTTCGGATAATTTTTTTCAAAATCATTTTTGAAATGCAGTGATAAAAAGAGAATCGTCCTGTATGTAGCTTTTAAGTTCATGGAGAAATATCCAGTTGAGCTTTGATGGTCTTTTTCTCTTCCCTTGCTTCCTCAACTTCTTTTATATTTACCTTCCCTTCCTGTTCTATTAAGGCCATATGGCTCCGCCAGCTGCTTGGTCGGCGGCCCCTTTTCCCTTCTCTCTTCCTTTTTTCCTTCCTTTCTTCTGGCTTGGTTAGGCCCCTCATCAATTACAAATCCATTAAATTTAGGGACCACCCCATCAGTGGACGTGAAAAGGTTTGTGGGAGAGACAACGACAATGATATCTGGACAGCTGGGAATAGACAGTATGGTTATCAACTCTGGATTCCGATCAGAAGCCACGTCAGGAGACATTACGAGCATGGCCAACCTGCGGAGCCTCAAAATCTTGTTATTATCAACTCTGGATTCCGATCAGAAGCCACGTCAGGAGACATTACGAGCATGGCCAACCTGCGGAGCCTCAAAATCTTGTTATTATCAACTCTGGATTCCGATCAGAAGCCACGTCAGGAGACATTACGAGCATGACCGATGTGGCATTGTGATTCCATTGGCTTTGGGCTGAAATTTGAATTATTTTTTTATATATATTTTAAAGACTGTTAATTTGGTGTTTTTAGATTATTTTGATGTGCTGATTTCAAAAATGATTTTTTTAAAAAATAAAAAAAACATCATTTTGATATATTTCAACACGATAAGTACTTTGAAAAACTACCGCAATCACTCACAAAAAGATTTTCAGTCGTGGTTCATCTTGGTTCGGTCACAGCGTAGAAATGAAATGCAAGCAAAAACATCACAATTCAGCTTCTTCTAAACCGAGGTTTCGAATGTTTTTTTGATGGATCCCATAACAATTTAAATTGCGTTTTATCATTGCCAAACATCACAAAAACTGATTTTGCTTGAAACACCATTTGGAATACAATACCAAACAGCCACTTAGAAGTCGTCGAAGCACACGGTCCAGCAAAATGTCACTCAGGCTTGAATCCCTCACCCCCCAGGTTACCAACAAGAAAAGAAGAGGTGAGAAGTTCAAACATGGATCCAATGGCAGGCTGCAAGCCGTTGCTACATGCAAACCTGAGGTTCTGTGAAATTTCTTTATACTCTGGATACGGTTGTAGCTACAAAATGTAACTAGAAATTTCAATCTATCTTCTTATCAGAACTACTGCTTCCCGCAAATAACATTGTTGAGTACGACATGGAAAGCATATTCAAGTTCATGAGATTGAAATTCTGTTAATACTCCTACATCCAACCAATCCAAGCCCCGGAACTGGTAGGAAGCACGAGGCATAATTTGCAGCCTCGACAAATAAATTACAGAACAAGGGAATGATTTAAATACGCGAAACAAAAATTAAAGACAGATATTGCTAGCCATCATACTTGCAGAGGTTATCAAATCCCATGTATTCATGACGATGAATCTTTCCTATCATGTTTGCTACACCAACACCACCTGCAAAAAGACACGAAAAAAATCTGAGAATTCACAGAGTTCAGAGAATTTTGAAGTATGATTCCAGGCCTCGAAATAGAACTCACCTAGTGAAATTGCACTGACAAATATAGTGGAGGCTAGAATGAAAATGATAAGAGATGCCCTTCCAAACATAATGATCAACCTTCTCACAACATGCTGCCCTACGAAGGCAGCAAATGTAGCAACACCTACGAAGTATACAGCTGCCAGGAAATTTGAAGTATTTAAGTCCATCGGAACTAGCATAAACTATATTACAATATACTTTATGAAAACATACAGGAAATTTGTGTCTTTAGATTGATGAGAATAAATAAAACCTGTATGGATTTTGTGGGCACTTACCATAAGGAACAGGAAAACGTTTCAGAAGGTAGTATTCTACCACAGACATGGATGACGAGAAAGTCATTGCGAAGGTGGCGGTCGCGCTTGAGACCTGGATGGAAATCACAAAGCAATTACAAAACTATTCGGCCTTTCATACGGCTCTGTGATCCATAAAAATCCTGCCTCGTCCAAATATTTGAAATACACACACACACACACACATATATAATTCGTGGGTTTAAAATGAAAACCACTGCTTCTCCGAGGTCTGAGCAGATTTTCTAATTTCTTCCAGGAAGACAAGCTAGGAAATATATTCATTTAGAAAGGGGGGAGTTTAAATAGATTATTCATTTTGAAGGCTTAGGTAGCAAAAGATCAACTTAAGAGTATGGAAACCACGAGATTCATTGTAAGCTTCCGTCTCCAATTTGTTTTGCAAAGTTAAATAAGAAGCCATGAATATGCCCTCTAGCCATTTGTAAATCTACTTCCCAAAATCATTTTGTCAAGTCATCCTGGTTATTATTCCATGCTCAATTATCATGCAAACTCAATCAAGTCCGCAAAGCCATGCCACTAAAAATACTAACAAGGACTTGATTATAAGGTTCAGAATTATGGTGGTCTTGAATTTATTCATTTTTATTCTTTCCAAGCATATAATAAAACAAAACAAGCTAACCTGAGGAGGGATTCCAAGCTCCAAAAATAGTGGACCCATGATAAATCCTCCACCTAGTCCAAGCAGCCCACCAACAACTCCAGCTAGTACACCAAAGAGACAATAGATCACAAGCTGAAGGACTGTGAAATTCGTGCCTTCAGCCCCCTTGGATGCAATTATTCTGTGTCCCTTGTACAGACTGACTGCTTCATACAGTGACACTCCAACAGAAACTGGGATCTGGAAAACAAAGAAAGGATGATTCAAACAAAGATCTGAAAGAACTGTTTTATTAAAGAGAGGACAGATTCTGATGCCACAAGATCATCCTCGTTCCACGTACAGACACAAACATGAAAGCACAAAAAAAAAGGATAGAGACCACTGTTATAGAAGTACCTGTAACAAGTTCAAAACCCAGTATGCTGTCGAACAGGTAGATGTGCCCTCCTGTTACCAAAAGAAAAGGATTTCTCATCATGTATACGTTGATTTAATATAAGCCAGGAACAAAAAATGCCGGATGTAATCATTATGATGAAGCACAGCAAACCTTTGCAATCTGTAGCACGAGGAATGCGACCCAGACAGAAACAAGAAGTCCAAGTTCTTTCCAGTAAACATTCTCAAAAACAGAGACCTACAGCAGTGAATTGTATTTGTTTTCAGAGCTCTTTGATGATGATTTCAGCTGACAAAGAGTACTCACCTCTTCTTCCTTGTCAATCTTTTGAGGGCTGTCGCTCGGATCACCGGGAAGAGGCCTGTATTCCACTTCCGCAGCACTGGTACCTGATTCAAAGGAAAATATAAACTGAGAACCAAAGAATAAGCAGAAATCATTCGCTGGACTTCCACAGAATAAGGAAACAGTAAGTCAACTCACCATTTGACTCCAAACGCTCTGCAGCCACCTATAATGGGAGAAAAAGGTGTCATTCAAATGGTTAGACATAAATTTACATGTTTCGAACACATAACTACGTGAAAACTCTATTCACAAAGCCCTCCTTTTGTTTTGAAGTTCATGAAAGCACAGATATATCCTCATGGGGCAGTTACCTTAACAGTTCGAGGGCAATGCCACATATAATTTGTTCTAAAATTAATAATTGAAAACCTTGTTAATAAAATTTGAAGCAAGGAATGAAACAATTTCAGAACCTATGCATAAATCATGAATAGGTTGATGAGATTACCCGTTTCATTATTGTTTCCTTTTTCCATGTTTCGACACCCTTCAAGAATGCCTTTGTCGACGTGCCTACAAGCCATTACAATTAGCAAAAAGAATTAGACGAGAGAAACACCAGTAAATTCCAGTGAAATTCAACAAGCCATTACAATTAGCAAAAAGAATTAGACGAGAGAAACACCAGTAAATTCCAGTGAAATTCAACAAGCCATTACAATTAGCAAAAAGAATTGGACGAGAGAAACACCAGTAAATTCCAGTGAAATTCAACTGACATTACCGAAGAAAAGAATGATGAGCAGCACTGTGACCATCCAGTCTGCAAAAACCACATTGAAAGCAACACCTATGCTGATTCCAAGCATAAGCATAGGCTGGATGAGCAGAGCCAAATCATAGTCGATAATGGGCATCGCAAGAGTCGGATGCCTGAGCTTAAGATTATAGTAAACAGTCGAGATTGCTGCACCCATAATCATACCTGCCAGATTTAGATATACCAAAACTCCATTACTGTGCAAGAAAAATATGAAAAGAGCAATTTATTTTCCAACAAACCAGCCCTTTCACATTTTCTGTAAGCTACCTTACTGTTCACACGTCACATTACATATTTTTAGCAGATGGATTGATTACCCATACTTCACTTAGGAATCTGAATCAACAAAAAAGGCAATTGTAAATTCTGAAAGTCTCCTCCACTGTTCAGTGAAGCCCATCCCTCATTAACATATAAAATCTCAATTGTTACAAATCTTTTGATGTGAGCTTCCAAGTTTCAAGCTCTAACTCAACATTTTTAATCTTAACAAAAAATGCCATGACAAGAAAAGCTAGTGAAAGGTGCCAGGCATGGTGGTAAATTACTTCTCCAACTCGAGAAAATCTTTGTTCTTGAAAGTTTCAATGGTTACAAAATCAGTAAAAAATAATTTTTACTTCGATGTGAGCTGAATTTTTAACCATTTAAACAGTAGATTCAATAAAGGACACCCTTTTCACAGACAAGATTCGAAGGTTTCTTACATTTAGAAATAGCTGTTGCAGATTTTGCATCAAACCCAATTACCAGGCTAAGCATGGGGACAAAAATGCCGCCGCCACCAACACCACCTACACTCCCAAGAGCAGCTCCAAAAAATCCAATTATCGAACCCAAGACAATTTGCCAACCAAATTTCATTTCCTGCACACACAAAAATATTCATAAAACAATAACGATTCTTACAGAAATCAATAAGTTAAGAAAAGGGTATCAGAATTTTTACCGGCCAAACATGTTGATAACCTTTCTGATCAGACTGCCATAAAAAATTCACAGCTTTGAGAACATAACTTGACATAAAATCTTCTGTTTCGTTCATTCTAGTAGATGTCGCTTCACGTTTCAAGCCTCTCTCTGCTGATACAAACACAAGAGCTAACAAAAAGTTGAGCAAAACCATTAACACAGATCTTATACCCCTCCATTTCCCTCCAAACTCAGCCATTGATCAGATCCTGATCTCTCTCTTCTCTCTCTCAAAAGTTTCTCTCTTTTTCCCCCTCCTCTCCCTCTCAAAAGTTGACCTTCAGCTAATCCTCAATAACTCAACGCTAAAAGAACAAAAACCTCTCTGTATAACAATGAAACAACACTCTTGCATGCAAATGGTTGGTTTGTCGGAAAACCAAGATGAGAGATAAAACGAAAGGAGATGTTTGTGACTCGGAGTTCTGTTCCTACGAGAGATTAGCGGATAGATCCTTAAGAACAGGAAACGGGACGTGTTTGTGACCAAGAAAGTTTGGAGCTGAAACAAGAGTCTGCGTTTGGTCTCTCTTTTGTGCTTTGAATATGGTAGGGGAAGGGAGAAATTACGAGTAGTACTGAATGTTCACAGGGATGAGAGACGTGATGCAATCTTGCTTTTAACAAGAGAGCGGATTGCATTATTTTATTTCTATTTGTGCCTTCCTAAATTTTACCAACCTTTTTTTGCACCGTAATTAAGTAAGTATACCATTTGTGTCAATTTTATTTTTTTTTTTTTAAAAAAAATGATGGTCGGATGGGATTTCTTTTTTAAAAAGGTCTGATGATAAGAAAATCATGATTTAAAATCCTTATTGAACCAATGAGCTTGCATGTGTTTGAAAAGCTAGTATTTTTGAAAAAAAATGAATTTTATTTTATTTTTATTGTTTATTTTAAATTTAAAAAAAAAAATATTTTCAAATTATTTTAATGTGTTTAAAAAATATATATTATCTTGTAAATTTGAAGAGAGAAAAAATCAATCAAAACACATTAATATCTTTTTTATAGTAAAATAATATGATTTTAATTTGTTTTATAAAATTAAAAAAAACTTGTATTTACCGGATAATCTAAGTGACAATAGCCTATAACTTGCACGGGTGGAGCTTAAAAACTATAATGAAAATAATGAAATCACCGATCATAATGATTATTTTTCCATCAACATTATAATCAGAATTTTTTTTTAAATAGATATACACAAAATGATTTTTTAAAAAGCCTCTATAAAAAAAGAGTAAAAAAAAATTAAAAAAAAATCATAGATGAGCCATCAACGGCCTATAACTTGCATGTAACGTTATTGCCACGAATGATACCCTTGTTTGCTTGGACCCACTGGTGTAAAAGTAAATACTATGACCCATCAGAGAAAAAATCATGGTATCCCGACTGCTCACAACTTTATTTTATTCCCATGTTTTTCATGCTATTAGTTCTAATTTAAACCCCGGTAAGGTGAATGTGTAGCATGTTTTGAATTCGAGTTATTTTTTCTATTTTTTATAAAAATCTGAAATAATTAAGATTTTATTTTATTATCTGGATCTGAAGAATATATTTTTCAAAGATAAAGTTTACTAGCATATAATAAAAATGTTGTATTTTAAAACTTTATATATATATATATATATATATATATATATATATATATTATAAAGTAGTTATACTTTATAAAACCAAACTACAAGAAAAAGTTAATCAATCTAAAAATTGTAGTTAATCATATACTTACACGCATGCTATCAACTTGATAGTTATAGTCAATCGTATACTTACACGCGTGCTAGAAAACGCAAGTAAGAAGATTTGAATTAATTATATTATATTTCTGTAGTTGACTATTATCACCTAATTATTATTAATTAAGCTAGTAGCTCACTCCCTAAAACTTAATTATATATTACGATATGACAATTAATTTAAAAATATTTCTAAAATCTATTCTCTGTTAAAAAAGTCTGTACATATTACGATTTAAAAAAAAGTACACAGAAAAAAAAATTGCATGTTACCTTATTGCAAAAGAATCCATTGCCTTAAATGAATGGACGATGCGACCAAACACGACCCAACATTTATGCTTTTAGTATCTGTAGACCCCGGCCTTCGCACGTGGGATATTAACTAAAATATAAAAAGTGTATGTGTTTTATTGCGTAATGTAATGTATCGTAACATGTAAGGTAATTTACTGTGAATTTCAACTTCGCACTGACAGTTTCATGTTTCATAGTGCTACTTGGGATTGGGATAGTTAAAGTTGTTTTAAAAAATATTTTTTATTTAAAAATATATTAAAATAATATTTTTTATTTTTTAAAATTATTTTGAATATAAACATAGTAAAATAATTTTAAAAAATTAAAATAAAATTTTTCAATTTTTGTAAAAACACTTTACAAGTATATTTCCAAATCCCCCCTATTATCTCGGGCCGAGTATTATTGCCTGGGGGCGTTTTTGATTTTTCATTCTCTTTTGTTTTTGTCTTCTGGAGAAATTAACAGTGCGATGACAACGTTGGGAACGCCGCTTTCTTCTGTTTCTGTCTTTTGCTAGAACACATGGTTTAATTCATTCTTCCTCGACGTCATTTTCTTAAAATAAGTTATTTTCGTCTGTTGATTATCTTTTTTGTTTGGGTTTGCCATCCTATTCTGGTGGCTAGCAAGGGTGTTTTGGTATTATTGTTTTTTTTGGCATCTAGAGAGTTGGAAAGGGTAGCGTACGTGGACGATTCTTTATGGCTCCAAGTCCCAAGAAATTCAGGTACATGGCTTCTCTCCCTTTCTTGATGTATTGATATGATCTTATCAAGAAGCATTTATGGTGTTAAAGCCAAAATAAAGTTTCTTAATCAAATGTTAAATAAACGACTAACAATCCAAACAATCTGCCTAATAATGTTTATATATATATAAAAATCTTTTAAAACCGATTTTATTAATTAGATATAATAATTTGTAGCATAAAATATTTTTTTAATATTAGAAGCTTTGATTAATAATAATATTAATTTGATTTTTAATCAAATATTAATAAAAAAACAACTCCCATACTTTTACAAGAAAAATAATAAATCTCAAAGTCTATTAAGAAAATTAAAATCTTTTTGTTTTTTAATGATGATGGTAATTTTATACTAGTGATTTTGTTTAAAACTACTAAACAAATAAATTTATATCGATTTAAAATTCATATATTTTATAGAAAACTTGCATTCCACAAGAATTTTGCATGAATTTATTATTTTTTCCAGATTTAAATTATAATAAAAAAATCTTACACAATTAATAATTTTTTTGTGTTGAAAAAAATATGATTTTGACCGCGACGAGACGCAAGTAAATGGCTAGTATATATTTAAATGTTATTAAATCCAAAACATTTTTTTTAAAGATTCGAATAAAATAAAATATTGAGTTAGTTTTTTACTATATTATAATTGATTGAATCATTTTTTATTTAGTTTTAAAAAAAATAAATTGAATTCATTTTATAATGATAAAATCTTGAATTTACTGTCAGAATATATATTATTTATGTTTAATAATTGAGATTTGACGTTTAATAGTTAATTTTGGAATATTGAATTAAAAAGTATGATACGCTGGTGTATTTTATGAGTGAAAGTGGCACGAGTTTAAAATTCGTCAAGTCAAAATGCTAAAGTTTTTTTATTATTAATAATGTATAATGTCTGCATCAACTTGCATGTATTTTAATTAATAACTATGTAAAATTTTAATTATTATAATATTAGCAAACCACGACACTCGAAACTAAAATCACATGGGAACAAATCATTTAGTCTTAAATTTTTACCACTAGACCATCCACTAATAATTTAAAAGTTTTTATTATTAAAGTTAATCGTGTTTATTCTAGAAAACTCTTACTTAACAAAAACATGCTGATCACTTGAACTAAAACTAATGTATTTTTTTTAGAAAGAAAATTATAAGAAGTAAACAATTAAATTATTCTAACAATTTCTCATACACCCGAAGAGGCAGTGACGCAATTAGACTCCAGGCTTAAAGATTAGCTGCCATACACTCTCGCATTATATTTTTAATGCTTTTTAAAAAATTTAATCTTGCAACTACAATACCAAGCACGCACGAAAGAAAACATAGAAACAAAAAATACAATAATTTTAAAATAAATTTTATATTTTTAAATTAAAAATACAAAAATAAGTTTCATCTATCCATTTATCTAGTTTTAAGTTCTCAAGAGGTATCTGCACAGCAAGTCTCGAGTTCAAGTCAAGATGTGATACATCCCTTGTAAGAGTCTGAAACAACTGAATTTTACCTACTTATTCAGACCCACAAAGTGAGTGGGGTTTCATTGCATCCAAAAAAATTATCTAGTTTAAATATTAGGTACATGCTTTCACTTGATATTTGCATAAAAGGTATCGAGTTTGAGTCATGATATAGATTTTTTATAAAAATCTAAAATAATTAGAATTTTATCCGCTCACCTGGACGCAAAATATATTTTATGACAAGGATGTTTCCGCGAATAAAAAAACTACGAAGAAACAAGCATTAAATACACATTAATTAGCATAAATTGTCAATCTTCTGTACGGCTAGCTAGTTTATTTTTTATTCTCTTATCTAATATTGTCCCAAAAGAGTACTCGTGGCTGCCTTCATCACAACAAGTTGCTGGGTCCATAGAGGGCATGGACCAATTAATGATTTGCTGCACCGACTACAATTTATATACATACTTCAACGACTTATGACCTGTTTTTTCAACAAAATAAAAACCTTACTCGAATTTTTATTATTTATAACTGACAACCATACCGTACACGATCAATTAATGATTTGTTTTTATAATAGAGATCACGACGAGCAATGCTCGTGGTTTCTGGTTTTCTTCTCTGACATGCATGGTCAATGCATGCTTTAGCGCCGTCCACATACCCACCCGTTGACGCGGGGGAGAAGCCAGGAGAGGTTGGAGGAGCTCGGGTCCCTGGAAAAAAATATAGCTCAGCCGTGAAGAATTTGACATTTTAAAGCTAAATGAAAATAAGATTATGTACTGTGTTTCAAAAATATTTAAAAAAAAATCATTTATTTTTATTTTTATTTTAAATTATTTTTGATAGGTTTAAATTATTTTGATGTGTTGATGTCAAAAATAATTTTTTAAAAAAACTAAAAAATATTATTTTGATAATTTTCTGAGCGAAAAACAGTTTGAAGAGCAACCTGAACCACACTCTTAAACAAATTCAAAGTTTTTGTGGTTTTAACCCCCGGCTCCACAAATGTATTGGCACGGATGTGACTGTCTAATAATGTGGTTAAAGTTATTTTAAATATGTATTTTTTATTTAGAAATATATTAAAATAATTTTTTTATTTTTTAAAAATTATTTTTGATATTAGTACATAAAAATAATCTAAAAATATTAAATAAATTAAATAAATAAAATCAAAAATATTTTTAAAAATCAATGTAAAACGGTATCATATTCTATGCAATAGAGGCCATTAGTTGGCTCTTTAACTCTGGTGTTGTCAAATTCGTCGTCATGGTCAAGTTGTTAAACTCATTTTTTTTATATTAAACAAAATTGATATTTGAATTTGAATTGTAAAATTGTACGTTAAATATTTTCATATAAAAATTATAAAATTACATTTAAAATTATTTTGATAGAAAAATGGTAACTTATGGTTATGGTGATTGATTGAATTAGTTGGCTCTTTAAACCACACTCACTCATAGCCCTCTATTTATTAAGTAGCAGCTCCAACCCTACGATGTAGCCTGGCCTGACCCCACACCAGCCAGGTTACGAAATCAAACCGAGGAATTCAATATCGTCCCAGCAAGGTTTTAAATTTACAAGCAACTTGAATTAATTGTTATGTTCGAGATTACACATCGAACATCATTTTTTAAATGCAATCAAATCAATAATATTATGTTATAGAATAAGATATGTATTATTTTTTTAAATATTTTTTACTTGGAAATATATTAAAATATTTTTTATTTTTTAAAATTTATCTGCACGTAACAAAAAAATTAAAACTAAAAAAATCAAGATTTATGCTTTAAAATAGCTGTACTGCAATTTTCAACCAAGTGATATGGGAATTTATAGCCAATGCCTCTCGCATACTTCATCATTGTGTCCATGCAAATTAAGGTCCTGTTTTTCAAGAGGAGGTTAGGACTTAGCAATCGATATATTTGATTTTCAAAACCATTTATTCCTACAAGGATGTTTGATTAGACATTTACGTACAAGAACATAACTCTTAACATTTGTCGTTCTTGTTTCTGTCGTACCAGAGCAAGCTTCTTGGATTGCGAATTGATGTAGGATTGATTGCTTGGCGTGTTTATGAATCAAATAAAAATTGTTTTTTTTTAAATATTTTTTTATTCTAAATGAAAGTTTTTTTTTAATATTTTTAAATTATTTTGATGTGTTGATGTTAAAAATTATTTTTTAAAAATATATTATTTTAATATATTTTTAAATAAAAAATATTTTAAAAATAAACCGTAACCACATCCAAACATCATCTAATTGATTAATTTATGTGGCAACCTATTCATGCATTTTTTTCATAAAAAATAATAATTGTCAAGTCTTTTTCACGATTCACTCCCTTTAATTTTTAAAATATAAATTGCTCGAAGACAATTAATTAGCAAAGTTAAATTATATATGGTGATATGGGATCCAGAGCCGAGGTAAAGCCTAATCACACCATGATTAAAATCTTGTTGACTTTATTTATCTTTGCTAACTTTCCTTGACATGTGATCTAGATTTGTCCTCAGTCGAATTCTAACATTATGTAATTTAGTAAAGACAAGATGGGTTTAGTATCAATTTGAGGAGAATATTAAAAACTATTCCCTAGAGGCATATTATTTTCTGCTATGAATCGTTTGTTATGTATAAATCAATTAAAAAAAATTGTGACTCGACTTGTATGATTTTACACATCAATTTTATTATTAAAAAAATAGTGAATTCTATGTCTGACGTGGCCTCTATTGCTGTTAAAGAGTTAACGATGATTAATTTAGATAAAATATTGTTTTATACCATTAATTATTCTCTATTATTATTCTATTATTTTTTATTGATATACTTGTTATTTTAATGTTGTACGACGATACTTTAAATTAACACAACAATCTTCTCACGAGAGAATAAATACAACAATTTAGCAGGAGCATCATGCACGTTCAACAAAATCCAAGCAGCAACTACCATGATACCTCATTAAAAAATCATAATCACGGTGGTAATTATATAAATTTAGAATTAAAAGGTTTATTCTTTTATGATTTCAAATTTGAGTTATGTGATTGTTGATAGATAACTACTAAAAATTTATATGCTACAAACTAATCGGGCACCTATAATTAAAAAAAAATCCAGATCACATGCAATTAGCGGCGTAAATCCAAATCGAACCACCTTAATAAATCCAAATCCTTTAAAAAACTACACGTGATGTACATGAAATTGACGTGGAAAGTGAGTTTCCGTTTCCTAGATGATGACAAGGATGTCAGGCCACGTGAGGTGAAAACAGCACGATGTTGATACTTTTTTTTTTAATAATAAAAAAACAGGTGCCTATCACGGCAAGGTGCTCTTTGTAAGAATATCAATTTTTAACTGTTTTCTAATCTCAACAGGGTAGTATGGTGGTTAAGTTAACCTTTTGATTTTAGAGTCAACTAGCATTAGTGTTTGCGATTCATTGTGGAGCTGAATTATTATTATTATTATTATTATTATTATCTTCAGCTATTGAAATGGAATAAAATAAGAATATCAAAAACAAAAACTAATTAGGACTAGACCAGCAAGGGACGCTCCGCTAAACTTGTGGTTCAAATTATATAAATAAAATAACTCGGTGTGAAAATAAAATAAATTATAAAGTTCTCTGAAAAATAAAAGTCACTTTTAAATCTGTGACTCGGGCTATCAAACTTAAGGATGTAGTCTAGAACAATCATGAAGCCTGATTCTTAGTAAATTACATATTAGATTAATTTTTTTTTCAAAAATCAATCACGCATTTTTTTAAATAACAGCTCAAAAAATAATAATTAAAATTATTATTATTATCATCATTGTTATTGCCACTATTATTATTTATATTGTTATTATTGTTGGCATTATCATTGCTAATATCATTCTTGCTCATTTTAAACCACCGAGACTTGACAACCAAGTAAATGTTGTCGACATTCATGTGAAGTCAAAGGTATTGATATAGATATGTACAGCAGCACATCATGAGATGTTGGAGTTCTTATCGGTTTTATCTAATCAGCAGCCAAGAGAAAAAAAAAAAGGAAAATCAATTATCAATGACATGTCCCCACCGATTCAATTTATATATATACTAGACAATGTTCCCGCGCTTCGCCACAGGCGGCACAGTATTTTTTTCAATGTAAAAAATATTAATTGAGTGTATTTTTTTATTATAATATAAATTTAGCTAAAATAATAAATCTGTGCAGAATTCATATCAAGTGCAAGTTTTCTATAAAATATATGAATTTAAAATCGATATAAATTTATCTGTTTAGTAGTTTCAAACGAAATAACCAGCATAAATTTATCATCATCATTAAAAAAGCAAGAAAACTCGGATATCTGAATTATTAAGTTCACTGTATTAAGATTAGTTCATTTTATAATTCAATTTAAATCAAACAAAAATAAAATATAAATTGTGAAAATACCTACAATAATCAAATAAAAAAAATAAGTTGTTAATTTTCTATCAACAAAAAGATGAAAACATAGATTGAAAATTCATCCTGATGTTATTGCCATTATCATTGCTATAAAAGTTAAAATTATTACTAACATTACTGCCAAAATAATTAAAATAATTAAATTGCCATGAAAAATAAAAAAAAAGCAAAAGATTTTTATAAAAAAACAATAACTAAAATTATCATTATTATTGCATAAATAATAAAATCATAAAAATCATATAATCTAAAGAACAAATAAAGAAACAGAAAACAAAAAAAAAGAATAAAGGAAAAAATAGAGTAATATTACTTTTAAAATGATCACCGATATAAATTAAAATTTACGGAAAATCTTTAAAAAAATCAAAAGATTTTTATAAAAAAATAATCACTAAAATTATCATTATTATTGCGCAAATAATAAAATTATAAAAATCATCTAATCCAAAGAACAAATAAAAATAAAAGAAAACATTTAGTCATAGCACCCGCGCCTCGACGCGGGCGGAATCATATTTTTTTCAACGTAAAAAAATATTTATTATGTATGATTTTTTTTATCATAGCATAAATTTAGACAAAATAATAAATCTGTATATAATTTTTATGAAGTGCAAGTTTTGTATAAAATATATAAATTTTAAATGAATATAAATTTATTTGTTTAGTAGGTTTCAATGAAATAACCAGTATAAAATAAGTTGTAATTTTCTATCAATAAAAAGATGAAAATATAAATTGAAAATATATCCTTATGTTATTGTCATTATCATTACTACAACAGTTAAAATTATTATTAACATTAGCGTCATCCAAAATGTGCATGAGCTCTGAAATTGGCGTCGCGCCCGAAGACGCGCCCATAACACCGCTATAGAAAATATAATTGGTAAATTATCAATACACCCCTATAACCAACTCTTGGATTTGTCTTATAGAGGGTATATATGTACTTATAGAACTCGTGGTGTGCATCAACTGATCCAGACACACCGATTATAAAAAAAGGTCAGAGGATTAGTCATGGTGCGCTTAAGTTAACCCAGAGACCCCGATTATAAAAAAATATATAAGTGGGAAAAAAATATAAGCATGAAAGCACTGTAGTGATCCATATTGTTTTTTTTTTAAATCAGTCTGGGAATTAGTCGTGGTGTGCTTAAGCTGGACTGAGACCCCAGTCATAAAAAAATTATATAAGTGAACAAAAAAACATATAAGGAAAGAAAATAAAAAATAATAATAAATTGGTTCGGAGATTAGTCATGGTGTGTCCACGCTGGCCTGGACACCCCGATTATCAAAAAACAGATTTGGTTCGAGGAGCAGTGGTGGTGCACTTGAGCTGGCCCGGAGATCGTGGTTATAAAAAAAAATATAAGTGAAAAAAAATATATAAGTGAAAAAAAGAGCTTAAGCTAGCTGAGAGACCATGGTTACAAAAAAATATATAAGCGAAAGAAAACAAAAAAAAAACTATAAGCGTGAAAGCACTGTAGCAATCCATATTGTTTTTTAAAAAATGCCCAAGAATTAGTATTGGTGTGCTTAAGCTGGTCGGAGATCCCGGTTATAAAAAAAATGTATAAGTGAATAAAACAAAAGTATAAAAAAAAGAAAAAAAAATGTAGCAGCAGGAAAAGCACTTTAGAAAAAAAATATGGGTCCGGGGATTGTCGTGGTATGCATAAGTTGGTCTGGACACCCTGGTTATCAAAAAAATTTAGATACGGAGATTAATCGTGGTGCATTTAAGCGAGCTCGGACACCTCGATTATTAAAAAACAAAAAACCTAAAAAATATATAAGTAGAAACAGGGGAAAAAATATAATAAGAAAAAAATAAAAAAATATAATAAGGAAAAAATACAAAAAAAAGGCAAAAAAAGAAGAAGAAAAAAACAGAGAAAAAAAAGAAGAAAAAGAATAATTAGGACAAAAAAAAGCAAAAAAAAAGAAGAAGAAGAAACGGAAAAAAGAGAAAAAAAAGCAGAAAAAAAAGAAAAAAAAACTTAATCAGAAAAAAAAGAAAAAAAAAGAACTATTGCAATCCACAATGCACATGAGTCTGTGCTACAGTTAAAAAGGCACAGTAAATATGGCACGCCGTTTATATATATAGTAATATAAATTTAAACAAAGAAAAACACAGGATTTTTTGAAAACAACAATCCTGCTGAAAAAACAAACATGCACTGAATATTTGTTTTTAAAATATATTATTTAGCAGTCTAGTTTTAGGTATGGATCGCGATTGATAAGGAAAGGTTGAAAAAACACGTCACCTCTCGATAGTTATTGCCCATGTGACCATGCATGAACTTGAGGACTGGATCCGTAATTATCTACACTTCAGCTTGTTTATTCTGGACCAATAAAATATCATTTATGGTTTTTATTTTCTTTTTTTTTCCTTTCAGATTTCTGAAAACAGAAACCCAAAACTAGTTTGTTTTGAATTTTTCTGCTCAGAAAACCCCCCTACAATTACTGTTAATTTTATTTCGTGAGAAAACATCATCCCGATAAGTATATTTTGTGGATTCAATTGAACGGTTAAAATTCCAATATATATGTTCAGACGAACTTGAGATTCACCGTGGAAATTGTAAAGATTGAGCCATCTTGACATGTCCCAAATGGGGATAATGATTGATAATCGACCCAATAAGATATTATCTTGATAAATATATTTTATGGATTCAATTGAAAAGGTTAAAATTCCAATATATATGTTTAGACGAACTTGAGATTCACCGTGGAAATTGTAAAGATTGTGCCATCTTGACACGCCCCAATTGGGGACCATGATTGATAATCGATTTTTTGGAAATTTAGTCCGTTGATATGTTTGACTGTACACCTAACTTGAACGAAGCAGCCTCCCATTTATTATTATTCTTATTGTTTTTTTTTTTTTTAACACGAGACTCCTCTTTTTAGGGTTTCATAATGTCATCTATCAACAATTTGCACAAACGTTGTATCCTTCTCCTGGTTAGATACCATGTCCAAGAATGCGATCCACTTTTTTCTCTCTATTAACGAGAGAGAGAAAAAACAAAAGCCGCGACAGCGTTTTATAATTATTTATTTTTGAACAATTGTTTGATAAATAATGGTTTGCGTATAGGATTCACATACATCTTGCAAAACAAACACTGCCTCTCAGGTTCAGATCCATTTTGCGAGATCCTAATCCCACATCGCTAGAATACCTCCACCTCTGTATGCAGTGTCTGTTCTTATCATTTAAATAGTTATTTATTTGAAATTATTAATCTTTATATTTTTAGATGTTTTTTTATACGATAATATATCTAAAACACAATAATAAATATTTTAATTAAAAAGTATTTATAAAAAGTACTCACAAGCAATCAAACATACCTGCAAAAACATATTCATATTTTTTAAGAACATTTTTTTATTTGAAGATTTTTTTTTAATATTAGCATATACGATCATCAGCAAATTCTTTAAAAAATATATTAATTTAATATATATTAAAGTAATATATTTTTTATATTTAAATATACAATAATAGCATGAGAAAGATTAATAACGTGTTTATTACTGTTGTAACAATTATTTTTTAAAGTGTATTTTTTTAAATATATATTAAAGTAATATATATATTTTTTAAAATTTATTTTTGATATTAACAGATAATCTAAAAACATATATTTTTTTTTGTTGATTTTGAAGTGTATATATATTTTCAAAACATAAAAACAAACAGCATATAGCTTTAACTCCGAGTAGATATGGGTGGATCCTAAGTGTATATATATTCCGCGTCTTCTTCTGTCAGAGTGAGAAACGAGGACAGCTAAGGCTATTTTTGCCCCTGTTTTCATGTCGAAAAGATATTTATTATGCCCTGTAGCTTTATATTTTAAAAATTATTTTGAAAAAAATTATTTTTTTATCTTCATTTTTACTTCAATTTCTTTTTTATGTTTTCATATCATTTTAAATATCAAAAATAATTTTAAAAAATAAAAATATAATATTAATATATTTTTAAATAAAAATCACTTTAAAAAAACAACTGACCACTTGCCACTTACAGTTGGCACTCAGCAGGCATGGCCACCATGATGGGAGGCAAGTACACTCATAAATAATGCCAGCATCTTCTCTCCATGGCCAAACATGCACTGCCACTTCAAATTCATTGCATCGGACGGAAGCATTTACATAATTAAAAGTTAATTACTAGGAATTATGCTTATTTTACCAAAAGGTTTTAATTGTTGATTTACCGAGTCGACTGTTTCTTACAAGTCATTTGGAGAGAATAGTATCCAGGTTGCGAGGAGAAATTCTGGGAATCACATGATCCCATGAGGCAACGAAAGAAAAAGTTTTAATAATTATTTATTAATTATTCCTACTGATTACTCATTTATAAAATTTAATATAGTATCAAGGATAGGCCTAAGTGCTAATTAATCGTTTAATTTAATGGAGTGATGTACAGTCCATTCAAACATGATCCAGCAGCTTCATCTCATTAATTGCGACACGACAATTTCTCACCTTGTTTTTTGGAGCAATTAACCATTTTTGGAACTATTTTACCCTGCCTCGTTTCTATGGCAATCGATAAAATATGACTACCTTTTTTTAACCAATCACCTGCGAGCACGTAATGCTAATAGCTAAATTTACCAACATATATATATATATATATATATATATATTAAAGCATATTAAAGATTCCATGTGCTCTTCAAGATTTGAACTAGGGTTTCCTTCTGCATAAATTACTTTCATTTAACATTTCAGCTACCGAGACTCGTTTTTGGGACTGCAGTGTGATCATATATATTTAATATTTTTTAAAATAAAAAAAACTTTTTTAAAAGCAATCTCTATCACAATATCAAACAATATCTAAATCTACACTTTGCATTTATGTAGTGAGACGTGTTGAGAAATATTAATTAATCAATACGTTACAGTTTTGTATAATCGATTTTACTGTGAATTGTTTTTTCTAAAAAAAAACTACTTTTTAAATCGTGATTACGTGCCTGCCATGATGACTACATGAAATGAAGAGCATGCATGTTTGACATTTTCAGAGCGCAAAGGGTCAGAATCCTGGGAAGCAATAACTGCAATCCAGGCTTTCATGAAGACAGCAGCATTAAAGCCACATGGTCCATGAAATTTACAAGAACACCGAGTGGCAATTCTCATGCCACAGCACTGCTACTATTATTTTCACTATCATTGATTATCCATCAAAATCTACTAAGTTGGGTTACCTTGGATCCATGTTTGAAGACTGCAACCATTGATGGAATACCTTGAACCAGGGTTTGGGTCGACTGTCCTTGGGCAACAGCAGCCAGCTAGCCATGGTGCACAGATAAAGAGCTGGTCACTGTTCAACTGGTTCATTGAGGTAGTGATAATGCGGATATTAAATCTTCAATCTTGAATAGTTGGGCTACAAAAAGAAAAGAAAACAGCAAAGCAACTAGTTCAGTATCGATTAAAAATCTCTAAACAGTGGCTCAATTAAGCATATCAACTGTCTTTCAAGTACTATATCTGATGCATAAATACATGATGAAATAAAACTGGGTTGTATTTGTAATTTGCTCGCTCTAGGTCACAGATCTTAAAGGAGTCCATGAAAAATAAAATAAACAATGACATCTTTAAGCCTTAATAGTTTTACATTACTCAGTAATTTGTTATTTTATTTTGTTAAATTGAACATTAATTAAGCGCTAGTTATTCTTACAAAACACCGAGGTAAATTCTAAATGAAAGATAATATAAAAGGATTAAATTAAAAAAAATAAAAAAGTAAATGAACTTTGCCTGTGCAAACCAGTCCCTTATTTTAGCAAAAATAAAATAAAATGATTGAACATTTTGTTTAGGTTTCAAATTCGATCCCGAAGCTATAATTCTTCTAGATAGAACATTGACCGAGTGAAGAAATTCTTTTCTTCTTCAAAATTTTAAGTAACCTTACCCCAAATTTACAGCTATGAGGAAGCGACATGTTCTTGTGGCAAGCCATGAGCATACACTGGAAATCATCTCTCAGCACCATCCTGCCTTTTCTAAGAGTTGCTGTAACTTCAATTGGGTTCTGCAAGATATTAGAATACTGGACACCTGCTGTTTGCTTTTGATAGTTTTTCCAGCTGGTATTTGTTTTTCCAGTCTCTTTTTGACAGCTCATTTCCATTTTGTTTATTGTACCAAGAGTTCCACTTGCATCTTTTGTCATTCCAGTTGCACGCCATGCTTCAGTAACGAGCAACATGGTTGATTTTTCACGCTGAACCTCAAATTCTGTCATAATCTGGAGAATTTCTTCTGCCTTCCATGGCTGCTTGGCTACAGCAAATCCCCAAATCAGGGTCTCTCAAGTCTTCAAATTAGGAGTGATTCCATGTTCACATATCTTGTCAAAAACTCTAATTGCATATTCTGCCAGCAATGCACCTGCCACTACTGATAACGGTCTTGCATGGGTCAAGGCACTTCTGCATGGTCAAGGCAGCCAGGAGAGTTTTGTATGATATTAGTCGAAGCACTTTTTATTTTTATTTTTTTTAAATCATTCTAATTTTTGTTCTAATTGACTTCTATAAAGCCCTTTCAAGTTTCTTATTGGATTCATCATAGCAAAAAGCCAAGATAAAAAGGTCCATGTAATCAAAATCTGAGAGTTTTCACTTACTATCAAACTCACCTTCTGTTTATTTCCCCCCCTCAAATGAATGAGACATGAAACACACACTCGCCCAACCATCTCAATCAATAAGTCTCTACAGCCCTATAAAATGTCTGATTTCTCCCAATCCACCCCTTCCACTATCGTTTTTCTCCTGAACCTCTTCCTCATTCTTTGCACTTCATTTTTCTTTTATTTGAGGTTTTGCTGAGTTCATTACCCTTATTTTTTTTTATTCTTTTTGGATTTATTAGTGTTTATAAATATTTTTTTTAATAAATTATAATCATCTATAATATATTATGAGATTAGAAAAACCATCCAAAAACTTAAACACCTACCATCCTTACTCAAAAAATGAGACTTTTCTTACAAACAACAGCACAACAACATAGACCTCTCATATTGCAGCTCAAAATCTTTCTTGTAAAGTAGATACGAGCATAACAGTTCCCTGAACTGCATGCTATCCTCAAGTACTTTCCACACAAGTCTGTACATCCAACTCTATGATTAAAAAAATCAGCTACCTAGAACCACTGAAAATTCCTTTCCTAAGTATATGAAAATTCCCATAGTTGATCATTCACACACACACACACAGACTTAAGGGGAAAAAAATGCCCAAGAGGACAATATAGATCTTCACAGACTCAAACAATCAGTGATGCTCAGCAGCACAAAAGACTGAAAGGCACAACAGATTGGTCTTTTTAGTAAACATATTGGAGGCGAAACGCATAACAAAAACACTTTGCTGGCTACTGAAAACATAATATGGAAATCTGATCACAATAATTCATCAAGATGAACTATTAGTTTAGCAATTCCAATGATTTGGTGGCACGTAGGGTCATTGTTAAGATGTTGACAAGATTGAACTAAAAATCAACTTACACACTGATGAAAAACTACTTAATATTTGTCAGCATGGAGAAATAAAAATTCACATTACCTTTTCACCATGACGAACTTTACATAATCCTGGATACTCCTTCAGAACAAGATTGCCTTCATTAGAAAACAGATCTTCTACCAAGTTGCGGTCCCCACTTCTGCAACAAAACCCCTGTCTCTCATTTCTCCAATAAGTTGTGCTGCCGTTGATTCATCTTTGTGCTGGAGAAATCCTCGAATAATAACATTATAAGAAAATTCATCTGGCTGGCAGCCATCCTCTTCCATATTTCGGAAAGCTTCCAATGCTTCATCTAACAATCCTTCTTTACAAAGTTCATTTATTATTGTAGTGTATATCTGAACATTAGGCAGCAACCCTTGGAAAAAGAGTTCTGAAAACAGTTTCCTTGCATCTTTAAGATTCCCAAATTTGCACATGGCATCAATCAGGATGTTATACATCACCACGTCAGGCTTCAAGTAAGTACTTTGCATTACTCGAAACAGTCTGAATGCCTTACCAAGATACCCTTCTTTGCAGAAGCCATCAAGCAATATCGTGTAAGTAAATAAATCTGGGAGGTTGCCATTAGCGTGCATATTCTTGAAAAGATCTTGTGCTTCCTTAAGTCTGCCTAACTGGCACAAGCCATGAATAAGAGTGTCGTAATTAACATTGTCTGGAGATAAGCCTTGATGAATCATTTCATTAAAAAGCTGCTTGGCCTCATCTATCCTTTTGGCCTTACAGTATCCTTTAATTAGGATATTATAACTAAAAACATCAGGTTTACAACCCTTGGTTATCATGGCATCAAACAGCTTTCTAGCCTCAACAACTTCCGACCGCAAGGAATATCCATACATCAATGAACTGTAAGTAACAGCGTCAGGCTCCACACCCATTTCATTCATTGTTTTCAACACACCTTGAGCCTCTGAAACCTTGCCTTCTTTACAAATTGCATCAACTAGCACGTTGAAGGTGACAATATTTGGCATGATATTCAAACTCATCATTTCATTTAGCAACGCGGAAGCCTCCTTCCATCGCCTGAAATTACATAAGCCCTGGATTAAAGAGTTGTAAGTGAAAATATCAGGGGAAATGCGTTTAGCCTTCATATAAGAGAAGATATCAAAAGCTTCATTCACCAGCTTATCTTTGCAAAGGCTGTCAATGAGCATATTGTATGTCACCACATTCGGCTGGCACCCTGCCCCTTCCATTTTCTTAAACAATCCAGCAGCCGCAGTAGTTTCCCCGATCTTACATAAGCCATTGATAATCGTAGTGTAAGTGTAGACAGTAGGTTGACACCCACTTGACTCAAAATCATCAAAGAATTCCACGGCCTGGGCAAATTTACCAACTTTACAGAGCCCATTGATTAAGGTGTTAAATGTGACAACATCGGGTTGAAGACCAAGTTTGATGATTTTGGAGAAGACAGAGAAGGCAAGATCGACACGTTGCAAGTGGGAGAAGCAATTAATCAGGATAGAAAGAGTATAAATATCAGGAGAGAGCCCAGCTAATTCCATTTGTCTGGAAAGAGAAATCACAGCATCGTAATACTGTCCCATTTTGACAATTGCAGACAATAATTTAGTGAATTGGATAATACAAGGCAGGGGCTTCGTATGAAGCATGTGATTGAAAGAAGCAAGGGCATCCTCAATGTTTCTAAAAGAAGAAGCACCGTCATGTTTCTGTTTATCTCCACTGCGACTGCTACTGCTACTGCTACTTCTACCGCTACCGCTACTGCAACTGCTACTTCTACCGCTACTGCAACTGCTACTGCTACTGCTACCGCTACCGCTACTTCTACCGCTACCGCTACTGCAACTGCTACTTCTACCGCTACTGCAACTGCTACTGCTACTGCTACTGCTACCGCTACCGCTACTGCTAATGCAACTGCTACTGCTAGAAGAAGAAATGGTGTTGAAGTGGTTGCTAGACAGCAGTGATGAAGTGGTTGGAGATAGAAGAAGAATCATACCCATCATTTTCATTTGACATCGCTGAGTTTGGGACCCGGTTACCATGGTTTCGGAACCGCCTCGTCTCACTGCCGCCGCCATCATCGCCATCATCGACCTTCCTCTGTTTTTTCCCTTCTCCTCGCGTGCTGTTGTTTTTTGAAAGGGATTTGGGAACGCAGGAGAATGGAGAAGTTTCGGGAAGAAAATTGGGTGGGAATGAACGGTTGGGATGGGCGCTTCTAAAACGCTGGCGTTTGGAAGAAGAAGAAACATAAAATTTACAGCTAATACAATCCAGTCCACATTTGCTTTCAAACTTTAAATTGCGTCCATTTTTCAATATTGGTTTTTATTTTAACCAGGGAACATATGAAGAAAATATGGCCATGATGAACACAGAGATGTTACGGGTTCCACAACGTGTCTTCTCTTGCCTGACGAGGAAGGTAACTGAAGTTATTTTTTAAAATGATTTTTATTTAAAAATGTATTAAAATGATATTTTTTTAATTTAAAATAAAAATAAAAATAATTTTTTCAAAAATGTTTTCAAACGCAATTCAAACACCCCCCTCTGCTATTTTCTAATGTCTTGTCTGATACATTCTCAGGATCGTTCTGCATATCGTGAAAAGCATCATGAAGAACACTATTTGGCTTTTTTCAGTTCAAGAACACCGCTGTACACGGCTGCCCAAACTGACCATTAGATACCAGGCTGTGCTTAGATTGCTTGCGTGCTGTTTTGGCGAAAATATATATAAAAAAAAAATTGAATTTTTTTCAAAAACTTTTAAGACCCATTACACATAACTTGCATCACGGAATGGCTAGTAACAGTTGATCATTATCATCTTTTACCCAAGCAAATTTTCAAAATCAAAGGTTTCACCTTTTCTCCTCGTATTGTCCTCTGCTAATTCATTATTAGAATCACACTACAGGCTACAATACATATATAGTTAGCCCCCTTTTTTTTATAAATGGAATCATCAAGGATAAAAGAAGTTAATTGCAACAAGGCAATAAGAGAATGTATGGGCGAAAAGACCACATGGTATCTAATACCCACTTCACTGGAAACACAAATTTTTTCATTATATATATAGTACAAGAATAGGGAGGATTTCTGAAAAGGTTTAGAGGTTGAAATCATTGGTGCCATAAATCTCATGAAGGGAGGTATGAGGAACAGTTAGAAAGCAAGGTTCAAAAGGGTAGGTGACAGGTGTTTCTGCTCTTTGTTTCATACTAGGTCTTGAGCTCGTTAGCTGTAACGAAAGATTATTGCTGGCAAGTTCACAGAAGAGAGGGGGAGTGGAAAACCAAGTTTAAAAATATTTGTTTTCAATTGCCTGAAAAGGCTCAAAAAGTTCAGCCAATATATACACATATAAAAGGCAGCCAGATGCATCTGTAACAATGAGGGGCGGCATTACTTTGTAACAAAGGAAAGGGCTTCACAGATCTGCTGCATTGTTCACTGCGAAACATGAGAAGGAACAGGTGTTAGTTATGGGTGAGAAACAGCACTAGAAATTGCCAAATCAAGATGAGACGGGACGGAAGCGGTCAGAGGAGGCCGCCGCGGGATGAATAGTGTAAGTAAAAATGGAGAAGGAAGAGGATCTATTAACCTTGACAGAAAAAGGAAAAAGAAAAGCTATTTAGGCATTCTAAGCAAACCAGTTGGCCAACTCTGCCTCCTCCTTGGAATGAGGCATCATCTCCCGATGAGCTATCAGCATTGAACGTTGCATTGTCTTGTTCCCTATCTTACCTATACTGAAGTTCTGTTTAAGAGAGTTTTTTTTTGTAAAGAATACATTCCATGGCATCAAGTTCTTCAACAAATCATAAAGAAAAGAAGGGTCAGCAATCAAAAGAACATTTATTGGAAGCACTATAGCATAGGAATTAAGGTCAAATAGCTGAACTTTGCTAACAAAATCTAAAAAGCCTGCATGACATAAAAAGCCAGGAAGGATTAAGAAAGTAAGCAGATAAAGAAGGTGGTTAGTTTATAGCACAACCAATGAACAAACTGAATTTTTTATATCGGTGGAGTGTAGGCTTCTTCTACAAATTATGGACAGATCACAGAAATAGTGTTGTTCCAATTTACTTGAGCACGCTAGCAATCTTATTGGGTAAGAGAAAAGAAAAGAATAGTGCAAGTAAAAAAGATGACTTGACCATTCTTAAAATATAAAGCAATCTTATTTTCACATCAATGTTTAGCACATTTGGACTGTCTTGCCATTTTGGTGGAAATTGTAAAGACAATTACAAAAATGATCGGTTGTTTGCAATTTATTCTCTATAAGCAGCAAGATGACCCAACCAAGCAACCCTAGTATACTTTTACTTGACTCATTTAGATAACTATTGCAAGTGGAACAAAAACTATCCAAATTTTGGTACATGACCATGGATTCAGAAATCTCATTGATTTGATTCAAATTAATTAAGTGAAGAAGAGTTTGAATATAAATAAGAACAGAAATTGACAAGTACAAATATGGAGCAAGAATACTTGCATGAAGTAAACATTACTCAACTGAATTAGAACCTGATAGAACAATCCATGGGTATTTGAGAGTAGGAATAGAGAAAGGAGCTTGTTTAGATGGATAGTGGTGTCACTTGTTTGATACCGTTACATTACAGAGATAATAGGTGGGAGAAATTAACTAAATGCCAATAGTTTGTAACTATATTCTGAGAGTTGTAACAGATTTACTTCTGTCTTTTTCTTCACTATAGTCCAGTTTGTCTTATTCTCTTGCTGCTAATGGTAGTTTTCTGCCTTTTTTTATCTGCCACATTGCCACTATCGATTCAATCTGTCACCGCTCAACTTTAATAATTCTCATCCTATGTTTCTATTGATTATTTTATTCTCCATACCTTATAATTTTGTTTAAATCTATTTCAATGAGATACATAAAGCACTGGAACCAGATAGTATCAAATTTAAAGTTTATTATTGTTGGATGAGTTATAACCAATGTATGACACCCCTCCTAATCCATAGCTTGTCGCAATACCTATCCAACTTTCTTTTCATGATCCACTAAGAAACTTTTTTCCTGAATAGTACATGCGTGAAGGATTCCTTTCCATAACTTTCATCATGATAATTGTCTTCAAACTTTTTCATATTGGTTAGCTAATTCAATAACACTAAAATTGCAGATTTTGCTTGGGGTGGTTCTAGCCATTCCACCCTTTGACTTATCCTTAATAAAAAAGAAACCAAAGAAAACAGGGTGGGAGAAGCACCTGTATAAACACCGAAGGAAAAGAAACGGCATGGAGGTGTGTGTTCCAAGAGCAGGGGGATGAAATCCAGTCTCCAAATCATCAATGGCCTGATCAAGAAAATCTGTGATGGCTACCACTGCTTGCTGTGCTGTTCCAGATCAAGGAAACCCCAATTCCCAATTTTTTAAGAAATCACAAACCTAAATCATTGCCCCCATCCCTTCTGATTAATGGCTCCTACTGATTGTTGTGGTTTTCCTGAATCCAACCACCCTCTCTACTCTTCTCTTAGCCAAACTGTATTCATAGACTCATTGTTACTGTGGATTTGCGGAGTATAATGAGTTTCCCCCCCCTCTGATTCACTTCTCTTCTTTGGGTGACTTGGGAGCATGCTTGCAATGTCCCCCCCCCCCCCCCCCCCCTTTTCTTCTTTGTCCTGATGGCAAGACTCTACTGTGCTGAAAAAAAGAACACACAGAACAAGCTATCGCAGGGAAGCATAGAACCCCCAGTCCCACATCAAATCAAAGAAAAATAAGCAGCCCCAGAAATCAAGGAGCTGCACACAATCCTATAAAAACCAATTAAAATAAGCCGCCCAAGGAATCAAGGAGCTGCACTCAATCCCCCAAAAACCTAGTCCCTGAAAAACACAAATTATTGCAAGTGGGCTCCGCTTCAAGAAGAAGACACCCATGATTGAGAAGAAAATTGAGGAAGCCAGCTACTATTTGAATCCACAGTGATTCTGTCTCCCGGTGTATAGTGAAACCAAGAGCCCATTTATTTTTTTGTGTAATGTAAATAAATTAGCCCAGGTAGTATCCAATAACCACTATACTTGCTTTCCAGATTGTTGAGAAAAATTGAGCCTCCACAGGTAGTCTAGCACCTACCAATATTCGTAAGTTTAAAATACTGTAATGAACATTTCTTCAAGTTTCAAAGACAGGAAGTATGACACATGGGTCCTCAGCTACAACCTAAGGGACTACTTGTTTTAAAGTAGTTTCTTTTCACAATCTAGATACAATGCACCTATCAACAGCAAATTCCAGTTCTATAAATAAAGCATTCAACCGATCCAGCATTAAGGCTTTCATTGAACTGCCACTTTCAAAGCTTGGTTCTTTTCAGTGACTATGGGATCACACTTATTTCATAAGTTGGGCAGTTCACTCCACATTCAATAGGTTGGGCCGTTCACTTCCACATTCAAGGACTATGATTTTCATCGAAACCAGCTTGGAATATTATGAACCATGAAAATATAACAGCAACAAACACATCAACCAAACCATTTCGTGTCACAGGACAGATGCAAAAAGGATAGGCAAGTTTATGGTTGAAAGGACAGAGATATAAAATAAATCCATCGTAGGGACAGTTTTGGAGTGATTTTCTGTCCCTTCAAATCAAGAGGTACATGGGACATGTCCCCTCCGTCTCTACTATCTCTGTCTCTTCACCAAATGCTACTTAAAAGAAACTCCGACAACTCCAATAATTGACAATGATTTATCATCAATTCCATACTTTAATATTCAAATTCCAGTATGTCAATGATTTATTATCAGTTCCATCAAACCTTGCTGTATAAATCAGCATAATAGCAGATGAAATATGCACTACATTTCTTTCAGACTTTTCTTACAAACTACAGCATAACAGCATAAACCTCTCATAACCCAGCTCAAAAGCTTTCTTGTAAAGTAAATATGATCATAACAGCTCCCTGAATTGCATGCTGTCGTAAAATACTTTCCACACAATTTCTTGTAAAATTTTCCTTTTAAAAAAAAAAATCAGCTACGTATATCTGCTGGAATTTCCTTCCCTGAGTATCTGAAAATTTCCATATTTGATAATTCACACACACAGACTCATGAAAAAAAAATTGCTCGAGCACGACCAAAGATCAGTGAAGCTCGGCAACATAAAAGATCGAAAGGCAAAGATCTTATTAGTAAACATCTTGTAGGTGAATTGCATAACAAAAACTACATTTTGCTGGCTACTAAAAACATAATATAGAAATCTTATTAAATGTAAGACCAGATGAACAGTTAGTTTAGCGATTCCAATGATTTGGTGGCAAGTAATTAGTGTCATTATTCAAATGTTGACATAATAGAACTAAAAATTTACAAGTTGAGGAAAAATTACTTTATATTTGCCGCATGAAAAAATAATATCTACATCACCTTTTGACCTTGGTGAACTTCACGTAAGCCTCAATACTTCTTTAGAACAAGATTGTCTTCATTAGAAAATAAATCTTCTACAGAACAAGATTGTCTTCATTAGAAAACAGATCTTCTACCAAAATGTGATCCCTGCATCTGCGTTGAAAGCTCTGTCTCTCATTTCTCTAATAAGTTGCACTGCCCTTGATTCGTCCTTGTGATGGAGAAATCCTCGAATAATAACGTTATAAGAAATTTCATCTGGAGGGCAGCCATCCTCTTCCATATTTCGGAAAGCTTCCAATGCTTCATCTAACAATCCTTCTTTACAAAACCCATTTATTATTGTAGTGTATATCTGAGCATTGGGCCGCAACCCCTTGACAAAGAGTTCTGAAAAAAGTTTCCTTGCATCTCTAAGATTCCCGGATTTGCATAGGGCATCAATCAGGATGTTATACATCACCGGATTAGGCTTCGAGTAAGTACTTTGCATTGTTCGAAACAGTCCGAATGCCTTACCAAGATACCCTTGTTTGCATAAGCCATCAAGCAATATTGAATAAGTATATGTATTTGGGAGGTTGCCATTAGTGTGCATATTCTTGAAAAGATTGTGTGCTTCCCTAAGATAGCCTAACTGGCACAAGCCATGAATAAGAGTGTTGTAACTAACATTGTTTGGAGTTAAGCCTTGATGAATCATTTCATTTAAAAGCTGCTTGGCCTCATCTATCCTTTTGGCCTTACAATATCCATTAATTAAGATGTTATAACTAAAAACATCAGGTTTACAACCCCTGGTTTTCATGGCATCAAACAGCTTTCTAGCTTCAAAAACTTCCGACCGCAAGGAATATCCATACATCAATGAACTGTAAGTAACAACATCAGGCTCCATACCCATTTCAGTCATTGTTTTTAACATACCTTGAGCCTCTGAAACCTTGCCGTCTTTGCAAATTGTATCAACAAGAACGTTGAAAGTTACAATATCTGGCATGATATTCAAACTCATCATTTCATTTAGCAATGCCGAAGCCTCCTTCCATTGGCTGAAATTGCATAAGCCCTGGATCAAAGAGTTGTAAATGAAAATATCAGGGGAAATGCCTTTAGCCTTCATATAAGAGAAGATATCTAAAGCCTCATTCATCCGCCTATCTTTGCGAAGACCGTCGATGATTGTACTGTATGTCACCACATTTGGCTGGCACCCTGCCTCTTCCATTTTCTTAAGCAATCCAGCAGCCGCAGCCGTTTGCCCGATCTTACATAGGCCATTGATAATCGTAGTGTAAGTGTAGACATCAGGTTGGCACCCTCTTGCCACCATGTCATCAAATAATTCCATGGCTTGGGCAAATTTACCCACTTTACAGAGCCAATTGATTAAGGTGGTAAATGTGACAATAGATGGTTGAAGACCAAGTTTGATGATTTTGGCTAAGACAGAGAAGCCAAGATCGACACGTTGCAAGTGGGAGAAGCAATTGATCAAGATAGAAAGAGTATATATATTAGGAGATAGCCCAGCTAATTCCATTTGTTTGGAAAGATAAATCACAGTATCGTAATACTGTCCCATTTTGACAATTGCAGACAATAATTTAGTGAATTGGGAAGTACAAGGCAGGGGCTTCGTATGAAGCATGTGATTGAAAGAAGCAAGGGCATCATCAATGTTTCTAAAAGAAGAAGAAGCATCATCTTTTTTATGTTTATGTCTACTGCTACGGCTACGGCTACGGCTACGGCTACAGGTAGAAGAAGAAATGGAGTTGGAGTGGTTGCTAGACAACAGTGATGAAGTGGTTGGAGAAAGAAGAAGAATCATACCCTTTATTTTCATTTGACATCGCTGAATCTGGGACCCAAAAAAAAAGGCTTCTGAACCTCTTCTCACTGCCGCCACCTCCGCCGCCGCCGCCATCATCACAACCATCGACCTCCCTCTGTGTTTATCCTTCTCCTCGTGGTCTCTCTCCTTTTCTTTTGGTGAAAAATTGACCAGAACGACGGAGATTGAAAGGAGGATTTGTGGAAGCAGGAGCGTCTCTCTCTCAAGGAATGAACAAGTTTCGGAAAAGAAAAATGGGTAGTATGAACGGCCGGGATGGGAACTCCTAAAACGCTGGCGTTTCGAGGAAGAAGAAACATAAGATTTACCGCGAGTACATACAATCCAGTCCACAGTTGCTTTCAAATTTTAAATTTCATCCATTTTCTAATTTGAAGCATCTTTGTTTTCTGAGGACACAAAGGCTTTGTTGATAGGCATGAAACTGTTAATTTAGTAATTGATTGAAGGCCCTGGGATACCTCAGATCTTTTCAGAAATTGTTTTTCTTTTTTTCAATTAAGTCCCTGGTAGTATTTCATTCAATAATAAAAAATATATTTCGTGGATTTTTTGTTCTTCACTGAAGGTTTGCAGCATTAAGAAGCTGTTTGGGATAGTTTTTGAAACTGCGTTTTCAAAAAAATCAATTTTTATTTTATTTTAAATGAATATGTTTTGGTATTTTTAGATAATTTTGATGTGCTGATGTCAAAAATGATTTTTAAAAAATAAAAAAAAATATCATTTTGATATATTTCGGTATAAAAAGTACTTTAAAAAGCTACAGCAACAGCTATCCCAAACAGCTCTAAATCTCTTAACTTGATCGTGACAGCAACATTCCATATTCTGTACAATGGAAGGTCAGGCAGCTACCAAAAGGGATACTATTGCTAGCTAGTGGCCATGCTAAACTACTGCAGTGAATCTAGAGCTGATTGACATTGTATTTTTATTTTTTTTAAAAATTATTTTTTTTTTAAATTAAAAAATTAATATTTTTATATTATTTTTATATATTAATATTAAAAATAATTTTTTAAAAATAAAAAAAAATATTATTTTAATATATTGTTAAATAAAAAATATTTTAAAAAACAACCAAAATCACAATATCAGATTCCTTGCGGTTTGTTGGGTTCTAAAGTAGCGGTTGAGGAAAGGGTTTCAAACAAGGCAACTTCAAATTTTTATGTGAGCAATTCAGGCAAGTCCTGGTTTTAAGCCTTCAGGCCGATCTTTAAAAGCCCATCAGGGGAGATAGTGAGGCCTGTCTGCTCAGTTGCTAGGCAGCGGCCCTGTAATAAGCCCAGGAGCCCGGGGTTGGCTTTGGGAAGGCCTTCTCTTCAAGTTAGGCTGGCTTTCTAAAGCCGGCCCTTCCCATTGTAATTTTGTTCTCTTTCTCTCTGATATACATTTGGAATATTCCAGAAAAAAATAATTCGGGCAAGTCATAGGATTACTCTTTTGCCATGCAGTTTTTACTTCGAATTCATGGAAGCTTATATTGATTGTTTTCCCGACCGTCTTTTTTGCTGGAGTCTTCTGTAAATTAACAGCTGTAACTTGTGAAAAACATGACCAGCCGATTCAGGTGTTTGATGGAATGGATTCTCATTTCTAATCCCAACATGTTTCTGGAGACCAAACTCTTGAAGAAAATGTACAAGTGCCTAATCAATCAATGCTCAGAACTGTATTTCATACAACCTAATTATATCTTGCTTTCCACGTTTCTTCTTCCTGTGACAATTCATGACTTGAACGACAACCTCATTCTCTAATTGTTCGTGCCCAGACTCGTAAATAACATGTCTGTCAGCAATTAGTTCGTAAATTCCACTAGTAAGCTGTAGTTTAGCGATGAATCTAACACGATTTTCCCTCTACAATTCAAGAAAGAAAAAAAGGGCATCGCACTAGTGATCATCAAAAAACTCTAATAATTTGGCTACACGAAGATCCTGGTTATCTTCTGCTAGCCTCGCTGCTTGAGCTAGATGGGTTCAGACCAAACTCGCTGGTGGTTCCAGTGTTCCCACTGATGCCATCCTGCGCACTGCCCCTTTCCATGTTGAAATTCTTCATTTTCTCCTTGTAATGGTAGGTTCTGGAACTTGAGCTTATTGAAGAACCATAGAGTGCGCTATTTCTTGGCCTGAATATTCCTGCACTGAGATCCTGTGCAGACATCCCGCCTTCCAAAGCATGAACAATCTGTTCGATTTGAAACAACGTTTTTACATTTTGAGAAGCGTGACAGCTCAGTAAAGTTTGGCATAGCAAGTATAGAACAATCGTTAAATGATAAGTAATCCGTGACCACATTTTTAACTGCTCGATTTCATGTGGGTTATTGACTCCCGTGGAAGGCATTTTATGCACGAACTTACATTTGTGACTGGCCAGAGGTTATTCTTATATAGAACAGGTAAAGCAGGGAAGTTACCTGGCTCATTCGTGGTCGGATCCAGGATGATGGGTGCACACAAGCAGCAGCACAGCCAACCATGCTAGCCATCTCACTGTTATTATACCTAAACCCTAGCCGTGGATCGATAAGAGCTTCAAAATTGCCATCTTCCAGAGCTTGAGTGAGTAAAGGCCTAGCCTGGAACACCAGTATAGTGGGAGGGAGTTGTTAAGGAATCATCTCATCTAAAAGCTTAAGCCGTTAGATGAAGCTTCAGAATATAATTTGTATTATTCTCTAACACACATCCGCAAGTGAAAACTCTTTGAGTTTGAAATTTGCACGGACTCACACTACCTTGTGCTTTAGTTTTATCAAATAAAATGAGAGGAGTGAAATTCTAACTTGTGACCACTGGGTCAACAAGGTTCTGATACCACATCAAAAAATCATCTCATCTAAAAGCTTAAACATTTATATTATTCTCTAATAGGAGTTTCCACAAGGTGATGTCAGAGCCAAGCTTACATAAACTAACGGGCATGTCCAGAAATTGGAAAGAAGGTTCAAAAGCCATGTAGAAGGGAACTCACCCAGGCAACCAGGCTTGCATTCATTACCGAATCTGCGGGAAAGATAGGTGGATGCCCAGTTATTAGCTCCAAAAGCACAACTCCATAGGAATAGACGTCTGATTTATCTGTTAGCTTGCCACTTAATGCATACTCTGGAGCCATGTAGCTGAAACCATAGCAAGCATTAGTGTTGAGGATGAGGAAGAAATTCAAGGTTTAGTAATGCACACTAAAATTTTCGAAGAGAGCAGAGACAATTTAGTACGACATGCAAACCAGCAGTGATTTCAAAGAAATGATTTTTTTTTTAAAAAGAGAATGGTTTGCCTACTAGCAAATGGAGTTCTGGGCTTTTGACAATCTAGTGTATAACCAATATATTTGAACACTCAAACAGAAGCCAGCTTAACTGATAATAATAGAACCTGAAAACAAAAATCACATAGAAAATGCCCAAAACTCATCCCAAACAAACAAATAGCTGAAGAGAAGGCATGGTCATACCCAAAAGTCCCCATCACTCTGGTGGAAATGTGAGTGCTGCTTGTACTGGCATCAGAAAAACTTTTGGCAAGTCCAAAGTCAGAAACCTGAACAAAATATATGACAACATTAATCTATTAGTATGTGCATAAAGACTCTTATTCTTCTCCTTATCTCTTATATGCAAGAAAATGAAAGGATCTCATTTCCTACCCTATGAAACCATAGCTGTTAGAGAATAATATAAATCATATTCAGGAGCTTCACCTAACAGCTTGAGTTTTTAAGTGAGATGATTCCTAAACATGGTATCAAAGCCTTGTTGACCCAACGGTCACGAGTTCGAATCTCACCACCCTCATTCTATTTAATAAAAATCAAGCACAAGATAGTGTGGGTCTGTGTGCAAGTTTCAAGCTCAAAGGTCTTTCACTTAAGGCGGTGTATTAGACAATAATATAAATCATATTTTAGGGTCTCACCTAATAACCTAACCTTTCAGATGAGATAGTTCCTTAACAATAACTAGGATCAGGCCTGAACTATTTATGTAGAAATATGAAACAAGTGGGATCGCTTAATCAAAGGTGGTCTTGAACTCAAGTGCCCATGAGATGTTTAATGAAGTACGTAGAATAATATAGCAGTGGCCTAGAATAGTTCATAAGTGAGCTTGAAAGCTAAGTATGATGTGTTAAGGAACCATCTCACCTAAAAGCTTAAGCTCATAGGTGAGGTCCCAAAATATGATTATATTATTATCTAATACATCCCCTCAAGTGAAAGCCCTTTGGGCTTGAAACTTGCACAGACCCACATTCTCTTGTGCTTGATTTTTTATCAAATAGAATGAGGGTGGTGAGATTCGAACTCGTGACCGCTGGGTCAACAAGGCTCTAATACCATGTTAAGGAACCATCTCACCTAAAAGCTTAAGCTTTTAGGTGAGATGGTTCCTTAACATGATGAACCAAAAGAATGATGAAATATGAATTAGAAGTCTTGCCTTTGCCTCAAAATTATGATCAAGGAGAATATTGGATGCCTTGATATCGCGATGAATGATTCTCGGATGACCTGCATGCAGGAATATTTCATTGGAAAATGTCATTATTCACAAGCATAAAGATGTTCAAAATTATTATTATTATTATTATTATTTTAAAAGGCAGCATTTTACAGATAAAAAAATTCCTTATTAACTCAAAATATTTTACTGTAAGCCAACTCCCCCCAGTTAATTCAGAAGAATGTGCAGCAGTGATAAACATTTACAAAATCTGGCAATGCTCCTTTTATACTATATCTTACTCATATGTATTCCTTCGAAGATAAAGCTATTCAATATAGAAAAAAAATGCTGAGGAGAAGTGAGGGTGAATGGATTGGGGGGAGCTGAAGAGGTGAGCATCCAAGAAAACTCACAATCTTCATGCAGATATGCTAGTCCTTTTGCAGACCCTATAGCAATTTTCAATCTGGTTTCCCACTCCAGAACAGGCTGCCCAGTTCCTGCAATGTGCAATTCTTACAATGAACTTCTAACAATGAAATAACTCGCATATCAGATCCATTTTTGTAATAAAGTGTTGATTAGATCGAAATTTTACCGTGCAAGTGAAACTCCAAAGTGTTGTTTGGAACAAACTCATAAACTAGCAGTCTAGCAGAGCCATGAATGCAATATCCTACCAGTGAAACAAGATGTTTATGATGCACCCGGCTAATGATCTCAACTTCTGCTTGAAACTCGCGCTCGCCTTGATTGCTTCCTTCCTTCAGCTGCTTAACTGCAATCTCCTTCCCACAAGGAAGGAACCCCTTGTGAACATAGCCAAAACCACCTTCTCCAAGAAGGTTGGCATCTGAGAATCCATTAGTGGCAACCGCTAGTTCATCGTATGTGCAAGTTCCACTCGAAAAACTAAAGGCAACATCAGGAGGACCTTGATGTGGCAATGCATTCACGGTCCATGGTGAATTTATGGAACGGGAACGTGTGTTGCTGGTTGAAGGAGGTGGCAGAAAGGTCTTTGTTTGCACAGTGATAACACAATCCCCTGACTGGAAACACTTCGTTTCAGAATGGTGGACCTGAGCATATTTATCGTTATCTAGGAATACAAACAAAAAGACTGATTAGTAAAGCAGATCATATACCCTTTAAAGGGCTCGTGCTATAAGTTGGGAATATCGTGAGTTTTTAGCATTTCTATTGATTCTGAAAATTAATTTCAAGGAAGAGGAAGGGTTAGTTGCGAAGCATTGGTGAGCCAGTTTTAAATCTTTACCTGTTGGTACCAAGATTTTTGATGTATTGTGATGCTCTTTGGTGCTTTGGTTTCTCCTTCTCTTATCTTTGCAACAGATAAATAAAAGGCCAAGCACAAGTAGGAAAAACACCCCACCAATGGCACATGCACCAATGAGCCCTGTTGACATATGAAACTGTTTTGAGCTCATGGGCAGACTTCCTTTTGCTAATGGGAGTGCTGGTGTTGAAGATACCATAGATGTGGGCGGTGGTGGTGGAGGTGGAGGTGGCGTCAATGCGAGTGATGGTGGTGAGGATACCGTGGATGTGGGTAGTGGTGGAGATGGTGTCAATGGGAGTGATGGTGGTGCTTGTGGGTAACTTCTCAGAGGAGGCAAAATGGGTGACGGTGTTGCTAGAACTGGAGGGGTAGCTTTTGGTGGAAATGGAGGCGGCCAAGAAGTTGATGGTGGCTGAGATAGAGGACTTGTTGGCAGAGGAGAAGGTAGTGGTGGTTGGGGTAGTGATGGTCTCATTGGCGATGGTGGTGAAGTAACTGATGGTATTGGAGGCTCAGGAAACAATGTTGGAGGAGGTACTGGAATTATAGGATTGGTAGAAGCCTCAGGTGGTGGAGCTAGCTCCACAGGTGGTGGTGTTGAGGCAACTGGGGGTGAGAAAACTGGAATTGTCATTGGTAGTGGCGATAGGACTGGAGTCACCGGAGGAGGTGGTGTTGGATTGGAATCAGGAGGGATTGCAGGTGGCACCACCACCACCACAGGAGATGGCGGGGAAGCATATGGTTCTATTAGTGGCATTGTTGATGGACTAGTATTATCCATCCCTGCTGGTGGTTGTGATGGTGGCAGAGGCTGTGAAGCGGCCACCGGATGATCAACCGGTGCCGGTGACTCTAAAGGTGTTGATGACATTATAAAATTTTATCCCTCGGAATTAGTGGACGTCTCTTTTAGTACATAGCATGCAATAAAGTAGACCAATCAACCCACAATTCAGTTAGTGGGATTCATAGCTGGATTCCTTTGTGGTGAATTTCTCTATCAAATGGTTAAGAGCAAAAGTGTTGTTCAGTTTTATTATTATACTGACAGCTGCAGTTAGAATCCTGCTCGTGAACAACTAATTTATGAGCGGCAGTTAGTTTCAGTCACAAACTCCAACACCTATCAAACAAAACAAGAGTTAACACACGAGACTGTCTGATCTGTATAATGGTCCTTGTCACGATGGGGCTACTAGTTTGTGTAAAATACAATAACTTGTGTTCTTTTGTAGACTTTTCGCACTGGGCAGCTAGCCACCAGATGACTCGTCGCCTTTTGCGTATGGTCGTGGACATGCCCACCAGAACACTGGTTCACATGAATAAGATGCTCGACAATGGGAACTGGGAAGTACAATCCTACTGTAATTTAATTCGATTGGTATAATATCAAACTGTGAGCATAAACCAAGTCAAGCAACCATGCTTAAATTCTTCTCAGATAACATATGACAGAGATATGCCAAATAAAATGGCAGCTTAAGCAGGGAACACAACCAACCATTAATCTAAAAAGAAAAACCTCGTCTTCCAAGAAAAAAGGTTTTTGAGAGTGTTATCTGATTATATATTCACTCCATGGCTTGAGTTTTTAAAAATAGTGCAGGCATGGTCCACTGAATGCGAGAGCATAAATGGAATCCACTGAACTGCTCGGGTTTCTCCAGGAGGCTACTCAACTTCAATCTTCAGAATAAGGAGGAACTAATTTATGTCAACCTATTAGAGGATCTCATATGCCAACAGCATATCTATCCTTAAATCACTTCTTGCGAACCTGTTTTGGCAAATTCAACCCTTGAAACTTCAGTGCTGAATAGACTTCATCATTCAATTGAACCAGTAATATCGTACCAAGTTAAACAACTTAACAGAGCCAATCTAATTTTGTCAGAGCTTAGCATCAAAAGCCAAGACACTATAATCCTGCCAATATCATATCCTCCATCACTAAATTCAATTTCTCCATCAATCCAGCTCTTCTGTAACCAGCAACTAACAGATCATAAGTTGATCTAGTGAGCTTAAAGTACCTCTTAATATGTTCCAGAAACAAGTCTAGCCTTTCATAAGCCCCTTGCCTGAAGTAGGAAGAGATGACCTTCTCAACATCACTTGGACTTTTAAATGACATCCCTTGACTCATCATCCTCCCAACAGAGAATTCAACATCATCCAACCTATCCATCATGGCATAGAATCGTATTATCCCACAGTGCAGCTGCAATAATGCTTCACCTACTTGGTTGAATTCCGTAAAAATTTCGAGTAGCATCTCCATTTCATCCACTTTCCCAAGGTCAGAATACAGCCTGACAACATTTTCAATCATATTCCCATTGATCTCAAACTTACATTCAAGCAAAAAATTTAAAAACTCTTTAACTTGATCACAGCTTCCCCGTTTGCAACGTCCTTCCAGCACCCATTCCATTATGTGTAAACTAGGCATAATCCCCGAGGACATCATCTCTTCATATAGTTTATCAGCAGTATCAAAATCTCTAGCCTTAACACAACCAGAAATAAGACACTCGTAGTTTTGTAAATTGGCAGAGAAACCAGCAGCCCTTTTCCCCACAAACCATGCTTGCATTTTATCAACATCTCTTAAATTCGAAAACCCTGCTACAAAATTGTCGTAAGTTTCAGAATTAGGTTGATAGCTCTCCGAATTCTCCATTATTTCAAACAAGCTAAGAGCTGTTATCGCATTGCTTGATAACAAACAAGCATATAAAAGAGAATTGAAAACTGAAGTTGTGGGTTTAATTCCACGAGCCTCCATCGAAGTAAACACGTGCATTGCAAGCGACACATTTTGAATCTTTCCACAAAGAGATATCAATCTGGAGTATTCATCATGATCTATCTCATTATCATCAAGCATTCTCCCCAATCTCCATTCTAAAACCTGATTAATCAAACAAAAAAGGAAAAAAAATAAGCACCCTCTCTTATATATACTAAAGAAATGGAGCAAAAATCATAACTTTATATGACTTAACAACTCAATTCAACCAAACTTTCAGTTCTGTAATAAGCTGAACTTTACGAATAATAATTCTAAAAGAAATTCCAAATACTGAAACTCTTCCAAAAATGATTTTATTTAAAACCGTCAGTCAAGATTTCAATGAAGAAATTTATATTACGATGCTTAACTATTTAATCAAGCTCAATTTTTTTTGATTTTATATAAAAGAAATAAACAGACTTTTTTGTATTTCACTACTCTTTAGTCTTTAATTCTTCTTGAACTTGCTATATGACCCCAACAACAGAACCAATCACTCATTTTTCTCTGCTAAAACACAAAACAAGAAAAAACCCATATTTCTATTGCCACTGTTTTTCTTTTTCACCTTTCGTTTCTTATATTTTACAGGAAGAAAAGAAAAATAAAAAGAGAAAATGAGAGTAATTACCAAGTGGGCTTTCTCAGGAGAGGAAGATCTGAGATCGGTAATAAGAGGATCCCATGAAAGTAGAGAACTTTTGACGTTAAAACTGTGGTCTGAATCAAGTGTGCTTATGATTTTGGAGGTTGGTGTTTGAAGCAACTTTGTAAGAAGAGGATCAGATGAAGAAGAGGTAGAAAAGGAGTGTTGGGTCTGGCATGGAACTGGAAATGATAGTTGAACAATTTGAGGGATTTTTGAACCTCGTTTAGCTAATGATGGAACTCTCCTGAGCACTAATGCCATGCTTTTCTACACTATTTCTCAGGTTCATGTTTCCTCGGCACCTTGTATTTTACAGTTCCAGCAGAATTAACAGTAGACAACTTGTCGTTGATGCGTGACGTGTGGCTTACTTACACCTATTGGAAGTACTCCCAAGATGAATATTTTTACTCTTCCTGAACAATTGTTTTTGCAAAATAACATAAACTAAAAATATATTTAAAAAATAACATAGTTTTTATAAAAATATTAATAGTAATAGAATTTTTAATAAAAAAGCCTAGTTAGAACAATGATTTTAACCAAAAAAATAAATCATAAACTAGCCCCAAATATAATCTTAAACAATACCCTACCTTCAAATTAGAACTCGAAATCTAAAAAATAAACTTTAAAACCCTTAAACTAATCACTAATGCCAAAAACAAACACTAATGAAAATCTTTTGGTTTTATTAGCTCTTTTTTAGTGGAGTTTTTATTGAATTTTATTTTTTTATTATAGGGTTGATGATAAACCCTAAATAAACCATATAATAAAAAAAAAGCTAGAAAAAACAAGAAAATTTATTGTATTTAATTAGAATTTGTTAGTAGGGTTATTGATTAATGTTTGTTTTTAGGATTGAAGTTAGTGTTTAGGGTTTTTTTTTGTGTTTTAGAGTTATAGTTTAGGGTTAGGATAATGTTTAGGATTTGTGTTTGAGATTAAAGTTAGGATATTGTTTAGAATTGGTATTTAAGATCAGAGATAAAGTTAGTTCACGATATGATTTTTTTTAGTCAAAGTCAATGTTATTAATCGCCCTCTTATTATTTCTCAAATACTTTTTTGATTTTGTTATTTTGTCAACTTTTAACTGGTGTTTTACTTTTCAGAAAATTTCAGTTTTTTTATATTGCTATAGCCAAATTGTAAAGTATTTCTAGAATAAATATATTGTTAAACAAAAATAAACTCCAATTTTACATGCTAAACTTAAAAATTTCTAAAACTATTTCCTCTCTGTAAAACTGACATAAAAATCTTAAAAATCCTTTTAATTTTTTTCCTTCAATTTAGATGATGGTTATTAATGATGATGTTGATGTATGTGAAAAAAATTGAATATTTATATGTTTTTTTATTAGCAATGAAAAAATATATCAATTATAAGAATGTTACGGGTTTTTTTTATCATCATTTTATATTAGAATCTTACCAAAAAATGATTGGGTCAAATCAATTAAAAAAACATATCTAGATGTTATTAATTTGTTTTCTAGTAAAATATAAGCCGCTTAAAGATTGAATCGATGGGTTTAAAGACAAACTGAAAAACCATTAAAAACATAATTTATATGTTCGTATAAAGAAGGAATCTATACACTGGAGACAGAATTTGTTTGCGGGTATATCCTCTCTAGGACAAATTTATGTGTTGAACTGCCCTGCTCAGTAGTCACCGGTCAGTACTCAGAATACGGTGGCTGTCAACAAAAACCATAAGAACGGACTGTTTTTCTTCTTTTTTCTAACCCTATCTTAATAAAAATAGCCAAACAAGGAATGCTAGGTGCAAAGCTGGCTCCATTTTCTCACCCCCCACGTAACTGTACTGGAATCTTGTCTACCCTCATTCCAGGGGTCACCAGCTTAGGATTGATCAAATCGACTGATTTGAGGGAGAGGGAGAGGGAGAGGGAGAGACTTCAGTGGCAACTAAGATAACTCCATCTCCATATTCAACTTTTGCAAACAAATCTTGATCGCAAAGAAAAGCTTCACAATGCTAACAGGCACCCGGAAATTAAAAGGACTTTTGTCCCTAATTTGCTCCGTATAAGAAAAAACTATGGAAGCTCAATCACATCGAAGTGAGAAGGAAGGGGCAGCCCAGTAAAACAACCAATACAACAATTACCATGGTTCTATAAAATGTTGAGTAACTGACATGGAGTTTAAGCAACCATAAACATGTGACACGAAAAATCAAGGAAGAACTCTTTGTTTTTTATCTCATTGTACACTCATCTACAGCAGTCCAACACAGTCCAACAGAGGGTTTTTTTTTTCTCCTCGTCATTTCATTTTTCACTTTTCATTCTTCCTTTGCAGGGGAGAGGGGGGCCTACCTAATGGGATCTTGAATGAAAAACTGGATATTCATGATGTGCCAAACCTGGACAATGCTGACTGGAACAAAGTTGAGAATGCTTGGGACATGCTCTGGTCATCAGCTTTGATTGTTATTTGTGTTTTAGCTGATGATGTGTTGATTTTACACTCAATAAGAAAGATTGATGACTCTTCTGCTTTCTGGGCAAAGAAGAAAAACTTCAAGTTAGGTGATTGACCGCCTGATGCAATACAGTGGATGGAATGGCCTTGCAAATGACGGGGTAGGGCCTGGGGTGTTGATAATGCCGCAGCTCCTTGAGGACTTACAGAGAGTTCCTGTAACAATGATTGATCCATCACAAAGATGAGTATAAGTGCAGTGGGGCTAGCTGTAAATAAGTAAGCCTACACATGATGAATCAGAAAGCTATCTCATTCTATCCATAAGTTCAATACCACAACTTTTATCCCACAAGTCATGACTTGTACAAGGAGCTGGAAGCAAAAAAATGAATTCAAGCAATTTCATAACCATAAAACAAACCTCAGATAAACAAATTGGTAGTTGACGCCATTTTTGCTGAAAAGTGCCAGGATCAAGGACAGCTCCGGCATTAAGCTTCAAAGGTGGAGGTGATGGAGCAAGTGTAGGAGCAGGAGCTGCAGGTAGACCTAGACCAAGTAGATCATCAATGGCCAAGCTAGATTGTGGACTCAAGCCAGCTGCTGCCGGGTTTGAAATTGGCAACTCGGGTTGTACTTGTGTAGCAGTAGATAGCAATGAAGTGTCGTATAAAGGAGCTGTGTATGCAGAACCATTGGTACCAGCACCTCTGCTTTCTTCCTTATCAGGAGTACCTAGAAGCAGATCCTTGTCATTTGCCTCGACTACATGAGCTGGAACATCAGATTCTGTCCCGATAGCTAAACTGCCCAGCTCATCTGAAAACTCAAATGGTCCACGGTGTTCCTTATCAGTGAACATGTATGAGGGCTGCAAGATTTTTTTAATGTCAGTTAATTCATAACATATCTTGAAACAAGTTCAGCTGTTCTACAGAGACACCGGCCATAAGCAGAAATACAAGGATGGTGATAATGCACATGGGTTTTAACTAGTGGAACAAAATTTTGTTAAAGTGATTTCAATTGAGCGCAATTCAATATCAATTCTAGAGGATGATGAAAATAGGAAACCAAGAAATTAGGATGATTTAATTTCAAGTACTTAAGGGTAGCAAACAGAAGTTACCTTCTGGTACACAACAGAGAGGCTATTAAATTCATCAAAAATGCGGTCTTTGACTTCACTGCTCTGAGTATCAGCAAAGACGGAAACAGCTTGTTTTGGAGGATTCACAACACGTTCTGCAACTGTTACATTGTGTTGCAATAGCCTGTAGTAGAACAAGGCCCTGTCATGAACATCCTGCAGCCAAATGTGAATTAAATTGAATATTTGAATAAAAACTAATTATTATAATAACTAAGATAAATAAAACATGTTGATCTATAACAAAAAAATGGGAGAGTAAAATACTGATCAACCCACACCTGGTGAAAATCAGCAAGACCTGCAGCCAATGCAGCTCCTAATGCTTTCTGAGTCTCAGGTGGCCTTTTGAAAAAACACTTCATTACTGCTGTGAGAAGATGTAAACGGACCTGCACAATTTGATAACTCATTACTCACATGATGAGCAGTACTTTGTTATTCTAATGAAAATGTTTTGCTATGAGTAGCAAAAGCCAGACAAACTCAATCACAGCCATGGATGTGGAAGAATACGAAAACCATGCCCCTTTTTCTGTATAATGAAAAATCCCATGTCCAATGAGAAAAACAAATGCCAGAAGCCTAGATCACTTAGCCAAAGACATGTGTGTGAAGGCAGGGGGAAAACACAGGAAAGCATGGTAACTCAAGCAAATTTAATTACCTCTGCAGAATGCTCTTCATCCCAATTCTCAGTTAAACTCTCTAGGATATAAGGAGCATCACTCATGTCTTGAGAATATTCCCCTAACATCCATATAAGAGCAGCTTTGGCCTTCGGTTCTTGAACATTCTGGCTGCTGATATTCCCAACAACTGCAATGCAATCATGACTCCACTGAGGGTATTTCCTTAAAAGATCTTTAACAAGAACCTGAATATCAAAACCCAGCATGTAAATCTGATGCTCACAGTTAAAGTCAAACAAGGGATAGCTGTTCATTTGACTGCTTGTGTATGTTCTCGAGGAATCTATAAAGCAGTATGCAGGTGTTTATATTCTTAATAATGGACAATTGGACCTCCAAAGATTAGTTTCTTACCAGAGCTTCAGCAGTCACATAGTCCTTTTCCATTTCCAGAAACTGAAGAAGCCTATCAACAATAGCATTCACGTCATACTGCTGCAATGCTATTTTTCCAACAGCCCGAATTGACTCTCTTGCAATTGGTATATCAACATTGGCAGCATATTCACACAGCTCAGTCACTGAAATTGACTCAACGGGGACATTCATCAGTCAAACATGTAGAAAGCATATAGACTTTCCCGTTCAAATTTTGCCAGCATAGGCTGCAGAATGACACTGAAAATTTATATACACATAGGCTGCAAAATGACACTGATAATTTATATACTCACCAATTTCATAAGTACTGCTCTCATTTGCAACTGCAGTCAACATTTCAAGCTTCAGCTTTTTGACATAAGATGGCTCATTGTACTGGCAATAGAAGTGTTTGTAGTCTGCGGAAAATACATATGGTGCACGCATCACCAAGAGATGGAGGTGGCTTAAAACTGCATATGATTGTTCTGGACTTCCAGAACTCACTAAGGTAAGCAGTGGGGCTTTAATACGTTCATACACCTGATCAACAAAAATTTTCGTTAGTAAAACATTGGTCTGGTAAGTTTAACCAAAGTAATATATGAAGAGGCATGATGATTCCAAGACAATAAGAGTTGGAGTGAAATTACAGCAACAATAATTCTCTTAAAATAATCAGATTCACAGCCCCATAAAAAGACTGGCTTTTGATAATAGTCTGGACCTAAAGTACCTGGCTGCTTCGGAAAATAGCTATCAAGTAGTAGAAATGCTATTAGGATAAAGAAGGGAAATCAAAGAAGAACCGTGCAACGGATACCCAATGTGAATTATTGAAATTGCACAGCTATGAATCAAAACACTTTCACAGTTATTCATCAAGGAAATTTGGGGTGATTTAACATGGTCGATCATGTTCTACATAACTAACTACAAGACATTTGTATTTCTGATGCCTGAACTAAAGCTGGGACGACATGCAATAGCTTAAATTTTTGAATTTTGTGAATCTACACCCTGAAAAAAACATATGCATTCTTATTATGGGAATTTCAGTCTTCATAGAAATTGCATTACAGATGTGTTAATAAAGTAATAACGTTTACCAAGTTTCCTAACATCGACACCTCACTCCTGTGATTACATGCATGCAAGATATTTACTGTTAAAGAAAAACCCATAATTGCACAATTTCTATGCTCTTTAAATTAAATAATTAGGGGAAAAAAGGATTTTCAGTAGCACCTGCTGGTGAACATCAGTCATGGATAATGTCAAATGTAGAAACACTTTAGCAGTCGCCAAAACAACAGCACCATTCGCATGCTGAAGCCTATCTTCAAGAAGATTCATCATATCAAATATCTCATTACTATCTGCGGGCACATATTTCACAACTAAATCAAGCACAAGACATTGCGCCCATTCACTGAACTCCTTAATCCTGTCATCAATAAACACGCCAAGAATCTACCAAAATTGTTATAATGAAAACACAATCTCTCTAGCAACGAGCATGATATAATCAAGCATTTCAACAAATTTTCAATGAAGCATACCGATTCAAAAGGTAATATATAAACGGCTTGCTAAGCAAAGCCTCCCTCTCCTTCATCGCGTCCCCTGATGTACTGGCTTCCCCATTCCAAATTTCTTGCAGTGCCAATAGACAATTTGCAACAACCTAACAACAAACCCCCCCAAAATCAACACAACGCAGCACCACACGGCAATCACTTCTATTTATCAAAACAAAACAGCAATTTCACCTGAGTATCCTGATCATTGAGCAACAAATGCTTCAAAACCGCGGGAAAATCGGCATCGATGCAAGTAGTCACGGAAATATGATACAATTTAAGAACACCAATAACCGCAACAATTCTAACATAACTATTGTTATCTTTCAACCCAGCATTCAACGGTCCAACTAAATACTCAACTAAATTCGCGACGTTAAGAGAACTCAAGCTCCGTAAAGCTAGTCCTCTAATCATTGGATCTTCATCTTTACAGTCTCTTTGCAAGAAATTAATCGTTAATAAAGCCAAATCAGGATTAACTTTCGCGTAATTACCGACATATAAGTAACACATCTTTTTCAACACTATATCTGATGTTGCCGAGCACATAACCATTTCACCAAATACTGACGACACGTCGATTCCGATGGTCATGTATGAGATTACTTTTTTGAATAGCTCGCGTTTCGAATCGTCTACGCCGGGGAGTCGGCTGCCGGCGAGTTGTCGGAGTTGCGATTTTAAATCAGTGACTTCGCTTTTTCTGTAATGGAAAAAAAAAGAAATTGAAATGTTAGGGGTGGAGGCGATTTTGTTATTTAAAGCGAACATATTCTACACTTACCCGGACGGTTGTGATGGCGACGGAGATCGATTCGTTTGCGCCGGAGGAGCCATGGCGAGGTTCTGTCAGGTACGGTTTGTACACTGAGATCGAGCAGGGAAGGAGAGATCTGACGAAGAGAAAAAACAAAGGGAGACACCGAGAAAGTGAGATGAATTAATTAGAGGAATTCGTGTCCGTGCTGAGGTGGCTGTAGGTTATTGGTCTATTGTCTGAATATTTGAGGAGACCTTTGGGTTGATTAGTGATGAATACAGCTGCAAAAACGATGACGTTGCAGCTTAATTCATTATACTTTTTATATAAAGGGGAATGGATCTCTGGGGAATAAACACAAGCACTCAGCTCCATCTCAAAGACCTTGATTTTAAGCTTTGATAATATTTCAGTAATTTTTTTGGAGCAGTGTAAAGTATAATATAAATGATTTATTTTAGATTTGACTGAATAAATTTTGGTACATTATTTTATTTTTTTCTTATAAATTTTATTTAATGTATTTTTTTTGTTTTGAAAATGCATATCCAATATATTTTATAATAGAATCAAGTATGACGATTTTTTGTGTAGGATTTTGAATGATTAACTAATAACTAAAACAAAATGAAGAAATGAACAGTAAAAAACACTGTGCACACACTCACAAATCACTGTGGACGCGAGCTTTTTCATCCGTGTGTCGCGCGAGTTCGTCCACCTTTTTTTTTTTGTTTTTTCCGCCTATAAACAGTGTAGTAACGATTTTAGCCCTGATAATAAGACAAAATAGCGTTTTCGGCTGAGGGTTAAAGGCGTAATTGCGCGCGTCCGTACCGGTCCGGTTCGGTCCGGTCCGCCGCATGGGTTTTTTTTTTAAATGGCTAAATACGATTATAACCCCTAATAAGACAAAATGTATTAATTAGGGACAGGGCTATAACGGTAACTGACCATTATTATTTATTTATTTTTCGAAATTCTGTCAGGCGCGTGCAGTGCACGCGAAACACGGTATTCTCCCTCACGCTCCTTTCAGGTGGCGCGTGTGGTATGATACGGTGGCCGTAAATGGGATACCGGCGCCTAATCCGGTGCGCCTCCTCTTGATCTTCCTCCCGGTGCGGCGCGTTTGTCAACACGGTGGCCGTGGACGCGTCGGTGGCCGGTTAAAGCCGGTTGCACCGTTTCTCTCTCTCCTGCACGTCAAAGTGCAGAAGAGCCCCCCGAGTTTTGTATACTTTCACTTCGGTCCCTTTACTTTTAATTGTTTTATATACTGTGCAGTTTGGCTTGATTTCAGTTATACAAGTTTTGAATTCCTTCGATTGGGTCCTTCAATTGCAATTAATTAAATGTGAATGTTTCACTTCGGTCCTCCTTCTTTTAATTTCCGGATTGGGTTGAAAATGCTTAATATATTCGGTACAGTAGTTTCCATTTTTGCAATTTTGTCCTTTAATTGAAAATATTAATAAATCTGATTTTCATTTCAGCCCTTAAACTTTTAATTTTTGATTTTAATCCCTTTATATTTTATTTTCATTTCAACCCTTATACTTTTATTTTTTAAAATTTCTAATATAACACACAATAATAATAATAATAATAATAATAATAATAATAATTTAATTGTTTATCTTGCTTCCTCTTTTGTTAATATTTTTTTTTCTTCGTATAATTTAATAATTTTTATTGTTTTGACAGTAATCATATAATGAATAAATCGGATGACATAAAAAAAATTTGTCTTCAAATTTTAATTTTGTATTTAACACAACAATGATAATAATAATAATAATAATAATAATAATAATAATTTAATTGTTTTTCTTGCTTGCTCTTTTGTTAATGTTTTTTTTTTCTTCGTATAATTTAATAATTTTTATTGTTTTGATAGTAATGGCAATGATATTTTTTTTTCCTTTTGTTAAAGTTTCTATGATATTTTTAGTCTTTCATTAATTATATGTTCTAATATTTATTGAATATTATCTCATAGGAATATATATAGGGAGAAGAAAACATGACCTAGGATTTTTTCAATAAAAAAATTTAATATCAGTATTCTTAAATGCATTTAATATAATCATATAATGAATAAATCGGATGACATAAAAAAAAATTTGTCTTTGAATTTTAATTTTGTACTTAACACAATAATAATAATAATAATAATAATAATAATAAAATTTTATATTAACAAATAAAATTTCTAATATAACCCCAACTTTTGTCCATGTATATATAAGTGTGTTTAACACAATAATAATAATAATAATAATAATAATAATAATAATAATTTAATTGTTTTTCTTGCTTCCTCTTTTGTTAATGTTTTTTTTCCTTCGTATAATTTAATAATTTTTATTGTTTTGACAGTAATGGCAATGATATTTTTTTTCCTTCTGTTAAAGTTTCTAAAATATTTTTAGTCTTTTATTAATTATATGTTCTAATATTTATTAAATATTATCTCATAGGAATATATATAGAGCGAAGAAAACATGACCTAAGATTTTTTGAATGAAAAAAATTGATATTAGTATTCTTAAATACATTTAATATAATCATATAATGAATAAATCGGATGACATAAAACAAAATTTATCTTTGAATTTTAATTTTGTATTTAACACAATAATAATAATAATAATAATAATTTCATTGTTTTTCTTGCTTTCTCTTTTGTTAATGTTTTTTTTCCCTCCGTATAATTTAATAATTTTTATTGTTTTGATAGTAATGACAATGATATTTATTTATTTTTCTTTTGTTAAAGTTTCTATGATATTTTTAGTCTTTCATTAATTATATGTTCTAATATTTATTGAATATTATCTCATAGGAATATATATAGGGAGAAGAAAACATGGCCTAGGATTTTTTCAATAAAAAAAATTTAATATCAGTATTCTTAAATACATTTAATATAATCATATAATGAATAAATCGGATGACATAAAAAAAATTTGTCTTTGAATTTTAATTTTGTACTTAACACAATAATAATAATAATAATTTAATTGTTTTTTTTACTTGCTCTTTTGTTAATGTTTTTTTTTCTCCGTATAATTTATTAATTTTTATTGTTTTGACAGCAATGACAATGATATTTTTTTTTTTTCGTTTCTTAAAGTTTATAGGATATTTTTAGTCTTTCATTAATTATATGTTCTAATATTTATTGAATATTATCTCATAGGAATATATATAGAAAGAAGAAAACATGACCTACAATTTTTAAATACATTTAATATAATGATATAATGAATAAATTGAATAACATAGAAAAATTTTATCTTCGCATTTTAATTTTGTCTTTGACACAACAATGATAATAATAATATAATAATAATAAATTTAATAATAATTAATATTATTATAATAATAATAATTTATTTGTTTTTCTTGCTTACTCTTCTGTTAATATTTTTTCACCTCCGGATAATTTAAATTTTTTTATTGTTTTGACAGTAATAGCAATGCTAATTTTTATTTTTATTTTATTTTTTTGTTTTATCTTTTGTTAAAGTTTCTTAATATTTTTACTCTATCATTAATTATATGTTCTAATATTTATCGAATATTATCGCATAGGAATATATATAGGGAGAAGAAAACATGACCTAACATTTTTTTAATAAAAAAAATTGATATCAGTATTCTTAAATACATTTTATATAATAATATAATAAATTAATTGAATAACATAAAAAAAAATTTATTTAATATTATCGCCTATAGATATATAAAGAGAGGACAAAAATGACCTTGGATTTTTTGCTTAAAAAAATTAATATCAATATTCTTAAATATATTTAATGTAATAATATAATTAATAAATCTTATCAAAAATATTTGTATATTTGTATATTTATGTCACATTAAAATATGTAGAACTAATTATATGTTTGAATATTAATTTAATATTATCGCCTAAAAATATATTAAGAAAGAGGAAAAATGACCTAAAATTTTTCGGATGACAGAAATTCATATTATGTTTTCTTAAATATATGTAATATGATAATATGATTAATAAATCTTATATAAAAAAAATTTGGCTTCAAAATTTATTTTTGTGCTATTTTATTTAAGCAGGTTTATGAATTTATCTCTCAATTCATTAGCATGTGCTTAGTAACAGTTTGCAACTCCGCTTCCGTCGTTCCCGCCCGCCTGTCCTATTTGATTCAGTCAGTCGTCTAAAAGTGCTTGCGGCGAATTTCCAATGTTTTCATTTTTAATATTTTAGATCTAATATTACTGGAAAAAAAACATCTCAAAAAAAAATATTGACAAATTTACCTACATTATCTATAAGTCAAATTAAAAAATATACAAGTCACTTCCCGTTTCCATTAGACTGTTCTTTTTAGACGACAAATAAATAATTATAACACAAAAAAAATTAAGTTTATGTTTTAAAAACAAATTACAATATTTTTATTTCTAATATGTCTGATATTTATTGAATATTATCGCCTAAAAATATATTGAGAAAGAGAGGAAAAATGACTTTAGATTTTTTTTTAAAAAATTCATATTAATATTCTTAAATATAATTATACTAACTAAATATTAAAATAATAAAATACAATACATAAAAAACAATCAATTTTCTACATAGATAAAAAAAAACCCGCCGCATCGCGCGGGTTAACCGCTCGTACTTTCTAAATTTTCATGGGAGAAAATAAATATTAAAAAAATGTATTTTTATCATATAGTATAAAAACCAAAGCTGTGAATCAAAAATAGAAAATGTGAAATTAACGACGTTGGTTGCTAAAGTAAGGCTTAAGTGTCGGTTTGGCATTGCGATCCCACCGGTTTTTGGCTGAAATTTGAATATATATTTTTTTTATTTTAAATGAATATGTTTTGGTGTATTTAGATCATTTTGATGTGCTGATTTCAAAAATGATTTTTAAAAAATAAAAAAATATTATTTTAATGTATTTCGGCATGATAAGTATTTTGAAAAACTACTGCAACCACACTCTCAAACAGGCAGTAAGTAGACATCGGAAGGTGTGGTCTCACTCCATTCGGTATCACATCTGGTCATAAATTCATGTTTTGCTTTGGATTATATTAATTTTAAAAAAATATTAAACAATAAAAAATTACATCTTAAAACCAATTAGTCTGATTTTATACCTAGTTTGAGTTTTGAATTAAATAATGTGAGAGTTTATCCAAAATAACACAATCAATTTAATGAGTCTATAGACAACTTCAGTGACTAGTAAAAACATGATATGTTTTTTTTTTAAAAAAAATATTTGATGAGAAAATTCATCAAACTCGTAAATTAGGTAATCCGGACTAAAATTTTAAACTTACAAATTGGGTAATAGATTTAAGTGAGATTAGTGACTTGAGTTCAGATCTGTTTTTTTTATAAACTCTAAAGATAAAAAAATTGAGGGACTAAACTATATTTAGTTTTAAACTCATGACACAATATATATACTTGACATCCTTTTCATTTTGGTGTCTATTATTTCAATCTTCTTTTAAAAAAAAAAAATCAAAATCATTTGCTTGAATTGAATTGAATTGCCACCATATGCCTCACTAGACTTGTATCGTATCAACGTTATCTGCCTTTTCTCCCCCGCCCTCACTTCTTGCACCGATTCTACTTGTGCGTCATGTCATTATTTATACATGGTTTATACGGTGGGGTAAAAAATATTTTTTATTTAAAAATATATTAAAATAATGATTTTTAAATCTTTTTAATATCAATTCATCAAAACAATTCAAATTGCATGTAAAAATTTAAATTAAAAAAAAAATCAGTTGTTAACATATCACTTGCTCTAAAAAATATCACATGTAAGTAAAACGGACATGGTATAATTTAATTAATCTTTACAGGATAATAACCCTGTAATATTATTTTTGTATTATTTACACTATAAATCCATTTATATTATTTTAGAATGTGGATGTTCAAGTCTACTTATGCATCACTCTGACTAATTCATAGATCCTGAAATTAATGATCAATTAAAACTTCAAATGATTCTAACTGATATATAACTTAAACTAGTAATAATCTCTAGAGAGCAAACTTAGACTTGATTAATTGAGTCATGCCCCTCAAGGTTGTTGTATTAGATAACACAAAATACATACATACATATATACATACATACATTCATAAATCACATGTATAATATAAATATCATGCATATAAATATGATCTAGAATTTCAATATAAAACCTTATAAAAAATCATCCAAATTTAAGAGATTTTTTTAATATATATATATATATATAACTTCAAAATGAAATCTTATCAACAAAAAAAATATATCAAGTGAGGGTTTAATAAAAAAATGATTTTTCTTTGATAATTATTTTAATAAAGGTAGACTCATAGCTTATTGTTTTTCTTTTGTTTTAAAAGTATTTTTTAAAATAATATTTTTGATATTTTTATAGTGTTTTACGAGCCATAAACCCGCGCTCCGCCGCAGGGATTAAATTTTTTTTTGTCTAGTTTTAATACATATAAGTTTTTTATTTTTTATTTTGGTTTTTATCTTTTTATTTTTTAGTTTAGTTTCTAAAAAAATAAAATTATGGAGACACCCCACTAACAATTCTTGGTTTTTGTCTTATTTGAAGGTATCATGATTATTGTACTATGCACATAAATGAAAAAAATTAAAAATATCTTTGATACCATAACATTATTTCAAACACATTTTACATAATAAAATAAATATATAAAAAACTAATATACATTTTAAAAAGTTCTACGACGCCGCACGCGTCATCCGAAATGTGCATGAGCTATGAAATTGATGCCATGCCCACAACACCCGACAGAAAATATAATTAAAAATTTGTAAATTACCAATACACCCCTGTAACTAACTCTTGGATTTTGTCTTATAGGGGGTATATACGTACTTATACAACTCGTGGTGCGCATCAACTGACCCGGACACTCCAATTATAAAAAAAGGGTATGAGGATTAGACATGGTACGTTTAAGCTCACCTAGAGACCTCGGTTATAAAAAAATATATAAGTGAAAACAAACAAACAAACAAAAAAAACAAAAGCTTAAGTTGGCCTAGAGACACCGGTTATAAAAACAATATATAAGTGAAAAAAAAAGTATAAGCATGAAAGCACTGTAGTAATCCATACTGTTTTTTTTTTAAATCAGTCCGGGAATTAGTCGTGGTTCGCTTAAGCTAGATCGGAGACCCCGGTCACAAAAAAATAAAATAAGTGAACATAAAAAAGTATAAGGAAAAAAATAATAAATTGGTCCGGGGATTAGTCGTGATGCGTCCAAGTTGGCCTGGACACCCTGATTATCAAAAAACAAATTTGGTCCGGGGAGTGGTGGTGGTGCACTTAAGCTTGCCTAGAGATCCTGGTTATAAAAAAAAATATAAGTGAAAAAAACAAAAAAAAAATATAAGTGTGAAAGAACTGTAGCAATCCATATTGTTTTTTAAAAAATTTGCTTCAAGAATTAGTTGTGGTGTGCTTAAGCTGACCCGAAGACCCCGGTTATAAAAAAAATATATAAGTGAACAAAACAAAAGTATAAGAAAAAAAAAGGAAAAAAATGTATCAGCAAGAAAGCACTTTAGAAAAAAAAAAGTGGTCTAGGGATTGTCGTGGTATGCATAAGTTGGCATGGACACCCTGGTTATCAAAAAAAATTAGATCTGGGGATTAATCATGGTATTCTTAAGCTAGCTTAGACACCCTAATTATAAAAAAACAAAAAACAGAAAAATAAATATAAGTGGAAAAAGAAAAAAATATAAAAAAGTATAATAGGAAAAAAAATGTTTTGGGGAAAAAACGAAAAAAAATATAATAAGAAAAAAAAATAAAAATAAAACATAATAAGGAAAAAAAGGCAAAAAAAGAAGAAGCAAAAAACAGGGAAAAAAACATTGTAGCGGGAAAAGCATTGTTGCAATCAACAATGCTATGTGTGGGGAGCTACAGTGCTTTCCACACACTATTTACAATCTATATTATTTTTTAAAAAAAAATCGGTTCAGGAATTAGTCGTGGTATGCTTAAGCTGACCCGGAGACTCCAGTTATAAATTTTTTTTGGTCTGGGCATAAGAAAAAAAATGCATAAGTGAAAAAAAAAATATAAGGAACAAAAATTAAAAAAAATAATAAATTGGTACAGAGATTAGTCGTGATGCGCGCAAGCTGGCCTGAGCACCCTGATTAGCAAAAAACAATTTGGTCCGGGGATTAGTCGTGGTATGCTTAAGGTGGCCCATAGATCCTGGTTATAAAAAGTATATATAAGTAAAAAATAATAATAATAAAAAGCTTAAGCTGGCTTAGAGACCATTGTTATAAAAAAATATATAAGTTAAAGAAAAAAAATATAAGCGTAAAAGCACTGTACCAATCCATATTGTTTTAAGAACAAATTCGTTCCGGGAATTAGCCATGATGTACTTAAACTGGCCCGTAGACCACATTTGCTAAAAAAAATATATAAGTGAACAAAACAAAAGTATAAGAAAAAAAAGGAAAAAAATATATTAGCAGGAAAGCACTTTAGCAAAAAAAATAGATCCGAAGATTAGTCGTGGTACGCATAAGCTGGTCTGGACACTCTGGTTATAAAAAAAAATTGGATCCGGGGATTAATTATGGTGCGTTTAAGCTAGTCCGGACACCCAGATCATAAAAAACAAAAATATATATATAAGTGGAAAAAGAAAAAAATTAAAAAAAGTATAACCAGAAAAAAAAATATTTCATGGAAAAAAAATATATAATAAAAAAAAACAGAAAAAAATATAAAAAACTATAACAAAAATTAGATCCGAGGATTAATTGTGGTGTGCTTAAATTAGCTCAAACACCCCGATTATAAAAAAACAAATAAAATTATATATAAGTAGAAAAAAAAATATAACCAGTAAAAAAAATATTTCATGAAAAAAAATAGTTAGAAAAATAAAAATAAAAATGAAACGTAATAAAAAAACAAAAAGCAAAAAAAAAAGTACACAGTGCTTTGTGCGGGGAGGTAGAGTTAACTCCCACACGGTTTACCTTGTTTAGTAATATGTTTATGTAAAAAGTAATTTTAAAAAATAAAAAATATTATTTAAATAAAAAATATTTTTTAAAATTACTGTTACACTAAAAAACCCCGGACAAAAAAAATCCAGCCTAGCGAAACTAGCTGCCCACCTTCGGCTCCCTTTTATCACTCTGCTGCCTCCCTCTCTTCCTCATCAAGACCACACAACGGCAGGCATAGCCATAGCTGATGCTTCCATCCTCATAAAAACTGCAAAGAAACACATAGAAATGGCTCTTTCTCAGCTTCCAAAATTCACTCACTGCCCACCTTCTCTTTACACCCATATCAACCTCCCTCTCTTCACCAAGATCAAACTACCAACCCTTTCAAGACTCAAATCCACACTAACCACAACAGAACCTATACCCATCACCGAAGCCCACAATTTCTTGACGCCCCAAGAAGAAACCCAAACCCAATTTTCACTAGACAAACTCTTTATCCCACCAGACACTGAGTTTTCAATCAATGAAAGTAATGGTCCAAGTGCTAGGATTTTGAAAGGGTCTAATATTGTGTTGAGTAAGTATGCAAGGGATGCACAGGTTGTTCAAGCTGACTTTATTAAAAGTAGTGTCAGAACTGAAGATTGCCCTTCTGATGGTTTGCCCGAGTTTGCTCTTGTTGGAAGGTCTAATGTTGGAAAATCTTCTCTTCTTAATACTCTTGTAAGAAGAAAAAAACTTGCACTTACCTCAAAAAAACCTGGTTAGTTCATAATAAACTCATGTTTTTCTCTCTATTGATTCACGTCTATTGTTGTGTTATGTGATAAATTTTGCAGCAAGAAATGATGGGATTTTTTTTTATTGTAGCATTTGTGTTGTGACTAGTGAAATGACTTGTATTGAATTTGGGGTACTCTAAAGGTAAAGACTTTGCTGCTTAGAACTCAATGTTATTTGTGTTTTTGTTCTTGGTGAAGGGAAGACGCAGTGTATCAATCATTTTAAGGTCAATGATAGCTGGTACCTGGTGGATTTGCCTGGATATGGGTATGATTTCAGTGCTTTGGTTCGTTTTGATCATGTACGAATTTTGTATAGGTGCAATATTGAATGGTTTAGAATCTATTTTCTGGAGAATAAACTAAGTTTAGTTGATAATAAAACTTAACTTTCTGCTGACTGATGCTTGTACGTACCTATTTCCGCTTTTTCATGCCCCGCCAATTTTACCACTGTTCTTTTTTTATTGAATTTGCACTGTTTTCTCAAAATAATGCAAGTCTTCTATCTCATCGAGACAGAAAAGAGCTTTGAACGTGTATGAATTGCAGAATGCAACGATGGATACTGTCATCAAGTTATTCTTGCTATTTCTGCTGGCAGTATTTAATGGTTTTTAATCTCTGTTGTGGCAAATGAACTCATGTTTTAAAAAATAATAAAGTTGTCAAGGAAAGTAAATCTTTGCTGTTGATGCTTAAGCATCTATATATTGTACTGAGCTCTTAATTTTTTCGAGTTTGTCCAGTTGTATTGAATTGTGAACTGCTTCTTCGCGATGGTGCGATGCTTCTATTCTATTGACAGTAAAGATGGATTTTCTTTGTGCATAAGGTGTATTTGTTCGATTGTGGTTACAGTGCTCTACCTTGTATCCATCACGCTTGCATATATCTTGACAACAATTTTGTTACAATCATTGAGTTGATCTTAGGATTCCACAACTGCCAAATTAAAGTTTGGTGCTTTACTTTTTCTTATTATATTAATCATTTAGTTATTGCTTATGTTGTTGTTTTTTATTCAACCAAAACTTATAAGTCCATGTTCACCATTCATTTCAGAGAGTTTTAACTGTAATGCATTTGTTTCTGCTCTGGACAGGTATGCTTCTGCACCTCAGGAACTTCGGAAAGATTGGAATAAGTTTACTAAAGATTATTTTCTCAGTCGCTCAACCTTGGTCTCAGTATTCCTTCTTATTGATGCTAGTATTCCTGCGAAGAAAATTGATCTTGAATATGCCAGCTGGCTGGGTCAGAATCAGGTAAGCTCCTCTTTCTTGCTAGAATGAGATAAAAGGAATTTATGAACTGATGACCTCCTGCGCTGTTAGTGTTTGAGTATTTTTTCGCTGACGATGTATGTGTAATTACAGCTTATATTTTCTCCTTTCCCTAGCTGTTCTAGACTGTTAATTTTGGTTAGGATGTTCCATGGTTTAACCTGCACAACACTTGCCAGCGGCTTCATTGCATCTTCTTTTTCCTGTATTGATATAAATGGACATTAGGGTTTCAAGTCTGAAGAAACTCTCCTCATCTAACTTGCTAAAGATAGCACTTGCTATTATATCCAAGTCATGGTTGGATGGAAGGGGAGGATGTCTAAAGGTTATTTTCTCGTCTCAGGTTCCCATGACATTAATTTTCACCAAGTGTGACAAGCGGAAGAAGAAAAGGAACGGTGGGAAAAGGCCTGAAGAAAATGTGAATGAATTTCAGGAGCTCATACGTGGCTTCTTTGAGACTGCACCACCTTGGATTATGACCAGCGGTGTTACCAATCAAGGTCGCGATGAGATGCTACTGCACATGGCTCAATTGCGGAACTACTGGCTCAAACACTGAGATAAAAGAATGTGGAATCAAACATGTTCCCACATTTCCTGGTGAGTATTCCTATATAAATAGAGCCATGTTTCCATTTACATCATGGACAGACCATTCTGGTAACATTGCCATTCCTATTCCTGGCAAGAATTGCAACTAAATTCCCAAATCTGTCAAATAGATTACAAGATGGTAATAATCAAAGTTTTATACTTTCCTGTTGATCTCCATGCATTTGATGCCCCGTAGATGATAGATGGGACACGGGACAGAGACCGTAATTGACGTAAGGTGGTTTTTCTGTTTAACAGATTACCATCGTGCTCTTACAAGTTCACAGTGCTAACTAATGCAATCGAGGTGTACAAGAAAAACACACTGGAGGGTAGAGCTGGACAGGCTGAGCGGTTCACCATACAGTAAGCATTGTGTCCCTGCTCCAGTGATGAGAGGGCAGTGCAAAAATGGAGGAGCTATTACTTGATTTCAGTGATTATATTGAGTTTCACTCTGGCACTGGTTTTAACAAAGAACTCAAGGATTTTGCTGTTAAAGTTGATTAATTAGTAAACTCCGTGGATGAAATGTTTTAAAACGCACGAGCACATGAAGAATGAACCGGATAAATGTGACGCGTCTAATTTCTTTAGGCTCGTGGAGCGAAGTCAAGGAGGTTGGATTTGTGGCTGCCTGGCAAAGATATTAACAAATCATGATTAATATTTGAAACGAATATGAATCCTAGTTGAGGTGATCTGGATGTGTGAATGTTGCGCCCGTTTACCCATCAATTGGTTTCACTAAAGGTAGGTCCAAATTTTAACCAATGAAGAACATGCGTTCCATTATCCGAAGGTGGTCTCACATGGAATAATAATAAATAATGCTCAGACATTTAGCCAAAAAATGCTTTGCAAGAGCAACTCCAATGGACAGCTAAAAGAAAAATTAAAATGAAGAGATAAAAAAATTAAATTTTTATTCTTTAATTTTATAGTTTTAAAAGGATAGCTATATGGAAGAGTTAACATAATATTTTTAAATTAAAGTTACTCTTATATATTTGATCAAAAAAACTAAAAATTGTTTAATTATTTCTATGCAAAAAAATAATTGTATTTGTATTAATTGTTTAATATTAATAAATAATTATATCAATATTATATATTTTAGAATAAAATCAGCTAGTCCAAATAACTTTTTTTTATTGGAGTACAAATATAAAAAAATATTATATTTATACTATTTAAAAAACATAATATTTACACTATTTAAAAAAATTATATTATTAATTTGACTTTGCTAAATAAATTTTGTACTGGGAGATGCTCTAATCGACCACACTACACACCAAGACTCCGACCTTTTAAATATTGTGATTCAAAGTATTTTTTAAAAAATAAAAAAATTTAAATTAAATAGTTTTAATATTTTTACATTATTTTTTAAGTAATGATTAAAATAATTTTTTTAAAATAAAAATATTATTTTAATACATTTCTAAACAAAAACACTTTAAATAAAAAACACACGACAACATTTCAGAATAGTCACTACAAAATCCTGGACTGAGCCAATCGCAATTCATTATCTAAATCACCCCAAGCTACATCTAAACGCATGTTAAAGAACAAAGAAGTGAAACCACATCCAAAAGGCAGCCATTTTTGTCAGATGCCAACATTCAATGACCCAAAAGGATGTTGAATAACACAAACTAGATATTAGAGTCTCGGTAGACCTGTAGAATACGTGAAAAGGTGATAGCCATACTCTAGAATGGTAAACATTTGTAGCTCTCCATTGCTGAAAACATCTTTCAATGGCTAATAAGTAACAGCAATTAAACAACAATTCAAAACTTCTTGTTTGTAAATTTAAAAACATTGAAACAAAACAGGCTTCCATAGCCCTTGAAAGCCTTACTATGCTGCTGCAGCTCCCTTGTTCCTTGGAGCAGCTTGAGTACCTAAATAAACCAGATAATAACATATCATCAAAACTGAAACGACAAATAAATTTTGCATCAGCAAAGAACTGAATTTTAATTTTACCTTCTCTGAAGTTACTCTTGAACCTGCGTGGTAGGTGTCGGAGGTACTTCATGCGGCCAGTTCCAGTAGTCTTTCGGCGAATAGCCTTCTCACTCCAGTTATCTAGGAAACCAAATACAAAACATCCATACAAAATTAAAAATTTGTCACAGTTTGCCAAAAAAACAACCCTCAAATCCAACTTCGCTCAAACATGAAAACAAGCCCTATGAAGCAAAAACAACAAATGATTTCGCGGTTGAAACATCACTATATCTCTCAATCTTAAAATCAGAATAAATCGAAAAGAGGGTCTTAAAATCTGGAAAAAGTAATCAAAATACAAATCCAAAAAAAACCAAGAAATGTTAAATAGATTCAAAGGGCACAAAGGCAGGCAACATGATCATAACAACAAACAATGAGAAGAAATCAAATTTGCTTTAGATAAAAAAAATAACATTTATCTATCAATTCTTGATCCATTAGAAGGGAGCAACTTACATTTTCTGACACGGGCAGCAGGAAAGGCACAAGCACTACAGCGGCTTTTCTGGAGATGAAAGCTGCGGCGACCGCATCGCACACAGAGAGTGTGTGTCTTGTTCCTTCTCTTACCAAAACTACCTGTTCCTTTCCCCTACAAAACAAAATTCAGAATTGTATCATCGAGCAACAAACGCTATTGTTTACTGTTGTTACGAAGTAAAGGAAGAATACCATTTCTTCTTCTTCGTCTTCCTCTTCAGCTGCACAAACCCTATCACTGGGGACAAAAGTATTGGCGGTGGAGAGTAAGGAATTTATATGGTGAAGGTCTAGGGTTTTGTATAAAACGACCGTTCTGGGCCGGTCGTCATGCCAACTTTAGAATTTCATGGGCCTTGGGCCCTGACTTGTCCATTCAATGCTGGGCTTATTTTTGTTTCCTTTCGTCTTAAACCTGCACTGACGATTAATGTGGGAAACTGCCTGCGTCATTCATTGGATTACTTATTTTTATTAAAATAATATTCTTTTTAATTTATAAAAAACATCTTGGTACTACCCAACCGGTTTTTCCAGGTCAAGTTTTTCCAGGTTAATATTTGATTTAATTTAACTTAATCTAACTCGAATTATATAAAATAATTTAACATAAAATTTAATGTTGTCAACAATTTATTTCATGTTTATAAGCTCTAAAGAAAAAAAATCATGCTCAAGTGGATTCTGATGTCTTCTTATTAGCTTTACTTTACCGGCCACCTTTTAATTAGTTTTTGATTAGCTGTTTTAATTTGTGTTAAAAATAATAAAATATTCTTTAATTTTATCACTAAGAATCACGGGTTGATATCTTAAAAAAAAAACTTTTTTCTCACAAAGCATGACATCAATTAGCAAGCACACGTGTCAGTAAGACCCAACTCCTAAAAAACAAAACTAATTTATGAATGTCATAACTCATACGAGCTCAAAAAAAAACTTTCGTGGGCCTTAAGCCCCTAAAAAAGACCCCATGTCCCATGGACAGAGTAAGCCCATAGTGTGCTTCCATTTTAAATCAATTAGCCCAACTATCCCATAAGCACAAGCTGAGCTGCTGCATCCAGGCCTCGTTCCGAATTGCCTATCCTCCTCCTCTGCAAAGCTCAAGCAAATAGACGATGGCAAGGAAGCAGACCTCCTCAGTCGGCACCAACACAACACTAGAAGGGTGTTCGCGAGTATATTTTTGATTTTTTTAAAACATTTTTTTTAATTTAAAAATAAATTAAAAAATATGATATTAAAAAAATATTAAAATAATTTAAAAACATTAAAATGATTTTTACTTATTACAACAACAAAAATATTTTTAAAGTACCTCCCAAACATCAGCTACATCTGCATTATCTCTAAATCCTAATGGCCAAACCCCATGCAGGCAATGGGCACAGCATAACATGAAATCTCGACTGTTTAAATGAGTAAATCTCGTACCTGCTAGACCCGCCCATCACACTGTGATTTGCCTAAGCTTCCATCAAGAAATAAATTTCAAAGATAACTTTAGTGTTAACAAGAGTCTTTGACCACTTGTATCGAATTATATACCAATTGCATCGGGCCCATGTGGATGACCCAGTCAAATTTTTTTAATCAAAGTTATATATCTGAGTATATTTGCACGTATCTCGACTAATCTTATAGATTTAAAGTAAATAATCATGTAAGTCTTCAGTTCTCATTGTATTAGCCACCACAGAAATCAAACCTGAAATCACATAAAAAAATAATTTTTTTAATCTCAAACTCTTATCATTATATCACATCTCAATTTTTCTTGTTCGAAGCATGGGAGAGATCATCTCAATGCCGTTAATGTTTGTGATTCATGCTCATTGCCTTGCCAAAAAGGAAATCCCTCTAAGTATTCCACCGTCTATACAATCCTTTTACAATAAGTGCTGGTACATGAACCTAAAAATTGAAAACGATATCATTCATGGCTGCATGGACCACGCAATAATAAAATCCTCAAACTACACCTAAATTAATTTTTAAACCATTTATTATTATACTACAGAGGAGAGGACAGGCCATCAAACGCGGGGATAGCTCAGTTGGGAGAGCGTCAGACTGAAGATCTGAAGGTCGCGTGTTCGATCCACGCTCACCGCATTTCACCACCTTTTCTTTTCTTTTCTTTTCTTTTTTTGATAAAAAAAACAAACTTGGATTATAAACAACACAGGCAAACAAACCCCTTTCAACGGAAGAGATTGGAGTTTAGCTACAAAATGCCATACAGATCGGCTACAAAATCTCACCGTTGCTGCTTCGATATTGAAAAGGCCGCGATTAGTATCCTTGTCAATTTCACTTGTGATAATGGGGATCGAACGTCCCTGTCCATTTCTTGAGTGGGAATTTCGATCACATTCCAGAGAAAATTGACAAGGCAACAAGGGGGGATCGTGAAAGGAAAAATGGTTTGCTAGAACTAGAAGGAGCATGGCTGTACTGGTGGAGAAAAGTAGTTGACTTCCCACTAGAAAGAAACATATGCTACTTTTTATGATTAAAATTTAGAAAAAAGCAAAAAAAAGAAGGATCTTCTTCTTTCACAGATGAGCAAGTGGCCTGGATCTTCTCCTTTTATAGCAGCTGTCTCGCATGGCTAGCCAGAGAAAAACCCACCCCGTAATTAACCCGGGAAAACCCAAAACCTGCGTGTGATTGATCCCGGCCTGTGTTTCCATCGATCGAGAGAGAAAGTGTGCACGATCGCGCGAGCACTCCTCCACTTTGGAATGTGTACACGCATGTGGGAATGAGATGCAGAATGGTCGTGGTCTCGCTGCGGTCCCAAAGCTCAGAAAGAAAGAAGGAAAGAGATGATCAGTACGGTGTCGTTCTCATGAATACGCACGCCTTTGCTTGTCCGGCAGCTTTCATACACACTCATAAAGATCTAGCTCCCATCGACTCAGGAGTTCTGCGAGCCTTGGAAACCTCGAGCTTGCTGCATGGGGCCGGCCAGTCTGAAAAAGTGAGCTCCATGAAGCAGTTGAATCGAGTGGAATCTCCTCTCATTATTTGGATCTTTGTAATATTCGGTTGAATCTTTGCCTTTGGTTTAAACCGAAGGCATAATCATAGGTAGATAGGCCACCGGCTATAGATAACACACAGATAGAACAATAGGAACCGATCATAAAATTGTAGATAAGAGATTTGTTATGACAATGGTCGAGCCTCGATCGTATCCATAGTTTCCTATTGTAGATGGAGTACTACTGTTCATATATAAATTAAACTTGATGGGACCTTTTCTTTTCAAATTACAACTGAGATTCTGTTTTAATCTTCTTGTGCTCATGCGTTGAAATAATAACGTTGTTGTTGTCGTCGACGTAATTAAGAGCTGAAAATAAAATAAAATTGATAAAAGTTTATAGATGTTTATTGCTAATTTTTAAAAAAGTGTTAACTTGCATTGAAAGTGTCATTTAAAGTTAGATTTTACTAAGGGGGTGTTTGGGAGAACTTTTCGAAAGTTCTTTTGAAAAAAATTGAATTTTTTATTTTAAATTTATTTTTTTGGTGTTTTTAGATAATTTTGATGTGCTGGTGTTAAAATTGATTTTAAAAAAAATTGATGTATTTTAAATGAAAAACACTTTCAAAAACAATTGCAACTATACTCAGAAACTGACACTAAATATTTGTATCTCGTTGAAAGTTAGAACATAATTATCATGTTGTGACTGTGACTACGATGATGTTTTAATTTTTAACAAAGTAAAACAAATCTTACATAAGAGAAAATTAAGTTGTGCATGAGTGCTTTGTTATAATAATAATAAAATAAAAAACTACAAAACTACTGCTGATTTTGAATGATGAGACTTGATATCTTATTAAATAATACTTTATTTAGACTTGGTTTTACATAGAGGTTGAATATTAAATTTATATTTTTCAAATTAATATTCAGGGGTGGTAATGACTAATGGTGGGTTAATTCACACACACACACTTGTATTCTAATTATCATCACACACACACACACACTTGTATTCTAATTATAATCTATTGCATAATTGTTTTTTTATATATTTATAAACTATTTATTGGGTTTCAGTATATATTATAAGGTCAATTTTAATTCAACCTTAAACCAAGTTTGATTAACCTTAATTTTCAGACGAGGTTCATATGTCGAGGCACCCCCTAGCATACGCTACCACCATGTTAGTGGTAACTTAGTAAAGGATATGCATTATCCAATATCTCGGATACACCAAACGCAATTTCAGGAGAAAAAACTTAATTTAAAAGATTTTTTATGTTGGTTTTTTTAATTGTTTTTTATCAAAAGGTTTATGGAACTAATTGGATCTTCTCCCGATATACTTTCTATCTGATTTTGTCATGATTGTTAAATTTAGATTACAAAATTTAAACTAAATGGATATACTTTATTACATGATAAAAACAATAACTTAACTATATTTTATTTATGTAATATTATTTAAATTATTAACTTAAAAATAATGGTTAAATAGAGTTTTCAAAATATTCCTTGTTTAAAAATACATTAAAAAATAATATATATTTTTAAATTTATTTTTTCTATCAAAATAAATATAAATATATCTAGAAAAAATGAATTTTTGTAAAATATTCTTGTTGTCTGTCACTGTATTTCAAAAGCTTTTGTGAAAAAAAATAATTATTTTATTTTATTTTAAATTAAAGTTATCAAAAATAGATTTTAAAAATAAAAACAACATTTTAATATATTTTTTAATATAAATTATTTTTAAAAACCACACTACTAAAATTATATATGTCAGCGTTTCGAAACTGCGTTGGAGATAAATACATCTTCAAATATTACAATAGGATCATCCAACGCAATTTATCTTTTCTATTTCTATTTTTTTATTTTTTTTCCAAGTGTCTATACGCTACCATTAAAGGAAAAGATAATATGGGATTGATATGGTCATACATATGGAGGGCTGCCCCTGATGTCGTGACAGACATTCCAAGGAACAATGGTGAAACCAATCATAGATTTATACTGTCTTGATGGATGACTATTTCATGGACCAAACAACCCCCCACCATCTGATTGTGATACTGACCTTTGCCAGTCAATCATGAAAGCCTGGAAATGGTCCATGTCAAACCGTTAGGACAACATTCTTTTCTTTTCTTTTCTTTTTATTATTATTATTGGACCACAGTAGCCAGCTAGCTGCTAACCAAATTCGACGGTCAAGATCAGTGACCATGTGCACCATGTGTTGTAGGGAGAGGAGATTTTGTGAAAATTTATGTGCCTATCGCGAGCTTGTGGCTGTGGATGATATTATACGAACCCCACGGCTGGACCACTACTGCTTTAGGGCTTCTCATGATATGCAACGCAAAGTGTTATGTAATAGATACAACACTTCAAGCTATAATTAGTGAATATTTGATACTACGATGTTGAGTATTTTTTAGAAACATTTTTTTTATTTATAAATATATTGAAATGAGTTTTTTTTTTAAAAAAAAAATTATATATCAAAATTATTAAAACACACACAAAAAAATATAGTGATTTGATGCTTTTCAAGACAAATATATTTTTAAAAATTATCTAAAAATAAAAGTTAGATCATGTTTAGGAATGTGGTAAATATTGCTTTTTAAATGTTTTTGCTTGAACATATATTAAAATAATATATATATATTTATTTTTTAAAAATATATTTGATATTAGCATTTTAAAATGATCCAAAAAACAAGAAATCATTATAAAAAACTATCAATTTCCCCATAATAAAACAGTTTAATCATACTCCTAGAACACACTTAATGCATTTCCAAATCGAACTTTATTAACAAAATAGATGAGTGGTGTTATGTATTATCATATTATTACACCATGCTTGAATTTGCCACCACTATAAAATTATAAAATTGAGAGGCTATCCTTTTCCAAGTCATTTCTTAAACTCAAATTCCTTTAGACGAGCTTTTGTAAACATGATATCTTTGCAAGTGCAAAGGTGTATTAAGTTAGTATCAAGTTAATATTTATATATTTTATCACATTTTCCCTTTCTTTCTCACACAACACACCCTGTAAAAAATCCAATTAATGCAAAACAAATTTAAATTAAATTATGTAATAAAAAAACCTATAAATGTATGAAATATTAAATTTTAGATTTTTTGCAAATACTTAGATCTTAAATTCAATTTATGAGACGAAAAAAAATACTTAGAGATTTGAGAACTTGGCACAAAGTTGTATGGCACTAGCCCAAAACTTGCTAAGATTTGTTTTCAAACCAAAAAAATGACATGTCATAAAAACTAAGAAGAGGTAGCACAACTATATCCAATCTGTGACTTAATAACATTTGACATTTTTATCCAAAAAAGAAAAGAAGACAAGAGAAGATAAAAAAACCTTGAAATTTTAGGCAACTTGATCTCCTCCCACAAGCTCTAATGAATCTCACCATTAGTATTGCAAGGAAGGAGTTGGGCATCCAACCAAGTCATCATCCTAAATAAATTAATGTAATAGATAAGACAATCAAATTAATTTACTTGCTTCTTATTCTTGTTCCCCACAACAATTATGGATTGAAAGAAACATAGAAAGTACATAAACCATATCAAACCAATTCCATAAGCATGAATCCGAAATCAATAGCTTAAATTCTGAAAAAAGATAAATAAATACTTGAAAGTGTAAGGATTACAATGAAAATGCTACTTCTCACAACCAATAATGAAGATGGATGCTATCCTCTTTGAACCAAGAAAGTGAATCAGCTGCTCATGCCTTTTAGGTTGCTGCTGAATCTGAAAAATTGATGGAGAAAGAGTCAAATTTTTTATTAACCTTCGTTAAGATTTAGCATTTTTATTTATTTAATTCTTGTTGATTCAAATCACCCCCCTTCTTTTGAATTTGGTATTTGTAGGAAAATAAATCAATTTCCCTTGGGTTCGACCTGGTCTCTACCACCATACTACTAAAATTATTGTTTCGGTGATAGTAAAATCAGAATTAATTTGTGGAGGTTTCGACAACCGTCAAATTTGTGTGTAGCCATAAATGATAGTGCAACAGTGTTGGTAACATATGAGATAAACATGCTAACATTCTCTCGTTATTCCAATAGCTCCGATTGACTCCAGTTATCCTGAAAGGTTGATTTTGAATCTTAAATAAAATTTTAAATGATTCTTAACATATTCTAATTTTTATGATAAAACATTTATTATTGTTGATGATTTTTAATTGATTGTATATAATTATGAATTTTTGAAGTGTTAGGGACCATATTATTGTGTGGGAACCTCAAGGGTATGATAGCATCAAATATTTATTTTAAAATGAAATAAGACCAAAATCAATGTCTTACGGTAAGGTTAAGAGGATTGAGTTGCAACATGTTTATCCAAGTCGTAATGGTTTTATCTTGACATGATAATAATGTGGTTTTTGATATGTAATGTTAGATTATGTATGATGTTCATTATTTTTTATTTGAGTATTGGTGTTGTTTTTAAATTGTTATGCTATATGTGAGTAGATATCATTTTTAATTTGTTCCGTTTGATTGATATGTTATATATTAATGTTGTTTTTGACTTATTTTGTTGTGTTTTAGTGGCTTAGTATATAGTTTTATCATGTATTAATAATTGAATTATTCATTGATCCTCTATCTATGATGTCTCATGCTACAATAATTTTTATTCAAAATATAATCTCTACACCACATAATAGTTAAATGTTTTTTAAAGAAAGACACCTTTGAGAATAAATATTAAAAAATATCAAGAAATATATTTGGATTATTGAATTTAAATTAAAATATTTTTTAATTCAAGCTTAATTCTGATTAATAGATTATGTTTTTATTTAATCTAGATTTTAAATATTAAATTTATTTATCTATAAAATATTTCTAATATCTTAATTTCATATTATAATGGTTTTCCTATGAGATTTTGATTTTATTTTCCTTTTATTTTTGCAGTTCAACTGTAGCGACATAATGAATGTATAAGCTAATCCATTGATGAGTAATTTGTAAATGCAACATTATTTCTCTCTCTCTTTCTCTATGTTTTTTAATGTCTTTTTAATTTTTTTAGATTTAATTTGAAAATATGCAAGTACCTTTTTAATGGCAAAAAATAATTAACTACCAATATGTTTTTCATCCATGACCCATCCCTAAACACAATTACTAATAAATGTTATTGAATTACTGAAAATTTTGTTTGTAATTAATAATTTTATAAAAGTTCTAGAAAAAAAATGACATTAATTCATGGATCAGTGCTTGAGTTTATGGTAATTTGTCCATTGAGTAGGTCTTGAATTCATGCTGTTTTCGAGTTCCCAAACAAGGCTTGAACCTTTTCTTTCATAAGCTTAAACAATCATTTTCATTCTAACATAATTGGAGGAGAAAATGATGCATTGAATCTACAAATTAACATTCTAAAACTCATAATATTGGTTAAAAGACTAGCAATTTTTTTCTCTAATATCTCCTATGTATTTGCTTACCATATCATACAATAAGAGTATAAAAGCTTAAAATTAGTATGATGCACAAAAGCTCTTCCTTGAGATCAATAGGTCTAAAAGGCTTAAAGCATTATCTTTGAAATCAAAGAGGGTGCTAAAAAAAGCAAGCAAAAAACCAAACTAGCTTTAGATATGAGATTTGGTTGGGCAATAAAAAAGATATTTTCTTAAACTAATTGCAATATAAATCTAAGAAAAAAGAGAGGGAGGAGGAAACGACAATTTATGAGGTAATAAAGGCCCAAATGGGTCCAATATAGATAGGCATTTGGATCTCATGGGTCACACAAAGAGTTCTTTCTAAGTGCTACCCTCCCACACATGTCTTTAAATGGAATTTGCAAGCTTTTTGATTGATAAAGAAAGTGCAAAGTCTTTTTTCCTTGTTCATACACATAGGATTGGAAAAAAAGAAGAGTAAAGGCCAATTTGAGGAAAAAAGACATGGCACAGTAATGACTTTGGACGCAACCCGCTTTCACATAAAAACAATACGAAAAAGCACAACCACATAAATAATGTTAAGTGATATGTAGATAATGATGGGATTTTTTAAGTTGTTTCCATTCCTCTTAATTTGGGATAATAGGATTTAACTAGATTTTTTCAAGATTTTTTCTTTCATTTTTTACATGTTTTCCCCTTCCTCTCGGTTCATCAGGAATTCTATTAAACAACTCTTTGGATGTTATAATGATAAGTAATTGTTTTCTAAAAAAATTCTCATTTCACCTTTTTCATGATTCGATAACTTGTGGGTTCTGAACATAATTTTAGGAGAGGTAAAAACATGGTGATCTATATATGTTTAATGATTAATGAATTTGGTTTTCTCAAAAAAAAGTCAAAAATAAAATATTTTGTTTTTATTACCTTTATAATTCTAATGTTTTAATATCTAAAAAATAAACATTATCTTAACTACAAGCATTATCTTTCTTTCTAAGAATCTGAATTTATTTGCTTAAAACTACTATGTATGTTAGGAAATGGAAATAATTAGACAAATAAGACAAATGAAGATGTGTTAAAAGTTGATTTTTTATGGATTTTTAATTTTTATATTACAATCTAGCTATTAAAATTAATGTTTAAGCATATGAATATTATTGATTCACACAGATAATATAATTGATTTAAATTTCCAGGTTAATTTCTTGTCATTAACTAATTAATTAACATATATCTGTTGCCAAGTCTAGCAACTCTATATTCTATAAAAATTGAACACACTAATTATTGATGCCATATCTTATGGAAACATGTAGCTCAAGTCAAAAAAATCTATGCTTACAACTTTTCTTCTGATAGTTTCTTATATATTTTTGGGTCAAGAAACCTTCAATCCCACTTGAGTAATCATATATTACAATTCTATTTTAACTTTTTATGCTGATGAAAATTGATGGCTTCATTACCTAGCTAGCTTTTAGTTGTATGACTATTAAGATCATCCATATTGCTTTAAGATCACTACGAAGATGAACATTAATTTTGCACAAAGAACTTAGCTTATGTAAATGCAATATCTCTAGCTTCTTTTACTAGTAGCATGCATCACATGAAATATATGCATGGATATTGTTTTTGCTCATAAATGAACACAACAGGATCCCAGATTTTTTTATTTTTTAATAATACAGATGATCATTCAGAATTTTTAAAAAGATGTTGTGTTATCAATTTTGGAGATTTTGGATTGAAAGACTTGATTGGAAAAATTCTAAATAGATGGAGCATAGAAATATTGAGAGAACTTTTTGTTTGCAAACTGCATATTAAGAGTAATTAATAATAGCCGGGAGTTAATTTGGACTTGTTCAACAAGTTCCTCATCATCTTTAAGAGGATTTTTATGTGGTACTTAACTTGAAAGCCAAATCAAACATTTGGACATTGGAGATTATAGTGCATACACCACCAGCTTGCAGCCAGCTGCTTGCCTGTAGTGGAAAAACAAGGAATAAAATGAAGCAATATTTAATTTTGTGGTGTTTCTTTAACATTTAATAGGATCTTGATGACTTATGAATGCATACTTATAAGTTTTGATGGTCTTGCTAATACATTATGAAAATCAAGATAAAAACAAAAATCACAAAAAAGGAGGCATATGATTAGACCTTAGGAAAAGAATAAATTAAACTAATTCCTTATATCTGAAATTCAAATCCAGGAAAGGAGAGACAAGTGATCATAATATATGTAAGGATTTCATTAGAAGTCATCAATTCATCTTTTTGAAAGTCACCATGACATACATCCATCCATCCATCCCAAAACAAAACCTAAAATGAAGCATACAAAAATTAAGGGCTAAATTAGAAGGAAAAAAACTCAAGAAAAGGTTAAACAGTCTCATCATCCCAAACCCAACCATGGAAAAATAAAAAGGTTAAACACAATCATATCATAACCTAAGAAAACAAATGCCAAACAATCTAGCTACCATCTTCTTCAAATTTTTTTCCCTCACTAAAAGTCATGCCTAATTAAAGAAAAAATGTATTGTACAAGCTGTACATGAGGATCATATAACTGGGCTCCCTCCAAAAGCAGCACAATTACACCACCAACTCATATCTCTCCTTCCCTGGCTTGGCTTAATTTGGCTGGTTTCATCTTGAAAAGACAGAGTTATTGCAAAAGCCTCCCCCTCATATGGTAAGCCTTTTTAGTTTCTCCACCATTGGAGGATGACACCATTACAAGAAAAACTTTTATGGATATCCTCTATAAATCTAACTCAAAACAAGAAAAACTTCATGGTGAGGATGATTTCATCAACAATACTGACCGATGATGATGATCATACGACGCCGCTTCTTCATTCCTACACCATTCAATGTCCTCAGCTATTCTTTTAGCATCCATTGAAGCTCCTAGTATTCCACGTTTGGTGAACCCCACTGCATAGAGCCCACACTCTCCTTTCCATCCATTTGGAAATGGTCTTTTAGGAAACCCATCTTCCTCCGAGAACATGACTCCTTCCTGACAATTCAAAATAAATAAATAAATAAATAGAAATTAAACCCCATATGCTCTTTTTCTCTAGCCTTTTGTTCATCAACTTGGTGCAAAAATTAATAACATATCCTTAAGAATCAAGATGCTTGGATAAGAAAGAAATTACCTTCAGCCAAGATGGCACATTACTTTTGTAGCCTGTTGCAAAAATAATAGCATCGAAATTCTCCATTTTCCCATCAAGAAACTCCACGGTATGGCGTTTTAGCTTCTTGATTCCTGGACATACCTAAAACAGCACCGGCAAACCCAGGAGTTTTAGGGCAAGAATATAATTTTTAGAGTCACTGGACAAATGGGAACTAGCTAGGAAGGGGGAAAAAAAGAGGGGTTAATTTATTTAATTTTAAAAAAATTAAAAGGGAATTAGAATTACGCGACACAACTTAAGAAATCAAGAAAGCAAATGGTACGATTGTTTGGCACAGGAGGATCCATTTCAAAACATACATATGGTGCCAGAGAGTGCAAAACAAAAGGTGATGTGATACACACACACACACTGATACGTGATATAATTGTTAAAGTACCTTAACGTCTCCACTCTTGATCTTGGCCAGCGTTCCGACATCCAATACCGGGGTCTTCCCGGACCCATTCTTGTGTTCAAGGGGACCCCTTTCCGGCCGGTCCAATCCCAATCGTGCCGTATCGCCGAGCATTAGCCTCGACACTATCAGCAGGAACCGATCGACAAGGCGCATGGGCAGCCACTTGAGCAGCCACATAGACAACCCGAAAGTTGATTTGCCTAAAATCTCTCGAGGCAGAACATGCACCTTCATTCGAAACACAAACCATCCCTCAATTTTATTTTTCTTGAAGAAGTTACTGCAACTCAAAAAGCTTAAAGAATGGCTAAAAAAGAGCTCGATTTGATTTTGGTGAGCTCCCTCTAGTTGCCCTAGTGGTGTAAATATCGGCTAGTTCATGCCAGGCCACAACTGAATATGCATGCCTAGAGGTCTTTACAGAGAGATAAAACTAATCATAGGAACATAAAAAGGGAAGATGTATGATTATGACAATATATGTAAGATCCTACGATTCTGACAAATGTTGCGCATGCTTGGGAATCCCAAGAAAGTGAAAGATCAAAATTTTATTTTTTTATTTAAATCTAAATATCCCTATGTTTTTTTTGCTATGATCATGTTAAAAAAAGAGAAGAAAGCTGTTGGAAATTGAAGTCACTATGCGCACCCGGCCAATTGGAAATTGTTCTAAAACTCCCATGAGCCTCAAATACAGCATACATGCCAAGATAGCAGAAGTTTTGAATGCGTTTTATTTTATAAATTAAAAAAAACATTTTGCAAACATTTTCCATTCTTTATTTATATTTGGATTTTTCATAGGAAAAAGGACTGAATTGGGAGAAAATAAAACGAAACCAGGGATTTGAATATACATGTTGAATTCTCCAAAAAAACAAAAAACAGGGCGTTTTATTGTTGAATAATCAAAACTAGCTTTTTTCCCCATCAAAACTTAATAATAGAATATAGAATTTTTCAAAGGCTCGAAGGAAAAACCAGTCATTTTTCCCATCAAAAACATGTGGAACTGGACAGAGCAAAGGCTTAAAAATCAACCTTTTAAGGTTTTTTTGCTATATGGTTTTAGAGAGAGAGAGAGAGAGAGAGATGGAGGGGGTGATGCTTGATTAAGATGATTATACTTACTGTATCTCTAACAACAAGAGAAGGGCTAGCGCTATAATTGCAGAGATCCAAGCAAACTTCCATTCCTGAATTCCCACACCCCACCACCAAAACCTTTTTCCCTGTAAACTCCTTTCCACTTTTGTAAATACTTGTATGCCGAATATCCCCTCCAAATTCTCCCATCCCATCAATCTCTGGCATCACTGCCTCCGCATTCTCTCCGGTCGCCGCAACCAACCACCGGCACATGTACTCAGTCTCCTCTGACCTTTTCCCAATAGTCTTCACGCGCCAAATCCCAATAACTTTATCATATTCGGCATGCGATACAGTCTCATTGAACCGTGGTCTAATCTCAAACTTGCGTGCATACGTCTCTAAATAATCAATAAATTGTTCCTTAGTAGGGTAAGTTGGGAATTCACCGGGGAACCCCATGAGAGGAAGCTCACAGAATTGTTTCGGTAAGTGAAGGCGTAGGCGATCATAAGTCTTTAACTGCCACAAAGATGCTATACAACTAGATCTCTCTAGTACCAAACTCGGGAAACCTTTTTCTTTGAGACAAGCTGCCACGGCAAGGCCAGAAGGGCCGGCGCCAACAATAACCGGACCAGGGACAAAAACACGACGTGGCGCTTTATTCATCATCTCTTGGAAAAGAGGATCATGAGCTTGTTTTCCCTCTATTTCTCTGAAGCAGTCCATGAACAGTGCAAAAACTTAGGAAAATGTATGAGTGTGGTTAGAGAGAGAGAATTAAAGGGGCTATCAACGCACTGATTAACTGTGTTAGCTATAACTAATACAAGTCAAAGCTGGTTTGGCTGTTGAGTTCAGGATAAAGAGCAAAACGAAAAGAACTCATCAGGCAATAAAACGTGCGTGGGGGACTAAGTTGAAAGATTAAGCCGAGATTTAGTGATGAATTTCTCTCTTATCTGAAAGATTGAGTAGGCTCTGTGAGGGGATTCCTTAAATATTGGAGTGGATTAAGACTTATCCACTTGTGAGAATAGGTTTTCGTTTTGTTTTTTTGAAAATCTTTGGGCTGTGTGGTGCTGTTCAATGGTGGTTAAACCCGGAAGATGAGCAATGAACTACGGGGCAAAATCAGCATTCAGCAATGAAAGTGGGAGAGAAAGAGAGAGAGAGAGTGAGTGAGTGAGAGAGATGGTGATATGTGTATACATTCCTTTTGTTCATGGAATTACAACTTAAATATGAGCAACAGCTTCAGTGCTAAATTGTGGGTATACTAGTGGGGATATATTATATTTATATCTATAGTCTATAGTGTACGAAATATTTAATTAAAATTAACCGGCACAATATAAACAGGGCTTTAGCTATGCTTCGAGCCAAGCCATATAAGAATTAATGATCTTTATATATATATATATATGTGTGTGTGTGTGTTTGTGTATAGATAGATAGATAGATATAGATATGTATGTCTGTGTGTGTCAACTTAAAATAGAAATCGATCCACGTCACTCCCCTTGTCATAAGAGAGAATTAGAGATTTTATTGGGTATGGGTTAGCAAAGCACAGGTGAGGATCCAAAATCGGGATTCGTTTAATTACTTAAGAGTCATTCATCTAGAAGGTCACTGGTACTAAAATAGGGTGTGATTTACATGTTGAAGTTATTGACGGACAGGAAATATGAACAGTATTTTTATTTAAAATATATTAAAATAATATTTTTTATTTTAAAAAAATTATTTTTAAATATAAAAATAAATTAAAGAAATAATTTTTTTCAAAAATACTTCTGAAGTGATGGGATTCTGTGGGTTGGCGATGGGGAGATGGGAGTGATGTAATTCTGTGGGTTGGGGTTTGTGGAGTGTGAATTGCAGCCGAGATGTCATCCACAAAGAACCAGGAGGCAGAGACGCAATAATCATGGACGAACATGTAGGGCAGAGGCTTGCAAAAAGCGAGAAACATACTGAAGTGAAAATCTGAGATTGCCATTCATGTGCATTTGATTCGAGTAATTATTATTTGCCTCAAATTTCTAGTGGACGACGTACTCATCATCATCATAGTATCTCAATTTCCATCGAAAAAAGTCATTCCTTAGAAAATCAAATCTCTCTCAACTTTCAATATTGACTTCAAATTATAATCGGGCCAACATTTCTGATAATATCGTGCTGGTCAAGGACGTATAAAACCGTGAAACGACACACATTATTACCTCTCTAAGTTGAATTTTTTATGCCATCAAATTTTATTTTTTTAAAAGTATATTTTATAGGTCTAGGTGAGCAAGTAAAATCCCGATTACCTTAGACTCTTACAAGAGATATATACTCTGACTCCAACTTGAAACTTGTTTGTAGATCGCAACCCCTTTGACATGATGTCACGCTCCTTGAAGACCTCTCTAAGTTATTGTTGCCTCTTTTATGACAATTTTTTTCTTAGATGCGAGAAAATCTCATCTCTTGAAAAACACGTTTATAAATCTAAATGAGCGAGTAAAACCATACAGATACATGTCTTAACTCAAACTCGATATCTATTATGTAAATTATAAACATTTTATCACTACGTCATCAAGACTCTTGAAAACCCTCGGAAGAGAACGATATTGGCAACGTTGTTCTCTCTATAATGGCTTAGAAATTGATCTCTTGATTCACTTTGAAAAACTCAACTTACTCACTTGCCCGCTCAAGACCCAATTCAAGTGAAATTAATGTTTTATATATATATATATATATACACACATATTTTTTGTTATATCAATAACTACAATAGTTATATGACTTGACACAATATAAATCCAGTTCAAAGTCTAGATTGGAAAGTTAACCTAATATCCAAGAAAAATAAATCTAATGAAAAATATATGAGGTTGTTTCAATTATATATATATATATATATATATATATATATATCCTAACTTGGTGGTGATGGTAACAGCACTATTGTGTTTATAATAACAACATGATCACAAAAATAGTGTTGTTAATAGTCTTTGTATTAGGGATTTGACGAATTGGTGGCAGCACCACGCCCAAATAAACTACCAAATCAGCCCATTGCTTCGCTGTTAATTTAATTTGAACCTCGATCGTGTCAAAGAAATAAACAACGAAAGTTTCCTTTTCGTACCAACGTGATTGATGTTGGGGTAAAATATGAAAGAAATGCTCCTTTAAAATTAAACAAATTATGAGTGCTAATGTGTTATATATATATAAATGAGAAAAAGGCAGGCCAGCAATCCCAAATTTCTCATGTAGAAAATATCACGCTCACATTCCATTACTTTATAATTGAGAAAAATCCCCACCATGTCCATGTATTTTGAAAAACTACAACAATAGCTCTCTCAAACATTTTCTATATGTTTTATTAATGTGTCAGGTTTCTTGAAATATATAATCACAATAAAAACGATATGTTTATTTTTTTTTCTAGAGTTTCAAGGATACTAGATAGATCTAGAGTTGTTTATAATTTTATTTGCAAAATATTTTTATCCCGTGAATTTTATATTTACTCTAGACTCGTTAATAAAATATTTAATAAATATTAAAAATAAATATTTTTTTTGAAATATAAACTAACATAATGCATATTGAACTTGTACCTAACCGACATCTTAGCAGTTTTAATTTGAAAGTTATATTATATTCATATTAATTTTATTAGGATGATGATGGGAAAAGGTTTTGAATATACAAAGATAATTCATGGTAGTAGTGCTGCACTTGTTAGTGTATTTTAATCAGTGATTTTTCTAAACAAAAAAAAAATCTCAAATTAAAGGTGGGTTTGCCTACTCTAAATATTCAATTGTGCATCATTATTTATATTCACTTACTGCTAGTTTGGTATTGTGATATATATCTATATATATATTAATTGAAAATATATTAAAATAATTTATTTATTTAAATTTTTTAAAATCAACGTACTAAAACCATTTAAAAAACATTAATATAATTATTTTACAAGGCAAAATCACCTTTAAAGAACAGAAATCACCTCACTCCAAACAATTTCTTACTAGTGTTGAACAAAGAATAACACGTAAGGTGTCAAAGAACAATCTCATCTAAAAATTTAAATTGTTAGGTGAGCCCCAAAATATAACTTATATTATTCTCTAACACACTTCTCAAGTGATTTGGGCTTGAAATTTACACATGTTCATATTATCCTGTGTTTAATTTTTATCAAATAGAATAGAAGTAGTGAAATTTGAACTCGTCACCGCTAGGTCAACAAAATTTTGATATCATGTCAAAGAATCATCTAACCTAAAAATTTAAACTGCTAGATGAGCTAGAATATAATTTATTTTATTATCTAACCTAATTTTTCAATATACACTTAATTAAGTTGATTATTACATGCTTAATAAGCATACCCTCTAATTTCTAGCCATGTTGGATGTTCCTTCGGTGCAAACAACATTGCTGTTGAGACTTGTAAGCTTTAAAGTACAATTATTAAGAACTAATAATAATTTCCTGATCTGATTGCAGAAAGCAAACTGTGCACAGACGTGCAACCACTGGCTGGGTTTCAACTTGGTCAGATGAAATATCAATGGGAGGAGCTAATCACAAATGGGTGGCAGCCTTGCGACGGATGGAGGGCCACCACCCCGTCGACATGACAATGGTGGTGGTCACTTAACTACTCTCTCTCTCAGATGTTTAGTTTCTTGAACAGAGCTTATGACATGGATATATACTTATTGAAAGAAAATTCATTCCATTTTCTTTTTCTTTTTTTTTGGAAATAATGCAATATTATTAACTAGTCATATAAGCTAGGAATCATGGAATTGTGCTTTCTATGGATGATTCCAACGATCTTTTTATATATTAGCCAGCCACTTGGTATGTAGTTTATGGGATCCATGTTCCATATCTTCGTGTCTATTTAAGAATGTGGTTGCGGTTGTTTTTTAAAATGTTTTTTTATTTAAAAATATATTAAAATTATATTTTTTAAAAATTATTTTTGATATCAACACATCAAAATGATCTAAAAACACCATATTTTGTTAATTTAAACTCAAAAATAAAATAAAAATTTATTTTTTTCAAAAACACTTTTAAAAAGGACTCCAGACACCCCCTCGTCAACTTGAAATCTCAATGATTAACGATATAATAAATCTTGTTCACTCCACCGAAATAGAAACCTCTTCATAAGATTAAAAGGGTTTTTGTTTAAAAATAATATGAAAATTATTATTGTGGTTTTAACTAACAACTTGATTAAATTATTGAGTAATAATAATTATTTGATAATAAAATAATCAGGGTTTTTTTTAAATATATATATATATATATTATTTAAAAACAAGTTGGTTTTTATAATTTAAATACAACTACGTGGAGTTCATTAATAAAAGCTTGGAGAAAAAAAGAAAGCAAGCCATTTTATTATCATGCCTCCTAATTAAGGCGTTCTTTGCCCAGTGAGAAATTTCCCACACGGAGAATTAAAGAGTGGTAGTGGTTTTAAAGCGAGGGTTCGTCTTTCTTTCGTCCTCCAATCCTAATTAGCCACACAGATCATGAGTTATTTACTGCTAGTTCATAATATTATAAAGGGATCTGTCCTTCATTTTTCTATTTAACGAACGAATATATATATATACAGTGAGATTATATATATGTTTTTAAGATGGGTTTTGAGTACAACTATTTTTATTTTTAGATTGTACTTTATTGGCATTTGAAGATGGAAGAAATGAAACATGAACATATTTGATTAAGAAATTGACAATTATTAAATATAAAAATTTAAGTATGAGATGAGTGGTAATTAGAGCAAACTCAATTATAACTCAGATTAACTTCTAAAGTTGGTATATCCAGGGTCTGTTTGGGACAGTTGTTGCTGTAGCTTTTCAAAGTGCTTTTCGTGCTGAAATATATCAAAATAATGTTTTTTTATTTTTTAAAAATCATTTTTGACATTAGCACATCAAAATGATCTAAAAACATCAAAACATATTCATTTAAAATGAAAAAAAAAACTAAACTTTTGTTAGTCAAGACTCAATCTCTCAAAGCTATCTCCATCTCTCAAAAGTCTTCCGCTCTCATGAAACACAACTTCTAAACTCTCTCTCCCGTGAATTGAAATGGATCTAACATGTTTTATGATTATCAGGTTTTTTTTTAAAAAAAGGGTGATAGCTCAATATTTTTGGACTCATCTAAATATTGAATCCAAATATATATAGGTGACGAGATACTAGATCCTATTTATGGGCTCAATCAAGCACTAGGCTCAATCATATATAGGTCTAAAGAGTTGTTAGACTCGGCATTGATGTGCTTATCCAAATATCAAGCTCAAGATTATATGGGTCCGACGAATCGTCAAGCCCAATGATTAGGGGCCCAACCAAGCTTCTAAACCAGATTATATGAGCATCGAGCCCAATCATACATGGATGGAGAACTCTCAAACCTAACATCTTCGAACTTATGCAAACATTGAACCTAAGTACATGTGGTTTTAGAAATCTTATTAGGCTCTATATTGGACCACGAGATTCTGGTAAGTTAGAAATATTTCATCTGTGATAAATCATATATATTTCTCATATTAAAGAAACATATGATTTTAAGATTATCAAAAGAAATAAAAGGAAATTTATCCCTTCTCTCCATAAAAAGGTCGGAGTTATAAGCTATAAAGACTAAGAGGATCCTTAAAAAAACGGTTCTCAATATTCATTCTAGACGGATAATAAAATAAAAATGTCGTAAATTGTGGGAATTGGAGTTTTGCAAATTATTTTATATTTTTTGTTTTTTCAAAATTAATTTTTCAGTTGGTGTTTTGATTTGCATTTTCCTTGTAAGAAGTTGTCAAATCAAATACCTATCTAAGATCACTTGATTATATAGAAATAAGATTTATTGAATTAAAAAAGTTAAAGTGAAACAAGTTTAATATAAATGACGATATGTGCTAGTCTACCCTCTACCACGAAGCACACTTTAGGGCTGCACATCCCCTTGATCTGAAATTCAAAGGACAAATCTTATTTTTGCCCCTATAAATTTATGAATATTCCATTTTTATCTTTTAAGGGAGCGTTTGGTAGGGAGTTGATCCGCTTTAAATTCTATCCTTATAAACTTGAATCTTGTTTGATTTTTTTTTTGAGGGGGTTAATTGAAATTAGTGTTTTTGGAATATTATTTCCTTTATATCAAAAAATACAAACTAGATATTTCTCACCAGCAATTACTAATGATTTAATTACAAATCATCTCCAATTTATTTATTTATTTATTCTGGAAAAAAAACAATTTACACACTTAAAAATTGCTCCTGTAACAATTAATCCGATAACAAATCATCTCCATTTTCGAAACTATCAAATGCAAATTAAACACTGAATAGTCGAATGTATCTTGATAACAATGGTGGGATTGGGATGGTTATCCATACCTTGATAGCAAATCTAAATGTATCTTGAAATTCAAATTGGGGGCTATCATTTTTTCGAATCTTGCTCTTTAAATTTGTATTAATTACTTAAATTTATGACTGGGAAAATATAATTAGAATTTAAAATTTATTAAATAAAAAATATCATGGGATCTACACCGATCTTTTCTAAATTTAGCTTTGGAAATTCGAAAATTGATATTTAGGCTGTTACGACCCTGTTTGGGAGTGCGATTGTGGTAGTTTTTCAAAGTGCTTTTCGTGCCGAAATACATCAAAATGATATTTTTTTATTTTTTAAAAATCATTTTTGACATCAGCACATCAAAATAATCTAAAAATACCAAAATATATTCATTTAAAATGAAAAAAAAAATCAAATTTTCGACAAATATCAATTTCAACGCACTTCTAAACGGGGCACTTTAAAGGCTGAATTCACTAGGAATTTGTTGTCCTTTCGTGATGCTTAAGCATTGGCATAGAGATTTAGGCCATGCCTGTCAATTAATTATAGACTTGAATTTATTTTCATTTATGGTGGATATGATCTAGTGGTTTGTCTGAGTCTGCACATCCATGCACGTAATAATAAAGAGGATGGATGTCTCGATAGCGACCTAGCAATAGTTATTATAAGGTATTTGCCCTTAGGTATATATTTACCATTTTCTATCTATAGATTCAATTTAACAATAATTAGAAATTTGAAAAACATTACAAGTCTACAGTAGCTCATGCATCTCTTTTCCTTCCTCCAAATAATGTTTCCGTTGATCATTTCTAACCTCCTATGTGTTTTTAACATATGTCATAAGCATGGTTATTAAATCCAGTCCATTAATCATCTTTAAAAAATTATATTATTTTTAAAAAAATCAAACATGTTTTTGACCAGAATATGGATCGATCTATAGAGTTGATTGGGTCAAACCATGCTAATTTTGAGAGGGTTTTTTTATACATGGATCGGTTTATACATAGATCGGGTCAAAAGATATATTAATTGGGTCTAGGGTTAACTCGCTTGGTCACACAAACTATAATAACAAATGTGTTTTTCCAATAATAATAATAATAATAATAATAATAAATGGTTAGATCAATCCTCTTTTGGTAATCGAATATTTTGGAGCTAGGCGTATAAATGTCCCCATTCATGATAGATGCTTCTGAAATTTTCTAAGCCACTTAGCTACCAAAGACACATGTATGGAGTTATGAGGTAGAAAATATAAAAATCTTGAATTAAGACCCCTTGATTATTCGTTGAGAGCCATATGTTCTTTAGAGGCTGGGAGAATTATGCTTTTTGTCCCCGCCATGATCGATAATTCAAAATTGCGACATTTATGCCTTCAATAATTAAAGGTCATTTGATTTGAGGGTATTATTTTATTTTATTTTTATTTTTTGGGCTTGATCACAATGCAAATGTCTCAAATTGTATTTTAAAGCTTGAATCAATTTATTGGAGTAAATTAAATAGATGAACATGTAATTAAAATTCTTATCAATATATATATATATATATATCTATCTAATCTACTCGAAAGAACAACCAGCAAAGCATTCTTTATATTGTATTTTATTTTTTAATATGAGGAAACTTTATTTTCAGGAAAACACATTTTATAAGTCTAGGTGAACGAGTAAAACTCTGGTTGATTCAATTTTTTACAAGGAATGTATATTTTCACTCGATTTATATTGTATTTGATTAAGGGTTCATTGAATGTAACTTGTAAGTGGAGAGATTTTTTATTAAAAAGAGGAGGAAAATTCATAAAAAAGAAAATAGAAAATCAAAAGGAAAAAGGTATGAAATGAAGTAAAAAATAGGAATGAGCCGAAAAAGAGAATAGAATTGATTGCATGTGTTTGTATATTACTTAAAAGTTAGTGGTGATAAAATATCTATTTATTTTTTAATGTAAATATAAAATTGTTTAGAGAAAATATCAAATCAATATTTTTTTTCAATACTTTCAATCTGCTAATTTAAATTTTTTATTTTAATATATTTTTTAAATAAAAAATATATTTTTTAAAAAAAACATGCCTACTAAATTGAAAAAAAAAGAAAAAAGAATGTTAGTGTCGCGACGACGATTTTTTACGCGCGCTTCGCGCCCCGCCATCCCTCTCTGGAGAGACAACGGCGCGCGGTGAAAATGGGGTAATATATAGCTGTAAAATTTACGACTATAATTCTAAGGAGTCGCCACCTAGTATTAAGGTCACTAGGAACCTATTGGTCTGCGAGAGTCTTGGGTAAGGGGACTTGTTGTGCAAGGGGAAGACGCATCACCCCCAGTGCACCCTACCTAAGGTAAGCTGCATTGTTGTTTGATTGTTTTTTTTCTAAGTTGAAAATTTTGCACTGCATTTTCAAAAACCAATTTTTTTGTGTCAAAGATCACCACAATTTCCCCTTTGAATATCTTTTCTTCTCTGTTTTTTGTTTATCTCCCTTGTTCTTCTCTGTCACCTTCTCTGTTCAAAATTTTTCCCCATATTTTCTCCTCTGTTCCCCCTCTCCTCATGCAGCGTTCATGGCTGCCTTTTATAGAAGAACTTGGCCTGCCACGGTGGCTGCTGGTCGGCGGCATGGTGGCTGCTTTCGGCTGGGTGGTCGGTGACGTGGTGGCCTGCTGGTGGGTTGTCGGCGGCGTGGTGGCTGGTCGGCAATGGGCTGTCGGCAGGCGTGCATGTGAAGGCAGCGGGGTGCAGTGGCAGCTTTGGGGAAGGCCGAGTTTCGGTTTGGTCCCTCAATTTATGATTGCTCTAATTGCACCCTCAATTAAATTTAAATTTGTAATTTTGTGCAATTGTGCCCTTGTCCGAATTTCAATATTACCATTGACTTTGCGCGCCTTTTTCATTTTGGTCCCTTACTTCTAATTTATGCAATTTGACCCTCAATTAACAATTAAACTTTCAATTGTCTTCAATTTGGCCCTAATTTTGCACAATTAGCTTGGAAAAATTCAATTGGGTCTTCAAAAATTCCAATCTTCTCAATTGAGCCCGAATTAAATTCAAGAATTTGATTTTTTATCAATTAAGCCCTTAATAAAATTAATTTGATCAATTTAAAGCATAATCAAGTCCTTGCACTTAATTAAATTCTTCAATTGGACCCTAAATTAATTCTCAAACATAATAATATTTTGAATTAGCCCATGATTAAATCAAATTGGCCTATAAAAAATATAATTATGATTTTTGACTTAATTTTTACCTCGAATTTGTATTTTCTCTCATTTTTTGGCACAAAAGAGATACGATTCGGCTCAGAAAATATTCCAAATTTCCACCGTGATTTTCTACCGACGTCAAAACCTTTTTTTATTTTATTTTTGTTATTTTTATTTTATTTTGGGGAGTAACCCAAAAATTGGGTTACGACAGTTGCCCCCCTCTTTACAATGCTTACGACTAAAGTCTTGTAAAAGACTTTAAATAGTAAGCGTTGTAAAGAAAAAGAAAAGTGGATTTATCAGATCAAGAAATGATTGATCCATCCAGAAATGAGAATGAGGACTATAAAGTGCACTCAGAAATGAATGGTAAGATAGGGCTAGAAAGCGCACTACCAAAGAGTTGGGGCCTAAGAAGGACACTAAAAAAGGATGGAAGATTGTGATGTTTGTGAATGATACAGGAAAATGGTCTCATTGTAATGGGTGACCTACCCAGGTGAGAATGGTGAAGATGGTAAAAACAAAGAGATGGTCTTGTTGTGATGGGCGACCTGCCCAGATGGAAGCAAAAAGTGGTGATGGAGATTTATAGGGCTAGAAAGCTCGCTATCTAGGATCTATGGTCGGGAGTTGGAAAACTCACTCGCTATCTAATTGATGGTCGAGGGTTGGAAACGCACTCAAAGAGGAGGGAACATAGGGATGGAAGGCGCACTATCTTAATTGGTGGTTTGAAAACACACACGAGAAGGAAGAAAAATAGGGTTGGAAAACACGCTATTTTAGCTTATGGTTAAGGGTTGGAAAACGCACTTAAACAAGGAGGATAGGGATGGAAAACGCACTATCTTAATTGGTGGTTTGAAAACACACACGAGAAGGAAGAAAAATAGGGTTGGAAAACGCGCTATTTTAGCTTAAGGTTAAGGGTTGAAAAACGCACTTAAACAAGGAGGATAGGGATGGAAAACGCACTATCTTAATTGGTGGTTTGAGGGTTGGAAAACTCACTCAAATGACAGGAAAGGAATGGCTAAGAAGCGCACGATCCTAATTGATGGTTTGGAAAACTCTCTCAAATGATAGGAAAGGAATGGCTAAGAAGCGCACGATCCTAATTGATAGTTGAGGGTTGAAAAACTCACTCAAATGAGAGGAAAGGAATGGCTAAGAAGCACACGATCCTAATTGATGGTTGAGGGTTGGAAAACGCACTCGAAGATTTGGGAAAATAGGGCTAGAAGCGCACTATTTTAATTAATGGATCAAGGGTTGGAAAACGCACTCGAAGTTGAAGGGAAAATAGGGCTGGAAAGCGCACTATTTGAGTTGGTCGATGGCTAGAAAGCGCACACAAATAAAGGAAAGGGATAGGATTGAAAAACACTCTATCTGTTCTGATGAAAGGCTCGCAAGCGCTCTTAGGGAAGTGAAAGTGGTGAGGGCTCGAAGGCGCACACAAAATGACGAGTAGAGGTTTGTAAATTACAATTCCTCTAAAACATTTCTTGGATCCCTAGGGAGATGCAATGCATAATGACACCTAGAATCAAGAAACAAATAAAATTGAAAAGCATGCTCAAGGAAATGAAAGAGGTGAGAGCTTGAAAGCGTGCACACAAAATGAATGAAGGTTCGTAAATTACGATCCCTCCAAAATATTTTTTAGATTTTCAATGGGGATGCAATGCATGATGATGCATGTGTATTTACCTAAGAGATATAGGTCCCCTTTCTTTTTCCTGACTTTCCTTTCCTAGGTTTGGATCTCTGGTTTTGACGGCTCCTCGCTTCTGCTTACTCGAGCCGCAACTTGTTGATTTTGACCACTACAGATGATAGATTTTCCATATCAAACATGCCCCCTTGAGTTTGATCCAGATTTTTTGAAAAGAAACGATGGAGCCAACTTCAATTGCATTTTAGATTGCCCCCCTGTTTGGTCATGCCCCAAAAATGTTTTGGGCTTTAGGTGTTTGTAGGAAGGGGTTGGTTATTTGCAAAGATGGTGTTTTCATGTGGGATTTTTGGAATTAGTCATTCCAAGCACAAAAACCATTTTGATTGCCCCAGTCAAATCATGTCACACCAGTTTTTAGGCTTCAAGTGTTTGCAAGAAAGGGATGGTTATTTGCAAAAAATATTTTCATGCAAAACTTTTGGAATTTCAAAGTCATTCCAAGCACAAAAACCATTTTGATGTTTGTTTAACAAACTTGTTCTCGAAAGAATTCAAGTGATCTCATTGTCAGGTTTTATGTTGACTTTGACAAGAATGTGAAATGATATTTGCAAGTCTCGTATGTTAGGAAGGCTTCGATCAGGTCATGTGAAGCATTTGTAAGGATTGTTTCAAATAGAAAAGCATTGCTTATCAATCCAGATAATTCGTATTTGATCAGAAAGGGCTTTATTAGGCTTGTAACATAGGCTTAGGTTACTAGCTACGAAAAAAAAGATATTTGTAGGCTCAAAAAGTGTTTAAGGGTTTTCTAGACTAAGGATCACTTAGTGCTTACTCTTAGAACTTCATTTAGCCCTCATGATTGATTTTCATAGTGACCTAGCATGCCCCCCAGTGTTTGCTTGGGCTTTGACCTTGACATGCCCCCCTGTATTTGTTTGGGTTTTTTTCATTGGTTTTTTTTTTGCCAATAACATTATGCTGACTTGACATGCCCCCCAAGTATTTTGTTTGGGCTTTCTATGTTGGGTTTTTAGTAGTACCAAAATGTTGAATTAGTTTGCTATAGTGTACTAAAACCTTTTTATGTTTATGCCCCCAACTTTGTTCGGGCGTCACTTGTCATTGAGGATTTTTTGTTGCACTTGCCCCCAGTGTAGGGTGTGATCCTTGTCAGGGTTAATTATCAAGAAAATAAAATTATTAGGCTCAAATAGGGACTGCAAAAGATATTTGAGACTTTGTGATGGCATATCAAAGATGACCTTTCATCATTTCAAAAACATGCAATCCGAATCAATAAGCTTTGCTTTTCCATGCGAAACAAGTTTTTGATTATTTGTTTGGCTAAGAGGTTAGCTTTATTATGTGGATTTTGGTGGTATGAGATCACTTTTCAAATTAAATCCTTTGAATTCCCAGAACATATTTGTTAAATAAACATCAAATTGACATTTATTTTCGTACTAGACTTTGATTTGCCAAAAATCTTTATGAAATCATGGGATCATGGGCGCTTTGGATGAAGTGTTTGTGTTATTTAGGCATGAAAACGGGAACACATCATGAACACAAGAGAATACATGATCATTGAAATGGAAGGTTTGCTTAACAACAAAAAGTTCCATGTCATTACAGGCAAGATTACTGACAAGTCCAAACATAATGTCCACACATTACCAAAACAAGAGGAAATCATGGAAGTACTTTATCAAAACAAAAGGTATTGTTGATTTCACTTTCCATGTTGCAGACACGTGGTACCCCATCTCCGTGGAGCTTAATTGGACGCAGGATCTGGATTTCCTCTACCTTGCTTTAATCAAATGCTATCCACCCTGCTTTGATCAAATGCATGAGTCTCTTCTTGAAAGCACCGCAAGTGTGGATGCTATGCCCTGCAGCTCCAGCATGGTATTCGCAGGTGAGATCGGGTTTGTACCAATCAGGGTAAGGTAGTTGCAAAGGTGTCTGGGGTTCAGGAGCTATTTTCCCCATGCTTACCAACTTTTGATAAATCTCATCCAAAGGCAAAGGTAGCGGAGGTAGCTGTTCTTGGGTTTTCTGGTAATTTCTTTTCGGGAAATTTTTAGATGGATCTTTGGCTTGAAGATTGATGTTGGAGATTTGAGAAGAAGGGTGATAGGAGTTTTGGAATTGGTTGCTCCTACCCTTATAATTGTCTCCAGAATATTCGGCATCTTTTCTTTTGCCTTCAAAGCCATTTTTCTCCACAGGTGCGAGGATTCTTCCACTTCGAATTCCCTGCTCTATTCGCTCTGCCACGGCTACAGCATCCGTGAATTGCTGTGCTGAACTGCCCATCACATGTTCGTAATAGGGCGCTCTTAGCGTGTTGGCGAACAAGGTCACCATCTCTTTATCTAGAAGCGGGGGATGTACTTGTGCAGCAAGATCTCTCCATCTCTGAGCATATTCCCTTATGCTTTCTTTTTCTTTTTTCTCCAGATTGGACAAACTTGTTCTGTCAGGAGCGATGTCCATGTTGTACTTGTATTGCTTAATGAAAGCATCTACCAGATTTTTCCAACTATGGATCTTGGTGTTCTCTAGTCTCATGTACCAATTCAAGGCTGCCCCACTCAAACTATCTTGGAAAAAATGCATCAGTAGTTTTTCATCATGCACTACTTCTGCCATTTTGTTACAGTATGATTTTAGGTGAGTGACAGGGCATTGTGTCCCAGTGTATTTGATAAATTCAGGGACACGAAACTTTTTTGGTATTACAATGTTCGGGACTAGACACATTTCTGCAGCTTGTACTGGGTCATATAAGTTTACCCCTTCAATGACCCTTATCCTGGCTTCCAGCGTCGCCATCTTATCTTGTTCGATACCCTCTGATGCTTCTATCACTGTTGGGGTTGGCGCAGGTGTCGGCACTGCTGATTGTACGAAAGTTGGGTTTTGTTGCGGATCCTGAACTCCTGTCACCTCTTCTTGGTGGTTCATTCCTTGTGTTTGAGTAGCCGCTGTGGGTCTAGTTGAAGGACCCTCGCCAGAGGCATTTCTCAGTGCTTGCTCGAGTAAGCTGGTAAGACTAGCCACACTAGCTTTCAGAGAATCCAATTCTTCTTGAAAATGAGCATTGCGGTGTGCACGCTCTTCGTCCTCCATATTTCTCTGCTGGAGTCTAGTATTGTAGATTCTGGAAGGCGAAGTTCTTCGGGGACCTATATTTTGACCTGTTGATGCTATGCATGTTATTTATGAAAAATGAATGTATGCATGGTGATGGATACATGTGGATGCAAATGTATGTACATATATAACAAGTGAATAATCAGGAATGGTGTACCCAAAAGCAAGTTCTAAGCCATTACATGAGGGGTAAGCTCTATCTGGTCTCAAAGGGTCTATGAACTGCCCAGTGACCACCTCACGTGAAGGTAGTGTAGGGGTTTACAAGAAATGGTTGGGGCACAGTATGACCACCATTATCAAGTAAACACTCAGTTCATAGTTGGATGTTTCACGAATCTGAACCCCGACCAAAAGTCATGGGGCAGACCGCTACTCCCCACCTAACTTAAAATTGGGTTTACTGGAAAAAAAAATTAAGATGCATGGTGACATTAATTTAAATTTAATGTTATGCATAAATTGAAAATAAAATGCATGCTAAAGCAGTAAAAATGCATGTTAAAGCCATTAAAAGGAGTGCAAAACGCAAATTGAGAAATAAACAATCAAACAATCAAAGCTCAGTCCCTGGTCCCCAGCGGAGTCGCCATCTGTCGCGACGACGATTTTTTACGCGCGCTTCGCGCCCCGCCATCCCTCTCTGGAGAGACAACGGCGTGCGGTGAAAATGGGGTAATATATAGCCGTAAAATTTACGACTATAATTCTAAGGAGTCGCCACCTAGTATTAAGGTCACTAGGAACCTATTGGTCTGCGAGAGTCTTGGGTAAGGGGACTTGTTGTGCAAGGGGAAGACGCATCACCCCCAGTGCACCCTACCTAAGGTAAGCTGCATTGTTGTTTGATTGTTTTTTTTCTAAGTTGAAAATTTTGCACTGCATTTTCAAAAACCAATTTTTTTTGTGTCAAAGATCACCACAATTTCCCCTTTGAATATCTTTTCTTCTCTGTTTTTTGTTTATCTCCCTTGTTCTTCTCTGTCACCTTCTCTGTTCAAAATTTTTCCCCATATTTTCTCCTCTGTTCCCCCTCTCCTCATGCAGCGTTCATGGCTGCCTTTTATAGAAGAACTTGGCCTGCCACGGTGGCTGCTGGTCGGCGGCATGGTGGCTGCTTTCGGCTGGGTGGTCGGTGACGTGGTGGCCTGCTGGTGGGTTGTCGGCGGCGTGGTGGCTGGTCGGCAATGGGCTGTCGGCAGGCGTGCATGTGAAGGCAGCGGGGTGCAGTGGCAGCTTTGGGGAAGGCCGAGTTTCGGTTTGGTCCCTCAATTTATGATTGCTCTAATTGCACCCTCAATTAAATTTAAATTTGTAATTTTGTGCAATTGTGCCCTTGTCCGAATTTCAATATTACCATTGACTTTGCGCGCCTTTTTCATTTTGGTCCCTTACTTCTAATTTATGCAATTTGACCCTCAATTAACAATTAAACTTTCAATTGTCTTCAATTTGGCCCTAATTTTGCACAATTAGCTTGGAAAAATTCAATTGGGTCTTCAAAAATTCCAATCTTCTCAATTGAGCCCGAATTAAATTCAAGAATTTGATTTTTTATCAATTAAGCCCTTAATAAAATTAATTTGATCAATTTAAAGCATAATCAAGTCCTTGCACTTAATTAAATTCTTCAATTGGACCCTAAATTAATTCTCAAACATAATAATATTTTGAATTAGCCCATGATTAAATCAAATTGGCCTATAAAAAATATAATTATGATTTTTGACTTAATTTTTACCTCGAATTTGTATTTTCTCTCATTTTTTGGCACAAAAAAGATATGATTCGGCTCAGAAAATATTCCAAATTTCCACCGTGATTTTCTACCGACGTCAAAACCTTTTTTTATTTTATTTTTGTTATTTTTATTTTATTTTGGGGAGTAACCCAAAAATTGGGTTACGACAGTTAGGCTAAGGTTATAGTAGAGTACCTAGCTAGCCTAGTTTTTTTGCTAAAAAAACGATAGGCAAAAAGGTGGTCGATCAAAAAGTTAGTGCTATGTTAGATTTAAAATTGCTAAAAATGGTAACCGTTCCCGAGTCCCTCTCAAATGGGAACTAGAATTGCAGGCTAACCTGTCTTAGCCTACTAATGGTAAAGCCAGCCAGCCTATCTATCTATCTATAATTGTAAAAGAGAGAGAAATGAAAATGAAGAGAAAGATGGGGACCATTGTGTATTTATTTAAAAGAGATGGGGACCGGTGAAAAGGTGGTTCTTGGTAAAGCCTAAACCAGCCGTTGATTTGGGCTTTCTTAGCCTGGGGGCTCTCTTCTAATCATGTCGGCCTTCTATTTGCCCCTCTCTGTACGGCACGTCAAGCGTGTCTTTCAATTATTTATGTCAAAATTTCGGGAAGAGTGTTCGATTCAAGATCAAAATTACCATCCGTTTTGATAATGCAATAATGTTTTTTTATTAAAATATTATTATTATGTTTTAAAATTTATTTTTGGCATCGTTATATCAAAATAATACAATGTAAACAAAACACAAAAATTATTTCAAAATATTTTTGAAAGTAAAAAAAAAAAAACAGATTTTTAATATGTTTTTATAAATATTGATGAGCTACTTTCAATATATATTTTTGTATTTAATTTTTTAAAATTATTTATATTATTTTAAAAATAAATTAAAAGTATGATAGAATTGACATAAAATATGATAACTTGATAATTTCATATTCTTTCTAAGAACAATTGAAGAACTTTATCAGAAAATTGATTTTTTTCTTCTAATTAATTTCAAAGAAAGACTAGGGCCACAATCACGGTGACGCTAAAATTATGCGAGTCGTCCTTGATATTTGTTAAGAAAGTTGTTCTATGAAGTGTTCAACTCGTTACTATATTTGTTCAGGCAGTAGTTATTTTAAATTTGAAATTTATACAACTCATGTAATATAGTGTAATCAAGTTTTAGTTGGAATAAATAAGAAGGGTTATTCAAAGGTTACATATATAATTATTTTTGAAGTTTGAACTTATACAGGAATTTAAATTATTTAATCAACATGGTTTTTCCTAATTTCACAATTGTAATAAATAAATATCATAAATATTTCAATACCCAATAGTATTGTGAAAGAGGCTCTTTTCTTGGTTTGATGACAAGAATTGCTTTGTGCACTCTTTGCGGGTTTGACTTAAACAAGTAAAATTTCAGTTGTTTTAGGTTTTTATATAGTGAATACGCCCTGATTCGAACCTAAAATATAGAAGATAGATTGCAAACTCTTTATTATCATGCCACACTCCCTGAAGACTTTGATGACAAGATTTCGCTAATACAAATAACTAATATCTCATTTATTTATTTATAAATAAATAAATAATTTTTTTATGATTGTTTTTCAACATAAATTTGTATAATACTTGATTAATTATAAACGAATAGTCATGGGATCAAGAATTGTTCCGGGATATTGCTATTATTTTTTAATTTTCTTAGAATGGATATATTCTCTCTATTTAATTAAAAAATGAAAAGTTTTCAAACAAGTATTTAATTAATGACCACATGTATATTTTTCATTTAATTGATGGGAACTTATTCGCTCTCCAATACACAAAAACTTGGACAGCAAAGTACAAATCGGGATTGGGTGAGACGAGTCCTAACATCCTTTTTCAATTTGTATTTAAATTTACGAAATTAAAACAAATGAAAACCTTTATTTATTCTCCTCTCTTTTCCTTCCTTTACCTACAATTAATTAAGAGTTTAGTTCCTTTTTCAATCACTTTATATAAGAACATAAGAAGGATCTCGTGCCACTTAATATATAAAACATTAATTTAGAGATTTTTTTTCTATGCTTATCATAAACAAAAACACATATCCCGTATGCATAGCCCACAGAGATTTAATAATGACCATACCTTATAATAGTACTTGAAGAAGTTTGCTCCACATCTCTATCATTGATTCAAGTTGCAACCAGTTCTCCAACAAGCCCTTTACCAAATCAAGATTTTTTTTTCTCTCTTGGTTGTATACGTGATGCCAATAAAACTGGTAGGTCCAAAAAAATAAAAATAAAATAAAAAAAATAGTGGTTTCATCACATACCAGCATAGAATTGAGATGTGATAGGGAAAGGCCGTCGGTCTACGATTTTCATTTAAACAAAAGAAATTGGAAGGATCACAAGAAAGATTTATCAACCCCACATAATATATAGACTTGGATGCATGAAAGCAATAATATTAATCGGTCCATCTAAACTTTATTGTATGTTTTCTCTCGAGTCTTATCTTTGTTTTATTTGACGGCTTGCAATTTTCCAACTTTAATTACATTAATCCTCCAAGAATAGCTTGCTGTATGCATAATCCCATGTTGAAATAATCATTAACGATGAAAAAAACAAATAATAAACAATTAATTAGTCGTAATACAGTGATGAATAATCAGTAACTAAGCACATCATTAACAATGGAAAGCTACGACTCGCGTGCTCTCATGCCTGCTTTAACCTTCCAAAAGAGCTCTAAAGTTTTTTTATTAACTTTGATTAGACATTAAACCGAAAGCATACAGGATGATCCTATAAAAATATCTTTAATTACTAACATTATACTCCAAGTGAATTGTATTGAGGATATATAATTATCTACTCCATCTAATCATCTCGAATTAAGTGGGGTCGTGGGGAAAGGGGAAAGTAGGGCAGCGAGCTTTGGAAGTCCTTAAAAAAAGAAAAGCCCGAGCACTAATTCCATGAATTTTTTTATTTTTTTTATGTTAATGGGGGGAAAGATAGGTTAAATCCATACATGTAGAGTGAAAAGGCGAATAAAAGTTGAAAAATCAAAGTACAGATCACTTCATTGTGAACTTTGGACCCTTTTAAACCACTTCCTCGAAGGTGGATGGGTTGAAAGGAGGAAAATTTAGGGCAAGAAATTAAAAAAATAATTTCTTTATTTATTTAACTCAGAATTTTGTCTTCTTTTTATGTTTTTCAGACATTTGGAAAGTACTTTGACGGTAGAAAGCACGAGGAATATTTCAGGTGGGAGTGAGAATAGCTGTATGTATATTTAATCACTTGTTGGTTGACTTGTGTGGAGGAGGCTATAAAGTAATGGTTAATATCCAAAGAAGTAGGGTGTCGTCTTGTTCTTCAATATATTGCTATTTTATTGATTAAATTAGGGAGTTAGCCAGGGAAACTTGAAATCTTATCATTCCCCTGCCCTTTTTTCTCTTCAAATTCTACTTGTATACTTGATTTTCTTATTCAAATCTGAGAGGTATTACCTTTTAAGAAATAAATATATATATCTTGCACAACATTTTGAAATAAATATATCTTACACAACATTAATAAGAAATAAATATCTATTACTTATAATTATTGAAATGGAAATACGATAGACCATTGGAAGAGTTTTTATATACTTATAGATGTAGAGAAACAAGTATATTTGATATGAACATTTCATATTAAAAGGTTTAAGGATAAATAAGCAAAGTTATTTGAATCCGATATGAGCCTATAACAACCTTTAAACCAAATGAGCTTGATATGCAATCAAGACTAGAAGTTATGAGTCTGACAACTTGTGAGACTCATATTCATTTGAATTTAACATGTTACTGATCCAAAAATATTGAGTCTATCAACTCGCGAGGCTCATGTTAGCCCGGGCTCAAGACTTGATGGAACCAAAGTGTGTTAGGTATGATAGCTCATCATACCCACATCCACTTGGAATCATCATGTGGTTATCCCAAGAGTTATGAGTTTGGTAACTTGCTAGATCCATGTTTCTTAAACTTGACTCGTGGTCGATCCAAGGATCTTGGGTCATGCAACTCATCAATTTCATTCTTGCCTGGGTTTAGCATATGGTTAAACCTAGGTATGTTGAGTCTAGAAATAAGCAAATTTATGTCATTGGGTTTGATATTTTATTAGGCTTAAGAATATTAAATACGGATGAAAGCCTCGTCTATTTATCAATGATTTATTACTATGTTATTGAAACTTTTTAGATATGGATTTAAGCTCATTAAATATATTGAGTCACCAGTAGGATTAACTACAATCTATCTAGTTGCCTGATGAATAAAAGACAAGAAAAATTAAAGTTAGATCGATCAAGAACATCAAAAATTACACAAAAAAAATATAAGTGATATTTATTGCTTTATCATGCTTATCGAACAAAATAAAAGAACATCCAATGCTTTTTCCTTATTTTTTAGGGCAGATTTATACACATAAAAAAACTTATCAAAATTGTACTTGCGTCATAGGCCGGTGATGTCTATTTATGCATAATGATTATAGGTACAAGAAAATCTTAGGAGTGATCATATTTCTAGGTAGATATTGCAATGTTTTGGTTCATTCAATTGTACTTTTTCTAATGGTGTAGGTGCTCGAACATGTAATATTTAATGTGTTTGATGATGCTTGGAATCCATATGGGACATTTGTTTACATGGAAAGCTTTTGTGGATTCTTCTCTCACTAACATATGATTGCAAGCTTCCTATTAAAATAAGTTCAAAAGAGAACTTTTATGAAACAAAAGAACACTTTATATTCCATCAAGTATCATTGAGCACAATTGATGTATCCGTTTGATTAGGACATGTTGATAGGAGAGGAGAGGAAGAAATTTTCAAATCAAACCCAAGCAATCTCTCAAAACATTCTACAAGTCCCGGTTTTTTATTTACATACATGAGGGAGAAAATGCTACTTTATGTGAATCACTTCTTCCACTCTCTTGAAAGGGCAACTACTATATATATATATGTATATGTGTGTATATATATATATATATATATTGATAGAATCATTGTGGGCACAGCTTCCACTCTTTCAAGGTTTTAAATTATTGATTATATTATTAATTATGTTTTAATCACTCAAGTCTAAAGTTTGATTAGACTGCCGTGGGGCCATAACTTTTCCATGATTTAAAGTGCATTTGTCCTCAAACCCTTCTATGATTCGAAGATAGTAAGCATCCCACATGAATTTGTAACTTGATTTATCAAGACATTTGACGAATAATATATTGTTTGCTGGAGGAACCATTTCCAATACTCGAAATCGGCAAGGAGATACACAAACCAATCATGCATTGAGACCAGGCTGGTGAGTGCTGCTTCGCATTACCCCTAATGACAAAACACATTACATCCAATAAACATTGAGAAATTGGAAAGGAGCATCAAATCAATATCATTTCACACTTTAATGCTCAATTTATTTATAATATTCTTCAAATTCCCTTCTCCTAATTATAATATTTAATTATTTTCCTTTTCATAATTGTGATTATGATTAATAGCAAGAACATATACGCATGCATTTTCACACAAGGCTTTTTAGGGCATTTCTGATTTCCCTTAGAGAATGCTTGCATGGCTGTTTCGTTGATGGGTTTTCCCCAGCAACCAAGATGGCTATATTTAGCCAGAGAGTCTTTTTTAAAAAAAATAAAAAAATAATGGTAACCCATCACAGCTTACAGCTAGCTCAAAAGGTATAAATAAAAATCAAATTAATTTATAGAAAATGTGGAGGACACTAGCAATATTAAACTTGTTGTTAATACTTAATGCATGTGGATAGCCGGATAATCAATAGCGAATGGCTTCACGCAGTACTGCACAATGAATGCTCCTGACTTTCTTGATGGCTTAAACCAATAAGATTCTTCATGCATGCTAAACTTAATCACGACCCTTTTGGAAAGATAATTAGGTCGTGATCCTCCTATACAGCCAAGCATATTGAGTTCAAGAAACTTTTCTTCAATAAATAAAAAACAATAATACTAGAACAAAGTGATGAGAGGACAACGATCGAACTCCATTGGATTCAAAATGTTTATGTTCATGTTCGTGGATATGGTTGAGATTGTTTTTAAAAGTGATTTTCATTCAGAAAATATCACAATGATATTTTTTTAATTTTTAAAAATTATTTTTAACATCACCATATGAAAATGATCGGAAAATATATTCTTTTAATTTAAAATAAAATTCTTTTTTTTTCAAAAATACTTTTAGACCGTAATACCAAACAAGGCTTATATATAGTATAGAAAATTCGTGAAAGTTGAGATATAATGCCATGCGAGTTCGTGTGTGGAAGAAATGGTCTTCGGGGAAATCATGAATCCCTGGACAAGAGAATTGTCCAAAAATTAATGCAGGTAAAGCCGAGGCATGCCGATCGATATCATAATCTAAATGTTTTCTAAGTTGGTTCAATCATTTTCCTCTCCCATTTTTGAATTCCCGAACAACAAAAGCATTTGGCGAGGCAAACCGCCCCACCAATGTTTCTATGTCAAACTACCACCACAAGGATTGACTCATATAGTAAAAGAAAATAGAAAATTGGAGTGAAAAAAAAACTATCTTTAATGAGTGGAAGACACTGTGCCCACCAAAGAGATTAGTAGGACAAAAGGACCAAATTAGTGGACAAAAGCTTGTTTTTAGATACACTTGATGAAATGGCTTGCATGATTGAGCCGAGAGATTTAGAAGATAGTGCCCACCATAGGATAGGATTTAAAGATTAGTAGTAGTTCATATATAAAAGAGAAAATAAAGAGGGCTTAACCACATTTTCTTTTCTTTTTTTGCCATCTTGCATGAAAATTTGCTTATTTTATTTTATTTTTTGGTGCTAGCTTTGTTGTTTAATATATATTGAAAGTAAAGAACCAAAATCTATTGAACATGTCGGTGATAGCAGGCCAATTCTCATTCAATTATGTCAGAATTATAAATAATTATACAAAACAAAATGTCAAATTTAAACTCAAAATTAGAAAGAAATTAATGAACTCACGAATTTGAATACATTTTAAAGCTCAACTAGTTAATTGTACATGAAATTCGCCCCACAGCACTCCTGCCCTTTGACTCAAAACTAGCAGGTGTGGCTTTTCTAAAGAGAGAGAAATTAAAAAAAAATGTATTGATTGACATAATAAAACCGAGTGTAAAAAAAATTAATTCATAGTTACATGATAGATTAACTCGTACTTTAGTAAAATACAATCAACTTTTTTTAAAAAAAAAAATTATTTTGATCGAAAAATATTTTTGACCAGAAAAACATAGGTTGGATCTGTGATTTGGGCTTATATTGGTACAACCCAAATTAATACATACAGTGGATCTGAGTGGTTCAGAAAGCCCAAATTGCTAGCACACGTAAAATTGGCAATGGAAAGCCCGAGATCTTATAAGCCGAAGCTTGTGGCCCAAGGAAGAAAAATGGGGTCCAAAATAGGTCAAATAAACAGCCGGTCTTTGACCGAGGTTCTGATGATCTGATGATTCTGATCCTCCTCGCTCGAGAGAAACATAAATGAGCCCCGCCGGAGCAGCTGGAAATTGCCTGAAAATCTTGCCGAGAGTTCCTATGGGTCAGATTATTCTGCTTTAGATGAACTATAATAATTGTCAGCCGGTTCGAAGACGGATCTGAAAAAAGGTTTTGGTTATTGAATTATTTATTAAACCAATATCGTTTTAATTTTAGCGAAAAATACTTATACGTTAATTAAGTTACTAAAAACTCAACAAGGTCCATTGATTTATTTTTTAATTTAAATTAAAACCCGATTAAGATTAAGCTTCAGATCATGGATTTCTCTAATCAATCCTCCTAGTTAGTGATTATCTACAACATTGATATTGACTAGGAGAAATAAAATACGAAAAAACAAAAACTAGGTAAGGTTTTGTTGTGTGTCCTAATAAATAAAATAGAAATAAAAATATTATTGAATTATTTAATACATTTAAAAGAGTTAGGTATCAACTCATCTCCTTCACTGTTCATTACTTCATTTCATATAAATAACGATGGAGGTGATTTTTTTAAAATCTTTTTTTGCGCTTTTTTATTCTATCTTTCAATATTAATTAATTTTTTAATTTTTCTTCTTAGTTATTTTGATTTACTTTATTTGCGTGAATATTATTTTTTTTATCTTATAATCAGATAAAAATTATTTAGACAAAAAAATAATAATAATTAAACTCAGCAGAGTCTATCATCGGAACCATGAATTTAACAAGTTAAATCTTGAAATTCATATTAATCTTAATATTAAAAAAATATTATCTTGAAATTTCAAGTTTAAACTTGATACAAAGTTAAGTTGAGAAGTTTTAAATTTGACTCTTTAAATCGAGTTCAATAACAATGTTAAACAACTCTTTGTGACATAGACATTTATTTTAAGTTCTATTTTTTTTTTAATTTGAACCACAGCGAATCATGTTCATATGAAATAGTACAAAATTAAATAAATAAAAAATTAGGAAAATATGTAATTCTAGGTTCTTCCTAGTCAAAATTATTTCCGGTCTCTCATTTTTCTTTTCTGTATTTTTCAAATATCTAGATGCCTAATATTACTTTTCATCATTAATAATCTTCGTTATACCCTTGAAAAAAATTCAAATTACTATATGAACAGAATTATTTTCAACCAAAATTAGGGCTTGAAAATAGGATAAATTAGTAATAAATCCGAGGTTAATCGAAAGATCAGCTAAATTTGTTCATCACCATATATAATATTTAACTCAAGTATTAGCTCTTTGTTGATCCATAAACGCCTCCTTGCTAGTTTCAACTTCTTACTTCTCCAGTCATACAAGAAAAAGAAAGCATTTATTGAAATATGGTATCAATATTTGTCTAAATTAAACATAAATAAATAAAATGAAAATACAAACAAATCCTCTCGTAGTTTAATTCTGTTCTTCTTCTTTTTTTATTTTTTGTGATTTCAATCGAATTGCAAAGTATATATAAAATTCAGCGGTATCTTGCTAATTATCAAGTAAATATTTTTAAAGTGTTTTTTTTTTTGGAAATATATCAAAATAAATTTTTTATTTTTTAATATTAACATATCAAAACAATCCAAAAAATATAAAAAAAAAATTTGAAGCTAATTGTTTTTTTCAAAAGTTTTTAAAAATATGGTTGAAAATGTTAACCTAAACTCAACTGAACAAGTTAACCTAATAACTAGTCAAGTTATAACCCATTATGAAACAACTTTTAAATTAAACTAGACAAAAAATAACTTAATTAGACTTAGTTAACCCACAAACTGTGTTGATTTATTTAAAAGATAAATTTGAAACAAGGGTTTTAATTATTTTTAAAAAAAAAACTTAAAATAATTTAAGGTTGATTTAGGTTAAGGGCAGATTTAGGTTAAGGGCAACTTTAATGGCAAAAACTATTTTAAAGAGCCAAATCTTTAAAATGGTTCTTTGAATAGTGTATATATGGTTTTTTTATTGATGTATGCTTCAATGGTAAAAACCATTTTGGAAAACCATTTATTTTTATATTATTTTAAATATAGTGTAATTATTTTGTATGTGGTTTAATTATGCATATATAAGAGTAAGTTATATAATTAAATAAATGCTTTTAAAAAACCCTCCAACAACATAATTATTAATTTTATATATAATTTTTTACTCTCTTGTTAAGGTATTTTTAAGTAAAAATAAAAACAAATATTTTTTATATAATTATATTATTTTCTAATATATATATATATATTATAATATATAAAGAAGGGGGCCACGATTTTAGCTTTCTCTTCTGAGCTGCTACAAATAGCAGCCCAGAGAGAGGAAGGTATTTTTACCTTCGTTTTTGCCTTCTCCGCTGCAGTGTTTACAGTTACACAAAACAAACTAAAAAATTCTTTTTTTATTTATAGCTATATTGATAGCTCTACCGCTTCAGTTGCTCTAACACGTTATTGAACAGTTATTTGCCTTGCAAGTTTATTGACTCAGCAATAAAGGACATCAATCTCCCCTCTCTTTTTCTACTGTTCTCTACGATGTCACCCAAGAAGAGAACAAACGAGGGAGGGCATTAAAATTAGATAAATCATTGAAAACATAAATCAAGGTAAGATATACCATTACCATATTTATTGATTATATATATATATATCAATCAATGTATTTTTTTGGGTGCGAGAAAACCTCATTCTCTGAAAAAATATACTTTATAAGTTTAGGTGAACGAGTAAAATCTCGGTTGTTCCATGTTTTTACAAAGGATGCACGCCTTAACTCAAACTCGAGATCTACTATACAGATCGTAAATTCTCTATCATCACGCCACAGTCTTTGAAAAAAAAAGATACATGGAAAAACAAAGAGTTTCCAATAATACAAATTAAAATAATATGATAGCGACTGCTTTATTAATTAAAAGTTAGTTTGTAAATGTAATAATAGTTATTTTTCAAAATGTTTATTTTTTTAGAAATATATCAAAATAATATTTTTTTAAAATATCTAATTTTAACCTCGACACATAAAAAATGAGAATGACAAAACAAATAATTGAAAATAAAAAAATCAAGAACATTTCTTGAAACACAGAACAAAAGGGTCTTAAAAGCAAGGAACATGGGTGAAGCAACTTGAGGTCCAATACTAATCTAGTCCACCACAAGCCCTGGTCCCAAGTACAGGGATGGAGAGGCCACTCTGTGGTGATGTCTCATCCAGGCAATAATAGCTAGCCTGCACTGTGAGCTGGGTTGGCATGAAAGCTTTCAATTCACACGAGCCAGGTAGGTGGACATGGCCCTGTATATTAACTTAGTCAATGAAAGACAGGATACTGAAGATTCGATTTGGGCCACATGTTATTGAAGTTAAAATTCTTTCATGGTGAAACTAAAACATAAATGAAAGCTTCTAGAACATTGCTGATTTGACACTAGCAAAACGAATTCCGTGTTCGGTGAATAGATTTGATTGATTTTGAAAATGTTTTATTTTTTAAAATACATTTAAATAGTATATTTTTTTTATTTTTAAAAAAATATTTAAAACACTAAAATAATTTAATTAATTTTTTTTTTCAAAAATAATTTAGAAATGTAATGAAAAATAGGTTAGGCAGGCTGAGCCAAATTTTTGAGACTTCTAAACTAGTATTTAACTACTGTTTTGAAATCAAACAATTCAATATGTTTTATTTTAAATTAATAAAGAATCAATTTGGAATAATTTAATTTATATATTCATCTTTGTTTTTTCACCTAAATATATTTTTATCTATTTTTTTTGTTTTGATACTAACAAACACAACCTAAGTTATCATGATTTGTTTGCGATTTCAATGGCCTTTTAAAAATATATTTAATTTAAAGTAAATATTAAATCATTATTTTAAATATTTTTCAATGATCTTGATTGATACACTGATATTAAAAACAAAAAAAATATGAAGCATATAAAAAATATGGTTTTAATAAAATAAAAAAACTCTTAACTTGTTCATGTCTAGTTAACGTTGAGCTCTTGTAAATCGATTCAAGTGCATGGAATCGGCGAGCACAGTTAGTTTCAAATAGTTGATATCAAATATTTAAAAAAAACATCATGGCATTTTTTTCTTCGAAAACATATATGCTCCCATATGAGCATAATGTTTTTATATATATATATATATATAAAATAGTGGAAAGGGAAATTTTTTTAAAAGAACAAAATCCATCCCAACCATACGAGAATAGGAAAAAAAAAGAGAGAGTAAAGAAATCCATGCTGCATTTTGGAATCACATAATCAAGGAAGATAGACAGTCTCAACCCCCACTTACCTCATTAAATATGGTGGTTGCTTGTTAAAATCAAGCTAAAAGTCTAAGCAATTAAACCGTCTCCACGTCTCAATTTTTACGAATGCAGTGAACATTAACCGACAATGACGTCCTTTGAAACTATGTTATGGTTATAGTTGTTTTTTAATGTATTTTTTATTTAAAAATATATTAAAATAATATCATTTTATTATTCTAAAAATTATTTTGACATCGTCACATTAAAATAATAAAAAAGCTATAATTTTTTTAATTTAAAATATATATTTTTTAAATTTTTCAAAAACAACACCAATCATGAAGAGACACTATATTTCCATGTTTGCAGAGAGTAGACATTTCCAAAAACAAAATGCTGATCTTGTAATCCTCGCCCTTACATCAAGAGTCCATCACCTCTTGTTTTTGTTACATCTGTCACGTTTGCATTTAAGTGAGTGACCCAGGGACAGTTTCTGGTTATTAAGCAGGCTGCCATTGTAGGTAACGAGTTGCTATTCAAATTGAAGCAGCCTCCTTTGGCAGAAATTCCTCTATAAATTCTGCAAACCACTCGTTATCTCCTACAATATCAGCTTAGCTTTATGTTATTTTCTCTCATCCTGGACAAGCGACTGAAAATGGAGTTCCATCTTCCACACATTCTTGCTTTCCTTGCTGTAAGCTTCTGAATCTTCACTTGTTTTAGCACATCAGAAATTGGTGTTTCAGATGGTTTCTCTGTTTCCTATCCTTCACTTACTTTCCTGATTATTATCTAATGAAAGTCTCTGTATTTACCTTGATTGTAGTTTGCACTTGTGGTAAGCCACGCTGCCTTGCCTCCTGAACTTTACTGGAAGTCTGTGCTGCCTAACACTCCTATGCCAAAATCCGTCAGAGATCTTCTACACCCAGGTGAGAATTTAAGACCTGGACTGCTCTGGAAAAAATTCTTGTTTTTTTTTGGCAACACGCTGAGTGAAACTTCTGCTAGCCTTTTGCTGCGTCTTTGGTCGAGAAAAACACTTCTAATTGAGTCACTAAAATTGCAGACTTGGTGGAAGACAAAAGCACTTCTGTTGCTGTAGGGAAGGGTGGTGTGAATGTTGATGCAGGGAAAGGGAAGCCAGGTGGCACTGCTGTTACCGTAGGAAAGGGTGGTGTAAATGTTGATGCCGGAAAAGGGAAGCCAGGTGGCACTGCTGTTACTGTAGGAAAGGGTGGCGTGAATGTTGATGCAGGGAAAGGGAAGCCTGGAGGAGGAACCAGCGTGAATGTAGGAAAGGGTGGCGTGGATGTTGATGCAGGGAAAGGGAAGCCTGGAGGAGGAACCAGCGTGAATGTAGGAAAGGGTGGCGTGGATGTTGATGCAGGGAAAGGGAAGCCTGGAGGAGGAACCAGCGTGAATGTAGGAAAGGGTGGCGTGAATGTTGATGCAGGGAAAGGGAAGCCTGGAGGAGGAACCAGTGTGAATGTAGGAAAGGGTGGTGTGGGTGTGGATGCAGGGAAAGGGAAGCCTGGAGGAGGAACCAGTGTGAATGTAGGAAAGGGTGGTGTGGGTGTGGATGCAGGGAAAGGAAAGCCAGGAAGCGGCGGCACCCATGTCAGCGTCGGGGGCCCAGGCGTCGGTGTTGACACTGGAAAGCCAGGGAAGAAAACCAAAGTTGGTGTTGGCAAAGGTGGAGTATCTGTGAACACAGGGAAAAAGGGCAAGCCAGTAATTGTTGGGGTGCACCCAGGGCCAAACCCGTTCAACTACATGTATGCTGCAACTGAGACTCAGCTCCGTGATGACCCAAATGTAGCCCTTTTTTTCTTGGAGAAAGACATGCATTCAGGCAAAGTTCTGAACTTGCAATTCACTGAAAACACCGACACAGCGACTTTCTTACCACGCCAAGTTGCCGATTCAATACCATTTTCATCTGACAAATTACCAGAAATCTACAGTGAGTTTTCAGTGAAACCTGGATCAATGGAAGCTGAGGAGATAGAGAATACGATCAAGGAATGTGAAAGCCCTGGAATTAAAGGGGAAGAGAAATACTGCGCGACCTCGCTAGAGTCAATGATTGACTTCACCACTTCCAAACTAGGAAAGAATGTTCTAGCGATCTCCACAGAAGTAGACAGCCAAACCAAGATGCAGAAGTATACAATTAAGACCGGAGTGAAGAAGATGGCAGGAGACAAATCTGTAGTGTGCCACAAGCAGAACTATGCATATGCCGTCTTTTACTGCCATGCAACAAAATCCACGAGGGCTTACACGGTTCCCTTGGTGGGTGACGATGGAACGAAGGCTAAAGCTGTCGCAGTGTGCCACACAGACACGTCAGCATGGAACCCGAAGCACTTGGCTTTCCAGGTGCTCCACGTCAAGCCAGGAACCGTACCAGTCTGCCATTTCCTTCCTAAGGATCATGTTGTGTGGGTTTCCAGCAACTAGAAGTTTGCAATCTGCAGTACTCCGGTCATCATTTCATTCTCGCCAGTCAACAGTAGTTGAAATTGGAGTGTTATAAACTTATAATCTATTTGGTTTTTATACTAATATACCTAAAAACGCACTCTGAAAGGTTATATGTACACTTATAAAGCTCATGAAGCTTGATGTCGTGTCAGAGAATTATGGCGTGTTTATTAATAGAAAATACCTCTTTTTTCCCCGCTATGTTGCTCTGCACAATTGGCCATGCTGAAAACACTGATCAGGACAGAACAAGCCAGCACAAGAACACCTGTTTGAATGTGAAGGTACGGGCATCTGTCAAGCACCCGAGGTTTTTGGAACAGAAGAGACCTCATGCAGTACAATATGATGATCACACACATCTACTTAAGTTCGAATGAAAAACAATAATATCTGGTCAATAACACAACCGTACGTGCTGTATTAAGAGCATTTTGCTAACCGTGTCCCCATTCCCCTCGAAAAATAATAATATATATATATATATGCTATAACCAAACTAAAATTCTAGCAAAAAAGTCGTCGACCATTTCCCCAGCAGAGTAAATCTCAAGAAGATTATAGTTATCATTTCATCTGATACAGAATACAGGTTGTTGATGCGGGTGAGCTCCTTGAAATGATAAACTAGGCCAACAGTTGTTATTTTTCAGTGTGAGCTTTATACTTTTAACACGTCCCACAGCCTTGCTAGCGTGTAAAAGACAGCAATTATATTAGGTTTGTTCCAGGTGGTATTAGAGCCTTAACTCTTTAGAGATGAGCAATGGCACCAGACAATCGACCCCAGAAGGTTAGGAATTGAGATTTTATACAGAGATCAAGCAATACCATACAATCAAATAATGAGAAGCTGTTGGATAAATATAGCCAGAAACTTGAGCATGCCAGATCTAACCATGCAGTCAGGTTTTAGGAGTTGAAAGAACTTGAGATCATGTTATCATTGTGTTTTAAGTCAGGTTTTAGGAGTCACTTACAAAACATTGTGCCCCACTTACACTATCATCTAAAGAAGGAAAGTTTTTATAAGAAAACAAAAGGCTTTCTTCCAGGAAACTTTCCACAAGAGGACAATTCCTCCACCTCCAGGAAAGTTCCTATAAGAAGACAAAAAGGTTTTCTTCCAAGAAAGTTCCTACAAGAGGACAAGGAAGCTTAGGGTCCCACTCCTAGGGAATCCAGGGCTACTCTTCAACCAGGCTTGCTGGTAATCCCAATAGTTGTATCAGGGGAAGTGAGAGAATTGGCTTTGTATTTCTCTTGGGAAAGCGATTGGAGTGTGTGTGTGTGTGTCTATATATATATATATATATATATATATAAAAACCTTCACAAATAACATGTCATAATTTCTCATTCTTTGGATGGAAAATTAATTCAATATCCATGGATACAAGTGCTCAACCCAAATATATATATTTTCTAATTTTTAAAAATTATTTGACATCAACATATTAATATTTAAAAACACAAACAAATAATTTAAAATAAAAAATAAAAATAATTTTGAAACACTTTCTGGACTTAATACATCATTTAGAAGGTGTTTGTCAATGCGTTTCAAAAATATTTTTGAAAAATATTTTTTAAATTTTAAATTTTTATTTAAAATTAAAAAAATAGTATTTTTAAATGATATACTGATATCAAAAATAATTTTAAAAACTAAAAAAATATCATTTAAATATATTTTTAAATAAAAAATATTTTCAAAAATAAGTCCAATCATAACCACCGAGTCCATTAATTCGCCATCTTGGAAGTAGGCTCTCAGCCATCAAAGAACGTAGCCCAAACACCACCAACCATTGTTCATATGCCTTCGACCTTTTTTCTTAAACATTTTTTTGTTTAGCAAATGACCTTATCATCCCCAATGAAACTCTAGAATTACATAATAATCAAATCTAGAATATTAAAGTTCCCCTCATGGTTGTCAAAATCGCGAGTTGACTCGTAAAATCGTCCGATTTTACGAGTCAACTCATCAAATCTTGTCAACTCTAGTAAAAAAATCGATTATAGTCAAACTCGGTAAAACTCGTTCAAAATCAGTCAAAATCGTAAAATCGGACCGGATCGGTCTGATTTTACGATCCAGATGCTTCAAACTTTTCAAGCCAAGCCATTTCATTCCTCTTATATTTATACACAAAAACTTTTACCTTCTCAATTATTTATCTGATGTGGGATAAATTGAGAAAGGAAACATTTTGCTTCCCTTGGCTGAGAGTGAAGATGGCTAAAGAGTGAAGCCTGTTTATACTGAACGAACATTTGGAACAAATCATATTTGTCCAGCATTTACGTTGGACAAATTGTGTTATATGTATATATATATTAAAAAAATAAAAAATATATATATTATAAAAATATATATATATTATAAAAAATAAAATTATTGTGTTGATTTTATAAAAATAAATAAAATATATATATATATATATATCATTCTTGGAAATCAGTAATATTAACTGTAAAATTTATACTTAAATTTTTTTATTTTTTACTTTATATTAAAAAATTTTGATATTTCTAAATCATTTTTATGTCCTGATGTCAAAATAATTTGTTGGAGTTGGAGCTAGTACTAGTAATATCGATGTTGGTATCAGTATTAGTACTGATAATCCTTTCAATAATAATGCTTTTGATGAATGTATTAAAACTAACGAGGAAAATAACGATAATGAGACTGATTTTAATTTATATAGCACATCAGCAAAATATTTATTTTAAATTTGTTAGTTTTTATCTAATGAAATTCTATGGACATAATTGTTTTGTAATGTATTTTAAAGTTATTTTGAATTATATATGAACCTTAACTAATGGAGTTTTATGGCCATAATTATGTTGTATTATATTCGCAAATATTTTACTTACGATTTTACGATTTTTCTACTTACACGATTTTAGCTGTGATTTTACGATTTTTGTACGGAAAAATTCAGGTATGATTTTATGATTTTACGATCCGAGTTTCCGAAACCCCTTCCGTGTCGTGTCAAAATCACGATTTTGACAACCATGATTCCCCTAAACCGAAGGGTGAACTTTTTTAATTTTAAAGGCAATAAAGTATTTTTAACTGCTTTTAATTAGACAAAAGGCCAAAAGCCATTGAGTGTTATTTTCTTTTTCTTTTTTTATAGCCAAAGTTAAATTAGTGGTTTTATTACTTTAAAAAAAATAAAAACACAATAAAGTCCCTTAAATCAGGTTTATAAATTTTTGCTTTCAAAGGTAATTAGATATTTATCATTTAAAATCTTCTTGTAAGTATTTAATCATTTAAAAAAGATTACTCTACCCAACATACAAGACTTAATGATTATGAAATGATAGATAAATCACTTTACTATTGCAATAGACCATTAATTTAGACACAAGTTATGAGTTTAAAGCTCGATTGATGCTATATAAACAGTTATTTTTTAAAATAATTTTTTAAAATATATTTATTTTCTAAACTTTATTTTTAATTCCAGTGAGTGCAAATAATAATAACTCTTTATTTATTTATTTATTTCAAAATTAGTCTTTCACCGAAAAATAAGCATTAGCAGTTTAGCACTCTTAATAACAAAGTGCTATAGTGTCGATATAAAAAAAATTAAACATTAAAATCTAAGTGAAATATTACCAAACATATAGTGACTAAAGTACAAATCATGCAGTTCTTTCAATGGGTGTTTGGCTCCGTGTTTGTACCTGTGGTTGAAGGAAAACGCGGAGCCAAACACAATAATAACCAAACAGATGTATATTTTTTGATGGTGGGTCCCACCATTTTTTTTATCAAATCTGCCGCAAATGCAAAAGCATCTGAGAGATGCTTTTGCGTCTGCGGGACTCACGTAAACGCAGAGGTGCCCAAATAAACTAATTAATCAAAAATAAACATCAGCTCGAGAAAGTTTGAGAAAATAACTAAAATCCATGAATTGCCTTACAATTTCGAGTTCAAATTCACAGACGTTAAAACCTACCCTGTTATCGTCTTCCCCAGCTCCGGTGACAGCAACACCAGCCACCAAGGTAGACGGCGGCAGCTCCTCCTCGTCTCTCCCCCAACAGCAGCCATCTCTTCCTTCGCCATAATAGCAACAAGCTCTCTCTCTCCTCCAGCTCTCTCTCTCTCCTTGCCAACTCCTGCAATAGCTCCTGGCCAGCAGCATCAGCTCCACCATGAGCTCCAGAAGCATCCAGCCACCACCACAGCTTCTTCTCTAGCTCCGGGAAGGCAGCAACGAATCAGCAGAGGTGAACGGCAGCACAGCCCGACAACTTCCAACGCTTCGTCCGGCCACCACAGGTCGCCATTTTCGACGCCACCACGACAGGGAGAACCACCTCGGCCTCCTCTACCCGTCGGTACCGGTCGTTCAACCTCTAGTCACAGTCGACCATTTCATGAACAGTAACATGGACCTGTAATTCATGCAAAAATGAAATAAAAAACGCATCGTTTTGTGCGTTTTTGGAGTTTATAACAGGCGCAAAACTCTTGGGTTGGGCTACTCTCGGCCCAGCCCAAGTCCAGCATAGTTGGGCCCTTTTGGCCCAACTTGGTTGTACCGGCCCATTTAGTTTGGGACAAGCCCAACCCGATTTAAAAATATATAAAAATCATGTTTTAAAAAAATTAAAAATTGTGTACATAGAGATCAATTCTGATGAAAGTGAAGTAGAACAAGTGGCAGAGACGTACATGCTCAAGAGAGAGCATCCAAAATTCAAAGGCAACTGAATTTCCGCAGTTCGGGCGCTGAAGTTGGAATGACGCAAAAACTCACCCAGTTGATGCGTCTCGGCGTTTCCGGAGGAAGTCAGTAGCTTTGCTACTGATGCATGCCTTTTTTTGGCCGAATTCCATCGTTTAGGCCCTGAAATCATCATTTTAGCCATTTTAGGGAAGTTTTGTTTTAGCCGTAACTCTTGATTTCTAGGTCCAAATCGACTTCCGTCAATTCCAGCTGGCTCAAGATTTATAGCCTTTTCAATTTTCGCATTTATCTCAAATTTGCCATTTTTAGTAATTTTATTAATTAGCGTTGTTTCCTTATCCAACATGGTTAGGGGTAGGGTTTCTGCTTTAAATATGATTGTAAGCCTCTAGTCGAATCATCTTTGAACTTTTCTAAGAGTTCCTCTCATCCTATATTTATTTACAGAATATCGACGTTGGATCGCATATGTTGTTCCTAATGATATTTTACCAGATGTTGTTTATCGATTAAATAGCAAGGGATCGCAGAGGCCTTGATGTATAAATTTAATTCGTGATGGAATTGCAAGTAATTTGTTGGGAGAATAAAAATGAGTATCTAATTTACTTGAATTATTAATTACATTTCATTATTGTGATAATTAAATCTACAATATTTTAAAAATTACATATGTGTGTCTTTTAAAGTAATTTCATAAGTTGACTGCAATATGAAAAACATGGTAACCAAACACTCAAAACTGTTTTTCATTAAACTTCAAACTCAACCATAGTTTTAACAAAACACATCAATTTCAGTTTTAAACCGCAACTAAAAGCGCTTTTCATGAAACTGTTTTTTCTCAACCTCAACAGCAACCACCACGCCAAACAGGCTCTCAATCAGTAGGCTGAGAGGCACTGGATAGTAGCCCGTTCAGTGCCCCCATTACCCATATTCTGGAGCCTGCGTCATATCAAACCAACAAACTAGATTGTCCAGAGAAAAATCAAAAATAAAATCAAGCGCGCTTTTGCTAGGGTTTTCAGTTTCCACAGAGAAACAAAAACGCTCTCTCACTCTCACCCCTTCTCAATCTCCTTCTTCTTCTTCACGGTTTTTTTTCCAGGCGAATTCCTTGTCTGATTGTGACCATCACTACGCTTTTGAGCGAGAAGACGCCTTACTTCGTGTCCCAAACGGCACTGCTTGCTTTCCCTGGAACATACAGTACACAACTGGACTTCAGGTTCCGTTTCCTTTTGAAATCTTTGGATGATCACGTAACCCGGAGTTCGAGAAGAGCTCATAGTTCGATTTTGTCGATATCATTTTGTTTGCATGATTTTAATCGATGATTTTTAGTTTATGCGGGATGAGTTATTTTGACTTTATTTTCTGTTCAAATACATGAATGCAGGGTTATGTTGCATGATTTTGCTCTTGTTTTGGTACCACTTTTGTTTTATTATACATAGATTAGAGTATTACTGTGGCAATAGCACGCCATTATAAATTTAGGGTTTCTAGGGTTGATTTTTGTTTTAATAATGTAAAACATTACAGAGCATTGCAATGTTGCTGTTTTTATACCATAGCAGCATTTCATTTCATCAAAAGAAGGGGGCAAAACCCTAAGATTGATTTTGGAAAAAAACAGGGAGGGTTGCCGCATTCATGAATGGAAGTAGATAGTTAAGTTGTTGATAGCTTACAGTTGAAAGTGAAATGTTATTTTCCGCATATACGATCATGTATTATAATCCTTGTCAAAGTTTTTGTGTTTTCATAATGCTTATAGTTTTAGTTAGATAAGCTAATTAACAAATTTATGCATTATCCCGGGGCTAACTAACTCTGCAGTCTGCATGATTAATCTTGATGAATATATTACCTATGGACTGTGAATGCTAATAAATTATGCGTGTGTTTATAGATGTCACTTGATTATTTGGTATTTACACATAGGACCAGCTATTTACTGGTTCCACCTTAGTAAGGTTTGGTCTAGAAATAATTCAAGTGTTTTTACTTCCTATTGTCCTCATGAATATCTGTATAAATTACTTTAGCTATCTTCTGATGTTGCTCTAACTTTCTTGCTTATTTCTGAAATGTTTTTCCCCTTTTCTGTTTTTCTCTCCAGCTTTGGTTCTACATGTTTAACTGAATACAAAAATTTGGAATATCCTGTTATTTGGGTATGGTAGAAGCAAAAACAGTTGAGAACATCGAATTTAAGTGGGGTAAACAGAGAGGAGTTGGTGGGAAAAAGAAAGATGTCAAGTTTTATGAATCTTTCACCTATGATGGTGTGGAGTATGCTCTTTACGATTCTGTTTACATGTACAAGGAAGGTGAGACAGAGCCTTATATTGGGAAGCTCATAAAGATATGGGAGAATGCTGACAAGACAAAGAAAGTGAAGGTTCTATGGTTTTTCTGTCCTCGTGAGATTTCCAATTATCTTGGAGATGAGAAGACTCCTGAGAATGAATTGTTTTTGGCATCTGGCGAGGGTGTCGGCAGCACAAATGTTAATCCTTTGGTAATCAATTTTAAACTGTAACCTCCTTTAATATAACTTTTGGCTTGTTGGTGGTGACTTATTATATGACTATAATGACATATTGCTTGGATGGCACATATATCTGGCTGGGGTAGTGGGGAAGCCTAGTGTAAATTTTGTGACGCAATTGATATTGGAATAACATTATGTTTAATATGTTAGAACAAACACATATAAATATGTGCTGTGTGTGTAAGCTGTACAAGGAGCGCTTTCATAACAGCATACTCATCTGGTAACCTCACAAAGTGTTAAATTAAGGTGAAAGGATTTCATAGGGCACAATAAAAAGCGAAAACCAGAGGCGTGTATATTTGCAAAAAGAGAAAAATAGGGTGCCATAAGTTAGCAAAATTAGTGGCCAGGCATGCTATTAATTTTCTTTAAATTTTTGGGCCCTTAGTTGCTTGGATTCATCATTTACATGGTGGTATCAGTGTCACGTAACATGAATCACACACTGATATATTATCTGTATTCGACCTGTGAAAAACTTCAGGCATGACATCTTTGAGGGGCCTTGCCTGCTCTCACTTTGAGGGGGAGAGAGAAAAACCACATTCTTTTTTTTTGAACTTTAGGTTTCTTTGATGACGTTGGACATATAGCAGTCCTCTGTTTTTTGTTTGAATTATATTACTTAGGTTCTTTGGGCCTTTTCAAGGAAAATAACCCAATGTGTTCTTAAAAAAATTGTATTGTTTTCAATACTTACACTTTTAATTACATATATTTTATTCTTAATTCATAGTCAAATCTTCAATAGGTTCATCTGGTATGTTATGTGGTCCACTGACAATCATGCATATAAACTGAATGCTTTTGAACAGAAATGAAACGGTGATATTTCTTAATACCTTAAAACATTAATTTAATATTTTATACTGAAATTTAGAAATCTTCCTGCTGGACTTCAACTTATTGTTTTTTGAATTGGAAACATAGTTGGTGCTTTTGAGGTAGAACTAGTCATCTTAATTTCTCATACATCATATCAGGAAGCAATTGCTGGAAAATGCAATGTGGTATGCAGTTCAAAGGATAGTAGGAATCCACAGTCATCAGATGAAGAGCTTCAAGAGGCTGACTTTGTTTTTTATCGTACTTTTGATGTTGGGAACTGTAGAATCTTGGATAAGATAGATGACAAAATTGCTGGGATTGAAGGTATGTGTTTTTTTGCCTTCAATACTCCTGTACCTCTAACTTATCATTTGCTTGATGCTCATTAAATTCTGTATGTTTGCTATGTCTTCAATTGCTGCAGTGAAGTTCTTATTGAACAGAGTGGGTAATCAGAATTCCAGTGGTGTTCCAAAACTTGATTTGAACAAGAAAGAAGTTAGTGGAAATGTTGTGGCTACTAATGACACAAGGGTTTTGACCAGGACAGAGTCTTATCTCGGAGAGAAGGTTACTTGTAGTTCATTTGTAAAGTTTAATGAAGTGACTAAATTAAATGATTGGCTGGTAGATAATTCTGGTGAAATGGCAAGTTCAAGCTCTAAAGTTAAGCAAATTTCATATGTAAAACCTTCATTGGCCAACCAAAAATATTCACCGGGAGAAAATTCTGCATCAAATTTAGGGTCAGGTGAAATGACTAAAGATGATAAAAAGGAAAGCATACTGAGTGACATCATCACTTAAAGTTCCAAAGATGATGTTGGCTGGAGTGAAAGTAAAGTTGATGAAGTCTTTTTTGTTGATCAGGTTCTAATTGAAGAGAAAGTAAAAGTTGCCAAAGACTCTGGTGACATAGATGACCGGACATCTAAGAAAGCAAAGCTTGATTATTTGGCAAAAGCATCTTATGATAACAAGGTGAAAGGTCTGCATAAAGTATGTCGTGATTCCAATGGCAGCAACTCCAAGTCTGTAGCCCAAACAACCCCTGCTTCTGAAGATAAATCAAAACCTAATATCACTGAAGATCCTCATGAGAACTACAGCGGCCTTTCCAAGAGGCCAAAGCCTGATGAGGGACTTACTAGACTTGCTAATGGCAAATTTCATGAAGCATCTCTTAGACATAATTCAAAGGAGGGTGGTAAAACAAACTGTCAAATACAGGAAGTCACTCGCAGGCCAGAAGCTGTAAGTTGCATTGCCAGGAGTCTCTTTCCCCCCCTTTATTTATTAATGTCTTTTGTTGAATAGTGTTAGTGCTGCACTACCATTTATTTAGCAGCAATACTTCTATTAAGAAAAAACAATACATACGTGAAGAGCTGGAAGGATAAGAGATGGTAAGAGTACTAATGTTGAACGAAGAAAAGATGGAAGATGAAAAGCAAGACTCTACCCCTTGAACATGAGTAATTGTCTTCAAAACACCGAAATACATATCTGAAAGTTGAATCCACAACAATGGAAGGTGTCCATCAAATACAGCATAAGGTTTTAGCTAGTTACCAAGCCCTAAGACAGTTCTAAAGAATGAGAAAGAAATAAAACTTACAATGGAAACAGTATTTCAATGAATAACCTAAATAACAAACCTCATAAACACTTTATAAAATGTCTGAACTTAATACAATTACAGAAAAAAGAAACTGATAAACTCATCCTTATGCTGCATCAAGGCTGTGTTTGTTTTGGCGGGTGAATTGTGCTTTTGAAAAAAAATTGAATTTTTTATTTTACTTCAATATGTTTTGGTGTTTTTCGATTATTTTAATGCATTGGTGTCAAAAATAGTAAAAAAAACATTATTTTGATGCATTTCCAAGCAAAAAACACTTTGCAAAGCAATTTTTACCACAATCTCAAACACGCATGAAGTAGCTCCTGTATTGTGCCATTTAGAATTTTACCCAGTGATGTTACAGAATAAAAGGGTGGATTCTAGACAAATTCTAAACGATACATGTTTGTGATTTGGATTACACAAAAGGAATGATGAGTTCAAGCCTCATTGATTTCCTGAATTTCTTCATTTTTAGCTCTTTGATGTCTTATATTCCTAGCTTTTTACTATGCTCATTGATGTCTTATATTCCATGCTTTTTACTGTGCTCGTTAATGTCTTATATTCCTTGCTTTTACTGTGCTCATTGATGTATTATAGTGCTTGTTTTGATGTTGTTGACGAGAAACTTTGTTGAAAATGATATTTAATACTTGCATCTTTGTTATTGATATGTTGTCAGGATAGAAGCAAGTGGTTTAGGGGACTTGTAAGTATTCTTTCTCAATCTTGCTGCGGTTCCTGATTTTAAGTGATTTATTAATATCAATTAGCTAAATATTTATTATTGACATTTTTCTTTCAAAAACTCTCTAGGACCAATGAAAGAATGTTATTTAATCAATATTTGCCGATACTCTTGAAGGATGTAGGATTCAATGACCACTGGTCACAAAATCTGATTTTGGCTGCTTGCTCAGCCTGGAGTTGTAGGAGCTGTCCTGTATAGGGAGGCTCCAGCCCCAGGGATGAACTAGTTGGGCCAAAGGCCATCATAAAAACAAAGAGTGATTTTTAACGTAGGCACTGTCGCAAAATGTTGATGCCATTAGAAACAAATCAAAATGGGACCAATTAGACTAATTTTTGAATTGCCTTGTATTTTCCTACCAGCCATGGGAAGAAAGAATGCAAACTGCTCACGAGCAAGGAACTCTTGTCTTGCTACAGAATCTGGATCCGTCTTATACTTCAGCAGAAGTAGAGGTGATTCTAATTCTAGAGTACATTTTCTTTACTAGTTTATTCTCTTCATTTCCTCCGTGCTTCACATCACAACTGCATTGTAGTAAAACACTTCCTGTGCAGTTTTCCTACAGTATATGATCGCTATCCTTATTTTCTTTCATGTTCCATGTAGTGGTTGCTGCATGGTACTGTTCCTTAAGAATGTGTTGAGGCTCATAATTTAATTGCCATGGATCAGGATATCATTTGGCATGCCTTCAAGCAAAGTTGCACTGTGAAGATGATTCAAAGGACTGCACTTGCCAGCCCTCACTCTGGTACAAATGAAAGGGACCAATCACTCGTTAAATATTATAAATTTGTTAAGCAAGCACAGTTTCCTTTTATGTGTTCATGTGTGTGTGTTTTGGGGGAGGGGGTGTTGTTCTGTACATGCGGGGAGGGGGTGTTGTTCTGTACATGCTCCCTTCTGTTGTAAAAAGAATGACCTATTACTGGACTTTGATTTTGTTAGTTGCTTATGCTGCAGGTCAGGCTTTTGTTATATTCCAAAAAAGGGAAGTAGCAGAGATGGCAGTTGCAAAATTAGATGAATGTTGTTTAATGCTATCAAATGGGAGGTATGGTTTCACCCTATTTCAGCACTGAGGCACATCAATTAAATATTTCCTGCTCGGTGGCTCTACTTTACCAGTAAAAATTCTGGCCAAAGCCTTCCAGTTTTATCAATATTACTCAACTGAAAAATTATGAAGTCAAGCCCCATGCTATCTTGCATGTTAGACTTAGGACAATAGAGCATCTCCCTCATGGCATCTATACTATCCCCTCCAATCTTCTATTGTTTTCCCTTTCTCGTGTCGAGATTGTAGCCTTTTTTCCTGGCTAACTTTTTTTACAGGATGGCATTGTATTGTATCAATGTGTTGATGCTCAGTTTGTACTGTTCCATGCTGGTTAAGATTATCAGCTGGTAGATAATTCTGCTGCTTATCCTTCTAGTCATATTCATTTTTGCAGGCCTCTGGTTGGCAGCATCGCTGCTCCTTGTTTCCCAGGAAAGCAGTCAACCTTTTTTGGTCATCTTGTTATCACTGAACTTAGAATCCACAGGCAGCGTGTGATGGTACATTTTATTCCTGCTTATGCTTGCACACACTGCAGACAATACTTGGATAAACTTTTCATTTGTAGCTCCCCCGCCTGTTGTGGTTAAAATATGTTTTCTGCCCAGAAAAAGGCAGTTTCTACTTCACATTGTTCTCAGCCCAATACACTCGAGTATGAAATGGCAATGGATTGGTGCCTACTACAAGAAAGATCAGATCTAGCTTTGAGAAAGCTACGCCAGGTCTCTATAATTAATTCAACTAATGATCTGGATTTATTAAACTCTGGGTTTTTAATATCAGCTGGAATGCTGTAATTTTAATTTTCTTCTGTTTGGTATTGATTTTTGTTTTCTTTGTTGAATTGGGCATGTTGATTCTTTTTTCCAGCAACAAAGGCAAGAGATGAGAAAACTTTGGGGTACTTTGAAGTCTAAATGAACTGTACTGTTCTCAGTTTATTAACTCTTGACACTTTTTGGAGAAAAGGGCAGGCTCCTTTAGGGTAAGCACTTCCAGCACAAAACATTGTACCTTCGAACTATCCTTTTAGTTTATGTGAGTATATAGGACCATTTGTAAGTTTTCAGTCCTTGCTCATTAATTTTGATTTTTCCATTTTCAAAACACACACACACACACACACACATTCTTTTAGAGGCAAGCCCCTAGATGGATGTAAATTCCGTCAATCATCAGAAGTCATTGGGGATAGCTTGTGCTGTCTGGGTTTGTCTATTACACTAGATTATAAGTTTGGTGTCACTTCATTTCGGCTACTTTTGTTTGTGTTGGAATCGTTTCCTTGCCTACCTCCATAGTCATAGCTATAAGTCTTATACAAAGAGATGCACAATTGCATGTCCACAAACTTGTAAGTTTATTTTTTCAATAGAGTAGTAGGGAAAACAGCGTGAAAACCATTGAAAAAATCTGTTCAAGAAAATCCCTCGTGAATCCCTATGCCATAAGTTTATGCCACTGTCAACTGGCATTAGTTGAAATTGGACACAAGCACGCACTCTTTTCCTTAATTCGTGTATGTTATTGATCATGGGATTTGACAAGGGTGATTATTGAATTTTGAAATGCTTTGCTTCGTGATCTACTTTCAGAGTAGAAGGAATGTATATGCAGAAAGCCGGAGCTCCACTGATTAGATAGCAAGACACTATTTTTGTTGGGCGGCAGTTTAGACGTTTGGTGGATCAGATTTTTGGCGTTGCGAGAACATGGAAATCAGGTTCTTTCACAACTTCTAGGCTGGCTGGTTCACCTGGTAGGCGGCCTACGTATGGCTGATGTAAATATTATAATCCATTCTATTAGTTACCTTTACCAGCTAGGAGTTTTGTAAGTTTCTCGTACTGTTTTTTGCTCCGGCGGCTGGGTTACACGGTGGTGATTCTTCCTTCCACTACATGTCATGCATGGGCTCATTTTATTTTAGGTCATTTAGTTTAACTGCATGAGCTAAACTAATTGGCATCATGAAACTACGTCCCTTTTTTTCCCTTCCTTTTTGCACCGGTTCAATAATCTCAAGGAACCAGACCGTTGCCTCTGGTCAAGCACACCTCATGTTCATAAATTGCTAGATTTTCCGGGGAAGAATAATAGCATGTTGGCCTGGCGGACCGAGCCAGCCATCCGTACAATAAATTAAAATCATATTGGTCTGTCAACAGATCTGGTTCGCGTTAAAAAATTTCATTGGCCTGAATGGATGATTAGGCATAGGATGCTAAGGTTATCAATTCGATGTCAGCGAGCTGTTGCTTACTGAATTGGTATTTAATTTTTTAAAAGAAAATTGTATTAAAATAATATATTTTTTGAAAAAATATTTTAAAAATAATCTAAAAAGAATGTTATTTTTCAAAATTTAGAAAAAAAATCTTTCAGAAATAGTGGATTTGCTTTACTGGTTCTTTTAAGAAGTTAATTCAAAATTAATAATGTTACAAAGTTCTAAACTAGAGATTTTGCTTAACTGGTTTTTTTTAAGAGTTACTGTAGGAAATTCAGCGGGGAGGACTGAGGTTATGGCAGCCTCAAACTCTGTGTTTTGTACTAATTCAAAATTGTTTTTGAAAAAAATTAAATATTTTGTTTATAAATTTTAAAAAAATATTAATTTGATATATGATTCAAAAAAATAATTTTTTTCGTGTTTTTAAATTATTTAATTTTTTTTATATATATATATATTATTAAATGAAAAATAATTTATAAAATATAGTAACTACATTTTCAAACACGCACGCATTTGTCTGCTCCGCTCTCATTGTCTTGGTGAAAAAACATATTTATTGGTCACGGTTTGATTGATGTTGTCCGTTGTAGGGCCAAGCAAAATGCCCCAACAGTCTATCAGCCCCTTGTTTCTTCTAGAGAAGACATATTTCAATTATGCATCAACCACTTTTTGGCCGAAAGCTTGAGGCTCTCGTTGTCACCATGAACAGATAACGTGAATTTGAATGGTTTGTTTATTTTAATTTTAAAAAAAAGTTGTGTTAGTCCATCCATTGTCATCATTTCCACAAACCGAAACTTTTTTAGTTTTTATCGAGTAGTTTGATTAGGCATCGCTGTTGTTAGTAGATGAATGGCCTTGAATAGTATTTTTGAAATTAGTCTTTACAACTGCAATCAATTTGGGCCACAAGTCAACCGTTTGATCTTCGACTAGTTTGCCTATCAAATAAGATTAATATCATATGAACAATCAACAACTTCTAGCAGCCACCGATTCTACATGAATCCAAGTCCAAAAACACATTTCGCTGAGTACAATTCCAGGCACAGGGATTTTGCAGGTTTCCATCTCTGTGTTAGATTGATCATGTAAGTTTTGCTTTAGGGATGAGAAAGATTGCTTGTAAATCATATGGTCTGGTAAGCATTCTATATCTGCCCATAATCTAATCCACGCAAAACGACATAGTTTCAACCTTGGAAAAGTGACCGTTAATTTAAAATACAAAACAAGCGCACCTGCTCCTCCAACCCAGCGAGTACACCCCGTTTCCCTACTCTCTCGAGTACCCAAAAACACACAAGAAAGAAAAACTCTCAGATTTTCTCCGCACACCATCCACACAACACGCTCACCTCTTCTGCGCAACCTTGTCAGTATCCATATCTCTCTGTCTGGCTGTCTTAACATGCTCTCCTCCACTATCATCAAGAACCCACAACTTTTTTCTTCCTTTTAACCTCATCTGTTGTTGAATCTTTGCTTGAACTGTGATGGGGTGTGCACAGTCAAAGGTGGATAGCGAAGAATCAGTTTCAAGATGCAAAGAGCGGAAAATCTTGATGAAAGAAGCGGTGGCAGCAAGAAATGCTTTTGCTGCTGGTCATTCAGGCTATGCTATTTCTTTAAAGAATACTGGTGCTGCTTTGAGTGATTATGGACATGGAGAAGCTAATCACGATTCTCAGTTTCAACAGCCTACTTCTTTTGACCCTGCTTCTCAACCTCCAACACCGCCGCCTCCGCCGTTGATGGACAATCTTCCTCCTCCTCCACCGCCGCTTCCTATCTATTCTCCCAGTCCGATTAAGAGGGCTATGAGTATGCCTGAGATTGTGATAAACGGGAAGCAGATGGGTGATTCTGATGTGATTGCGGAGGAGGAGGAGGAGGAGGAGGAGGAGGTTCAAGAGTTGCGGAATAGGAGTTTGAGTAGAAAAAATAAGGATTATGAAAATAGTGAGAAGGTTTCGCAGCGGGGTCCACAGAATAATGAGAATGTAGGGCCAGGAGAGGATACGCGTCCGAGGACGGTGGAGAGTTATTCCTCGGTGGTGCCGCCGATGCCGGAGGCGAAGAACACGACTTGGGATTATTTCCTTTCGATGGATAACATGCCGGTTTCGTCCTTGGATCCTGAGGAGTATAATAGAAGGAATGGGGTTAATTTTGGGAATGTTGAGAATGTGGGTGGTGGGTTTCGGGATTTGAGGGGTGGGTTAGTGGGTGGTGGTGGTGGTGAGATTGATGAAGTTGAGCCAAAGACGCCGGAAAAGGCGGGGGAGAAGATGGATCCTGTGATGGAGGAGGAGGAGGAGGAGGAGGAGGAGGAGGAGGAAGGGGGTTTGGAGAAGAAGGAAAGGAAGCAAATTGAGCATTCACAAACGGCACCACCAGAGTTTATGGCGGGGGGGAGGAAAGGGGGGTCTGCTCCTACTGTGAATTTAATGCAGGTATTAAACGAAATTGATGATCATTTCTTAAAAGCATCAGAGAGCGCACAAGATGTTTGTAAGATGCTCGAGGCCACTCGCTTGCATTACCATTCTAATTTTGCCGACAATCGAGGTATAATTGGCTTACCTTGGTTGCTTGTGTTTGGATTTTTTGTTTACTCGATGTTGCTGTTTACGTTTTTAACTGTAATTTATTACATGCTTGAGGTTGAAGTTGCTTGTTAGGGCCCATCCAATTTGCAATTTTTTTTTTAATTTAAGTTTTTAAAATGTGTGTGCTTGTTGTATGTGGAAAATTGAAACTGAAAGTATTTGTGCTTTTATTTAATGATATAAAATTTGTAAGCATTTTGGATTGTTTTTCTGAATGACAGTAGCAGCTTTTTACCCCAATTGGACTTTGTTATGGCATACTCATCTTTTGTTGAAGCTTTTTTCAGAGCCTCAGGTTTCCAATTGCTTTTATTGGTTCTCTCTTATCAAAAATAGTTAAACTGGAAAATTATGATATTCAGATGTGCTGTACCTAGAAAGATCTGTTATTCTTCTTTAAAAGTTGGAAGCAAGATTATTCTGCTAAGATATTTTCTTGAAAGAAGATGTTTTGTTTTTGTTTGTATTTTTTGCTGATATGGTATTAACATTTGCAGGACATATTGATCATTCCGCTAGGGTTATGCGTGTTATCACTTGGAATAGGTCATTCAAAGGTGTGCCTGGTGCTGAAGGTGGAAAGGATGAACTTGATACTGAAGATTATGAAACTCACGCTACTGTTTTGGATAAGTTGTTAGCATGGGAAAAGAAACTCTATGATGAAGTGAAGGTACATTTTGATTTTGGCTGTTTACGCTCCATGTTGAGTTTCACATCCCAGCTATTAGTTATGCTGCTCTATCTTATGAGAAAATTGCTGCTCTATCTTATGAGAAAATGCTCACTTTCCTTCTATGATTAGATTGAAAGCTTTCTAAACAGAATTTTATAGATGCTTGACATGTTCTTGTAAATCTTAGCAATGGTGCGAAGCTGGATCTTTCTATCTTTTGTTTCCATTTTTTTATGGGGAAATGCTCAAGTCATTTTGTCTATTTCCTGCACTGGGTCTTAATGAAGTTTGCTTAATGTTGATTAGCAAGGGGAGCTTATGAAGCTGGAGTACAAGAAGAAGGTTGTTTTGCTAAATAAGCAGAAGAAACGTGGTGCTAGTACTGAATCCTTGGAGAAAACAAAAGCAGCTGTGAGTCATCTGCATACAAGATATATAGTTGACATGCAATCCATGGACTCAACCGTTTCAGAAGTGAACCAAATACGTGATCAGCAGCTGTATCCAAAACTTGTTTATCTTGTTGACGGGTAAGTATTTTTTGGAAAAGATTGAAAGTTTTAAATTAAACTTTTGCTCGCTCTATGATGTGTTATCCCAACAAGAGTGTTGTGTGGAGTGGAGTGAAAAGTTTGACACTTACAAACTGTTTGGTGAACTAGATAAAAATCTGGATTTGAATATATTCCTTTTAATCTTTAGGATTGGGATTGGATTTATCCATTGCTGAAATATAGATGTTAATGCTGAACCATACATGAATTTGCCCATTGAGTTGTTGTTGTATGACAATCTAATGTCTAAAGTAGGGGATAATAGGTGGTCCGTGCCCATTTGATTTGCAAGTACAGTACAGAAGTTAATTGCCCGTGTTTCTGAAGATAATTTAGATTAATCATCACATTGGTTACATGCAGCTTCATCCTTTTATTTTTTTCCCCAATATGCCATGGGTAATTATTGCAGATTTTGGGTATTCTTTGCTCTTTTTTTTAATTACTTGTGTTTTTACAGCAGTTAAGTTTCAGTTTCCTTTAGCTGTCTGAAATTTAGTTTTTTTTTCAAGGGAAAATTACTTGACCATCCTATAGTTTAGTCGTTTTCACACTTAACCTTCATGTTTTAAAAAATTACAGTTTACATTCTAAACTTTGTTATGCATGTAATAGTGTACATCCTAAATCATTGTATAGTTTAGTTTATTTTACACTCACGGTGAACTATAATTTTTCAAAACATGGAGGGTAAGTGTAGAAAATACTAAACTATAACTGTAAAATACTAAACATGGATGGGAGGGTGATTTCTCCTTTTTTTAATCAAGGGAGATTGATTTTATGGATCACCCAACAAAAACTGTTGAAGTAATACCATAATCTCAAAAATGACATCGTATTATTTCTCCACTTGCATACTTGTTAAAACTCTGAATGCGATGTCGCAGGATGGCGAAAATGTGGGCAAGTATGTGCTCGCATCATGAGAGCCAACTGAAGGTTGTTACAGACCTTAAATCCCTTGATGTCAACCATGCTATCAAGGAAACATCCAAACACCATCATGAGCGCACAATCCAACTTCTAAAAGTTGTCCAAGGATGGCATTCGCAATTTGAAAAGCTTGTGACCCACCAGAAACAATACATTCACACTCTTACTAGTTGGTTAAAGCTAAATCTGATCCCCATTGAAAGCAGCTTAAAAGAGAAAATATCATCTCCACTGAGAGCCCAGAGCCCCCCTATCCAAGCCCTTCTCCATTCATGGCACGACAATCTGGAAAAGCTTCCAGATGAACTTGCCAAATCTGCGATCTCATCATTTGCAGCTGTGATCGAAACCATAGTACACCATCAGGAAGAAGAGATGAAGCTAAAGGAGAAGAGTGAGGAAACCAGGAAGGAGTTTTTGCGCAAGAACCAGGTATTTGATGATTGGTACCAAAAATACATGCAGCGGAGAACCCCTGATGAAACAGATGCTGATAGAGGTGAAGACACAAATCCCAATCCTGTCTCCGAGAGGCAGTTTGCAGTAGAGAGTTTAAAGAAGAGGCTGGAGGAGGAAGTAGAAGCTCACAAGAAACATTGCCTTCAGGTAAGAGAGAAATCAGTTGGAACTCTCAAACTCCGCTTGCCTGAACTATTCCGCGCAATGTCAGACTATGCTCGTGCCTGTTCTAGTTGTTATGAGAAACTAAGGTCCATCACACAGTCGCAGAATTCAAAACAGAGTCCCGCGGAATGATGGAAGCTTCTTTTAGTTAGTGAAATTACTATTTTAAGGTAATCCTCAGCCATATGTACCTTTTCTACGAGACAATCAGGTCTTGTTGTGAGTGGCTACTGTTATTTTGCATCATTTGTGAAGAAAATTTGGTTTTATATTCCACCAAATGCATGTTTGCACCCAGGGGTGATCCTGCATAAGATCGCCAGTTATTTCTTGTTTATTTTTCCCTGGTGGTTAATTCGAAGGACATATGGTTAGCCTAGTTGGAGGTTTTAGGGAATGTTGTTGATAATGTAATTAACTTGATGGCATTTACTTCTGCTTTTGACTGTCTACTAATTGCAAGATGAAAGAATTAGCAACTTTTGGCCAAAATTTTGTTTATCGACCAGGCAGTAAAGATTTAGGGTTAGAGATATCACCAAGAAGGCTAAATTTTCTGCAAGTCTTTTAATATCTGCTAGTTAGAACTGTTTGTTGCACAACATTTAGTGTTTGGGAGAATGGTGGGTTTTATGTTCAGAGTACATTTCACTTGAATGAACATCAAATTGATATAAATTTGGAAGAAAAAACCAATAAAAATGAAGAAAAAGTTTAAAAAAATCTGCAACTTCTGCAAATTTTTTTAAAATAAGATATAAATAATAAAGTTCTAATTAAAACAAACAATTGGGTTTATAGTCTTATAAATAAATTATTGTTCAAACAATAGTTAAATCAAGTTCAATAAATAAAATCTAATTAAAAAGCTTCTACTAAAATTTCAAATAAATCAAACTAAAAACTTGGGCTAAAACCACATCTCTCAGTAATTTGAGCTCCTCTATATTATGTATAAACATGCAGGTATGTAAAAAATTTCTCGGGTCATATTCTATAAATATATAATTTTTTCTGTAACGTGAGTGTTCGGATTAACTTGTGTATATCTCAACTAATTTTACGGGTCTGAAAAATCAATTATCAGCCTCCAGTGATTTCAGAGTTGTGATATATATATATATATATATATATATATATAATCATTTTGTACATTTTCCAACGAAAAATGCATTTGAAGCACCGTGTAATGTCAGTTGCTCCTCATTGCCATTATTTCTCTTGGTGACTCAATAGATACACTGTAGCAAGAGGAGTGGCCCTTGGCAATGGAATTTTGGAAGTCCAGTATTTCTGCTATCTTATCAGGATCTCCAAGCATGACCTTGCATTGACAAAAGAGTCTTGGAATGTTCAACAGGATAAATGTCATCTTGTTTGGTGGTGATGAGAAAGAAAAAAAAAAGTTTTAATTTCTATGATTCAGCAATGTTCCATTTATGTCCCTTGAGATTAATGTTTTTCCAATACCAACCTCATACTTTATCAAAAGTTTCAATGTGGTCCTTTGCTTGTCAACTATTTAGAAACAAAGGGCTAGATTGAAAGCTTCTCGAAAAGTCAGAGATGGATACCGGAAAAATTTACCCAGCAACATTTTAAGACTTAAAAATAAAATCATCAGCCACACCATCCAACCTTACCCTCCGAGAAACATTATTTTACTAAAAAGTATCACAAATAATAATTATTATTATTATAGGGTATTATAAAATATTTTTATTTTTTATATCAGCAAATTAAAACTGTTAAAAATACTAAAAAAAAGAGATTAATTTGATATTTTAAAAACAAATTAAAAAATGAATAACTATGATCAAATTGTTAATATTCTATCTTTGATTATGTAATGCAAAACTCAGTACACAAAGGCAGGCACGCGGCTAGTAGCAGACTCTTTCGGCGGCCTTGCTCTTACTTTGACCTTTAAAAAATTGATAACTCTAACTCCTACTTGCTAAAGTGTTTGATGGCATGGGCCCCCACTTCTAGACTTCTACTGTTTTGCTTTGATGGCTAAACCCATTTCAGCCATTTATCATCATAAAAAATTGCATCAAAATATTTTTTTTTAATTTTTGGCACCAAAACATAACCTGCAAACCATTCCTGGTATTTTTTAATTTTCTCTCCTATAAAGTCAAAAGATTTTTATGTATTTTTAGGCGATAAGGGCATGAACTAAAATATTTAATATAGCATTTTCAAAGCCAAATTTAATAGTTTTAGAACCAGTTGTCAGTGAGGGCCAAGCCGTTTATATGTACTCTCAACAAAAACCAGAAGTCCTTGCAGTTTAAACTTGGCCCTGCTTTTGGTTCTCAATCTTTCTAGGGAAATGGCATTGTTCAAGAAATGGGGTGGCTCCGGCAGAGAAACTATCTATCTGGGTAGGACTCCAGGAGTGAACGACGGTCCAAAACCAAGGTGGAAAGTGTTTTGGAGAAAAATAAATAGAGACAAGATGAAGATATTCAAAGTGTCTCCTGTTACATCGCAGGCTTCTTATGATCCAGATGAATACTCGCAGAATTTTGATCAAGGGACAGATTGGGCTGAGCCAGAAATTCTTTCAAGGTCCTTTTCTGCCAGATATGCTGATCCTTCAAGAATTTTGCTAAAGAGCAGGACTGTTAGATAATTCAAGCAAGGTTGTTTTCAATTCCTTTTTTTATCTCAGAAACCAAATTCACCTTATTAATGTTTTCCTCTTCCTGGTTTTTTACTCTGTTCTTGTAACGCTTCTCAATCACAAGATCGAAGTTCTGTTTTTGAGTTCACTGTCAAGGCTGGGAAGTTTTTGTATAGAAATAGATAAACAATGATGTCTCTGTTTCTATGCATGTCACATGATTCTTGTTCATGTTCTTCCTGCTCCTTCATCTTGTTTTTGGCAATTAGTTGAGCCTAGGTTGTGGTCTCAACACAAGGCAATAACACAAGACAAAAGCAGAGGATTGAATGTTTCTTTTTCCTACTTACTTTACTCACAGGTAGATCAAGATCCTTTCTTATGGCAGCTCTAGATTTTCATCTTCTTACTCTTCTCATGTGGTAGACAGCGTGATGAGAGCAGAGAGAATCTTGCAGCCTCGCTACTTGTTTTCTTCAAATTCTAAGCTTTACTAGCTGAGTTTTCCCACTTTTCTAAAGCATAGATTTTGATGATGCATATCCTGACAGACATGCTGAAATGGTACAAATTTATTAACAAAGTGGTCTGTGTAATATTTAAGGCATAAATCCTGACATCCACGATAGGATCACAAATACTATAGACAAAGGCTTTTGGTTTTGAAAAAGTATTAATACATTTGGGATAAGCTAACAAGCGACTCACCTCAAATTGATGTATTAAAATAAGAGGTATGCACCTCTACCACCCACAGCGTAAACTCACAGGATTTTATATTTGCTAAATCCATGAGGGGTTTTGTTTGATCACCAAAGGGAAGATAACAGCACCATTGCAGGAGAACGTTTAAACAAAATCACAGTTTTAAGGGTTTTTTTTTTTTTTTTTATAACCGGGGTGTTCAGGCCAACTTACATGCACCACAACTGATCTCTGGATCCATTGAACATCCTGCAAGTCTAATTAGCAAATAAAGCACCGCGGGGATGACAGGTATAGACAAAAAGACTCGAACCCGGACGCAAAGAAAGAAAACAAATCTCTACCCCCGCTAGGCCAATACCTCAAGTGCAGTTCTAAGGATTTTGCTCTGATGATGGATTGGCTATTCCATGGTTCCATCCTTTTCTTAAAAATCTATGCTTTGGGCCTGAGCAGAAAGTTGCTGGAATTATTACCCACTGTTTCCACCCTCTAGGCTTAATTATGACTGCAGAGTACTCAGCAGAGATTCTCCTCGCATCATATGAAATTTCGCAATTATCTCCTAACATGGACTAATCATCCCTTTTCATTTTACCACAAGAGAGTTGGAAATTGAGAGATTTCTCTAAAAAACAAACACTATTTTATTCTGCATTCTTATGTGATAGTTTTATAAAACTATATACGACTGACATGTATTCTTTAAGAATATTATTTCATTTTCAAGGAAAGATGCTCTACAATGATACTTTATTTATGGAATCTAGATCAATATCGATTGAGTTCCAGAATATAAAAGGCTTAGCCTCGTAATTCATGCACAAGGTTAGATTTGAAGGTTAGGTTGAGAACTGAGATTAGAATTGCAATGACCCGGAATTGCCTGCCTTGTTTTCTGGTTTTTTATGTGATACACATATTCCATCCATCGCCAAAACCTTGATATAGCAGTTCAGAATTTCGTTGTGTCATTTCAAGGATCCTCTATGTAACAAATCAATCCTACTTTCTTCCTGCATTTGTACAATATCTAATCTAACATGCATGCCCTTACGTTAATTGTTTTCCAATAAAAAAACAATTCTTTAGAAATCAGACAGGGAAGGAGGGAACTATGAACAGAATCTGACAAATTACTGAGTTAGGAGTTTCTTCAGTTATCCAAGTACCAAAACAAATTCAACCACCACACAGGAATTTTAGGGAATTAAAAGATTTTCCAATACATCAGATTTTGGTTCTCTTTGTGTCCCGAGTTCTGTCTGTTCTGAGTTTCGGACAGTTTCGATCACAGCTAAGCTAATGAAAAACTACATGACGTTCACTAAAGTTTTGCATTTGCATCAGAGCACAAATAAATGTAGCTGCAAATGCCAGAATTTATTGATAAATACTGTAGAAAAGTTTTGCATTTGGACAGCTGTGATATCGTTATGAGCATTGAAAAGAATTGTTATCTCCATTGTTCTGTCACGATGAATCCTTTCTTTACACAGCAGCTCACTTGCTGGCACCATGCTTACAAGGAACACGCCCATTTTGATTCTTCAATTCATCTCCGGCGACGAGAAAGAATGCGGTGTGCCTGAAGAGCAGAAGAGTGTACACAATCTCTCATCACCGTGAAGCAAAATAAATGATGAGAACTATAAATGCTATTTAAGATAAGTTTAATTAGAATTGGCAAAGTAATTTGGTGGAATTCATGCCTGAAAAAGTTCTTCATTTTGATTTTTGAGTCTTCATCGATATCCGGGGTGCTGTCCAATGCCTTCTCCATGTGATATAACCACCTCTCTGCAGCTTGGTGTGTGACTGGAAATGGTCGATGGCGTCCAATTAGAGCAGGATGGCCTGCCAAAAACAGAGGGAAAGCTGATTATTACACACGGCTGTTACATTTTATTCTGCATGAACACAAGTAGTATCAAATCGTCCAAATCAAAGCAACTTAACATTATGTTTTCCTCTTGCTAACCCTTGAAGGAAAAGCAAGCTGGCAACCATAAACTCTCAGTATCCTCGTGAAAACAGTCCCCTCCAACGGACTTAAAAATGCAAATGCTGCCCCGAAGAAACCACATGGATTAACTTAAAAAAACTAATCTATATGAACTTCCTTGGCAAACCCAGCACAGAATGGCCCATGCTGATAATCCTAATCTCTTTGAATTAACAGCAAGAAGGGTAACTTATGCTCATAACTTGGGCTTAGCAAAACAACATATCCACTTCACCAGGTTTTACTCCACAGCAGCTTCTGTGAAAACGCATTATTTCACTAATTATTGAACTAGAGAGCAATCAACTAAAACATACAGAGAACAGGCTCGCTCCTAACATCACGCAAAGAAATTAATTAATCCAGTGGATTATTTTTTAACATCATATTGAATCTATATTGAAAAAAATCCTGAGGATTCCTCCGTTATCATTTTTTTGCTAATAATTACCAAAAACTAATCGCCTTTAAAACCAAAAATCACAAGCAAAAACTACTTAAATAAAAAAAAAAATCAGCAATTTATATATATGAAAAAAAAAAATGAAGCCACAAAAACCAAAAATCTTATATACTTGAAAAAACATACCTTTCCTTTGAGAATACAAAGGAGGCCCTCCCATCCTCTGCACAAAAAACTCATACTGATTCTGAATCGCTTCTTCTTTCTTAGAATTCACAAATATGGATCTAAACCACTCTTCTTCATCATCATCATAAACCCTGGAAACAAAAAAACATTAGCAAAAAAACACAAACACCCCTTTAATCGAACAACAAATACTCACCTGTTATAAAAATTTGTGGAGAGGTTAATGAAAGTTTGAAGGCCAAGCTTTTGAAACAAGTTAGTGTTGTCAATAGCAAACGCGTCAGCAGAGTCAACTCCACTCCACTCGGAGGCTTTCTCTTGCAATGACTGCATTTCTTCCGTTAAACGGGGTTGATTTATTGAGTCTGGTCTCGATTTATTGATGCTTACGATGATTGTAGTCCATATAAATAGAGGAGCCGGCTTGTGGTCCTCGCGTGGTTTAGACGCTCTTTTTTTCGTTTTTGGAGAAGAAGGGAGTTGGACATTTGGCGATTTTCGGTTGGTTGGGAGGGTGGGAAGGATGAAAAACTAGGGGAGGATGATTCTTCTCCCCTAGTTTTAGAATGCTTTGAAATTGGAATGGGACCACGGTGACGATTGACCGCATGGTGTCATTATGGTGCTATATTGTTGACATTTATTTATCTATTTTTTAATTTGAGATTATAATTATATCCAATTCTATGGAGATCTGCTTTTATTTATTTGATTGGGTCTGAATACGAAGGGATTTTTGCTTTCATGAAATGAAAGTGAAAAATTGATAATATATATATATATATATAAAAAAATGGACGTGGCAACTCTATATATACATTTATATATATATATATATATACAGTGAAGATCACTTCAAAACTATCTTGTAAAAATATTTATTTCATATTTATATTTTTTTAATCAAACATTTATATTTTACAAGATATTAGCCAATCACCACTTAAATGAAGAAGGAGGCAAATACCCTTTTCAACATGTTTGTTAGTGTGATTGAAATTGTTTTTTAAAGTATTTTTTTGTTCAGAAATGCATTCAAATAATAATTTTATTTTTTAAAAATTATTTTTGATATAAACATATAAAAATATGAAAAAAATAATTTAATATAAAAATAAAAAGAATCAATTTTATTCAAAAAAAAAATTTTAAACGCAATACCAAACAAAATATTTATATACACATCATGTACATTTCAATAGCTTTAGTCTCAACTCTAAGCAACATATTGCATCGTATAATCACTTCATAAAAATAAAATCATGGTGCAATTCTACACGCTCTTGAGCATCGTCTAACTTCAACGTTTTAGTCTCAACTCCAAGCAATATTTTGTGAGTTGGAATGCTTTTTATCATAAAAATATATGAATCATCAAATCATGTTAATCTCATATGAAATCAATTAAAACAAATCATAAAAATTATTTTTTAATAAATTTAATATTAAATAATAAATTTAAGAAAAAATAATTATATATATATATAATAGTCAACTGAATTATCCTATTAAATTCTCGGTAGCCTAAAATAACCTCATGAAAGAATTTGTGAAAATCCAATCCTCAATAAACGTATTAAATTTAAATAAAAATGTATATTAAAAAATAAATAATAACGTTTTAATAAATAATATTTTTGGTGGCAAACCGTATAATAACCTCACTGTTTTTTTTAATAAATTCGACTGATGTGGCCCAAATTAGATCCAATTGAATTGATAGATTAAAGCTAGGGTACTACAACCCAAGCCCAATATCTAAGGAAATCATCAATGAAAGCGGAAGAAACACACCTGGCAGTTGAGGACGACACGACCAAATAAATAAATGAGCGCAAAGCCTCCTAGTAAATTTACCGAACCCTAACCCTAACAACCCCCTCTTTCCCACCCGTACACCTTATTCGTTCATCTTTCCCATGATCATCACAAGCAAACCCTAATTAGATTTCATAAGCTGCCAGTGTAAAGTTAAACTCCCTAACTTTCTTGGAATTCAGGATTTTTTTGTGTTGCAGAGGGAAATCTTGATTGCTCGAATGGTAGCAGCAGTTGTCGATATCGAAAGGATGGAGAAGCAGCAGCGTGTCAGAAAACGGCCAAGATTCGCTTGGGACGTGGGCCCTGCACAACCAGAGGTTTATTTTTTTTCCGAGATCTGGGGGATTAGGATTTCGAGAGATCTTGCAAATCACGCTTGGTACAGGGAGACTGGCTGGGGGTTAAAATTGGTGTTGGTTTTTGTTATTTGTAGGGACGGGCTCCGGTTGCAGCTCGAAATGAGGGGATGGCGGCTAGGTATGTTTCCCCGCCGAGAAGGGAGGATGATCGTGAAGGCCATTACATATTTAATCTCGGCGAGAATTTAACTCCAAGATGTAAGTTCTTCTTCAAATTTATTAGTTAGCGACTATAAAATCTGATTGTGAAATCTCGAAATTTGGAATTTTTTTAGTAATATCCTCTTGTTTAAAGGGAAAGTAAAGGGAGTCAAGAATAGACCGAGAAGAAAATAAAATAAGGAACTGAAACTGAACTCTTTTTTGGAACAGATCCGGGGGGTGGGGGGCATGGAATTCATAAATTATATCTACTAAGTTTTTAGAAAAAAAATATGTTAAAGTCTTTTGTTAGTTAAGAGTCATGCAATGTTTTAATTGTGTTCTTTGTACAAAACTTTGGCCCAATCTCTGATCATGAACTTCTTGCACTGTTTGGCAGATAAAATACTGAGCAAAATGGGTGAAGGTTAGCTGTCAAGCGTCTTGATATCTACAAGATGTTAAATTTTTGTGATTCTGCTTGAGCCATTCAGCAAATTGCTAGTATTGTAGGCACTTTTGGGCGAGTTTTGGAATGTTGGGATCGCCAAACACGAGAGTATGTGGCAATCAAGGTTGTTCGTAGCATTCACAAGTATCGTGATGCAGCAATGATTGAAATCGATGTACTTCAGCTTGTTGCTAAGAATGAAAAGGCCAGCTCACGGTATATGTTTTATGAGTTCTGCTGAGAGAAAAGTTGCTTGCATGTCTCCAGTCTTCACCCATCATGCGACATGTTCTCATGCTCGTGCTTGTTGATTCCTCTATGCAGATGTGTTCAGATTCGGAACTGGTTTGATTACCGCAATCACATTTGTATTGTAAGTATTCCAATTAAATCTCTGTTACAAGTAATTCTTGTTTCGTGCTGTCTTTATAGGAAGATTGTGTTGGATTCATTGCAAACCATTCTTTCAAATAATGAAAGAAGTGGCTGGAAACTATGAGCCTTAAATTTATTTGTCTCATTTTCTGTGCATTTTTTATGTTGCTTATGTCCAAATGTGAATCATTTGAACTTTTTGGTGTTCAAATTTGACCAATTTACCACTAATATACATTCAAAACATGTAACTCGTCTTCAATCAATTATGATGTTTAATAGCAATTTGTCTGTCAGGACTTCATTCATGAAAGTGGGAACTAAACAGAAAACTTCCTTTGAATGGATTTTTAATGGTGTTACCAGGTATTTGAGAGGCTTGGACCAAGTTTGTTTGATTTTCTAAAGAGAAATAAATACAGCCCATTCCCTGTGGATCTTGTTCGGGAATTTGGACGTCAGCTTTTGGAATCTGTAGCATGTGTGTGGATTGTTCTTTGCTCTTGTTTTGTTACTTTCCTTATATTTCTTAACCAGTCACCCGGATCTATTTCTTGGCCTGTTTTGTTTATTCAGGGCAAGCAAGGGATCTCTGATTCTTTTTTACCCCGTGTAATGTTTTTATTTTCCATGACTTGTCATATTTGGCAGATATGCATGATTTACGCTTAATTCACACTGACCTGAAGCCAGAAAATATACTTCTTGTGTCTTCTGAATATATAAAGCTTCCAGGCTCCAAGGTATTTGGCCTTTCACAATTGAAAAATAATACCATTTAAGATTTGGGTTTAGGCTTGGTTATAACCTTAAAAATGATTGAAATGGTACAGAGGAGTTCTTCAGATGAAATGCACTTCAGGTGCTTGCCAAAGTCAAGTTCCATTAAGCTGATTGATTTTGGTAGTACTGCATTTGAAAATCAGAACCATAGCTCCATTGTTTCAACGAGACATTACAGAGCCCCTGAGGTCATTCTAGGTAACGAGTTACTGTGTTGGCAAATGAGAATGTGTTTTCCTCTTTGGTTGCTTCTACATGTGTCGACTTCTCATGGAAGGTACAAAAAAAAACTTGGGGGTTGTTAGAGGGATATGGGTGTAGGAATTTGCTTAGATGTTTCTGAATTGGGTAGAGAATCTGGACAAATAGTTCACAGAAATGTTCTTTTGAGATCAGACACTCATTCCTTAAAAAAACAATTCTTAGAGTGACATAAATAGTTTCTATTTTCATTTCTTTCTAGAACCTAACACCATCTATTTCTACTTGATTGGGTAGCTAATACATTTGTTTCTAGAACCTTGCATCATTTACAACTGTTTATCTGATAATACATTTAATGTGTTATGTTTTCCCCAAGACAACTGTAGTGGGACAATTTTTTACAGATTCCACTGACATGCATAGTATTAGAGAAATTTAAAGGTTCAATTTGTAAGGGCTGTACTTTCCATCTGCTTTTGAATTTGCTTTTTCATTGTCTCTGCATGGCCTTCTTATATCCCATGTTTACTGTACCATTAATTTCAAAATCCCTTGTTTTTTTCCTTTGAGAGGCTAATAAACCATAGTTGTCAAGTGCAGGTTTTCTATTTTTCCTTTTCTCTAGCAATATCTTCCACCCAAAAGCTGATAAAATTCCTTTGAATAGTTGAAAATACAAAAAAAATACAAAAAATGGGCGTGAAATCATTTGTGCTTGATTAATGTATTTTTTTTTGTCTGTTCTCCCTACCTAAATGTGCATTTGTGATGAAGATTTCTCTGAAATTTAACTGCCTGTGGGTTGCACTATTCTATATTAAATCTTATTTTCTAACTTCCCGCCTACATTTTCATTGCAGGTCTAGGTTGGTCATATCCTTGTGACTTGTGGAGCATTGGTTGTATACTGGTTGAGCTATGCTCGGTTAGTCCGGCTTGTCTCTTGTTGTATAATAACCTTTCTTTGATTCTGAATCTCTTTTAAGAAATATTTAAATTTGTGGGAAAATTTATGCAGGGCGAAGCTCTATTCCAGACACATGAGAACTTGGAACATCTAGCTATGATGGAGAGGGTATTGGGACCTCTGCCAGAGCACATGATTTCAAGGGCCAAGTAAGTCCCTTTCTAATGTTTGAGGGGGGAACATGGTTGAGTGAATCAAATTGATATGGTACAGTTTTTGGGATAATTTCTATTGTTTTCCCAATTTCTGTCCCACGATCCATGTCTTCCTTGGCATTACGTGCCACTCCCATAATGATTGGGAAACTATTAATGAAAATAGAATTCTCGTCCAATTTTACTGAAATTTCATCCACTTTGGATACATGCAGTCGTGGGGCTGAGAAATATTTTCGGAGAGGATCTAGGTTGAATTGGCCTGAAGGAGCACTTTCTAGGGAAAGTATTAGAGCTGTGAAGAAGCTTGATCGACTGAAGGTAATTTTTATTTTTTCTGGTTTGGATTTCATTTTTAAACCTTGGATATTGGGTTATTGATGATCTTGATATTGGATTATCGATGAACACAGCTTATGATATCTCAACACGGAGACAGCTCAAGATCTTCACTCATTGACCTGGTGCATGGTTTGTTAAAATATGATCCATCCGAACGTCTAACTGCTTGGCAAGCTCTTAATCATCCGTTCTTCAAGTGTCCAACTTAAG